>CM041793.1:71697625-72387625 GCA_023376895.1 Aspiorhynchus laticeps
AAAGCAAAGCAAAGCAAAGCAAAGCAAAGCAAAACAAAACAAAATAAAAAGCAAAACATAATAAAAAGCAAAACAACAACAAAAACATTTTGTGTTGGAATCTCCCCGGCATCAAACAAAACAAAACAAAAAAAAACATTTGTCACTATTCCTAATGCATGAGGCCAACTCACAGCATGAGAAGCAAAACACAGAATTAAAGATATATAGTAAACGCCAGCATTTAGCTCAATTTCCCAATTCTTACAAGCATTTTACTGAAAGCTGGAATCTAATATTCACACGTCAAAGAGCATTTGTTCTGTTTACTCATAACAAATTATGTTTTATTTACGCATAACAAATTATGTTGTTTCTCTCTGAAGGATAGAAGAGAGATGGGGTATGTAACCGCTGGTGCCATGACCCGAAGTTGAAGAATATAAATAGAGACAGAAAGAGGGAGGAAAAGACAACACTAAGAAGTGCGCTATGAAGAAGGGCAAGTCTAATTGGGGTCTTGTTTTAGTTGCCGTCTCTCAGATAACACAGAAAGCTTCCTAAGGCATTATAAATGCTGCAAACACTGACCTACATTCAGTCGTACAACATCTCTCCCTCCCCAGGGAGGCCTTCAGAAGTTGTTTATGCTGATCCCGAGTCAGTCGCTACAAAAAGGTGAGATCTGAGATCATTTTCATACTCAGTTGTACACAGGAAAAAATAAAATAAAGCAAAGATAAACAAATTAAAACAAACTAAAAAAAATCTGTCTTTTTCATTAAAATTGTATAAATTGCGCCACTTCTGAAACAATTTTCCTTTTCGTTTTAAAAATTATAAATAAAACAATAAATAATAAAGTTATTTTATTGCAATTATTATGAAATATATAAATTAAATTATTAGCAATTTACATTCCAGGCTAGTGAAAATTCTGTTCTAATAAAATTTTTGGGTGTGTGTTCCTGTGGCTCAGTGGTAGAGCATTGCATTAGCAGTGCAAAAGATCACACATACTGATAAAAAAAAATGTAAGTCGTCTGCTAAATGCATAAATGTTCAATTTGACATGATTGTATGCAAAATATCAATCCACTGCATTCACTGGCTAAATAAAATAAATACAGAAAAATGTAAATTAAAATAATATTTAAATGATTATCTAAATAAATCAAATATATTAGCTATTTAATAATTATAAAATATTATATATTAAAAAAATAATCTGTTTATTTCAAGATAACAACTGCTGTTGGATAGCACTAATGATTTTAATGTTTAAAAGTAAATCGAAAAACAATTCATAATAATGATCCCTGCAGTATCATAAACAATGTTATCATTGATGTTGCAACGACAATAATTGTACAATCCGTCATTGTTATAAAACGACAACAGAAGATGATTCATAAACTCAGCTTCATGCACATAATTCATCAGTCGTTCACCTGAACAGCCATTTTAAACTCCACTTACTTAAATAAACACACCCCTCCATTTTATAAATTCTTTAAGCTCGTTATGTTTAATTATTCATGCCTCAGAGGAGGCCCGTTCCCGCAGTGCAGCACGTCCGTCTCCATTCCCGAGTCACAGAGACAATGACATATTTATCCAATAACACTGTGGTTACAGATGCAAATTTGCTCCGAGTTTGTTATTTGCTGTCTGAAGGGAAAGAAAGAGTAATGCATGCGCTGAAGAACCGTGGATGTATTGTTATGATGTTTCCTTCATAAGCTGGAAGAGAAGGATGGGCAAAAAGAGCTAAGTCCTTCTTTCTTTCTTTCTTTCTTTCTTTCTTTCTTTCTTTCTTTCTTTCTTTCTTTCTTTCTTTCTTTGTCTGTCTGTCTACCGAGCTTCACTTTGTGTGTGAATAGAGAAAACGACGGTTAAAGTTCTGACGCCGATGTTTTTCTACACTCAAACCCCAAAAACAAACAAACAAAACTGGAGCAGACGGAGCAGCACAAATGTGACACTAACAAGCAAAATAACAAGCTTGAGTATATAAATATGGGAGCATAAATAAGAAAAAAAGACTATTTACTAACAATATGTTTGTCTGTCTGTCTATTTGTTTATATGTTTGTTCATTTATCAGTCTGCTCACCTGTCTATCTGTTTATCTATTTATCTTTCTGTCCATCTGTTGGTTTTTGTGTATCTGTTCATTTATCTATATATCACTTTGTTGTTTGTTTGTCTATTTGCTTATTTATTTTTCTGTATATCTGTTTATCTATGTATTAATTTGCTTATTTAGCTATTTGTTTATTTATCTTGTCTGACACTTGTACGACACTTGTCTGTCTATTCGTTTATCTCTCTTTTGTGTCTATCTGTTTGTTTATATATTTATTATTTTTATCTATCTGCTCATTTATCTATATATCAGTTTGTTTGTTTATGTACAGTATCTCTTCTATCTATCTATTTATCTATCTATCTGTCTGTCTGTCTGTCCGTCTATCTATCTATCTGTTTTTCTATCTATCTCTCTATCTATCTATCTATCTGTCTGTCTGTCTGTCTGTCTGTCTGTCTATCTATCTGTCTGTCTATCTATCTATCTGTCTATCTATCTATCTATCTCTGTTCATTTATCTATCTACATATTTTTTCATCTACCTATCTATATGTTTTTCATTGTCTATCTGTCTGTCTGTCTGTCTGTCTGTCTGTCTGTCTATCTATCTATCTATCAGTTTTTTTATCTATCTATCTATCTATCTATCTATCTATCTATCTATCTATCTATCTATCTATCTATCTATCTATCTATCTATCTATCTATCTATCATCTATCTATCTATCTATCTATCTATCTATCTATCTATCTATCTATCTATCTATCTATCTAGCTATCAGTTTTTCTATCTATCTATCTATCTATCTATCTATCTATCTATCTATCTATCTATCTATCTATCTATCTATCTATCTATCTATCTATCTATCTATCTATCTATCTATCTATCTATCGTGTACAACATTGCAGTCTATTAATTATGGCATTTTAAGTTGTTTGAGTTTTCAATTGTCTATAGCATAATATAATATTTGCGTCTAAAATATATCTAAATAACAGACCGTTCTGCCTGACCTCGCATTATGGCACGGAGCTCCAACAGTACTGTCAGTCTCAGCTACACACACATCCAGGCACATGGACAAAGACACATCGCGTCCAACATAGTCATGGAGTGGCACCTGAACTCACCAGAGAAGAAGTTCTTAGCACGTAGATAACTGACACTCAGCCGCAGGATGGAGAGTTTGTCCAGGCTGCCCGTGACCTCCTCTGGAAACGGAAGGAGACTGGCCAACCGGTCCAGCTCAGAGTTCAACCGATCTCGATGACGCTTGGACGGGTTAGACTTCACCCCTTCAGCCGAGGGCTGCTTCACCCTGAGCACATTTCATAAAAACACATCTTAAGATCATATTCAACAGTGTTTTTCAAATGCAAGGTCTGTTTGGAAAGAATCACGGATGGCATGAAAATACAGAAGCCACATTCACAAGTCTCGCATTGATTTGCAAAGGCTGTTGTTTTTACTAAATTTACTCAATTGTCAACTTTCCTTTTCTGCCTGTCATGTTAATAATTTTGCATATTGTTTTGTCTGTGATACTCTTGGTCATACTAATAAATTTCAGTGTTTGATTTTAAGGAAATTTGTGTGAACCTTTGTACAACATACAAATTTGGGTCACCACCCTAACGTACAATCTGAGCCCTGATACCCTGAGCAAAATATCAGTTCACTGCAAAGTTCAAAATTCAAAATATTATTCAAAACTAGCTTTATAATTATGTATATTATACTAGCTTTATAATTACAAAAATATATTTTATTTAAATAATCTAGTATCTGTTTATTTTGAGACATCTAACTCCAATTAAAATATCATCGTGTTGTAATAAAAAAGTGACTTATAATTTTACACAACATAAAACACAAATAAGAACAATAATTTAAATAAAATATTATGCAAAATAAAATATATTAGCTTTATAATTCTAAAATAATATAATGAATATAATAAAATTATATAACATGCAATATACATTATATAAAATATTTTCCAAGACTTTTATCTGATTCGCAGGATTGGTGTTCACAACTGAATTTCAGGGGTTTTAATATAATATAATATAATATAATATAATATAATGTAATTTCATGTATTTGTCCTCTGTTTGAACAGTTTCAATTGATCAAAAACAGAAAGGAAAAGGACAAATCACCTTATGAAAACAGCAATATAATATCACGATGCACATACATTAAATAACAAATATTGCAGCACTGGGTTCTACTAATAAAAGAGCTGCTTTGATGATCTTAAATGGAATAATAACAGTAAATATAAATATTTACTTCAGACAGATGGGCCTAAGAGAGAAGATTACACATGCGATTTGGGTCAGACGAATATTATTGTACAGTAAGGAGTTGTGAGTCAGAAACAAACGATCAATTATAAATCAATAACAGTCTATCTACGCATTCATTACACACACAAACACACATTTATTCGTATAACTTACGTTCTTTGCACTGGTTTTCTTCTTTTTCGTCCTGCATACATGTTTAAGGCGTCTGGACCGTCCAACTCTTCAGCTCCAATGAATTCAACCCACAATTTACAACAAATAAAATCTCAATACCTCCACTCAAACAAAAAACTGTAAACAAGAAAAATCAGTTTTCTTGTACAGGCTATGTGTCTTAAAATTCAAAAATGCGAAGTGTTACAATAAATATGATATAGTATAAGCTGTGCAAAAAAAGGCACCCAGTATCCCTACTGCCACAAACTGCATTTAATACCAGTCTAATACACTTAAAACGCCAAACTAGCATTAAAAAGTGTAATTCCTCTTCAAATATACTTCAGCATTCATATGAGAAGTGACAGCAGGTCTTCTTCATCATATTCATCATCCTCAGTGCTGCTGAGCTTGTATAAACAGCCCTCCAAAGTCATATGCTTGGACAAAACAATACATTATAACCTATATTTGCACAGAATAAACCAAATCCAGTCATAATTTGTTCCAGCTTCGTGTCTATTTCATTTTTGTCCGAGCTGTTCCACTAAATCCCCCAACTGCGCGCCCCCGACATCAGCTTGGAGGGCACGCGCATTTGGTTGACCAGGCAACCAGCACAGATTTGTGCAGGAGCGCGCGCAGAGCATCAGAGGCCACGGCTTAAAGGCAAAGGGGAAAAATCTCCTAGGATACAGGACGTAAGGCTTTACGTCTCCTGCGATTGGTCAACGCACTTCAAAATTACGATTACTCGCTTATGAATATTAATAACGAAACGTGACGCGCAGAGAATTTGCAGAAAAGTAGACGTCGGCCGGAACGAATCATACTGTCGGGATTATGAATATTAATGAGATTATATGCTGGAAGGGAAGGCTACCAAGAAAAAACTGGCGAGTCTGATTAATATTAATTAGACTTCTGGACACTTCTAGCCAATCAGGGAGCAGATGACCTTTTTTTTTGACAAAATTGTGACCCTGGACCAGTCATAAGGGTCAGTTTTTGAAATTGATATTTATACATAATCTGAAAAGCTGAATAAATAAGCTTTCCATTGATGTATGGTTTATTAGGATATGACAATATTTGGTCGAATTTACAAAATATCTTCATGGAACATGATCTAGTTAATATACTAATTTTTTTTATCCTTTTCATTTTGACACATACAAGGTATGTTTTGTATAAGAATCATTTGTAAATTCAATAAAAATTAAAACAAATATTTTTTAAGTAGCCTACTACAAATCGATAATACGAAAAATCAGAAATTCGCAATAACAAAGAATTTATTTTAATCTAAATGTTTTAAAATAGAATGTACTCCCTAACAAATTAAAATTCTATTTTTAATGGTATGAAAAAAACAACAGTTTATTCACCATTAACCATTTTATTGCAATCTTACATGTCTTACAAAAAGAACTCGCACCACGGTGAAATCTCGGGGTTCGTTTACTTTTGGCAAGCTTCTGTTATGACGCATCATTTCCTGCGCTTTCGGAAACTTTATTTTTTTTATAAGGCTGTTCGACGTTTATTGACTATAATGTCTGTATTACATAATGCTTGTTTATGAACCACAGCAAAATCCCTTTTAATGCATCCAAGCTACTGACTCTTTCATACACACTGCACACATCTGTTTTATACGCATGCATTTAAAGGGCAGTAATGAATAAAAGATGATTCGAAAATGATTGCATATCTCCCCAATTTGGTTCTAGGACACCCTATAAAACTGTGGGCGACCACACCGCAGGGTTACAAGAAAACCCATATGCAACGTTTATTTCTCTCCTTTTTTTTGCCAATTGAACACGGAAAGACTCATGTCAACTTACCTTTCTAAAAGTTTCACTTTATACTAGTCGTATAGTATAGAAATGCATACTGGCACACATTCAAAATATATACATTAGCGCCCCCATGTGGTTAACCCATCTATCCATCCATCCATCCATCCATCCATCCATCCATCCGCATTTACACAGATGTCTAGTAAAATAACCAGTAAAAACGATTTCTTTGAGTCTTTGAACCCCTTTTAATATTATAAAGATATCAATGAGGGGCACAACACAAATTAATCATTTGATAATACAAATACAAAACAAACCAGAGCTATATTTTATATATAGATACATATATATAATGTAGATTTCATGTAATATATAGATAGATATAGTTATGTATATATAGTATATATAATATCTATCTATATATAGTATAATATATAGTTTTATATATAGATACATATATATAATGTGTGTATAGCCTGTATTTGTGAGACATCCATTTACGCATACAGATTTTACAGTTGTGCAGAACAACGTACAAAATAAGATATAGGGTACCCATTTACAATGCTGGGTGCACAAGCAAAGAAACAAACATACAATGATACAACAAATAAACAAAGATACTGCATTTAGAGAGGCCTCACAAACACGTCGTTATGCAAGAAGCAGGCATCTGAAGTGTTAAGTGCTATTATTTCTTCCTAAGGGATTCGTAGTTTAGTAGTGAAGGGGAGGACGTCCTAAGAAGTGCATGTATGAATGATTTTTTTTTGGCACTGGGGGATTTCAATGCTGGTAGTGAGGTCAATTTGTCATTTACTGGTGCTTAATCCACTACTAACCTGTTATAGTCAATGGCACTTGAAGGCACAGGAAATGAAAAGTCATTTTCTGGACCACTAAACCTTGTCTAGTCACAAATAACTAATATTTAGGCACCTTACTGAAGTCATGAAACTGTCCTAAACATTCTCCTAGCTAGATATACAGGATTTACGTAACAAGTAATTTGTCTTTTATCACTGAAAATTAAATTTCAGTTAAAACTATCATATTTAGTACAGTGGTTCTCAACTGGTAGGTCACAGCCCCAAAATCGGGTAGCAGGTCTGTTTTGATTGGAAAACAAAATATGACCAAGACACCAAAATGTGTTTTAAACAAACTTACTGGCTGCAGAAATTAATATTTGTTTTATTAAAGTCGTTACAAGTTAAGTTATATTTTTATTTAATATTAAATTACCATTATTAAATTATGGGCATTTAAGTAAGCAAAGCAAAGCAAAGGAAAGAAAATCGTTTTTTTATTTTTTTTATTGTGCGTCATTTTTAATTTCACAAAAAAAGTGTGAAAAACTTTAACTGAGAGTATATAAGATACATAAAATGCCAGCTATGAAATTATCAAAACAAAGAAGCCATTTTGTAAATTAATGGCTAATGACTTTTGTACAATAAACGCCACTGTAAAGTCCTGAAGCAAAGCCATTTGAAAACCACTGATTTAATATACAGCACTGGACAGAGCTATACCCAGCACAAGAAGAGGTTTCATAGCCTGGTTAGGACATGGCAAAATCAGCGCAAACCAAATCCATCGCTATTATTTGTGCGTAATCAATCTGTCAAGTGATAAACGGATCAATCAGCCAACTGATCATCCATTAACCAACCATCAATCAAACAAATCTTCTAGCGATTACTGACCTCCTCTCAGCCAGCAGACATCTGGCAATAAAATACAGAACGCTCTTATTTACATTACAACACCTTTAGCTTTCAGTTCAAATGAAATCAAAGGGGAAAAAAGTCGCTAATCTCAGAAAACGAAAGCTGTTTGAAGGCACTTAAGAAGATGGGCAAAAAATGTCCTGTAACTATTGAACTGTGAGGCTACGTACAACACTTAGCAAACTAGCATAATCGATTCCGTCCATGCAAACAACAACCAGTTGTTAAAAACATTGCTTCTCAGATTCAGTTATAGCTGCCATTTCAATTCTTTTCCTCCTCTGCAAGCCACGATCATTTCGTCCAAAGAGGGTGAAGACGGGAGGGAAATAAGTGGAATATCCTTTGGGCAGAAAGAAATTAAGGCACACAGTGTTCCCATTTCAGATGATGAAAGGAAAAGGCTTTGGGTGCATGAGTTTGAGGGTTGTATATATTCACACCATACACTGTTCTTACTGCAGGGAGAAAGAATAAATCTCAGAAGCAACAGCGGTCAAAAACATGAACAAAATTAAGGCTATTAAGGCCTTTTCAAAGAGTTCATTTTGCACAATAAAACCAATCAGTCGTATTTCTATAGCTACAGCATCTCATACAAATATGTTTTGGTATACATACACATTCAAAGTGCTGATACAATCGAATCAAATGACTTTATATTCTTTCAAAATAAGGCACAAAGGGCCTACAAACTTTTGCCTCATTCACACAACAGAATTTCTGTGGAAATCGCATTCGATTTAATGCGTAAAATTTACGCAAAACTCATTTTCTGCGCTTGTTCTAAACTTTTGGCTGCTGCTGTATTTCCTGATTGACCAAGAATGAAACTACAGAAGAATAAAGACGTTCACTGTGGCCATTAAAAAAAACAATCAAATTTCCTCTCAACAAACATTTACTTTTGTTTGGGATCCTTCTTGATGACTAGTCTGTTCTGTCTTTACAAGACATTCGATTTTACCTTTCTTCCGGAAGCAGGACATGCTGGCTGCTGTGATTCTAATGGCACGCAAATGATTTAAGAATTCCTAGAATTCTTCTATTTAAGCGTTAACGCAAACAGAAAGCAAGAGGGAAATCAGCAAATTAAAAGTGGACAAATATGGCTCAATGGCATTTCCATAATTTCGATTATATGCATATAAAAAAATACAAAAGACAATTTTTAAACAAACATACAAAAAAAAAACCTGTACAATAAATGATAAGTGATAACATTCAGATATTGTTGTAATACACATGAAACATATGGTTAACGCAACCATAAAAGGGTGGCAAGAGCAGACGGTTTTTACTCTTAAAAGTGTTGTTGAGAAGAAAAAGTGGCCTGGGACTATTCCTTGGGCAACTTTACAACTTGCAGTGGGTGGAGCTTCAGGGAAGTTCTGAGAAAATTTTGCAGGCATCAAATTCAATGATTTGCTCTTACAGTCCAATGGTGCCACAGAGGCCATCAGTAGAGTATTAATTTCTTTCGAGAAAGTGGGGTACATTGATAACACTAAGGTTAAAGGTCTACAGGTAGCCAATTTCATGCACAGTTGGCAAAATAAAAGGGTCTGGCTGAGGCCATTGCCTTCTCTGAGACAGACTTTCCCTTTTTGAGTTGAAACTTACCCCAATAAATAGCATCTTGTGTGCACCTTGAATTTCCTCAGAATCTCATCCCTGCAATTAAAAGGTTCCACCATTGCTTCTGCGTACTTCATAAATGAACTCTAGGCTACCTCGCACACACATACACACAAACACACACTTGCTCACACATCTCTCCTTGTTATTACACGCGCTATCTCACTCTTTTTCCATGCCAGAATGGCAAAACAAAACAATATCCTTCAGGGATGAAAGGACTTAAAAAATATATATATTTTCTTTGTGCCACTGCTTATTTCTCATCAGAGAGGGTGTGAACAAGTGAATAAGTAGATAAGTGTGGAAAAAAATGTGTGGTAAAATTGCTTTTTAAAGTTCTGTAATGTCTTGCAGGTTTTCAGCCAAGAGTGTCTTTAGAAGCAGATGAGTGCCTCTCGAGGGACAAACAAGTTGCTTGTATTGAGTGTAATCTAATAGTCACAGCAATTGCTTTGGTTGTTCTCAGAAAAGTAGGTGGTTCCATTGGCCAGCGACGGAAAATGGAACGTTCCTTTCTCTTCAAGTGGACGGTTTGCGATCTGTGGAAGGACAAAATTGAAACCATTAAAGGAATGTTTTGTCCATTCTGTGGCAATCATGTTGTGATATTCATTAAGTTGTGCATGGAAAAGAATTTAAAGCAGAACTCTCTCCATTTTGAAATTTTGAGCCCAGCCTGTGGTTACTGATGCATTGTTTTGATGGCTTCCTATACTATTCAGGGTTTTGACAAAAATTTAGCAGAATCCCTGTTGAAAAAAACCCAGCATATGCTGGTTAGCTATGTTTTGAAGCATGGTAGCTGGTTGGAGCTTGCTTAAGCTGGTCTTTAGTTGGTCATGAGCTGGTTTAAGCTGGTTATAAGCTGGTCCTGAGCTGGTCCTGAGCAGGAGATAGTAGCTCAGGACTAGCTTAAACCAGCTCAAACTAGCTACTATGCTTCAAAACATACCTAACCAGCATATTCTGTTTTTTTCAACTGGGATAGTATGTAGACTCTAATGAACCAGTTATTTTAATGAACAGTTCAAAAAGACACTGCTTTGTATAATTTACAGCACTACCAGAGAAAATATGTTTTCATATCTGTCTTCATATCTAAGCAAAATGTACAATATGACTGAAAAACACTCAAA
This sequence comes from Aspiorhynchus laticeps, assembly GCA_023376895.1. Taxonomy (NCBI): domain Eukaryota; kingdom Metazoa; phylum Chordata; class Actinopteri; order Cypriniformes; family Cyprinidae; genus Aspiorhynchus; species Aspiorhynchus laticeps. The sequence goes on from CM041793.1 coordinate 71,708,487, forward strand.
TTAATCAAAATCGAGAGCTTGTATATCAGAATTGAATTATATCAAGAAATATGACACCTAGTCCTACTCTGAACTGCTCTCAATTGTTTCCTTCCACAAGTTGAAAGAAAACTGAGCACATTGGGAATTAATTCATCTTGAGTGTCTCTGTCCACCTCTAGACTTCCTCAAAATTATATGTTTTTTTCTTTACACATGGTGGCAGTAGTAACATCCCAAAGTGTTGTTTCTCACAAAGACTTGTGACTGATGGTAGAGCTGAGATAACCCAACCGGTTAAAAAAAGAACTGAATGTGTGATGACACAATGAGCCTGGGGTGAGAACAGGGTAGTTCCGCTATTCTCAACAAACTTCAAGACTCAAACTAAAAATAGGGAGTGAGCACACACCTGGAGCTTTGATCACTGAACTAGAGCACGCTAGTTTGAAGTTATAATTATACCATGGATTACATTAGTACAGTTTACCTGTGTCTGGCCGTTGCAGGAGAGATACTGCTGAGCAAGTATGTTATCTGGAGTTAACCCAAGTGGGACTCGACAGGCCATAGGGCTGATGTTGGTGTCTTCTTGTGGGATGACCGACATGCCCACGACTGACTCGCTAGGACCTCTTTGGTAGTAGCAGGATGCTTGTGTAGGACTCTGGGTAACCAGGCCTTTAGCCCTCTGGCGGGATGACACAGAAGATATCGGATCTGCAGAACCATATTGCATCCCGTTCACTGATGGTTGAGGAGTACCTGTGAACATGCAGCTGTTGGTGGTCTGATGAGGGCTGTTGTTGATAATCTCTCCTTGCTGAGGATAGATGCTATTTGCAGTTGTCTGGGGCAGGAAACCAGTCCCGAATCCTTGTGCGTTTGTGTGCGACATCAGTTCTCCAAGCATATCTCTTTGTAATTCTGTAACTTGGCCGATGAAGCCCGTCATATTCTGTTTCCCACTGGAAAACAATTTAGAGACCTGCTGAGGCTGTGATTGCTGCCAGCCAGGCAGTCCTGGATTGGCAGTGTTTTGAGTGTGAAGAGAAAACTGTCCTTGTAGTTGGTTAGTTGGGCCAGAGTGCAGTCCTGCATCTTGTACAACTGAAACGTTACGGGTGCAAGAGTTCAGCAGGTTATCCACCATATTGTTGCTGTCAGACACCCACTGTGGGTTTTGATTAATTGACGGTTGTTGAGGAAGGAAATTCTGGCTGTGGAAGCCCATTGGCTGGGCAGAAGTGCCCTGCAATAGAGAACTTTGAAGAGGGAAAGTCATTATGTTGTGATGAGGCTGGTTTCCAGTCTGTAGGTCTCTCTGGCCACATGGCACCATTCCGTTCTCTTGCATGGCACCTTGGAGACCAAGCCTGACTTGGGCCGGCTGCTGACTCTTCATGGCAAGAGGAGGAATAAACATAATGTTGTTATTGCTGAGTATCTTCTGGGTTGTCTGTTCTAGTCCGAATGATTGGATGAAAGTGTCGCCAGGTAGAATCTGTGGCCCCATATGTGAGAGCTTCATCATCCCTCTTCCAGGGCTACTGGCATCCACTCTGTCTTGGATGTTCATTGCAACGAATCCACCCTGACCTGGGGATCCACCAAGCATCTCTGCCTGGCAATTGAATGCCTGGTTAGCAGCTATGTTATTCTGTAACTCCATCTCAGGAAGACATTCAGGCACCTCAACAAATGGACCATGGTCCTTGAGCTGTTCAGGTAATTGAACACCATTTTCCTTGAAAAGTGCATCCTCGACATAAGAGAGAATATCATTGGTGATGATCTCATTAAGTTCCATATCATTGTTGTAGTTCATGCTGAGCAGAGTGTTCTCCCACTCCTTCAGGTCCGATTCTTCCACGCCAAAACCCTGAAGGCCACAAATACTACTGTCCCCAATAATCTGTTGCAAGGTTTCCATCATGTCCTTTACTACACCTTCCTCCTTTATCCCAGCCACAGTGTTTGGGGCTGACGGTTGCCAGGTGCTCCCAGGGACATTGAGCAGGGCGTGGCTATCCCTGAAAGCCTTGTCAAGGGTAAACTGGGAATTGGGGTCATTGTTCTGGTTGTAGACAGAATGATCCTGTTTCAGCATGCAGCCGAGAAGAGAATCTGGGTCCAAAGATGGAGGTGTGTGCATCATCTGGCCTTTGCTTGGATTTTGCATGTCAGCGATGTCCAGTGTGGGGCCAGTCTCATACAAGACACCCTCACCAGTGGTGCAGCTAAAGGGTAGCTGCAACTTCCTTTGACGGAGGTGTTCCTCACCCTCCTCATTACTATAAAATACAGATATTATAATAATGAAAGATACGAAGAGATTAGAGCAACAACAACATTATTAAAATGCTGGTTTAACTTACGTTAGTGCTCTTTGTCGAGCAATAATGAAGTCTGGTCTTCCTCCTTTATAAACAAACCTAGCATTGGACTGCACCCAGACCCATGTACCCCCTTTCGTGAGAAGTCTGAAGACAGTTAAACCACTTTCTCCAGTCTTTATCACTATGAGAAAGAATAAGATTGAAAAAAACATGCTATGGAAATCAAACTTTCATGGAGTTCACAAACAACAAAAAGGATGGACATGGCTTTGACTTAACATTAAATATCTGGTCAAAATCTGGCATAACTCACTTCTGACATGATTGTCAGCACAGTGCATCATGTCTGCAGCATGAATGAACTGATAGCCGGAGCCTCTCATACACAGCTCAATCTCAGTGTACCCAAGAACCACCTTTCCTCTGCAAAACGAGAAACAGATAGGAAAAAGGTTAACACTAGGTTTGTACCATTTCCCCAAAATTTGTTGGCCCAATCTGAAGTTGCTTTTGCTTCTAAATCAAAGCTACCTTGTGTCAACACCCATAGGTGTAAAGTCCAGCTTGTGTTTGGTTTGGAAAAGAAGAGTCTTGCTCCTGATCTCCAGAATAGAGGGTGTCTGGAGGGGTGTGGCTATGACAAAAAGAGCCAGTTGAGGGTGGGCCAAGGTCCCATCTTCAGCCAACTTGTTTTGCCCATGGAGATGTTTCAGCCTACCCTGGAAGTTCAGGGCCTTGAGGGCAAAGGGAAGGACATTAAAGTCATTTTAGCACCATGAGGGTCTGACACTGCGTGTAAACAATTCACAGCAGATTTATTTATACAGCTGTTGCTGTTACTGCATCATTGTGTACACAAAAAAATCAAACGTTGAGTCTAGCTCAAAGGTTCATCTCAAAATGATTCTAAAATATTGATTCTAGATAGGCATAAAGTTAGCAATAGAGGTCTAGGATGTTTACCAGGAAGCCTGATGAGTTGTCAAGGAGGCACCGGAATCTGCAACAGAAACTTCGTTCCAAGAAGGAAGAGTTTTCTGGAGGGATGTGTTGAGGGTTGTAGTTTACCATGTCTCTGGTGATGTCACTGCTGCTTTGAATTGCTGGAGACCGATTGGTTGTGCCAAACAAGAGGGGGAAAAAATCAGTGATGTAATCGGCTGTGAATCACTAGCAGTGTTCATCATCCTGGGTTTATACAAGCCCCATTTTATAAATCCAAACGGATACTCCCACAGCTGTCTTGTTCTCCACAAACATACTTTCTTGATTCAGTAATAACAACAACAGAAGTCTGCTCATTCACAAAACATTCAAGGCTGGGCACTGCAGAAAATGTTGACAACACATTACCAGGAACTCACTGACCCTACTTGGGCATCACCATTAAGGAGTTACTACTAACCATCAGATCCATTGCTACTCTCGCATGAAGTGGGATTGAGAGCGAAGTGTAGTTGTCTTCGAAAGATTGCCCGATCATCTGTATGGATGAGCTCGAATACACTCTGATGGACCACATCCGACTGTGAAGACAGTAAGAAAGGACATTACAAAAAAAGATTGCAGGACATGTTCTGCATCCTGCATCCGCTAATATTCATTCCATTATAACCTGACTGTGAAATATGATAACAGGTTTTCCACTGCCACTTTCAAGTTCTGTTGTAATTGTTAATGCCAACCAAATCCTCATTGCGTTCTAGGCAAAGAGGTTTATTTTTGTCTTTCTGACAAGACTAGAGAAGCAATAAAAACGTAAAACAAAAATGAATCTACTTGTCCATAATTCTCAAAAGCATTGTCTTATTTACAATTTGTTGCTGATGTGTTCTGTTGTTAGTGCGTATCGAAGACCAACACGGAAGAGAAGAAATTCTGTAATAAACTCTTTATTTTTGTTTTCCATGAGCACAAAAAGTATTTGAGTAGCTTCATAACATTACAACTGAACCACTGATGTCACATGGACTATTTTAACGATGTCTTTACTACCTTTCTGGGCCTTGAACGTGGTAGTTGTGTTGCTGTCTATAGTTCTTAGTTGCGTTGGGTCAGAAAGCTCTCGGATTTCAACAAAAATATCTACATTTTTGTTAAGATGATGAACAAAGGTCTTACTGGTTTGAAATGACACGAGGGTGAGTAATTAATGACAGAATTTTCATTTTTGGGTGAACTATCCCTTTAATTGTAACAGAATTATACAGTATTACTTGTTTGTAGTGCAACTGATTGGAAAGCAAATGGAAACTTTAGTTTCCTGTGGCTTAGATTTTAATAAGAGAGCATTAAAATCATCAAAATGTGTCCTCTAGAGAGATCACTTTACATGTTAGGCTGTATTTACTATATGTCAAAATGTAGACACTTCCCTCTAGAGGCTTGGCATAGTAATTGCAGCTTGGCTTGCATTTTTCCTTTCTGCCTGTTTTTTCCTTCCCATCCTCTCTCTCTCTCTCTCTCTCTCTCTCTCTCTCTCTCTCCTCAGCAGGCCAATGAAAACAAAGTGTTTGCACTGTCTGTGTGTGCTAATTGCTGCAGGCTGGACTGTGTGGGATGGAAGCCAGACAAGGTCCAGAAACCATTCACGACAACTTATACCAACAAACACACATTTAAAGGTTAATGAGGACACACAGGCAAGGGAGTAGAAAGAAAAGATACATATTACTTGCTCTAAAATATGTATACATATCTCTGATATATTTAAACATATATCTTTGTAAAAACTACATATATACAGTAAGTATACACAGATGGATTTAACAGGGCACACCGTGCACAACATTTCATGCACAAAGACACACACAGTGATGTTTGGGTAATACAAAACATAGAGGCATTATTTTATATAACATGATTAAATCTTATGACCTGGACTACATGATAGAAAAAAACAATTAGTAGTATGTGAATAGTTATTAGTGACTCTAATCACAACAGGTGTTCAGACCGCTGTGGTAGTGGGTATGTATTTATGCGTTTATGTGTGCAGGTGGTGCAGGCCTGCCTGTCTGTGTAACCCTGGCGACCTGGACTTGCTAGCGAGGGAACATCACACTCCAGGGAAATTGATTTAGTGAGGAAAAACAGGTACATAATAACAAGCACAGAATATATGCACATCAACAAACATACAAAGACATCACAATTCTTATTCACATATCATATAGGAGTGCATATATATATATATATATATATCTTTTAGAATATTCATACTCTCTGTATTGTAATATTTGTGCGTGTGCTTAGAGCGAGAATGTATATTTGAGTAGACACTGTGTAATGTATAGCCTACTTGCTATTATTGCAAGCTATAGGAATGAAATGGCTATTGTTAATGTGATCTATACATGCAGTCTATACATACAATACACCACAGGAACACACACACAAGATCTCCCTGAACTGGCTGTGGTTCACACACAGACAAACAGGTTTTGCAAGTTCTTTAATGAAGTATCCAAACATTCAATTTGCCTCTCTTTGATGTTCTTTTTCTGAGCTTCTCCTCTTTTATAAACAAAACCAAACTATGTCTGATCACAGGCTGACAGGGTGAAATAAAAAAAACACTTAATCGCTAAGCATTTGCAAATATTATCTAACATAAATTTAAATAAGCCTTCCAAACAGGACAAGGAAGAAAAGCGATGTTTCGCACAACATAGACTAATTTGTTAACTATTAAAAAAAAACACAAATCCTCACTCACGCCAAGGTTGTTTAACAGTAAACGAACACCTTTCTGAATAAGTAATCGAACCCAGACACCCTCAGCATTTTTTCCACAGCCTACTTTTGGTTACAGAACAGTTCATTGTTATTGAGGCTCAGAGTATTATCCTTACGATAAGAGATATTCATAACCGTAGGAAACGGCACGGCATGTTAAACTCTCGCAAAAGCCATTAATCTTCCTCCAGGGTGAGGAAAGTCAAACCAACGAATGACTGAAGAATGAAACAAATGTTTCCAGGTGAATGACTCATCAATAGATTTGACAACTATGCTGGATTTATCAATTGTCAATTAAATGACAAGCACTGTTTGAGGCTGGTATATGAACATCGATTTTCTTGGTAAACTGGTGCGGTTCACTTTCACTCTGCCCTTTTTGCAAGTGAACCAGAAATTGTAAACAAAACCACACGTGTGCAAAGGTCATCCATTCATTGGACAGAAATTCTCAACCAGGGAAAACAGGAAGTGCAAAAATAGGCTAATCATTGAGATCTTTCATAGAGCAATTTTTATTATTTTTACTGATTTGGTGTTATCAGATACTAATGTAATATGAAGAAACTTGTGAGCATCATATGAGAATGTCATACAATGTTGTAATTACGACTTGCAGAAAATAAAATCTATAGATATAAAATACTTAAAGCATATCACAATGTTAGTGTACACATTTAACCTAGATAAATGTGCACTATTAGGTGAATATCCAATCGTTTGTGCAGAGAGTGGAAGCTGAAGCGCGCTTCAGGACATCAGTGGAAACAAATGAAATATGCTGTCATTTTTGCTCATACAGGTAAGAATAATACATCGTTCAGAACTTTAAAGCGTCTATTTTTATTTGTGTGCATTCACAATATCAACAAAACGTTGTGCTTTTGTAAAATAAAGAAAACAAATAGGATGTGCTTGCCGTCTCGGTGTTGAACAGGAGCGCTTCACAAAAATGAACCGAAACTTATCGAATATTTTCCCTACAGACATGATGAATATATCTATAGAAAGCTTTAAATGACTACAAAACAAAATAATTCAAATCCAAAACAAAAACTCTTTCATTATGTAATCCGTAAAGATGCATTTCTTTCTAAAAGCGCGTCCATGATGAGATGGCGAGTCAGGATCATCAATTTCATCTTTGCGACACTGACTCAGAAACTGTGACTATTTTCCCTCAACATATTCATGGTAACTTTTGCAACAAGCTTTAGCCTATTTAGTGCGCTCACATCACGTTGCTGTGCACCATGGTCACGAAAACTCATTATTTGCATGCATTTTGAAGCATTGTTGTTTAAAAAACAAGTGAATGAAACGCAAACAACAGCACTACATGTGCGAGCTGTCTGTTTCTGAGCGTGATTTCTGCAATTGGGTCGGATCAAGGTCGGGTCATATTCACACCTTAAGCTGGGCTCACACTGTGCGATTTTTCAAAAGTCCTTTAGGATTGTACTTGTCATGATCATGTCACACTATGGGATCTCAGTTGTCATTAATGTCAGACTGTACGACAATTATGGCAAGTTAAACACAGGTGCATGCAAGAAAACTTGTCCGGACACATCCAGTGACTGCGAACTACATTACACACGGGACCGAAATGTTGGCTATCATGAAAAGTATATGAACGGCGGCAATACCGGCGTATTTAAAAAGAATAGTGTATGCAGCTCTACACACCCACATGAAAACAGCAGCGCAACCAGTGTTTAGAAAAGGCAACATATCAGATGAATTCCGTGAGCGGAGGACGGAGCGCCGAAGCTTATGGCTGATAGAATAATTCTCTAGCATTAATTCTGCTCATAGCTTGTCTTGAAAATCGGAGACAGTTTGACATTCATCATAGGGGTAGTCACACTGCAGGACTGTGCGCCAAATCTTCTGACACTGCCAGAATTTTGTCGGAGGTGAAATTTGATCGCAACAGCCATTAATCGGCTGTCGGTGAACATGTCAAACCAGCGATCAAAGACTACAGATTTTAGCCTAGGATTATAGGAATCTTTTAGGATTTTCACATTTTGTCTCAGATGACCAAATCGTGGACAAAATCGCACAGTGTGAGCCGGGCTTTAAACAAACCGTACCAGAGTTTGTTTGGAAGCGGACCGAGACCACCTCTTCAGCTGGGTCTTGGTACAGTTGTTTGGTGCACAACTGAGTGCGATTGCTGTATTCACACCTGCCCAAAAGATCTGCACCAAAGGGGGAAACGAACTTGAGTTCGATTCAATCGAACCAAACAAGACAGGTGTGAATACACCCTAAAAGAAACGTTTTAAACCAAACTCACCTGATGGAAGCCCAAGTAGTCCTGTATAGTTGGAGATGAATAAAACACGTAACCTTCGGCCGTGACCACCAGCACAAAGCCATTGAGGGCCTGAAAATGAAATTAGATAGAATTGTGACTGACAATACTAAAACATGTTAACTTGTAGACTAAGGTTTTATGGTTGGAATATTTAAAAAAGAAAAACAGAAATGTTTTGGTTTGTTTCATGCTAAACACGGTGGCTGGGATTGTGAATGTAAGACTGTAGATGGGTGGGGATAATGAGGCCATTTTTCTTCTTTACATCTTTTTTTTTCAGTAAACATCCCATGTAATTAGCCAAGCTTTTGTTAAGGTGTTGAACATGACAACAGACAGGGGGTGAATATCGCCGCTAGTCACGCACAGGAACCAACAGCCCTCAAACAATGGAGAGAGAGAGACGGAGATGTGGCTGAAAAAGAAACTCACAATATTTGTAGGTGGAAAGTAACATGTGATATAGTTTACAAAGAAAAGATAACATTGCTCAACAGCAGAGAATGTCGATTGCTCAAACTTCATTCCTTTTCAACGAGTGTGACAACAGCTACAATAAATAAAACGTCAACTAAAATTTCTTTTGTGAGTTTATGACATGGAAGTGTTTTGTTTGAGCGGGTATGGATGATCTTCATGGCTGTTGTTTATTTTATCATATTTCCAGGGAATCAGGAAACATTTACACTTTTACCTGCTATTCGCACACACACACACACACACACACACACACACACACACACACACACACACACACACACACACACACACACACACACACACACACACACACACACACACACACACACACACACACACACACACACACACACACACACACACACACACACACACACAAACATATTGGAAAATTACCAACTTCTTTGCACAGCCCACAGTGACAGTTTACATAAATTAATACAAGATGGAGCAAATGAGAGTGTACAAAAGTGATGGATGATTTAGAAAGTAGACAGATGCTTGGCCACGACTTTTCTTGAGTTGGCAGAAACAGATTTAAGACCCCTGCATATAGCAAAGTGGTCTGACCTTAGACTGAAAATTGGGAAGAAATCCCAGCAGATGATTCTGTTCACACAAACCAGGGCATTTTAGGTGGGAAATGAGGTACAAGGTATTTATATAGAATGTACATAAAAAAAGTGGGAGATCAGGATGGCGATTCCTGGGAATTTGCAAGGAATAAGATCAAGGAATTGGTGCATTTACATGCATTTTACCTGCAACAAAAGTTCCCCTTCTGAGAAACTGACTCCATCCAGACTGGTCGTTGACTGTCCGTTTCCTCCAAATGTCCCTGACCGGTCATTTATCCATCCATTTCCTCCTGTCTTTTTGACTGTGGCTAAATGGAAGAAGAGAGGAAAAAGGGCATGGTTACCACCAGCACCATGAAGGTCATTCTGTGTCAGTTTGATGTAAGATTTAATCCATAGTTTTAAACAATTTTGTTTTAAAACAATTATTTTGGACCAAAGATTTTACAGAAATGTAAAGTAAAATGGGCACCAGTTATTTACTGTGTAAGCTGCACCATTTTGCAGAAAAACCTACAAAAACATCACATGGCCAAGGAGCAAGTCACTTCCCTTTCACAGAATATTCTAAAGAACTAGGACTAACACAGTGTTTCCCAATCCCAGTCCTCACGCCGCCCCGCTCTGCACATTTCGTATGTTTCTCTTATCATGTACGACGCTTGTTCTATTCGACCGTAAGTGCCCAGCGAACTGGACATCACCGGATATTCCGCCATGATTCCAGTTCGAAATGAGCGCATATGTTCCATTCAAAGGGCATTAAAGTGTGCGAGACATGAATTTAAATGATATTTATTTACAGAGGTATATTATGTCAAACTTCACAAGAAGCTGTGAACCGCTGGACTAAAAAGGTGATGAGTGTGACATATTTTACCACCACTTATCTTATTTAAAGCTACGTTTTCTCTTGAATGTGTATTTGTGAAAGAGAGAAAGAGAGTTTACAAAGATTACGGTTGGTTAGGACTATGTGTAAGCATACGTCATCAACAGTTTCCTCTCCAGATGTCAGAACTTTTTTTTATTATTACTTGTCCTCTCATACTTGTCTTCAAGTACCAAGCAAAAATGTGTTTGGAAACAAGGGCCATTATTGTCAACTTTACAAGGTGCTACTCAGCGAAACAAGCTCTTTATTAGCTAAAGATTCTTTCACTGAACATTTGAGTCTTGCCACCTTTGGTTACACAAGCTACAACTTCAACATCACATCTAAGGGCAACAAAATGTGCAAACATGTTACAATATCAACAAGGAACCATAACCCTTGGAGAAAAAAACTGAAAAGACTGGAGTAAAGAAAGAGAAGAAAGGGAAAGGTGAAAAAGAAGTGGAGGAGGGGAAAGAACAGCGTTTTTCTGCTAGGGACCAAAAATATCTTTTTCAAAAATATGTTATGTAATCATGATCAACATCTTTTTCGCAGATCACACTGGCCTCCACTGACCTGCTTCCAGAGATGAAAAAAATTATGAAAGCGAAGTCCGGCGGGCGAGTGGTCACAATCTCAACACACACACACAAACACAGACAATCAGAACCACCAATCAATTGCCATCTGTTCATCTGCCTTTACAGTAATTCAACACACATGGCCCCTCAATGCAACCACGACGTGCTCTTTCCCTTGTGTTCCCTCCCTCCGTCTGCTGTACGTCTTCTTTATACTCTTCAATTTCGTATTGGGCATCTCTCGACCGCAATCTCTAAACCAGTTCTCCACTCGCCGGGTGTAACTGGAGAAAGTGGGAGGTCTGGTGTGGATGGCGATCAGGAACAGGGTGAACTTGTCTAATACGGGTCATTAAACCCACTGAAAGGCCCGTTCTAGGTCCCGATGCCTCCCACATGATGAGCTCATCTTTTATCTGCCTCTGATCATGTTCTGTCCTTTCTTTCAACATAAAACTCTCAGTAATTGTGCTCAAATTGGGCCAGTTTTGAATACAAGCTAGCGGCTGATTGTGGAGGGCACAATAACCCGCAACCCGCAACACCCCCCCCCCCTCCCAAAAAAAACAAAAACAAAAAAAAACCCCGTTGGTAGTGTGCAGTGGAAAATTTGATACCATCACATACCTAATGTACATACAATTTAATAGGACTATAAATAATTACATAATTAGCCTATCAAATGTAGTCTGAAGCAACATTATTTAAAAACCTCGTGTACTTTCTGTATTACAAGCACAATTAAATAATTGTGCTTGTAAACGTCTCCTTATATCCCCCAATTAAGCTACAACACATAACTTGAAAAATTTGCATTGCGCCCCTAAATTTTTCAACAAAACCGAAAATGCATTTCAGCCAAATATTTCTGGTTGCCAGAATTTTCTATGGAGCACTACCTTGAACATTATCTGTCATTGGACTCAGTTGTGGTTTTAACCACCACACAAATGCATGGGCCCCTACAGAGTTTTGTACAGATGGGGCCCCAGGTCCCAACATTGCTTAGGGTTCCCAAAATGGTAAACACACACCTGATTGGACTCATTAACTACCATCAATATTTTAGTATTAAATAGAGCAGTAATCGAAAACAATGCCAGAATAAAAAGAAAGTAATTTCAAAGGCAGAGCAAGTTTTAAGAAATGACAAAATTGACAATAGAAAAAAATGCGTCGGCAGAGAAGCACTTACTGTTTCAGTCAATGATTTTGGACCTCCAAAACTATTTTGGTCAAAACGGCCATTTGCTTTTTTAGTCAAATATTTTTGGTTGCTAAATTTGTGGTGCAAGCACTAACTTGAACATCACCCATCATTGGAATACTCAATAAATATAGTCAAGATTTTAGTTTTAAAGGCAACAATAAAACAGTTCTAGAATACAACAAATTTGGAGCAAGTTTTGAGAAAATATTACAAAGCCAAATTTTGTTCTTTTAGAATAAATATCAACAATAAATTTTTCCCAACAAAACAAGAAACATGAATAAAACAAGAAAAAATCATCCTCAGTTTTTAACAATGTTATTTTTAAAATATGTGTAACTCACATAATGTCAGAACCACTACTATCACTAACACAGCTTGGATTCACTTTCCTGTTTGCACCTTCATACTCTACAATACTTACGATGCAAACAGCGCAGTGTTTGGGGCTCGTAGCTAAAGGCATTAGCAAATCATCAAAACAACACATTCTGCTCTCTCTCTCCCTGTGTCTGGATAGTGTCTGCAGAAAATACACTGGGTACACTGTGTGTTCTGAGGGTTCAAGAGAGTGAGAAATGAAGACTGAGAGCGGTCGAGCAAGGGAAACCCACTGTGCTCTCGTTTGGCCTATGGTTTAATAACCTTGCGTGCTGAGAATGACTAAATCCTTGACAGCACCTGAACCCTATTAGCTAACAAACTGGACCACTTCCCAGACGTTTACCAATCCTTTTCTTCGCCTCACTTGACACTGTAAATGTTGGGCTATATGAATAATAATCTCTCCTTCTTGGTATCGTTTTTTTCTTCGCCCCATTTAACAAAATTCATAAATACGCAAACCCTGAAAGAGTGTAAAACTGGACTGCGAAAAAACACAATAAATGGTAATCTATGCGAAAAGTTTGGCGGTAAATTCTGCTCGTTTTCTAGCCGTCGTTTTATAGAGAACAAACGGTCTTTGTCTGCATGTATAAACACAGTTAACGTTAACATGCTCTTGTCAGGTATTAACATTGCTCAATCTGTGTTTTAACACTTCATGTACATTTCAAGTTTTGCTGCCAAGTTGTTTTATTGTATTTGTATGTGCTGCGAAAAAACACAATAAATGGTAAACTATGTGAAAAGTTTGGCGGCAAATTCTGCTCGCTGTTTTCAAGCTGTAGTTTTATAGAGAACAAACATTCTTTGTCTGCATGTATAAACACATAGTTAACATTAACATGCTCTTGTCAGGTATTAACATTGCTCGACCTGTGTTTTAACACTTCATGGAGATTTCAAGTTTTGCTGCCAAGTTGTTTTATTGTATTTGTATGCGCTACACTCGAACATGACTCTGTCGAGCAAAGTAAACACAGTCGATTGATTTTTTTAAAAATATAGCCGCCCGCAGCATTCGAAGATTTTGTGCGACAGGTATGTCTCATCTTATATTCTGCCTAAATGTGAAGTCTCTGTACACCCACCCACTGGGATTTTAAAGGCTTTGAATCTCCAGTGTTGAATTGAGCCATTGTTTTTTTTTTCTGTTGTCAGGAAAACCTTGACTCTGACTTTGATTCTCTCTCTGTCTCTGTGGTGGGGGACAGGTTTGGACTTGAAGGAATGAGGATTGTGGTATCGGTGTCTTCCAAGATACCTCTCACTCTCACACACACCATCAGCGATCGCCGCAGTTTCTGTCTTTTGACAGCGTGTCAAACGAGCGCTCACGTAACGTGTTTTCTAACCAGGACTAATTAAATGTCTATGGGGGGAATTCATTAACATTGATGCCGCTGTTTATGTCCACATGCAAAGTCGCAAAAAAGAGGCAAATTAGATGATGCATATAACAATTCTTTATCTTGAGGGAAAGATGCTGTTTTAAAAGATGCAAAAGACAGCATGTCTGGATATATGCCTAGTCATAACGGTTTTCACCATCATTTGATGTATAAGTAAATGAAGACAACATTGCACACAATTCTGTTCTGATTCCTGTGGCTGGGAACAGCAAAACATTAATTGTAGCAAGCAAATTTTTGCCAGCTGAGTTTTGTGAAAGATCTCTAATAAGCCTAATTTAGACAGAAAAATTACAAATAACTTAATTTAAATAAATTAAAAACACTGAATAAAGAAAAGTTTTTTTTTTTTAAATCAATTACTTTAAAAGTTTTAATTTAATTTAATAAAAAAAAATAAAAGAAATCACAGCACAATGTTACTTTAGCAATGAGTTTTGTAAAAATATATAATAAGACCATTTACACAGAAAGAGAAATTAAAAATGATTTCATTAAAATAAATTAAATAAATTAAATTTAAAGAATTTTAATTAAATAATAAAAAAACACCTTTACACAAAGCACTAAAACATTTTTTTTGTTAATTTAATAAATTTACATTAAATATTTTTAATTACTTAATTTTGTAAATACTTAAATAATTTAAGTTGTATTTAAATACTTTTAAATAATTAATAAGTTGTATTTAAATACTTTTAAAGAACACTTGCTAATGGTAAAATAATGCAAATTTATTTAATTTAAATATGTTTCAAATGTTTCTTTCAAATGTTTAATTTAAAAGTATTTAATTTGAATACAATACAGTGTAACTTTGGCACGGAATTTTGTGAAAAGGCAATCTATGATGAGTAGGGCTGCCACTAACGACTAATTTTATTTTGATTAATCTATCGACTAATTTATCGATTAATCGATTAATCTAAATGATTAATTTCCCACAAAAAATCAACAATTTTACTTAAGAATATTTTATTAAACCAAATTAAATCCAAATTTCTATGAAATCCTTTTTTAAAGCAAAAGTAATGTGCAACATAGAGTGCAAGAAGCAAGTGTCCATCTCATCTCAGTCCAAATCACTGAAATCAAAGCTCAGTATTATAGTGTAAGAAAGACAACATATCCACGTGATCTAGTCTAATAAAACAATTATAATCAGTATTTTAAATAAAGGAGTATTTACCAGAAATATTATTTACCAGAATTTATTTAGGAGAAAAATGTAAATGTGCAGTATTTCTGAGAAAAAAAAAAAAGAAGAAAAAAAATAATGGAACCATTAAAATGGAATCCAGAAAATAATGCAAAACAGAATTTGGTACAGATAAAACTGTAAAACTCAATTAATTAGACAGGCTTTTGATAAATAAAATTTAATTTAACCATTAAAACAGAGTATAGAAAAATTAAAATGGAAAAAACTGAATTTGGAAATAAAACGGATTTCATAGGGACCTATAATTATAATATTTTTTTTGTGGTAATAAAAATAGATGTAAGTGAACAATAGCTTTTAAAATGACTTAAAATACATATATAATAGCAATGATGCAATAATAATTAGTTCAAATAAAGTATCAAAAGCAAGAAATCATATGGTTTTATTGAACAAAACTGTTAAAATACATAGTGTATTATAAACAATAGAACTAATGTAGATTACGCATTACAACAAAGGCCTGCAGGGGGCACCGACAGCCTGATGATTATTTTTAAACATTACTGCGCGATCTAATCCTTGTTTAATATTGACCAAGCACCATTTAATTCAAACATCCACTTAATCTTTAATATTTGGCCATTTCTTTAGGACAGAAATGCTATAGGCACTGTAATTAAATGAATATGTGGACATCAAAACGTGTAAACTCAGAGAGAGGGTTTGAGCTTTTATTTTGAAACCGCAATGTATTCTCCTGTGTTTGTGTAGATTTATAAATGATTTACCTTACAAATCTGATGAAATGGGCATGTTGCGTTCCCAGATGAACGTTATAATAAATCCAAACTCACAATAACATGCAGAGATGGAGTTTGAGACGCTCCACACATGTAAATGATAAGTTTCTGTGGAACTACTGTGAACGGAGCCGCTGTGAGACGCACGTCCTTAACCTACACGCATGTACATAATTAAAGCGCATATACTGTGTTAGCACTGCATCGCATATAATTATTTAATTAAATCATAGCGTTTGTGAATTCACAATTATGCTTAATTATTATTTTTAAATGGGTTTAATATCATGCAGCCTTGGAAAATAGTCTAATAATGTGTTTTATGGATTCTCGTCTGTGAAATGCGGCACTTCCGGTATTTCGCCGGTTAGTCGATGCGAGCAAAATTAAGTCGATGATTTTTCAAAATCGACTAGTCCACTAAAATCGACGAATCGCAACAACTCTAATGATGAGCCTAATTTACACACAAAGAAGGCATGATAATTCTAAAAAAATTATCAATCATTTAATTAAAACCATTAACATTGAAATTATTTTGTATTCATTTTAAAAGTATTTAATTCAAATACTTGCAGCACAGTAAGAAATTTACATTAAAATTTGAAATGAAATACTTTTAAACATTTAAAAGTGCTGTATTTAAATACTTATAAAGAATGCTTGTTCATTGTATATATATATATATATATATATATATATATATATATATATATATATATATATATATACACGAGTCCCTTGCTACCTCTGTAGTTCCCAAATCCTTTAAAAAATCCATCATCATCCCTGTGCCTAAGAACAATAAACCCTCTTGCCTGAATGACTATTGACCAGTGGTTATAGACTATAGCTCAGCCTTCAACACCATAGTCCCCATCAAGCTGACTAATAAACTCACAGGCCTCGGCCTAAACACTTCACTCTGCGACTGGATTCAAGACTTCCTCACCGGCAGACCTCAAGTGGTGAAGTTAGGCCAGTACACCACAAACTCCATCACCCTGAACGTAGGAGCCCCGCAGGGCTGCGTTCTGAGTCCACTGCTCTACTCTCTCTACACACACGACTGCGTGTCCTCTCATAGCTCCACATCTATTATCAAATTTGCTGATGATACTGTGGTTCTGGGCCTCATTTCCAACAATGATGAGACCGCATACTTGGAGTAGGTAGAGAGACTTACATCATGGTGCCAGGACAACTGTCTCTCTCTGAATGTGAGCAAAACTAAAGAGCTGATTGTAGACTTCAGAAAGAAACACCTGCTGCCCTACACTCCTCTTATGATCAGTGGGACCCCTGTGGAGAGAGTAAGCAGCTTCAAGTACCTCGGTGTAAACATCTCAGAGGACCTGACTTGGACTACACACATACAAACACAGGTTAAGAAAGCCAGGCAAAGACTGTACCATCTGCGACAGCTGAGGAAATTCAGGGTCTCACCATCAATCCTGAAAACTTTCTATGCAGGGACCATAGAAAGTGTATTGACTCAGTGTGGTATGGAAACAGCTCCAGCCAAGATTGCAAGGCCTTGCAGAGAGTTGTGCGCTTAGCTGAGCGCATCTCTGGGTCTGCTCTCCCCTCTCTGCAGGACATCTACATCAAACGCTGCAGAAGCAGAGCTGTCAAAATCACCAAGGACTCAAATCACCCTGGAAACTGTCTATTCACTCTGCTGCCATCTGGTAAGCGCTTCCGCTGCCTGATGGCAAAAACAGAGAGACTCAGGAGGAGCTTCTTCCCCCAGGCCATCAGGCTCCTGAATTCAAACTGAACTGCACTCAGCCTCTTAACATCATGATGACTTCACTTACTAATCACTCACAATCAGTAATATACTCACACTCATTATCATCTACCTCATACTGTCAGTGTCATTTGCACACAATACTGTCATTTGCACACAACACTTTCTGTATCTTGATATCTTATCATATTTTATATTTATTATTTTTGTGATTGCTGCTCATGTCACCATGTTCAACCTGTTTGCACATTCCCCCTCCCGTACAGTCATGCTTATCTTAATATTTAATTCTACAGCATACTGTCATGCACATTCTCTTATACTTTATATTCTGTGCTTTATATCTTATTTTTTATTCATTTTATTTAATGCATACTTCCCTTGTGTTGTATTCTACAATATTTGCACTGTCCATGGAGCGGACCTGATTCACATTTCACTGCTGGTTATACAATCTCTGTATATTCGTGTATGTGACAAATAAAACTTGAAACATACATATACACACACACAAATATATGTATATATATATATATATATATATATATATATATATATATATATATATATATACAGTGGGTGCGGAAAGTATTCAGACCCCCTTAAATTTTTCACTCTTTGTTATATTGCAGCCATTTGCTAAAATCATTTAAGTTCATTTTTTTCCTCATTAATGTACACATAATGTACACACAGCACCCCATATTGACAGAAAAACACAGAATTGTTGACATTTTTGCAGATTTATTAAAAAAGAAAAACTGAAATATCACAAGGTCCTAAGTATTCAGACCCTTTGCTGTGACACTCGTATATTTAACTCAGATGCTGTCCATTTCTTCTGATCATCCTTGAGATGGTTCTATACTTTCATTTGAGTCCAGCTGTGTTTGATTATACTGATTGGACTTGATTAGGAAAGCCACACACCTGTCTATATAAGACCTTACAGCTCACAGTGCATGTCAGAGCAAATGAGAATCATGAGGTCAAAGGAACTGCCTGAAGAGCTCAGAGACAGAATTGTGGCAAGGCACAGATCTGGCCAAGGTTACAAAAACATTTCTGCTGCACTTAAGGTTCCTAAGAGCACAGTGGCCTCCATAATCCTTAAATGGAAGACGTTTGGGATGACCAGAACCCTTCCTAGAGCTGGCCGTCCGGCCAAACTGAGCTATCGGGGGAGAAGAGCCTTGGTGAGAGAGGTAAAGAAGAACCCAAAGATCACTGTGGCTGAGCTCCAGAGATGCATTCGGGAGATGGGAGAAAGTTGTAGAAAGTCAACCATCACTGCAGCCCTCCACCAGTCGGGGCTTTATGGCAGAGTGGCCCGACGGAAGCCTCTCCTCAGTGCAAGACACATGAAAGCCCGCATGGAGTTTGCTAAAAAACACCTGAAGGATTCTCTTGTCTGATGAGACCAAGATAGAACTTTTTGGCCTTAATTCTAAGCGGTATGTGTGGAGAAAACCAGGCACTGCTCATCACCTGTCCAATACAGTCCCAACAGTGAAGCATGGTGGTGGCAGCATCATGCTGTGGGGGTGTTTTTCAGCTGCAGGGACAGGACGACTGGTTGCAATCGAGGTAAAGATGAATGCGGCCAAGTACAGGGATATCCTGGACTAAAACCTTCTCTCCAGCGTGCTCAGGACCTCAGACTGGGCCGAAGGTTTACCTTCCAACAAGACAATGACCCTAAGCACACTAAAATAACGAAGGAGTGGCTTCACAACAACTCCGTGACTGTTCTTGAATGGCCCAGCCAGAGCCCTGACTTAAACCCAATTGAGCATCTCTGGAGAGACCTAAAAATGGCTGTCCACCAACGTTTACCATCCAACCTGACAGAACTGGAGAGGATCTGCAAGGAGGAATGGCAGAGGATCCCCAAATAAACTTGTTGCATCTTTCCCAAAAAGACTCATGGCTGTATTAAATCAAAAGGGTGCTTCTACTAAATACTGAGCAAAGGGTCTGAATTCTTAGGACCATGTGATATTTCAGTTTTTCTTTTTTAATAAATCTGCAAAAATGTCAACAATTCTGTGTTTTTCTGTCAATATGGGGTGCTGTGTGTACATTAATGAGGAAAAAAAATGAACTTAAATGATTTTAGCAAATGGCTGCAATATAACAAAGAGTGAAAAATTTAAGGGGGTCTGAATACTTTCCGTACCCACTGTATACACACACACACACACACACACACACACACACACACATATGTACATAAGCACACATAATATATGTATTAGTGTTAAATTGTAAAATAGTTTTGTACTGAATATACTGAAGCGCCTGAAGCTCTGCGATAAATTCCATCTGTTTCCCTAAAGGAATTAGGAAAGGTCACGACCTGTGCGTGTACATGTTTGCCTGACCCTGATGTCATCTTGACACAGAACTGACCTGGTTTTTCAACCAGTCAAACGCCTGTCACAAGCATTATCAAAACATGCCTATAAATCTAGTGATAATAGTAGTAGTATTGGCATTAACGGCAGTAACGTAACACTATAGCAGTGTACACTAATATTTTACTGTTGATTTGTACTGTTGTTCTTGTACTGCTCTTTCAACACTCTTTCAACAAAGTATGTTGTCATTCTGTGCATGCAGGGATAAGCAGACAGTGAGAAGTGAGCATGAAAAGAGGCCGAGAGTGAAGCAGGAAGAGAAAAAGAGTAAAAGAGACGGGTGGAGGGGGATCATGGGACTTGTTGTACAACTGCTTGACTGTTTACATAGCCTGTTTTCTGTCAGGCAAAGGCATTCAACTTGAATTGGCCTCTTTGTCAGAGAGACCATGTGAGAGCGTGGCCTAAATGCGAGGAATTTTTCTGTCAACCGAAGTGTAAATTATGCCATTGTCATGTCGTATTAATTCATTTTAGCACATTTTATTCTGGGATTAAAGAACTGAAATTAATTACATTTATAAAGTATTGTAGTCAATGAACATTTTTGATGACAAAAACAAAATATATACACACAGGTAAAAACAAATATTATAAAAAAATAAAAATATATATTAATTTTATTCAGCAAGGAAGCATTAAATTGATCAAAAGAGATGGTAAATATATTTATAATTTTACAAAAGATTTCTATTTCAAATAAATGCTGGCCTTTATATTCATAATTGTTTTTTATTATGGCTTCCATTAAAACACAAAGCAGCAAAAAAAGGTTTCAACATTATTACTAATTGAGAAAAAAATCTATAATAATAAAGCAGCAAACCAGCATACTAGAATGATTTCTGAAGGATCATGTGACACAGAGGCTTGAAAACTCAGCTTTGCAGCACAAGAATAAATCACATTTTAAAATGCACTGAAATCGAAAATTGTTATTTGAAATTTTAATAATACGTCATGATATTACTGTCTTTAATGTATTTTTGATCAAATAATTGCAGCCTTGGTCAGCATAAGACATAAATAAATAAATACTCAAAACTTATGACCAGTGGTGTATACATATGTGTATCATAAACAAATTTCTTTATATTTCTTATTAAAATAATAATTAAATATATATTAAATAAGTACATCTTGTAATATTATGCATATATACAGGTGCATCTCAATAAATTAGAATGTCATGGAAAAGTTCATTTATTTCAGTAATTCAACTCAAATTGTGAAACTCGTGTATTAAATAAATTCAATGCACACAGACTGAAGTAGTTTAAGTCTTTGGTTCTTTTAATTGTGATGATTTAGGCTTACATTTGACAAAAACCCACCAATTCACTATCTCAACAAATTAGAATACTTCATAAGACCAATAAAAAAAACTTTTTTAGTGAATTGTTGGCCTTCTGGAAAGTATGTTCATTTACTGTATATGTACTCAATACGTGGCATGGAGGTGATCAGTTTGTGGCACAGCTGAGGTGGTATGGAAGCCCAGGTTTCTTTGACAGTGACCTTCAGCTCATCTGCATTGTTGGGTCTGGTGTCTATTAGGGTTGGGCGATATGGTGATTTTCATATAGTCATATAGCCAGCCTGTGAGATCGCCGATACACGATATTATCGTGCATAACTATTTGGTTATTTTAAACCAGGCGTGCGTGAGAGAGAGATAGCCTAGAAGTACCAATAACCGAAATAATATACTTTCAAACATACTGAAAAACTAACATGTTAAATATAAAAAATATTTAAAACAGCTAGTTCATATTCAGATATAGCAGTCATACATCGCTATTAGGACCGCGCGTCCTATACTGTGACAGGTTTGCCGCATCGGCGCAGAAGTTATCAGTCTAAAAATCAGTCAAGGTGAAAATCAAAAGTAGTTTGTGTTGGACATAAACGAACATGTTAAAGATAAAAGTATTTTCAGGTAAGTTCATATTTTTGGAGTAAAGTGGATAGGCTACATTAGTCATACAGTGCTCCGGACGCGCCCCATGACGAGCCCAGTTTTAGACTGATAACTTATTAACTGCATATTTTTATAATAACAATGATGAAGAATAAACATCCATGTGTTTTGTTAATGTGCTGTAAAGAAAACGAAATGCTGCCGGTGTTTCGTCATGTTCATTCATAGCTCGAAGCTGTTCAAGAAGATGTCTAAAAGATGTCTCTTTTTGCACTCTTGACAGCCTAATTTGTAAATAACGATTATCACCCTGCAGTTCAATTTTGACGTGGGCTTAGTTTTAGAGTCCATTTTTAAAACATTTCCAATGAGGAGGAGAGGCTAAAGGCTTCTTCACTTTCCGCGTTCTGTTCCGTTCCATCTCGCGCACAGCCATGTCCACGCAGCATTCAAAGTATACTCTGGACGAGCTCAACACATGCGCAGGACCACCAACTTGACTTGCACAGTCTCAAAAAATTGCCTGCACTCGGACGGGGTGCGCGACTGTCCGCGAGCCCTCTTGATGACAGTGTGTAGACGAGGACGGCCGAAGTATACTTTGGCCTTAATCCTCATTTGCGCGTGTGTGAAGTGCGGCACTGAGGTAAAATAGCGTGGCAATTTGATAGCCCAATAATAATAGGCCGCCTAACAATAATAATAATAATAATAGTTTTAAACATTAATAGGAGAATGAGCTTAATATCATCTTGACTATCGACAAAGACATTTGCTATCGTCATATCTCTGACTATCGTCGATACACGATACTATCGTCTATCGGCACAACCCTAGTGTCTATCATCTTCCTCTTGACAATACCCCATAGATAGTTTGCTGGCCAATCAAGCACAGTAACACCATGGTCATTTAACCAGCTTTTGGTACCTTTGGCAGTGTGGACAGGTGCCAAGTCCTGCTGGAAAATGAAATCAGCATCTCCATAAAGCTTGTCAGCAGAAGGAAGCATGAAGTGCTCTAAAAGTTTCCTGGTAGATGGCTGCGTTGACTGTAGACTTCAGAAAACAGTGGACCAACACCAGCAGATGACATGGCAGCCCAAATCACCACTGACTGTGGAAACTTCACACTGGACTTCAAGCAACATGGATTCTGTGCCTCTCCACTCTTCCTCCAGATTCTGGGACCTTGAAATGAAATTTTACTTTCATCTGAAAAGAGGACTTTGGACCACTGAGCAACAGTCCAATTATTTTTCTCCACAGCCCAGGTAAGATGCTTCTGACGTTGTCTCTGGTTCAGAAGTGGCTTGGTAGCCCTTTTCCTGAAGACGTCTGAGCGTGGTGACTCTTGATGCACTGACTCCAGCTTCAGTCCACTCCTTGTGAAGCTCTCCCAAGTGTTTGAATCAGCTTTGCTTGACTGTATTCTCAAGCTTGCGGTCATCCCTGTTGCTTGTGCACCTTTTCCTACCCAAATTCTTCCTTCCAGTCAACTTTGCATTTAATATGCTTTGATACAGCACTCTGTAAACAGCCACACCTTTCAGTAATGACCTTCTGTCACTTACCCTCTTTGTGGAGGGTGTCAATGTTCGTCTTTTTACTTTACATGTAATGAATCTAAAATATATGAAAGTTTCACTTTTTGAAACAACTTTTTCATGACATTCTAAATTATTGAGATGCACCTGTATATATACAGCGGGGAAAATAAGTATTTGACACATCAGCCTTTTTATCAGTAAGGGGATTTCTAAGTGGGCTATTGACACAAAATTTCCACCAGATGCAGCCATCAAGCCAAATATTGAATTCATACAAAGAAACCAGAACATTTAAGTATACAAGTTGAGTCATAATAAATAAAGTGAAATGACACAGGGAATAAGTATTGAACACACTTTATTTAATACTTTGTAGAAAAGCCTTTGTTGGTGATTACAGCTTCTAGACGCCTCTTGTATGGAGAGACCAGTCGTCTGCATTGCTCAGGAGTGATTCTGGCCCATTCTTCCACACAAATGGTCTTTAAATCTTGAAGGTTCCTTGGGCCTCTTTTATGAACTTTGATCTTCAGTTCTCTCCATAGATTTTCTATGGGATTTAGGTCAGGGGATTGACTGGGCCATTCAAGCAGCTTGATTTTCTTTCTTTGAAACCAGTTCATTGTGTCCTTGGCCTTGTGTTTGGGATCATTGTCTTGCTGAAATGTCCACCCTCTTTTCATTTTCAGCTTTCTGGTAGATGGCAGTAGATTTTTATCCAGAATGTCCCGGTACATTTCTCCATTCATCCTGCCTTCAATAATATGAAGTCTGCCAGTACCCCTTGCTGAAAAGCAGCCCCAAACCATGATGCTTCCACCCCCAAACTTAAATGTTGGTATGGTGTTCTTGGGGTGGTGGGCAGTGCCATTTCTTCTCCAAACATGGTGTGTAGAATGACTGCCAAAAAGTTCAATTTTGCTTTCATCTGACCATACTATAGTTTCCCAATAATCCACAGGCTTCTCCAAATGCTCTTTCGCAAACTTTAACCGAGCCTCAACATGCTTTTTGTTCAGCAATGGAGTCTTGCGTGGTGAGCGTGCATGGATGCCATGGTGGGTCAGTGCATTGCTTATAGTTTTCTTTGAAACAACAGTACCTGCTGATGCAAAGTCTTCCTGAAGTTCTGCCCGAGTGGTTCTTGGCTCTTGGAGAACTCTCCTGATTATTCTTTGGACTCCTCGGACAGGGATCTTACGTGGAGCACCTGATCGTGGCCGGTTTATGGTGAACTGATGCTCTTTCCGTTTCCGGATAATGGCCCCCACAGTGCTCACAGGAACATTCAGCATTCTGGAAATGCGCCTATAACCATTCCCATCAAAATGCTTTTCAATGATACGATTACGAAGATCTACAGAGAGTTCTTTGCTTTTACCCATCATGAAGTCTTTCCTGTGTGCCTCCTAGGTAATGAGAAGCCTTTATAGGCCATCAATTAGGACTAAAGCAGCTGATATCAATTAGTACTGATAGGGGGCAGGGGTTCTCTCTCAATACTGACAGATTTCAGGTGATCTCCTTGCTTTCTATGCCATTTTGCACCTTGTTATCTTCATGTGTTCAATACTTATTCCCTGTGTCATTTTACTTCATTTATTATGACTCAACTTGTATACTTAAATGTTCTGATTTCTTTGTATGAATTCAATATGTGGCTTGATGGCTACATCTGGTGGAAATTTTGTGTCAATAGCCCACTTAGAAATCCCCTTACTGATAAAAATGCTGATGTGTCAAATACTTATTTTCCCCGCTGTATCTATATATCTATCTATCTATATATATCTATATATATATATATAGTCTGAATATATTTTATATATATTTTAATTATCCTTTAACTTTGGTATTATTAAATTATTATTTGGTATAATTTTATTAATTAAATATATAAATCTCATATTTTATTGACTAGAGTAACTATGATTAAAAAAATATATATATCGCCACAAAAAGCAAAAAAACTAAAAGCAAACTCTCAATCACTCCCTCCCACTCCATCCTCTGTTAACTCCGCTCATGGCCATGCAAACAGACTTGACCCATGACCTCTGGAGAGAGAACGAGGTGCAGCGGCGCTATCAGGAGACGTTGCACAGTTTATGTGCATGGGACTCTGTTCACTGTAACGGCAGCATAATGAAGGGCAGGCTGGGGTTAAACTGACCCAGCGGTCAGAAATCCAGAGGCCTGAGTGATACAGCGTTTATGGAGGCATTTCTCAAGCTGTTGATAGTGCGCTATGCAATTAATAACAGTTTCAGATAAACCTGTCGCTAAATAACACAAAACTATGTCAGTGAGATAATTGATTTCTTGTCAAAAATCTATGTGAGACTGATGTGCCATCAACAACGCCTCATTGGAGAAGTGAAATTGGGTGTTTACTTTGACATCTGAAAAAGCAGAAGCTCACGAGAACAAAATGTGCGCCGACTGACGTGGTTTCACTGAGGTTGCGACGTGTTTGTTTGGGGTCAGGTGGGTTACGGTCAGGTGATTCGTTCAGGAGGTCAACAGAGTTCGATTCTGTGCTGTGCTTCGAGGGGCGCCAAAACAGAGCCAAGGAGGAAATCTGTGTGTGTGAAGAATAAAAAAGTGCAACATTCTTCTATCCAGAAATCTTAGGGTGACTCAACATTCAGAACGGGAAAACCGCATCCTGTGATTTGTTTGCAGCAATTACACTGATAAGGAGACAGCCAGCTGGACAATCACTGCTGTCGAGACGTGGGGACAGAAATAGAGGGCATTCAAGGGTTTTTGTTTCAGTTCTACAGAAAAAAAAGTGGGTGAGACTTCTGGAAGAAATAATGGATAAGTGACAATTCTGCTGAAAATTAAAAACAAGTCTTTGAAGATCCACTTCTATAGCCTGACATTTCATCAAACTATTACATAGACTTTAAACAAACAAACACAAATAAAAATGAACTGCTAAATGTAAACTAAATTAAACAACAAATCAAAATAGCATTGTTTAAAAAAAGAACAAAACCAAAACAAACAAACATTTAAAAGGATCTGCTACTAAAATAAAATAACCAAAATATTTATCAAATGTTTCGATGCCTTTACATGAAAAACAAGTAGATCCACTATATATTTTAAACAATTAAACAAACAGACAAACAAACTAAAATAAAAACAAACTGCTAAAATTAAACAAAATTAAATAAAACTAAATGTTTGCATGAAATGTCTTGTTTAAAAACAAACAAACAAAAAGGTAGATCCATGGTTTTAAACAAACAAAAACAAACAAACAAACAAACACCAAACTGTTAATAAAATAACATTTTATATATAATAAGTCTTTCATTATTCAAAAAAACAGGTAGATCCACCATGTTGTCAACAAATAAATGCAACAAACAAACATGAATAAAAATAATTTATTAATAAATAAAATAAAATGATTAATTAAAATATTTCCTAAATATTTGCATGTATTTCCTTGTTGAAAAAACAGGTAGATCCATGCTTAAAGCATCATATTTAGATTTTTTTTTTTCATACCAACATTGCGTTTTTAATGTCTACAACTGATTTTGTAGTTTGGTCATGAGAATGATTAATTGCCACATGTTATTGCAAAGAAAAACATTTTTATTTAATTTTGTACTATTAATGTAAAAAAATGGTAACACTTTATAATAGGGACCAATTCTCTAATAACATGTCTATTATTAACATATTGGCAGTTTATTGTTAATAGCGAGAATTGGACCTTAAAATAAAGTGTGACCAAAAAAATGTCATATTACTAATATCTGTTCCGAAATTGTTCATAACGTCGGGTAAGTCCATTTCACACCATTCAATCACATTTCACCTTATGTGTCATATTTCATTCGAAAATATTCCACAGAAGTAAAATGAGATGTGATCTCCATTTCACGTGGACAAAGAGTTTACTAAGTGACTGTTCGTCCAAGGAAAAGTCCAAATTAACATTGCCTACTAAAACAATCTGTTTATACAATAATCTAGACAATTTTCCAGCTGATGGGTGTGTAAAGTGGGCATGAAAGAATCTCAGCTGTGTGTGTATGAATTTATAGGCGAGCATAGCTGGAGGTAAGTTTACATGTGCATCAGTCTCAGTAATGAACGGCCAACATTACACTCAGTGCTGCGAGCCAAAGCCAACATCAAACCAACATAAACGTGCGAAAGAACAAAACAAGGGCAAGCGGCGGCCTGCGCCTCCGAGAGCGAGCGAGAGATGGACAGATATTGGATTGGGACACGACCAAGCGCGTATCAGTCCTGGCAACTAAACCAAACAAGAAACGCTGCGATCGACGGGTGTTGAGTCGGGTCTTGTTTTTCGCTTTTTTTTTGGCATGTTATTAGTATCTCTCCAGAATTTTTCGGGAACGTCAGATAAGCCATCACATTTTTTTGTAGCAAACGTTCCCGTTTTGGCAGGAGTTGAGTCAACCGGATGGCCATTTTCTTCTGTAAATCACCTCATGGCACGAAACGGGGAGAGATAAAGGAGGAGCGCAAGAAAACACGCTTGACCACACGTCAAAATGGAAAATGCAGCTGAAATGCGAGCTCTCTTTTTCTTGGCAGGTTAGCTCGCAGTTCGCTTCCCTGCTGTTTTTAATTACCAAACTCCATATCCTTGGGTAACCAAACCCTTCTCTCCCCGACCCCTTTCCTCCCCCGCCTCCTTTCCCTCCCAGTCTATCTGTTCTCCTCCCTCGCTGGGCTGTTCTCAGTCCCAAAAACTTCGGCAGCGGCTGTCAGGGTTGAAAGTTCGCACGCTCGCTCCTCACGCAATGCTTGGGCTCTGCTTAGTTCTCACTCAGCACTTTCTCACACACACACACACACACACACACACACACACACACACACACACACACACACACACACACACACACACACAGCTCCATTCTCAAAAAGCAGTAAATTCCACACTACCGCCGCCAACAGACACACAGACACACACACACACACACACACACACACACACACACACACACACACACACACACACACACACACACACTTCTTCCAAAGCCCAGCCAGCCAGGTAAACACACAAACGCGCATACATACACACAAAGCAGCTGATTGTTGCAGGAGCTGGCCTTGAGCTGTTTAATAAAGACATGCTGGGAGAGGAGAAAACGGAGAAAATGAGAGCGGGAAAGGGGAAAAAATAACAAATTAGGAGCAGAGGGATAAAAACAGCATCTTATCCTTTCTTCATCTGTCAATAAAAAAAAGCTATCCCGGCCTCCGGTCAGCAATCTCATATTATTGTCATTTCTGTTGGTTTAACTTTACACCACTTATTGAATATTGCTTTTAATTATATTGAACATTATTTACTCACACCAATGTTCAATAAATAGACTCTTTAATTTTTTTTTTAATAATTTTATTGACTTTTTAAATAAAAATATATTTTTTAATATATTTAACAAAATAAACAAAAACTCCAGTCATCTCATATTTTGTCATTTTTGTTGGCTTCATTTTCTACTACAAATGATAGATGTGCAAAACTATGTGTCAACTGCTATAGGAATATTTTACGAAAAAAAATTATTCTGTTTGAATGTCTTTTGTGGAACAAAAAGGAATTTTGAAGAACATTCTGGGTTTTTTTTTTTTTTTTGGGGGGGGGGGGGGGGGGGGGGGGGGTTATTATACAGTACTTTTTTTTCATAAACACTTTTTTTCAAGAAGTAGTAACAATTAATATTTATAGACCAACTTTCAAAAGTTTTGGGAGATTAATTTTTTTTTTTTTATGTTTTTGAAAGAAGTCTCTTATGCTCGCCGAGGCTGCATTTATTTGAACAAAAACACAATACAAACAGTAATATTTTAAAATATTATTACAATTCGAAATTTCTAGTTGAATATACTGATAATTTATTCCTGTTCTGCAATGCTGAATTTTCAGCATCATTACTCCAGTCTTCAGTGTCACATGATCCTTCAGAAATCATTCTAACATGCTGATTTGCTGCTCAAGAAACATTTTGTATTAGCACTGTTGAAAACAATTGTTAATATTTTTGTGGAAACCACATTTTTTCAGGATTCTTTGATGAATAGAATGTTCAAAAGAACATTTTGTAGCATTATAAATGTATTTACTGTCACTTTTGATCAATTTAATGCATCCTTGCTTAAAAAAGTATTTAAAACAAACAAAAAAAACTTTTCAAGTTTCAAAAGTTTTGAACAGTTGTGTTTATGCAAAAAAAATAAAATACTGTGCATATATAAAAAAAAGATCATGACTCATCCCTAATACAAACCAACAAAATGTAAGGGGAAAACCATAGCAGATATATGTAAATTCAAAATACACGGAATTCCGTGAAGTTCAGTAAAGAGGGGATTTCAAGGATTCTCTTTTGGGAAGTTTGGACTAAAATTCCCTCATCCACCCACTCCTAACTCCTTTGCTGATCTATTTCCTGGTACTGCTTTCTGCGGCAGCCAAATTCACCCAGGGTTTCTTCAAAAAGCCAAACAATAACTTGAAAACAAACACTACATCAGATTAGAGGTAGACCGATTAATCGGTTTTGCCGATTAATCGGCACCGATAGTTGATTTGCGAAACTATCAGTTATCGGCAAAAATGCATGCCGATAGTTTTCCGTGTTGCATCTGTTGCTGGAGTGGTTGAGAATGGTCTGCTGTCATTATACAGTACGAGAGCAGCCTCTGGAGGTGGAAATCACTGACAGCACGTGTTGTTTGTTTTGGGATGTGACACTGTGCGCTGCACAGAGAGGGAAACTCCAGACTCGCATTTAAATACAGCCAACAGAAAATCCTGCTGCGGAACAGAGCGCCATTCACATAGTTTTCTATTAAATTACATTATGTACATTAACAATGATTTGGGACAAATATAATGACTTCACCCTAGGCGATAAATTATGTATTGTGCATTTTTCAGCAAAACATTTGTCTTTCTGTGACTTTAATACAGTCTGTATGCTTCATATAGAGAGCTGTAATACAGATCGCGCTTTCTCTTTCCGTTTGCTATGTTTTTTTTAAACACCGAACTTCAAACTCATTTATGCCACATAGTTCATTCTTGAAGCAAACTTATGTCCGTTTGGTGATTAAATAAAACGTTTTGGACCATTGCTTGAATTGAACGTGACACGTCCGGTGTGTGTGTGATACCTGTGACTTCTCCAAGACGCAGCGCTTCGCTTTTGCACTGTGTGTCACTTGCATTTTTTTTAATATTTTGATTAGATAATAATGCAGTGTTCTAAAATAGCAGCAAATAAAATGTGAGAGTACACATACAATATCAATAACCTGTGCATGTAATTTTAATATGGCCTTGTGTAGGTATTTCAAGATGGCCATCTTTAAGCATGACTGTTGAAATTAAATGGTAATACTTAACAATAAAAGCATCTAACAAGATGTTCCTTGTTAGAGTGTGTTCATTTCATCTCAACATTTACTATTACTAATAGGCTTCATTTTTAAATTTTAAAGTTTCTTCTTTTAACATTAGTAAACTATGAAATAACTTTAATGATCAATATAATAATTAATATTAATACTAAATTTGTATTCATTTACAAAGTATGGTTCAGTACTGTTACTGCTTTTTTAAAAATAGCAAAGCTCTATTTTAGTTTTCGTTCAGTATCCATTCTAAAAACTATCGGTTGATTAATCGGTATCGGCCAGTGTGGTCCAACCTAGCTATCGATTGTGTTGTGATTGTACCCTCTCTGAATGACTTCAAATAAGCGTCTTCCTTAATAGTTTACGCAACAGCTCAACTGCTGTCACACAATTGGTATTTACACTAACAATATATTTACACATACCGCAAGTCATTTAGGTACTTTGTCGGAAATCGGTCGCTAAGCAAGTGACAAAACGTTCCAAGATCCGTTTACCGTACCAACCATTTCGGAACACCGCCAGAGTGAGAGAAGTCGCTGGCAACCTCCTAAATGCATAAACAGTGTTTTTGTTTCATAACAAACTCGCATTTAAAATCAATCCATCCATCTCAGCGAATGAAAACACCCTCTCCAACTGCTCTCGTTTCCTCCCTTGACCTCTCCGTCTAAATAAACTCTTAACACGCAACAACACTACTGGCAATAAAGCCGCTTCTCAGGGGAATCTGCCAAACACCGTCATTCATCAGCGATAGAGAGAGAAAAAAAAAAAACACACTCTGCCTCTTGTTTCCTGGGCCTTTGTAGGCAATTTACGATACACACATGCACACTGCCACAAAATGACTGCTGTGAATGTTTTCTCCTGAGAACACGTGCATTTGTGTGTGTGGGTAGGTGGTTTGGTTTGGAGTAGGGATGTGCGGGTCTAGTCGACTAGTCGACTAAACGGTACAGCTCCTACTAGTCGACACTGAAAACAATAGTCGACTACACGAGAGAGAGAAAAAAGAGATGTTTATCATTCAAATTACCATCATTTTAACATTACATTTAAAACATTTTAAAGAACACTTAAAATAAAACTTTTGAAAAAGAATACATATCAAAATATTTAAATTTTTAAAAACGTATCTGGGCGGGAACTATAATTTTACCTCACATGCGTTTTCTTCATGTCAGTTGAGCTCCATGCGAAAGACCAGCAAGGTGTGGGATTATTTTGAATTAGAAGGAAATGGAAACGTTTTTTGTAAACTGTGTAATGTCAAATTGGCTAACAATAACTTTACTGGAGCTATGCGTAATCATATTCAATACAGGCATGTGTTAGCTTGGAGTCTAGCCAAAGCCAAATGTCTATCATGTCACACACTACAACCTGTCACTGCGGTCCGCGATCCTATCCGCGCTGTCTATTCCTCTAAACGAAGACCCACTTCGGTGGTGCTGCGGGATTTCCAGGCTCTTTTCGAAACTGTCTGTTTGCTTGGAGTTATCTCTCTGTGTGCCTGTGACTTCAGTTCCTGCCGTGCGCGTTTTGCAGAATCGCCTCTAGTCCCGTCTTTCGCCAGATCACGTTAACATGTTAAATTCACTGAACAAATGCGCATGGTCTGAGTAAGTAAAACAAGCTTTGTTTTGTTTTTAGACAATATAGCCAACATGAAGTACATTTTTAAAAGCCGTTTTAATGCTATTCCTTGATAAACTTTCCTATTGTTTTAAACTTTTGTTTTAATGTGTTTTAATATGTTGGCTAACGTTATATGAAAATGAAGAATTCTGTCAGTCTATTGATTGATTTTCAATTTCTGCATTGCTCCAGGCGATCTGAATAAATAAGCTATGCACTGGTTTATGAAGAGTGTATGCTCTTCCTTTTTTCTGTTTAACGTCCGCCTAAAATTAATTGATGATAACGCGAGGCAAGCATACGGCATAATCGTGACCTATTTTTAGCAGAATTCATTGAGGGATTTGACAGTATGATTCAAAGATTAAGTATTTCAACTGTTTGCTGTTATATAGACACGCGCACAGTTTTGTTGTTTTTTGGGGGTTTCTAGCTTTTAGACTAGTCGACTAGTCGGATACAAAACTTCCGTTTAAACGACAGTCAAATTAGTCGTAGCGCACATCCCTAGTTTGGAGGGCCTCAGACTAGTGAAAGCTACCATAGGACGTAGGCCAACCGCAAAGTTGCAAAGTAGTCTGGATCCTGACACACCCACACAACCAGAGTTCTTCCTAATAATGCAGAACGCTGTGGAAATGCTTCCCAGAAGTCTCTAGAGAGCAGTGGTGACAAATACCAAAACGTCCCGGGTTATTATAGATGAACTAGAGAGATGCAAAACAGGTTGCTTGGTAAATATATATATGATATCTTACCATATTCAAAAGATTAAATGTCTTTCACTCCCACTTGTCGTTCATGCCGCATGTCATGCAAATCAGCATTAAAGAGGCATGTAAGGTAAAGAAAAAGCATGAAATCCATGTCAAAATAGGAGCTAGATAATAGCTAGTTTCTCTAAATTCTGATTGGATGAGCTATGTCTAAAGCTGTAGCAGTTAAAAATGGTAATAAATAAATGAATAAATAATAGCTGTTTACTGAAAACTGCTTTTTGATTTTTTGAACGTTTATTAATTATATTCTTATATCAATCTTCAAAAAATGGTATTCATGTAAACATAATATTGGAATAATTATTTAATTTGATTTATTGTATTAAGTTTTTAACCATTATATGTAAATAAATAAATGTTTATTACATTTTTTATTTTTTATTGAACATTATTTAGTTACAACCAATATTCAATTCGTTTTTTATTTAATGTATAGTAGCATAAATAAATAAAAAATAAATAAAATTACCTATTTGTTGAATACTAGTGCAAAAATATGTTCTTTTAAATGTATGTTTCCTTTAAATGTATTAAGCACTTTTATTTACAGCAATGTTCAATAAAATAGTATTTTATTTATTAATGAAATAACAAATATTCAACAAATCTGTTTTTATAGATAGTATTCATCTAATAATAATATTCAATAATTAGTTAATTTTATTTATTGCATTAATGTTTAACCATTATAAGTAAATAAATGAATGTTTATTGAATATCGTTTTTATTTATTGAACATTATTTAGTTATAACAAATTTTAATTTTTTTTTCAGCATTGTAACAAATAAATAAATGTATTTATTTTCAAAAATTACCTATACATTGAATACTAGTTCAAAAATGTTCTTTTAAATTTATTAAGCATTTTTTTATTAACACCACTGTTGAATAAACTGTATTTTATTTATTTACAGAAAACAAGTATTCAACAAATCAGTTTTTTTAAATTATGAACTTCTTATAAAAACAAACAAACAAACAAACAATTATTTTTGAACACTGGTGTAAATAAATGAAAAATAAACAAATGACAATTTATCGAATATTGCATTATTACATTTACTTGCATTTAGTAATTATTATTTTTTATGCAAAACCAATACTGAACACATTTGTTTTTTTATTTTACTGTATTATTATTATTATTAATTTACATTATAAATTAATTAACTTTGCAAAAACGGCTTTTTTTTAACAATGGTGTTTAAATAAATACATACTGTACATACTATTTATTAAAAAAAAACTTTATCATACTGATATTGTTGCCATTTTATAAAAGCAATAAACCACTTGAAGTTGTGTATTGCATGGTTTCCAATGATCAAAGTTGTACGAAGGCTCCTTTTGAGTGGTAAATCACTGTAATGCGCAGCCCTGAGCGGTTTATTGCTTTAGGAAATATTTGCACCCTCCCACACGTTCACACAACAAAGAAATTACCAATATTGATGACATTGAAAACTCACAGCCCCATCCTAACCCAAATTTTCCCATCGTGATGCGTTGGTGGCCCAGTACCCTGTGAGGGTTTGTTGCCAGGGTTACTCGTGTTACCAAATCTAAATGTCAGACTGATACAGATCACTTCCCGTGTCAGATGGGAAACTCGGGCGTGACGTCAGAATTTCGCTGCACAGAAGAGGACGGTTCCTCGAAACAAGAGCACGGTGTGGGTTGGGGTTAAAGGTTTGCGTTTGATGTGTGTACGTTCAGATGTCACTAGGAATGCGCGAGTGAGGTCGCTGATGACACCAAATTGGGCGCTGGTTTTGTGTGTCGCTGTTAGCGGAAGTGGCGTTTAGCAGAAGTGGAAGTGCCATCGCAGAGAGGGGCATCAGCCACGTGTGCGGGCACCACCACATTGAGCCCTGCACTAAAAGTAAAGGCCCAGACCGCAGAGGGTGCCAGGGGCTTCCCCTTGTGTGGCTCGACACACTTACTGAACCACCGTGTGCCTGAGTTAACAAATACGGTCACACATACACAGAAAAACATGCTTCTAACAACAGAGGCATAACAACCGCCACTTCAAACTCCCCTGAGTGATGAAACTATGGTTAGGAGGGTCGTCATGGCAACTGCCCTTAGCAACACGACACTGTTACCTGTTAAAACAAAACCTCCGGGCAACGAACTCACATTCACTCACACCTGCTCATCCTACAGCGCAAAGGTTACAGCAGGTTAAAACACAGTTTTGTTTAGACATTGGGTCAAATTTGAATAAACCAGTTACACGAATCACCAAGGCTCCAAAGAGTATTAACCCTTTAATCAACAACATCTAAAGTTTTGTATGGTTAAATATATATTATGTTAAAATGCACCAAAGTGCACAAAAAAGTGATTCAATATTTAATATTTTGTCAGTGGTAATTTACATATCTACGATATTGTCAATTAAGTTTATTTATTTTTTTAATTATAATGTAAGTTAGTAGTGTAATGTTAATAATGCAATCAAATAAAAACAAATTTATTAAATACTGGTTTGAAGTAAATTAAGCAAAAACATAAATACTATTCATTAAACATTGGTGTAATTAAATAATGCTTAATAAATAAAAAAAGCAATATTCATTAAATATTTTTTTAATAATTTATTCACACCAATGTTCAACACAATGCTAGTTAATCTGAACGTTTATTTATTTTAAAAAGTTAATAAAAACCAATAATTTACTGCATATTGTTTGTAAGTGTAAGTAAATAAACAATGTAAATTATGTTCAGTTAATGGTGTAATAAAGCAAATATATATGTAAAAATATATAAGCTTCTGTTTTGTATCCCTCTGTGTTGTGTTTGTTTATTTTTTCTGTTAGGAAGATAACTGAGCCTTTAAATCTCCTTTGTAATAGATATGCCTTATAAATAAAGAACAAGGCATATTATAGCTGTATTTATAAAATGCTTACTAATGACTATTAATGTTGGGACAATGATTTATAAAGGATGAACTAACTATTTACTAATGCTTCCCTAATGATTCATAGCGTGCAGTTATTATGAAGTATTACCCCCTCTCTCTCTCTCTCTGTCTCTCACCAACCCTTTGACTATCCGGGGCTTTTTGGGGGCCTTAACATGCTCAAAAACTCTTGAAAATAGGCACAAACGTTGGAATCTGCGGTCATTAGGATGCCGCAGAGGCTGGGACCCAGGCGTGGCACAGGGGCTCTACGGCGCCCCCTGGAAAACAGTCAGAAAACTTGATGTATAGATCACACATACTTGCACATATTCATATGAAACTCGGTACACATATAGATCTCATTGAGCCGAACAAGTCTCGCACTGCATATCATATCCCCCAACTTATACAGTAGACACTAGAATTATAAGTACTATATTCAAAATACATCAAGAAATAATATTTTGTCGATGTGCCCAAAAAATATAAAATATATTACGCTACTATAAATTGCCCCACTATTCAGCAGTACTTGAAAAGTACTTTATTTTTGTAAAAATAATGTAAAATAATGTATATTATATATATATATATATATATATATAGAATAGTCAAAAATACATCTCAACGTATAGTACTTTGTCTATATCCAAAAATTAAAAAAATACACCAATTGTTTTTTAATTATAATAACTTTTTTGAATTATGTTCAAAAATACATTTCAATACGTAGCACTTTGTCTATATATTTGTCTATATACTTGTAAGTGTAAATTACATTACGCCAATTTGAATTTCACCAGTAAACAGAACTTTTTAAAATTTTTAAAACTAATATACATCTAACATACATTGAGTTATAACACAAAATATTTCATCTACATTTCCAAAAAACTTAAAGTAACATAAAAGTTAATTATAAAACTATAACTATATAATATAATTATATAGTTAACTATAAAAATTTACAAAAAAATAAACATTATTTTGTCTGATAACTGATAACGCCAACATCTTTGACTATTGTGTCAGGTTTTCCTTTGTTGTTTTGTCTTTGTTTATAGTATCAAAAGCTGCGGTAAACAGAGTGACAGTGTGCATCTGCTGCGTATCTAATGATTCAGCAGCATCTGTTTGTCTGATGAGTGATAACCGCCACGGGCGTGTTCACACGCCTATCGTGGCGTGTGGCCTAGCACACGTGTGCGCACACTGAAATTACAGGGTACAGGCACTCCAACCTGAAAGTAAAATGCAGCTCTATGACATTCTACCGTGGTAAACTACAGAATGGAGTGTGAACTACTCACACATCGTCAAAACAAGGCCGACCCCTCCCTCGACTCAACTCTCCACATTCCTGGCCTGCGCAAAGGTGTGTGCACTTCCACAAATCATTATGAAACACTACATGTAGTGGGTGTAACAATGTTTACATAAAGGAGAGGATTCGCGAGGAACAATCAGGGTTTAGCGTTCTAGTGAAAGTGAACGGCGACTGGTTGTTTTCTATGTTCCACAAAGCCAATCGGACTCCACATGCATGCCATTTTGGAATATCATTACATTGCGGACACAGGATGCTGGCCCTTTAATGCGTCTTTTTTTCTCTCGGTCTGTGGGATCTCATAAAGCTTCATGCAGTTTTGCACTCTGCAGCTCAGACATTCAAATGTTTGCTGCTTTAAATAAGCACAGCCATGTAAATGTGCGTCTGAGTGGGTGAGGGAGAAATAGAAAGAAAAAAAAGAATAAGATACATAAATCTTAAAGTGCCGCTACACTCACTAGTATACTGTAATAATTTTAAGCCCCCTTTGCTTTCTTATGCTTGCATTTGTGCACAGCTGTCCTTCATTACAAGTTATAGGGTGGATATTTAAAAGGGTCCTTTTAAAGGGTAAGATAATGAGTCAGAACCAGAACAAGCACCACAAGAGGCACAAATAGGATGAAAGTAAAAAAGTACTCATAGGTCAAGTGCATTATGCTTTTTAATATATATGAAAACACAAATAACGACTTTATTCAACAAATTTCTTCTCTTCTAATGAAGTCATTATTTTTGTTTTCTTTGCGCACTAAAAGTATTCTCGTACCTTCATAAAATTACGGTTCAACCACTGCTGTCACAGGGACTATTTTAACGATGCCTCGTTAGAATTCTCTCAGATTTCACAAAAAAATATCTTAATTTGCGTTCCAAAAATGAACGAAGGTCTTACGGATTCGGAACGAGTAATTAATGACAGAATTTTCATTTCAAATTTCATTTCATTTAATTTGTTTTGGGTGAACCATCCCTTTAAGTTTAAGAAGCATGTAAATTACAAAATGATCAGCATGCGCTCTACGGCTCATTGAAGTTTAGTGTACACTACTTAGATAAATATGGTTTAGTGTGCACTATATAGTGAGGGAGGACTTTTATGACTAATGTACAGTATAACTGAAGTAAACAGTTTTCTTACCTGTAGCCATTTCAGGTAACGTCACATCACAGGACATAGAAAAGAAACAGAAAATAAAATTTGTTTAGTTTTTAGTACGAAATTGCATACATCATGACCCACAATAGACATCTAAAGCCGGGCTCACACTGTGCGATTTTTTAAAAGTCCTTTAGGATTGTGCTTGTCAGACTGTACGAACATGATGATCATGTCACACTATGGGATCTCAGATGTCATTAATGTCAGACTGTACGACAGTCAAGACGAGTTAAAAACGGGTGCGCACAAGAAAACTTGTCCGGAGTTTTACATTATCAACCCATACACGTCCAGTGACTGCGAACTGCATTGCACGCGGGACGGAAATGTTGGCTATCATGAAAAGTATATGAACGGCGGCAATACCGGCATATTTAAGAAGAATAGTGTATGCAGCTCTACACACCCAGATGAAAACAGCGGCGCAACCGGTGTTTATATAGAAAAGTCATCATATCAGATGAATTCCGTGAGCGGAGGAGGAGAGCGCCGGAGTTTATGGCTGATAGGATAATTCTCTAGCATTAATTCTGCTCATAGCTTGTCTTGAAAAACGGAGACAGTTTGACATTCATCGTAGAGGTAGTCACACTGCAGGACTGTTCGCCAAATCTTCGGACACTGCCAGAATTTCGTCGGAGGTGAAATTTGATTGCAACAGCCATTAATCGGCTGTCGGTGAGCATGTCAAACCAGCGATCAAAGACTACAGATTTTAGCCTAGGATTATAGGAATCTTTTAGGATTTTCAAAATTTGTTTCAGACGACCAAATCGTGGCCAAAATCGCACAGTGTGAGCCGGGCTTAAGGTGAATTAGTCTCATAAATTAAAAAAATAAACACTTTATTGTATTTCTTTTCAGGTTGTTTTTTTTAACATTCATGATAGCAAGCTGAGAACGGAAAACAAGTATATGCTGTAAAACAAAACAAAATTAAACGGCACATCTGGACGCTACAGATTACACAGCCATTGGCATTCACAGAGAGAGCAAGAGCGAGAGCGAGAGAAATTAAAACATGCCAGCTATGCAGAGGGAATATTATCATAATCTGAAAACATTTAGTTCCAGTAGATGTTGCCTTCAGATTTCCCCTCTCACGCAAGGGCTTTGGGAAGTCCTGTACGCGCCGTCACTCCAATTACCTCAGCCAATGGCTTGCGAGGACTCGCATAAATGTATTTGTATGCACATTTTTCACCCTCCCTCCATCCCTAAGCTCTTAATGAGAGAACAAGAAAGAAAGAAAGAGATATTTGCCATTACTCTTAAAGAAACAACCTAAACCCTGCTACCCGCCCTAGCCTGGCTGATCGCTATCTAGCAGCGCCATTGTGTCTGCGCCGTGCATGTTTTGCTTTGCGTTTTGCGTACAGAGGTGGGCGTTGCAAGAACAGAGTCTCTTTAGAAGCAACTGTGAAGTAAACACCGAAAGTTTTCTTATATATCGTTCAATCAGTTGCGATCATTTCGCCGAGAGATGTTGACGTACAACAGAAAGGCTGTAAACTACAAGCAAGGCCTGTTTGAGATACAGGGCAGGATTCTGCGCTTTATTTCTGGCCAAGAGAACGTGACACATATTTCACTGAGTGGCTGTCTGCTTTCGTTTAGGCAACAATAATTGCAGCTTCCAAAAATAAAACGTGCGGCCGTATATTTTGCCTGCTGTTTATATCTGTCCAACAGCTGGTCATTTATTGTTTCACAAGCTGCTTCAGCTGTTGCCTGAACTGAAGAGGGTGAATAAAGGGAAAAAGATAGACTTAATTAAAAGTGGTATGTAGTTGTACGGTTTTCTGCAGGCAGACTGCTTCAAGTCTTTTAAGTTCACCATGATTCTTTGCCTTTCTTCGTGCACGGCTCAGGGTATCCTGTTTACATACCTCAGGACTGCACATGAAAGCGGGCGGCTGCAGCAACCCCCGACCAGACATGTTGGAAAACTGCTCGCACAGGCCTGCCATGCCCTCAGACCAAAATCAGCACAACAATAGCATGGTTTTGTAATTGCAACACAATCGCTGGGAGTGCTTTTTGCCTCTTACTGGATCGAGGTGCCACAAATGGTTGGGATGGGGGTGAATGACGGGCACACACACCTGCTTTAAAGAACAAGGGCAAAATTGCATTAGTGCTGCTGGAAAGAACGGAAAGGGGGGATGCTGTTTCTACAAGTGGTTAAGGCGCATATAGGAATGGGAATCATAAGTAATTTAACCA
This sequence comes from Aspiorhynchus laticeps, assembly GCA_023376895.1. Classification (NCBI taxonomy): domain Eukaryota; kingdom Metazoa; phylum Chordata; class Actinopteri; order Cypriniformes; family Cyprinidae; genus Aspiorhynchus; species Aspiorhynchus laticeps. Next base: position 71,749,489 of record CM041793.1, read on the forward strand.
CTTATGGTTTCGAATCTATTTGCCAAAAACTACACTAGTGCAGCACACCTGCCACTGGGAAGGGAAGAGGGGAATGCAGTTCTAACATGCAATTGATGTGCATGGGTGCATGTAGGAATGGAAATTGAATGGAATCTAATGCTTCTGATTTCGATCGTACTTGACGAAAACAGCATTTGCACGGTACAGTTGGCATTGCATTAAGATGGAAGGGGAATTATTGTTAGTGCATGGGCGCATGTAGAAACCATTTCCCTTCCCTTCTTTGCGATGAGAACCGTAAAGGCATGCAATGTTTATGATTGCAATTCTAGTTGGCGAAAACTCCATTAGTGTGGCACGCCTGTCACTGGGAAGGACAAAGGGGAATGTGGTTCCTACAGTTGAGGTGCATATAGGAATTGGATTTGCATAAAAAATTATGCTTATGGCTGTGATTCTACTTGACAAAACTATACTTGTGTGGACACCTGCCATTGGAAAGGGAAGAGGGGAATACAGCTCTTACATGCAGTTGAGGTGCATGGGTGTATGTAGGAATGGAATGATTTTGTTCATACTTGGCGAAAATAGGATTTGCATGGTACAGTTGCCATTGCAATAAAAAGGAAGGAGAATTATTATTATATGTGGCTCAAGTGCATGGGCGCATGTACTTTCCTTTCCCTTCTTTGCAATGAGAAGGAATTCAATGTTTATGATTACGATTCTAGTTGGCAAAAATTGCAGTAGTGCGTCCTACACCTGGCACTGGGAAAAAGGTTCCATGCAGTGATAATGCATTGGTACATGTTGAATTGGTAATTGCATGCGATTTAAAGCTGCAGTCCGTAACTTTTACCTCTTTGTCGCCCTCTATGTTTGAAAACCTGGAATTGCAGTTTCTTGCGGAATTATCTTCCGTGCGCGGGGTTGTGATCCAGTGTTACGGCACAGCTCCAGCACGGATTAATCTAATGTTTGGAGGTGAATGTGTGGTTGTCAGTTACTGCACCGGTGTGGATACTTACTGTACTTCGCAATCACAGATTCTAGCCTACGTCTTGGAATATATGACCCAAATCAAAATTTTCACCGTATATTGCCATCTGAACTAGTAAGTAACAAGTCTGGCCTGTTTGTTCTGCCCAACTGAGGAAAAAAGCATTACAATAAATCGCGCTACCAATGGTGATTAAATCTAAAGATCAGTTAGCTCATATCACATCTAACTGTGCAAAGTATTATCACTAGCTATGTTTCCATCCAAAGATTTGAATTAAATTTATGCGCAAAACTGAAATATTGCATAAAACATTTGTGAATAAAGCACCGTTTCCATCCAACGAGTCAAAGAGAACAAAATCGTCACTTCCTGGTAAACTGTGGCACTAAATATCACTAAGAATACAGGAGAAGCTACTGAATATAATAATTTTCATATATGACATAAATTACTTGCACCTCAGAGCGAGCAGACGAGACACAATAAATGCGGTTATTACTTTCGGAGGTGGATGCCAGCTGTTTGAGAACGCAGTCATGCAAGACAATTATACAGAAATACTTTGACGACAGACTTTGCTCAGGTTTTTCAGAATGACCATAACAACTTATAGATGCTGTGAACGAGATAGGTCTGCTGGTTAGTCAAGCTATCCCGTCTCATGTGGGCGCAAAGCCACATGACTTTTTCGATGCACATGGAGGAATTTATTCGGTAAATGTGTTTCCATCGTAGTTTATGCACATTTTTTCTTACCGGATAAAAAAATATATCCAACTCAAATGTGCGCATAAGTTTTTTATGCGCATTTTTAGAATTTATGCGCATTTTAGCGTTTCCATCCAGCGTTTTTTTTATGCGATAATCCAAAATGCGCATAAAAATAGGTGGATGGAAACGCAGCTATTGTTATACTTTGTTCTCAAATTATTAATGTTAACAACATCAGCATTGCGTGACTATGAGTATAGTATATGAGTGTAGATTTAAATTTTTGTACAATATAATATCTAATTGTCATACCATTCAAATTTCATATTAAGAAATTCTTTTAATCCAAAAAGCAAATGAATCTTCCTTCAAACTGGTTCTATTTAAAATACAAAAATTTGTGTAATCCCACATTGGCTATCTGTAATCAGAAGCACATTTAAAACTGGAATATAATTTAATTTCATTCACATGTGTTTCATAAACACATAATCCTTTCTGGATTACAATCCGCCATCAAAATGATAAATTTAATTATTCTAGCTGCAGTGAGAAAAGGCTATACAGGGCTCCAGACTGCGACTAAAACGGTCGCATTTGCAACCAAAAATATTAATTTGCGAGTGAAGTTTTGGCTGAGGTCGCCACTGGCGACAATATATATTTACATGTTATGACAAATAACTAAATTTGCATGTAAGGACTTTTTTCCTGATTGTTTTGCGATCACATCTTTTGCTTTGTTCACGCATTAAACTTAAAATTAAAAGACGATACGCATCAAAGTTTTAGTGGAAAAAAGTTTCAAACAGTCCTCGTCTCTGCCGCACAGCAGCGCTGACGCACACAGTCTGCTAAACACAGCTCCAGTTGTGCAGCGCGAGAGAGATTGAAATGATGGAGACGTGCAAGTGCAGAAAAGCCGTGTCTATTTCGTGCACAACTTGAACAAACTTCAACAGGTAAAGCTGTCAGCTCTGTGGATACTGGCAATATTGTCAACAATTCTCATTTATAATCATTACTAATATGGCTTCTCCTTATCAAGATGTTAGTCTATATGCTGTGTTCTGTTAATGCGTGGACTTCATGTTGGTTATTTGAAGAACACTTGCCATCCAGTAATCGCAAAAAAGCTTTGTGCTTTGTTACTTTTTAATAAACAAAATATAAGCTTTAAAATGATGCCAAATTCATAACGAAATTCAAACAATACGGTTTTGGCGCTCTTTAATGCGGACCTCCAGCTGCACAACTTTCGGTAGTATAAATACAAGTAGTCCGCGTCCACGCTGTCCGTGTATGCGTCCGGATTGCGCACGCGGAAAGTATAACACAGGCTTAATGCGGCAGGCACGATCTCTTTAGCGCCTCAGTTAAAACAGCAAGTGAACCCATTATATCTTTCTATGTACTACTATAGTACGAAATGAACATGGTTTAACATCAAAGGGTAGGCTATTTTATAATAGAGCCTACAGTACAACTTACTGAAATGTTTCATGTAAAAGCTCATTCAGTGTTTCAAACTGAGGAAAACGTGTAAAGCTTGTAAACATTGCATTGTAATAATACATTTACCTCAGAATAACCACTCAGTGTCCATAAGCTCATCAGTTAGCTAGAAAAATAACTATAAAGAGGAGCATTTTGCTATATTTATGCGCTATTGCATATTAATATTTTTACTTGATCTGCTGTCTACATGATTCAACTCCTCCTATAAAATTGCATTTTACTAATGAAGAAAAACAGACTGAATGTGTGAAAGACATGACAACATTTATAGGATGCACTGAGGAGGAGCCCAAACTACACTCAGTTGCCAAGTGATGCTTATGGTCCGTGATATTGGTACAGATTCTGTGTAACGAACAATTCTTTGTGACTGTATATTTCAAGTTGGAAAAGACATTTAGTTCCCACTTTAAGTGAACCTTAGTTCCCAGGTCGACCTGATCATCTACAAGATGGATTAAAATGCTGATAAAGTCAAGAAAAGATGAGACAAATGTAGGGAAAAAAATAAAATGATAATAATAAAATAAAACACTTTTATTCTGCGGTACCTGAAAAAATAATTTGGCTAAGTTTTTCTCTTATAGGAGACAATGGCTCCTTACTCGATTTTTTTGTCTGGAGCCCTGCTATAAACGATCCACCACCTGCAGGATCCTCATGTGCGATAGCCTACTAGCCGGGAAAACTTCTTTATTTTTACAGACGTGACGTAATGACGCAGTGCCATGCTTGAATTTCCCGCGGAAACCTACCCGTACCACTCAAATTAGAAAACATTATTATAAGCTAACCGTTGTGAATCGGGCTAAAGTAAGGTGATAGTTTTGAACACTGTCTGGTTATGTACTTTCTCAAATATTGATTTTGGATTATTTTTAACCAAAAAAAGTTACGGACTGCAGCTTTAATGACTAGAAAAATAAGGGGCCAAAACTGGGATACAACCTTTTGGGGTACAACAGCTTGTCCCTGGAGCAGTACTCTTAAAAATACATCTTTGTACCTTTTTTACCCCTAATAGGTACATATTAGTACCTAAAGGGTACGTATTACTACTCTAAGGTACTAATATGTACCTATTAGGGGTAAAAAGGTACATACTGTGTATGGTTGCATTTCAACCTGATGAAAACTGCATTAGTGTGGCACATATAGGAATGGGAATTGTATAAATATGTATTGCTTCTACTTGAATACGATTCTACTTGACAAAAACTGTACTAGTGCGGCACACCTGCTATTGGGAAGGGAAGAGGGGAATGCATCTCTTACATGCAGCTGAGGCACAAGGGTGCATGTAGGAATGGAATTTAACGTATCAGGTTTCGATTGTACTTGCATTTGTGCGGTACAGTAGCCATTGCAATAAAAAAGGGAAGAAGAATGGTTCCTATATGTGGCTGAAGTGCATGGGCGCATTTAAAAACCACTTCCTTTCCTGGTATAATGTTTATGGTGGCAATTCTAGTTGATGAAAATTGCATTAGTGCATCACACCTGCCATTGGGTAGGGAAGTGGGGAAGGCGGTTCCTACATGCATTGGTGCATGTTGAACTAGGAATTGTGTGCAATGTAATGCTTATGGTTGCATTTCTGCTTGATGAAAATTGCATTCGTGTGGCACACCTTTATTGTGAATGGCAGGAGGGAATTTCCAGTGGTTGAGGTGCACATAGGAATGGGAATCGTCTAAAAATTTTACGCTTATGGTTGTGATTCTACTTGACGAAAACGGCAATAATGGGGCACACCTGCCGATGGAAACAAAGGAGGGGCTATGCAATTCCAACATGTTGTTGTGGTACATGGGCACATATAGGAATGGGAATTAAATAAAAATATATTGCTTATGGTTGCGATTCTACTTGATGAATTTATGTGGCACACCTGCAACTGGGAAGGAAGGAGCGGAACGTAATTCCTACATGTGGTAGAGGTACATAGGTGCATGTAGAAACATGAATCATAAGCAATTTAACGCTTAAATTTGTGATTCTACTTGATGAAAACTGCATTAGTGTCAAATACCTGGGATTTGCATGTATGAACCTGAAAATTGCAAGAAATGAAACAGTTCTGATTTCATTTTTACTAGAAAATTCCAGTTAAGAATTCAATTTAATTTTTCTTTTGAGATAGCATTAACAAAATATGAACAAGCTTTCGATTCCTAACTATGGCTGCATGTCTGTTGCAATGCAGCATGCCACTGACGCAATCTTGGTTTGCTTTAATTTTAAATGAGGTCAAGTTGAGTTTTTAAAACAAACGGCTGGAGAAAACAGTTTTACCACCTTGCCGTTCGGTGCATACATGCACACCACAGGACATGCATGTGTGCAGATGCCTGGTTTGGGGTTAGAAGTTAACTAGCTGGGCTGAGGTTTTAAGGTGAGGTTTGGGAGAACGCTTCTGGTTTGGGGTTGCTGGTTAATCTCAGTTTCTTTTTCCTCATCAATTTGTACAGAATGACATAAGTAAATAAGCTGTTAGTTCTGATGGTCTTGACACAGGTACTTCAACAGGTCTAGGGTGTTGATTGAGTCAAGACAGCTTTGTAAAAAATGAACAACTTGCTGCAACACAAAGAATGCTAGAGAAGACCGATGGTAGGCAAGTTTTTCATCTATGACCGTGCCTTCGGTTATGAGGAAGATGAACGTTTGAGTGTCAGCTGTTGTCACGGTCTTGACACTGGGACTTCAACACATAATCAGAATAGCAGGTCCTTTTGGGGCCTGCAAATGCAAGTTTGTTTTGTCAGTCAAATCTGTGAGAATATTTAAAGTTTTAACAATAACTTCACTGACAAATAAAAATTAACTGCTGGGTTGGATTGGGGTCAGATGTTTTCCTGGTATAGTCTTGAGTTTATACTCTTATATCTGGTTGCTCAAGGTTTTTGAGCAATGCTTTGGCAATCATTTACAACATCTTAGCATCGTGGCAACCAAATTTTGCAGGGCAGGGTTAGGGTTAGTTGAAGAAAATGTAATGTTGAACTCAAATCTCGTACACACCCTTCCACTGTTTATTTACAATCTACTTGATTTCAACGTTACACCAAAGAACAGGAAATGATCAGATTACTAAATCTATCCTAGAGATGCTCTCTAAGTCAGTCAGTGAGTCAGTAACATGGCTCGAGGGTTCAGAAAGGCTACACTGTTTGCCCACGAGTCAAAACCTGTAGGTGGCAGAAAATTCACAGTGCAAAAGACTTTCCATTACTCTATAGCCTCATAGTTGTGCCGTTATAAATTAAATAGAAACATCTTTCTATGCAAGTTAAGTTGTAATGATAATCTAATCAAATATAAAGACACATGATGATACGATTATTTAAAAATAAATTAAAAAATAAATGTATTTAAAAATTAATAAAGGCTAATATCACGTGCCCTCAATTTATAATTGTTTTTACATAAAAACAGTCAATGGTGTTTTTGTTTAACTAAATGTGTGTGTGTAGTCCTAAGAAAAGGGAAGTTTTGACAGTCCTGCTGTGAGAGTGAAGACAGAAATTGGACAACGCCAAGATAACACTGTAGTTGAACAATCACACACACACACTCAGCTTGAGTTCAGTCGCTCATACAAGTACTTGTGTATACAAACACACACACACCTTTCCCCACCCACTCGGTCTCTTTGTCTCTGATGAGAAGGTTTACCTAGCTCTTGCTTTCAAAATGTCCACAAATGCGCCTTCCATGGGCCCCCTAGATAAACACAGGACGCATACACACTCATACGAACGGCAGTTCCATGCAGAGAGACGGGGTTGGCTTAACCCGCTCTCCCTCCCTCCCTTTGGGGGGAACAATCCAAGCCCGACACACACACACTCCGCCAGACCTTGAGCAGCCCCCTCTCACTGACAGATCTGCAACAGTGCTCTCACGCAAGCCCTGCCTCCCCTGAGACACTTCACTGCCAACAGAAAACACACACATACACACCGAACGTCCTGAGTGCACTCACATAAACACACATACACTTGAAAATTTCCTGGCCGCATATACAACTCACAAGTCTCAGGAACAGACATGCACATGCAGGGATAAATGTGAAACTAAAAACACACATTTTACCACAAAAACATAAGCGATACGCTATTTTTGCGTAAACTTCAAGGAAAAATGCGCACATACGAGAGTTGTCCTTAATGCACCTCTGTAAACAGGAAGTACAGTCTATCTCTTCCTGTGCAGTACAGACGAAAATGCAAAATGGTGAAAATTATGTTGTAGAAAGGAGCGGAAGGGAGCTCGAGAGGAAGAGTATAGGGCGTCCAATGACCTCTCGGGTCCGAGCGGACGGGAAATGGTGTCGAGGTCCAAAGAAAACTGCTCTCACCCACAGTGCTTTCTTTATCTGTCTTGACTTACAATGCTGATATTGTTCTCGCGCTCGCATTTTTCCCCTTTCTTCCTTCTCGTTAACACCCATCACACTGGGATTTTACCCACAAGCTTTTTACCTGTTCTGTCTCAACACTTTGCTTTGCTCCCAGGGTCTCTTTTGTCTGTTTGGAACTATGTAACTAAAAACTAAAAGTCTTGGTGATCTGCAACATGTAATGTTGGAGTTAGCAGGTAGGTATGGGGTGGTAATGTGAGAACAGTAAAATCTTCTTGACAATATACCAGAATGCTTGTCACCTCAGATAAACAGAAAGTAAAATCTCCTTGTCAACTTGTTCTGTAAACTTTCATTCAGAGCTGCAGGGACGGGGCGTTGACACGTCTGCTAATTTTCCGCTCCCACGATACGAAGGATCACTTCCTGATAAGCTAATGACAAGAGGCTGTAAACAAATTGATAGGCTAGGTGTAAAACACAGATATATTAAGACAAGAGTCAATAACTCTAATGTTTTGGCACGTAAACATTGAGCTTTTATGGTTTACGTAAAAGGATTACAGTTATCAGATGCAGCTTATTGGTTAAGAGCTACAAGACAGTTGTACAACAGTTTTCAACGATGCCATTGATGTCTGGCATATTGTTTGACTAAAGTTTTTACGTTATGTAAAATCGATGATGGTTATGGATATAGAGCAAACACAGAGCAGGGTTATTTTTAGGCCTTGTTGTTCCTACTAATTTTCTGCTCTTGATAAATGAACAATCACTTCCTGATAAACAAATATACATAGAAAAAAGTAAAGTGGACGTAGCCTAATTTTAAAGTAGCTAAAGTGATGAAACAAGGTCACCACATGCTCTTAAAAGGACTAAGCTCAACAAGACTAATTTATAACTGCCTCAGATATGCCGTCATCGCAATTAAGTAACCTGTAAGTCACTCAGGATAAAAGCAACTGATGTCGCCAAGTGATAAGCAAACAAGTAGGCTAATAATTGCACTTTCACCGGCTAGTCCCTGTTGGAAAATCTAGTTTGAACTGGAAACTGTTTTGGAACATGCTAGCTGGTCCAAAATCAATGTGATGTCTTTGTTTGACCAGCCACTATGTGTTAAAAACCAGCTCATCTGTCAATGGTCGAAGGTTGCTTGTACATGCTATAATGACCAGCTAAAAACCAGTTAGCATGTAACAAAACAAGCTACCAGCTACACAATTCTTGCAGGACCCTTACAAGGTAAAGATAACATTTGCTTCTCTGTTGCGTTGAAACAGTTTTGTTTCTGCAACTCGAGAATCACATCCTTATTTCTGAGAGCTATGTTTAAAAAACAAATGGAAGGAAACTGTTGAACTTGGACATCTTGACCATATTTCAGGTCTGAGGCAAAGTGGAAGAGTATCAGGAAACACCTTTTTCCTCTTCAGAAACCCCAGATAATGCTGATCATCCCAACAAAAGACCTCCCCTTCCTTTACGACTTTCTCTCGGTCTTTCCCGGTCGCTCTTTCTGTCCATTCCATGTGGCTTCAATGAGAAGAATCTGAGATGGTGAGGTGAGTTTTGTGTGCATGTTTGATAAAAGGAACAAGGAAATGACGACATCTTTGTGATGGAGGGATCATAGACAGATGAGTGGAAAGGTAGCATGCAGGTGAGAAGAGGAAGAAAAGTTGTGGATTGATGACTGCAGATGCATGGCAGTCTGACAAACGTTTCCCTTCAGGCAATACGAGGAGAACAGATACTCAACCAACCACTGTGTTGCAACAATCCTGCTGTATACATCAGAACTAGTACTGTACTGTTTAGTGCTAGTTTTCTAAGCAAATGAAGACGGCTCAAAGATTTTAAAGACTTCTTTTGCTCTCTCTCCTTCTCTTTCTGAACAAAGAGTACTTCCTGTGTACACAGAGGAAATTAAGCAACACGTTTAACAGGTTTCCCCTGGTTAGGACGCCAAGTGATCAAACCATGCACGTTCCAACACATGTGTAAGCACATCAAAGTTCAGGAATAAGAATCGAAAAAGCTGTCAGGCTAACCGCCTCAGGCCATCACGGCACATCATTTAAAAAAAAACAACTTTCAAGAAATTCACCACATGATCATGTGATGTACTGACACACTTTTGAGGTTGAATACATCTGCCCTTATGCAAATACAATATGGTTTTACCACTGTCACACAAACTGTAGACATTTACTATAGTAACACTGACTAGAATATGGTATTTTGGGGAATAATACTACACAGATTTTACAGCCCTTACAAAAAAGTAATGTGGTGGTACCATGGTACAGTGATGGCAAAACTATGGTACTTTGACTACTGGGATTACTATATTATATATATATATATATATATATATATATTATATATATATATATATACATATATATATACTGTGTTTTATATGGTACTCCATGATACTTCCAAGTATACCATAATACATGTACAAAATACCCTGGCATTACCAGGGTGCCAAAACAACCATGATGGGACCACATTGCTTAAAAAAAAATTATAACAATAATAATATTGTTTTTGCCTTTAATTTGATAGGACAGTGTACAGAGGACAGGAAACGAAGTGGGAGAGAGAAAGGTCCGCTAGCTGGGATTCGAAATCGGAACGCCCGAAGCGCAACAGCGCTGTATGTTGACGCGCTGCCCATGAGGCTATCAGCACCAACATAGTTATTTTGGGCATGTACCATGTAAGTCATGTACAGTAGTATCTTAAAACAATGGAATACCTTGTGAAAACCAAATTCATGGGTATCATATTCATTTATATGGCATTCCAAGTTACTTCAAATAATTCAATAAATTATACTTTGATAGTACATGTCCAAAATATCATAATATTGTACCTTGTCCAATACAATCATGGTGGTGCCATAGTACTTTTTTGTTAGCATGTTAAGGATGCTTTATAAGAAAGTACTGTGGTAATTAGGGTTGGGTACCGTTCACATTTTAAATGGTACGGTACCGGTATCGGTACCTAAAATTCGGTACCGGTACCCAATGGTACCTTTTTCCGGTACTTTACTCTTTGTGTAATAACAAAAACATTTATTTCAGTGAAAAAATAAGTCCAAAAGTCTCAATTTCAACAGTTTGAACAATAGGGCCCTACAATTATTTTTCTTTATTTTTCTTCCAGAAATTCTTGTGTTTTATTTTTTCTGATAATCAAATGAAGGCATGGAACATTTATTTATTTTTAATCAAATGAAAATCTTTTATTTTCTGGCAAACAAACAGAGGTTTACTGTTAAAATTAATACATGGTAGAAAAGTTGTGTGAATATTCCTTTAAAAAAGTTTTAATAATAATTATATTTTTTCTACAATTAAGTGGTTAATGTGGTTGTATATAAAGACATACATTATACTGTCCACAAGTAATACAAGAGTAATATAAATTAAAATAAAATAAAATCACTCTGGTCCCCTCACATCCAGCACACTCCCTCTTTGAACTGTTGCCGTCTGGTCGACGCTACCGAGCTCTGAGCATCAGAACGACCAGACACAGAAACAGTTTCTTCCCTCAGGCAATCCATCTCATGAACACCTGACATTAAACGTGGAACACACAACACTATTATACATTATTTTTTTAACACACATACTTATTTACATTTCAAATTTGCACATATTATACCTGTACATACATAATTGTCTATATTATATATTGTATTTTTGCTATTTTGTACATTGTCTATTGTGTATATTTGTATATTATTCTTTTATTATCTGTGTTCTGTCCTGTCGCTGTCATTCTGTTGCACTGTGGAGCTTCTGTAACTATAACTAATTCCTCTTATTTGTAAACATACCTGGCAATAAAGCTCATTCTCTCATTCTCATTCTCATTCTCATTCATTCTCTCATATATTTCTGTTACATGTTAAACCGCACTTTTATTTTGACAGGTTGCCGTGAAGTTTCTGTGAATACAGTATGATATGATGCCAGTTTTCTCAAATGAAATAGTAAGATTCTCATGAAGTGACTCTCACAGCCTGTAAGTTCATGTGTTCATGTAGTGAGACGCAGAGGCCGAAAATCACCACGAGTTCACGTGTGCTTCAGTATTTGTGTAGTAAACAAAACCGCGTCTCCGCCATTCATACATACCGAGGCTAGCGGAACATGCAGGATTCATATTTAAACCGTCTTTTTGCGTTTTAATATTCACATACACTAGTTCATATCGCGATTCGAATTAAGTGACAGACCTTCTTTAATTCATCCAAAAATTGAGGAATTCCATGGCATTCCGCGCTATAGAGTAAATTCTGTTTTTATGAATGGACTCCACCATCCTGTCCGCATTTTCGCAGAAACCATACGACCCTAGAAATGTAAGCACACTTAAGAATATTTTGGTTTGCCTCTCCTCGACGCTCTCACAGTCCAAAACTCGCCGCGCCGCTCTAGACGGAGCTCGCCACCGGCTCACATTGAAAATGAATGACTTCCGGCCACTTTGACGCTCTCGCCGCCTGCGGTGTGAACGCACAGTTAACGGTTAATAATCGGTTAACGAACGTCGAATGTCGGTTAGGAAAAATAACCGAAATGAACATCCCTAATTTGAATGGTATCATTTTTATTTATATGGCATTCCAAGTTACTTCAAATATGCCAATATGGTACATGTAGAAAAAACATACAACAAATAACAGTGTTTAACAGATAGATGGTTACTACTATGCAAGGCTACTACAGTAAACTTTCATAAGACTGAGGGTTAACCACCTGGCATTTTTTGGTTTAGCCATTTCCTATCCATTACCATTTAACTTGTCACGTTTTGCTTAACATCTAAGCAAAAATGACTGATAGCATGAAAATGACTCATGATTTTCACCTCCCCCACCCCACCTCAATCTAGCCACTTCCCTACTAACCTCGGCTCACATCTATTGGAGCTGGCCCAAATGTGCTGTGTAGCATCGTGTTTTAGCGGGAAAACCCATGAAAATCACAGCATGAGGCGAGGAGTAGCCGCAAGCCAGCAAAGCGCTTAGCCGCTAACATCTGGTGGCAGATCTACACTGACTCTCATGCCTAGTGATTCATACTAGAGTCTCATGCACACTATGTAGAAAACAATCTATGTTGGTGCTGTGCACAACATACCACACAAGATAAATTACTGCTCCGGGTCTGCATGATACAGTCTGTTTGAAGAACGCTACAACCTGGAATTATGTGATTACTCATCACTGCTAGCACATTAATCACTTCTGAAAGATGTCACGAAATAGGGATATCAAAAATGCTTGAACTTTGATACCAAATTGATGTTAAAACTTTAAAAAGGAAGCACAATAATTCTAAAAAAGTATATAAAAAAAAGTTTACTAAAAAGTATAAAACAAGTTTTGTCTGACTGAAAGATGTTTTAATTTAAGTGGTACATTTTTTAAAATTGATATAAATTAATCTAAAAATGTATAATATGTTTTTATTTAAACTAAATATTTTAAAACATTATAATTATTAAAATGATTTTACATATTCAACTAATATTTAAATAAATGTTACAATTATTGGATACATTAAAAATAAATTAAATAGAATTAATTAAAATATAAATATTTTATATAAATATAAATGTAAACACATTTTAAAATGATTAAATAAATTCCAAAATACAGTATATTACATTTATGTATTCCAGAGATGGAAACTCGAGTCAGAGACTTGGACTCGAGTCGCACTTAAGTCGCATAAATAAAGACTCGAGACTTGACTTGGACTCGTGAACAGCTGACTCGAGACTTGACTTGGACTCGTAAAAAACGCAAGTCATTTGGTATAGGAGTTTATATGAATGTATCTCTGAGGGAATCTGGCTGTCTTAAAAGTTTAAATGGTATTTTCTTTTCATCTTGCCTCTGTATAATGCATATTAAAGCAGTGTTCATAACCGCAGCTCTGCTTTGTTTACAGCGGTAACCAAGGAAACGATGTTTAATTGATGTTCAAGCGCCACCCGCTGGCAGAGAGTGAATCTGCATTAATTCAGCCTGTCTTCTCATGTAGAATAGTTTCACAAAACTAAAGTCAGACCATTTTGTTTTTGCTTCAAATTTCGAAATTATACAATCCAATTTAGATGAAAAACTGCTCATGCTGGATGTATGCAGCCTCTTTGTTTGGATTGTGTTGTTTAAAATACAGTGGTTGCCTCTCATTCTAAATTGAAAAAGGGCACAGACAAAGCCTTAGTTTGTTTATATGAGATTTATTTCATTTGTGTAATTCATTTGATTAATTGGGGTTTGTTTTAAAATGTAGTTTTGTTGTTTGACATATTTCAATTTTACAAAGAAATGTGCAGCATTTTATCTGCATAATGATAAACACATAGTGATAAAACATGTATAGCCTGAATGCACTGTAAGTCGCTTTGGATAAAAGCGTCTGCTAAATGCATAAATGTAAATAAATGTAAATCTGACAATCAATAAATTGACACCTTTTCATTTCTTTGTCTTAAATTTTGTTAAAGTTTTTTTTGTTGAGAAAATCATATTGTGAAATCAGTATTTCAAAACTGATTTAGCCATTTAGCCTCAATAACTAGCTGAAAGAACTGTTGCTAATAAATAGAACAAAGACTTGAGACGTGACTTGGACTCCACCTCAAAGACTTGAGACTTGACTTAGACTTGACCTCAGAGACTTGAGACTTGACTTGGACCTCAGAGACTTGTGAACATGTCTGATGTATTCAAACCCATATTAGACTTTGTGGTATCAAAATGTATGGTTTGGTATCTGCTACTGAAATTTGTGTATAAAGATAACCTAATAACAGAAGACTATTTTCTTCCTCCCTTTGTTTTTTCTTGATCACTGACACATTCATTTAGTGATGGAAACTTTGATTCTTTCAAGAGATTCGTTCATTTTCAGTTCGTTCATCAAAATGATTCGTTCAGATTCGTTCAGTGACCATTTCTTCATATTACATAAATACACCAACAGGTGGCGAAAAAGAGTATCTTATGTGTTATGTATAAGTCAACGAACGTATACTTGCTAAAAAAATGATTTGGCTTTATTAAAATGTGTGCCTATTCTACCCATTAAATAAATGAAATAAGTCTAAATATGTGGTTCAGATGCCCAAAGCACAATCATTAACATTTTAATTGTTTGGGCAGACTTACACATTCATACGGTAAATCTGGGATTATGTTTAACGTGTCGTGGAGTTATGTTCTGTATGTTAAATATGAATAAACAACTGTGCACAGTACATATAACTGCGCTTTGCATCCACTTTCTGCTGATTGTTGAATGAGACTGAATCAAATGACCGACCACATTCGTTCACGAACTAGATCTCTCTCTCTCATTCAGACTCGGTCAGTGATGGGCGTATTCGTTCAGTAGATCCAATCGTTTGTGAATGAACCAGTTGTTTAACGGTAATGATGGCGAACAGAGCTCGGCACGTGTAGTTTGGCATATTTAAAGCAAAGAAAGAAATTTACACTTTACCATTGTAATGAAAACTGAGCCACTAACGTTACTGTGTTTTAGACTTAGTTTTGTGGTATATTTTGCACTTTTAACAATTTACTTGACTACTGTACAGAGTACCGAACGAGTCTGAACGAGAGAGTGTTCTTGTGGCTCAGTGGTAGAGCATTGCGTTAGCAGCGCAAAAGGTTGTGGGTTCAATTCCCAGGGAACACACATACTGATAAAAAATGTATAGCATGAATGCACTGTAAGTCGCTTTGGATAAAAGTGTCTGCTAAATGCATAAATGTAATGTAAATGTAGATCTAGAATTGTTCAAAGCGCAAAATACACCACAAAACTAAGTCTAAAACACCTAGTAAGTCAGTTTTCATTACAATGGTAAAGTGTAAATTTCTTTCTTTGCTAAAAATATGCTAAACTACACGAATCGAGCTCTGTTCACCATCATTATCGTTCAACAACTGGTTCTTTTCATTCACAAACGAGATGTACCAGTTCGGTCATTTCGTTTACGAACGACATGTACCAGTTCATTCAACTCATTCACGAACGAGATCTCTCTCTCTCATTCAGACTCAAAAGCAAATCGGTCAGTGAAGGGCGTATTCGTTCACTACATTCAACAAATCACATGCTCTGTCACATCTCAAACTCGAAGGGTATTGGCTCGAAGTTTAGTCATTCTTTGACAGGATGAAACAGTCCACAGAGCTAATAGCACCGCACTGCTGAGGAGGGAGGGATTTCAGTGACCGAGAAATATGAGTCAATGGATTACGAGAACAATTCATTCACCTAAAAGATTCATTCAAAAAGAACGATTCGTTCACGAATGTAACATCACTACAAGGCATTATGGTACCTTTATTCCCAACCTTCTCTCTCAAAAGGAAGGTTATGCTGGCTCTTTATCATTCTTGGGCCTGTCTCCACTTTAGTAGCCAAACTCTGTGTTTTGACTGTGATGATCTTAAAAGCTCTGTCTTGTGTTGCTGATAATGCTTGTTGATGCTATCGCCACCTCAAGTGTGGGGGAACACTGCAGCATTTGCTGTTTTCGTGTTATGAGCCTGCGAGAGCCCCATTTGGATTAGCACTGCAGTTTTACTATTTCTCCTTTTTAGTGGGTGTAAAAACAGCGTGTTTTAACCACATGTGGTTGTGACTTGCTAGTAGGGCTGAACGATTTTGGAAAATAATCTAATTGCGATTTTTTTTACCAATATTGTGATTGCGATTTAATAGGCAATATTTTTTTAAAGCTCTTTATATTCTGTATTATTCAACAAAGACAAGCAATAAATCATTGTATAGTATGCAGTGTTGGGCACGTTACTTTAAAAAAGTAATTAGTTATATTACTATTTACTTCTCACAAATAGTAACTGAGTTACATCATTATAAAATAAACTAATTACCAGGGAAAGTAACTATTGTTACGTTTTTTTTTTTTTAAATGTTCAAATATGTCAAATAACTTGGATGTCCCCAATATTAAATGTTAAATTAAATGAATGAAATGGACACTAAATAGAATACATTATTATTATAAAACATTGTACACTAATCTACACTATTTTAATGTTTCTGTGGGACAATGTGAGAGACACCTATCAAATTCAATTGATTATTGTAAATATTATCAACCCTCTATGGACACCTTGGCAATAGAATCTCCATTGGCTTGTAATTTTTTATAGTATATCAGATAATTAATATTGGCCTGGTGAGTAAACTAAAAAAAATGACAAGCCAATGGAGATTATATTGCCAAGGTGTCCATAGAGGGTTGATGATATTTACAATAATCAATTGAATGATTTTCAATTATATATAATTATATCTATATAAAGCTTATATCTGTAAAATGGCAGTTTTTTAAATATCTCACTTAGCATCAGTCAGTCAAAACATTATAATATGATATTATGATAATTTAGCATTAAATTTGAGCAGTATATGATGATATAACTTTAGTAATTAGAATAACCATGTATGAATGTATTTGTCATGTTGACTGAACTTAGGATTGGTGGTGGTGCTTAAGATATTGTTTGTCATTTAGTGTTTCTATAAAAAAAGGAAAACGAAAACTACAAATAATACTGATAAGATAACAAAATTACAACGAATTCTACTACTAATAACAGTATAAAACGCACTAAGGATTATTGAGCTGCTGGGTTCATGAATATTAATCAGGTTGTCTGCGTTCGCTCGAACTGATTCACTGAAATCAAAACAGGGACGATGATAGGTGAGCGCCGGCCAATGAGATTGCTGTTTACGCATTAGCTCCGCCCACTAGCAGAGAACCCGGTAGTTCTTAAAAGCTGAAGAACTCCGTTATTTTGACAGGAAAATACAACAAAGGATATCGTTTACATGTAGCGCGTCAATTATGCATGTTATGTAAGACCCGCGGACACGAAAATAACCCGCGGCAAACTGCGGACTTGGCAACATAGCGTGCCAACTTGATGCTTTCTCTGAAGACTGCTTAGATGTGTTTGACTTGAAGCAGCGCTGCTGGACCGATCGTTGTGTGTGTCATCAAAGTACTGTGAGAGCTATAAGAGAGCAGACGTCTCCTTATGCTTTATCTCACCGTACTTTGATGTCATACGATCGATATTCAAGTCAAACACACCGCTTTACTCCTACTCTCGCGTGTCACGTGACAGTGTAATCGCAGCCTCTGCGGTTGAAGAATCGCGTTTTCTCATATCGTGATATTATCGCAAATGCAATTAATCGTTCAGCCCTACTTGCTAGGCAGACAAAAAGCGAAGAAAAAAAAGTTGCCATGCTTGCAAGTCATGCTTTAGAAAGATGGGTATATAAACAATGGGCCACAAGAAAGAGATGCTGTAAATTTGAATGATGAAAAAGTTGCTTTCATATTAGTGGGCGACCTGGTTTGCATACGAGTGCTACTGGGTAACAGAGGTTACATGTGCCAGGATATAAATAGAGACAGCATCACCTGAATGAGAATTACCTTAGGCTACACGGATACAAAGAGCATTATTATCATGGTATTTCAGATGAGTGTCTCAGGAACATAGTGATCTCAAGGAGATGTGTATGTGTGTGAAAAGCACTAGTTTGAAAACTGGAGTACTAGGTTGATTTATCTTGCATATCTGAGTTCACGGTATCATGCTACGTATTGAATCATGACGTATATACCCCCATACAGAAATATAAAATACCATCTACACTTCTAAATAAGGAAACTATATCTTGTGCTTCCCTAATATGGTTTGTAGGATAAATTTCAAAGATGAATATATTGCCAAAGTTTAATCAGGCATGTAGTCCTGCAAAACAAAGACAAATGCATTTTTTCTTTTGAATTAGTACATCAAAGTAACAGGGCGCAATGTAAACCTGTGCATGTATAAGCTCAGAATTGAGACCCCTGCTGGGATTGTTGTTCTCTGGCAAGACTGATGACTAAACGTTCACATCAAAGGGCAAAAAAAGAGAGGCCGACCAAAGCTGTCCCTCGCATTCAGAGATGCGGCAGGTCAGGTCATCCGGCGGTAAGAAGAACAGAAAATTGCGCAGTTGAAGCGAGGGTGTGAGAGAGGCCCTCGTCTTTCCTCTCTCTGTTCTTACTTTCCGAAGCCTCTGGTGTTAGTCTCCACTGACTCATGCCAACACAAATATTGATGTTCCGAGTCCATCTGTCTTGTCTCCCATCAACAAAAGAAAGGGCAGGCGAACTCTTCTGACCGAGAACAATAGGAGACAGAAAAAACAACAACAAAAAAAATACACAAAAAAGGGCAGGGAAAACAAAAACTTGAGCAGGACAATAGTGCATGTTGCTTTCATGGACTTAAAAAATGTAATCAGGCATTAGCACTGCAGATCCAACAAGAGTTGACAGGACTTGGGAATACTGAGGTTTAGAACACACGTAGAAGCATTTTTGTTCCATTTTCTTGGCTGCTCTGCCATTCCGTCTTTCATAAACAAGGAACGAAGGAAAGCAGAAACCAAAGTTTTGACAACCCCCAAATTCCTCAAACAAAACACAAGAAACCTACTCAAGCAGTTGAAGGTTAAAGAAAGAGTTAACACTTTATTTTTACTGCAACAACAATCTGACCTCAACCTGTATCTTAAATAGGGTTGGGTACCGAAACCCGGTACCAATATGGCACCGGTACCTATGGAACCGGTATGTACTAGAACCGAATCAGAACGCAGATTTCGGTGCCACATTTCGGTGCCATCGATTAAAATATTTGTCCTTTGTTTCTCCGAAACGCACGTAAGAAGCATCACAGGCTACAACTACAAATATTTCAGCAAAATGTGTATTTTAGTCAAGAGTTATTGCCCTCCTATTTCATTACGCGCCGTCTGTTTGGCGCGCACGGCGGCGATCGCTCTAAATGACGTCTGTGAAGTTTAGCAGAGAATCGCAAAGCAAAAGCTCACGCACTTCTGACAGCAAAATGGAAATATTTCCATGGCTTTCTAACATTTACAGATGGAGAATATACCTGTGAAATGTAAGTTATGCATTAGGGAAAACAGCATGTCTCAAACACATTAAACAGCGCGAGAAGCATCTCTGTCAGCGGCACACGCAGCCTTTCTGTCAGAGCATCTGATGACAGGTAGAGCGCGAGCCGCTTTAAACTGAAACTATAGGCTACTGTATAGTTTTTTTTATAGCCCTTCATATAAAGCTTGTCACATGTTTAGAACAAATTGTATTATGCACTTTCTCCGCAGTTCAGTCTGTGTCCTCACTAGATATTTTATCAGATGCGCTCGTATCAAACTACTGTATATCAATATTAACTGTATTGCTTCATAATAACGTATCGATTATAAAGAATATATCGATATTTTGTACAAACTCTATATACTGCCCAGCCCTAGCTTTAATTCAAATGCCTAAATCTAAAATCCTCTTGTATTCGCGTTTTTAAACCTGTTTAAACCAACAAAATAAAACATTATAACCTTTTTAGTCCACAATACCAGTTAAATGCTACCTTTTGTGATCTGATAGCTTCTTGTCACAGAATGAGGCAGAAAATATGTTCCATAGGCTACTAATGCATTGATTAGCAATTGATTTTAAATATACTTAATTATTATGAAAATACCAGAGATGGCTTGAATAACACAGACAAACTATATATTGTCGTAGTCGAGTGTTTAATGTATTTGTTTTATCATTCAAAACGTTTATATCTTCTGTTTACTCAGTTACAGGAATAGCAATGGCTTTGTCCATATTGAGGATTTCCTGGAGCTTCATTAGTTCCATATACAGTATGTGTATGTATGTATGCATGTATGTATGTATGTATGCATGTATGTATATATATAACAAGTATCGGTTCAGGCACCGTTTAGGCACCGGCACCGTTTTAAAAGTATCGATTTGGCACCGGTATCGAAAAAAAGCAAACGATACCCAACCCTAATCTTAAAATTAATAAATGAGACGATTCTTGAAGTTTGTCAGATAAAACAGGGTAAGGACCATCCTTCCTCATGTAAGTTTAAAGCCTAACCAGCATGGTGTTGCAAAAGATGGTGTTCATGTTCAACATCAACCCAAAACTGCCTCATTACCAAAAGGATGCCACTTCTTGTCCCACAGAAAGCCCTTAATTGGCCAATCAAGTTTGGATAGAGGAACGATGAGGTACAGAGTGCCTTGACATCAAGGAGAAGAAGTCTGACTTATTACCACTTCTGAACTCTGACACATTCTAGACACTGTACACATCTGAAGAGGAAGAAGAAAAGCTGATGAACAAAGCCACCAAAGGTTCCACCCAAAATGGTCAGACTAACGAGTATTGGAAAAAGAATAAGGTGTGTTACTGCTTCTTTTAAGCATAATTTATGAGAGAGACCCCAAGTGGTCTGGAGGTCTCCACTACCTGCAGTGCCCCCATAGCGTGCCGGAATGTCTCAGGGCTCTGAGCACCAACCCTTCCCTCCCTCAGCCCTACCACCCTCAACCTGCCATCTATTTACCATCAGGAATGTGGCGATCTCTACTAAGATAAGATGCAGAAAATGCAGTTCAGAAAAACAGAAGGAGAGAGAGCGCGATGGAAATTTGCTGCAATTACAAGGATGAGGCTAAAAGCTTTGAAAAGGGGAGAGGCATAGAAACTTGTTTAAACGTTGAAAGGGCAAAGATGAAGAGCAAGAAATTTAGGAACAATGAACCTTTCTTTCCTGGAATCTTTCTGCCTGTCTCTCTTTCCATCATACTCTGGGCGCTGCAAAAGTAGTTTTGAAGCCGACCGATTCATCCCTAAGGTCAAAGCCAAGCTAGACCAATGACACCACATTACACTTCAGACAAGGACCATTCTATGCAGCGACTCCTCCAGACCTGACCCTCATCAATACACAATGATGCCCTGGCCCCAGTGCATGCTGGGAACGCAGTTCACACAATGTTCCATTTGTGCATCTCACCGTGGGACTGAATCTTGTGGTTTTTCTCAGTGCAACCTTCTAGGTCTTTCCATCTCCAGCCTTGGATGATGGGAGGACACCAACAGAGGATCAATTCTCTGCAAAGGCGGTGTCTGACCTGCTAGAAGCCAGACACAGAGGAATCCGTAGCCCTGGGCATGACTCTCTCTGTGTTTCATAGCTAGTGACGAAAATAGACAAGCTAATAAAGGAGTTACTGTACTCATAGCCTTGATCCAATTAATACTGTTGGGGAGGGATTGAAAATAGCTTGGCTTGGGCCAATTCAAGCCTCACTATTGAGGACAATGTTATTTCCTGATATTACAGCAATTATTTATGGAAAGTGAAATATATGTCCCAGTCCGATGTACATTCTTTTGAAAGAGTAGCAACACAGATGCGGGGCTGAAAACAACAGAGCACTGCCGGAAAGACAGATAGGGAAAGGGAAAGGGAAAGGGAAGTGGTGTGTGGCCAAGTATGGTGACCCATACTCGGAATTTGTCCTCTGCATTTAACCCATCCAAGTGCACACTCACAGCAGTGAACACACACCCGGAGCAGTGGGTAGCCATGTTGCGGCACCCGGGGAGCAGTTGGGGGATCGGTGCCTTGCTCAAGGGTCTCACCTCAGTCGTGGTATTGAGGGTGGAGAGAGCACTTGTTATTCACTCCCCCCACCGACAATCCCTGCCGGACCTGGGAATCGAACCTGCAACCTTTGGGTTACAAGTCCAACTCTCTAACCATTAGGCCACGGCTGCCCCTAGGATGGGGGCAATGAAGGAAGTAGGCATTTGTCTAGCACCTCTGTTTGGATACGCCTACCAGATGCTCCCAATGCTACCCTTTTTCCTGCCAGCATGTCTGTCACTTGTCTTCTTTGCTCGTTCTTTCAAAAGAACCTGCTAAATGACTCTGTCTTACCACAATGCCTTGTGTTTCCTGTCTGTTGCAGTTTATTTATGTAGCACACACTGCAGCAACACCAAACATTGTCTGCTTGAAGGGCCTCGTGTTGCCCTCGTTTGTCTGCTTCACACATGTGGTTACTAGCGACATTGCACACAAACAAAAGCATAGAGATACGTTTTATTTGATCTCTTTGGTCTCCAGTCTTTGGAGAGCGACAAGTGCTCTGTGAATCTTGTGGGCAGGTCAAAAATAACCTGTCTTCTTTTGGACTGTCTGCTTCACGCTTAGCTCTCGTTTCCTGTGCTGTCTTGTTCCCGCTCACTCTTCTACTCTCCCCCAAATGCCTGTTTCTAATTGTTGCTATTTTAGTAGAACAATAAAAGGAAGCTTAGCTGGGGGCAGCTGGCTGGCACATTTGGGGCTCTGTCGAGCCTTTGGTGGTATGTTTGTTTGGAGGCCCGATTTTCAAATGAAAAACGTAAAAGGGTGGTGGAGGAGAGGGGAAATACTTGATGAATTTCCACACAATGCATGGCTAGTTCCTCAGAGGAAAAGGAAGTTAGAGTCTGGCAGTGAAATTATGACAGGTCAGAGACCTTTGAGATGACACTGGCTAAGACCTTCTGTCCTGCAAAAACATAATTTCGACCCATCTCTAAACTGGGTTATTAGGGAGTCTCTCAAATGCCCATCAAGACTGGACAAGTTCCCTGCCAATTGTCTGTCTGTGTGTTTGTTCGGACAGGCTCAGCATGACAGAACAAGGTGGGGAGTCCAGGACGGTGCCAGGAACTCCATGTTGTCTGATTCAGCACTCTTTATGCCAAACTTTGCCTGTTTGTCTTCATTGCCCACTGATGGTGCCAAGATGACTACCAAAAAATTTCCCATAAGGGCCTTTGTCTTTTCACAATGGAATTCTCTGCATACACTTCATAGCTGCCACACTTACTCAGCAGGGAGTTCAAGAATCCTTGCTGTCACTATCATGTTCAAAAAGCGAGATAACAGAGTTAAAGATAATGAACATCTGACCTGTGACTGGGTACGAGAAGAAAGATCAATGTTTAAAAGTCTTTTTAAACAATGGACATGTTTGCTGTAATTATTTACACAAGAAAAGAAACCACCTTCGGTAATTATGGCAGCAAAATCTAATACTATATCCAGATATTGTGTTAAATACTAATGCAAAGGTCATGTAAAGACACGTGGGCGAAGTACATGAGGGCAAGGCCTAAGTCTTGTCATATAATCATCTAGAAATGGTAACAAAGTACAGCAACCCATGTCCTCTGGGCTATTTTCATCCTGTGTACGTGTTAAGTGAAGTCAAGTCGATAAGCCTGTCAATTGTTATGAAGTCTTAATAGCTACATCTCACCAAATCGGACTACATCTGCAAAACAGCTTTTTGTCCTCTGGAAAATATCCTGTTCTCAATCTACTGTCTTATTTTCTCAGTTAAAAATTCTAAATATCAGTAAAAACATTGATATTTAATTTACATTTTTTTGCTGCAAAACAAGACAAATTAAGTCAAATAAGACAAATTTAAAACTCAATTTAAAAGACATTTTACACTGTCTGTCTTCAAGACCACTTCACATTCCTGACTACAATTCAGAATCAATCACTGACAAACACAACAATACTACATATGAATTTCTATGGAAAATAGAAACAACAGTATCTCTTAGACAGGCACTATGGGTGGTTTTGTTCTGGGAACTACTAATTTAACCATCCGTTGAGAGGTTTCCCCTCTATATTATTCTTAGAAACTTGATTAATTCCATGAGAAGATCCTACGTCACTCCTTGCAAGGTCATGTTGGCATGTTTTTCTGAGACTTTTCTAAAGACACACAAACAAACAAGCATTTATTGGCTAAAGACATGAAATCCTCAGAGAAACTGATCCTGAACTCACAAATGTTTATGTGGGTTATTTACGAAACCTTTTTCGCCAGCAGAAAGTAAAATGAAAGAAAAACCAAGCCTAATTTATGGTGTCAAGAAAGTTAAGTAAGTTAAGGACCCCAAACCAGACTAGCACGGGATCTTTCAGCTCCCTTGCAACTTTCTAGAGATAATAAACATGTCAGCTGAGGTCACAAATTTCAAGCGTATTATTCATGTGACATGAACCTTATGGTAATTCAGTAGAACTTTATTTGAGATGCTACATAAATTAATAAAGATAAAACACCATTAGGACTGAGACCGAATCATAATTCTGAGAAGCATTTTCAAAACCATCAGTCATTTAATGGAGGGTGATATGTGGGAGTGTAAAATAAGCCACTTCCCCTGTTCCTTCATTCTGGTAGAATGGACTTCAAAGATCGCGACAGTGAACTTGAGAAATTAAACAATTTAACTCAAATTTGCTGGGAAGCAATGATTAATCAGTGACCGTTTAGCACTCTGAGTGGGAGTTTAGCAGTTACTCTGACTCAGCTGTGATGCTTGCACGTGGCAACATGAGTTGCAATACCACTTGTGACATCTCCTGATCCTGTTCCCCCTTCTCCACATAATTTCCTGTCCTCTCTTACTTGCTTACAGTTAGTTAATTCAGTAATACCATGAATAACACTGGCCCAACAATATGTAAAAATATGAACTTGACAAAGGCTGAAAAAGAAAAACTGACCATGTTATAAATGCACAAAACAGCAAAAGTTATCACTGAGATGAAAACCGAAAAACTAAAAATAAGTTGTGATCTCACCATTGAAGAAGCTCTTGACCTTCAGGTATCCAACACTGAGTCGAAGCACTGACAGTTTGTCCAGCCGTGCACGGACATCTTCTGAGAAGGGTAGAAGGTTGGTCAGCTTGTCCAATTCGCCGTTCAGCCGGTCTCTGTGCCGCTTGGAGGGGTTGGATTTCACACCATCAGGTGGTGGTGGTTTGGGTCTGGAAGAAGAAATCGATGAAAAAATTGGGTTACACTGCTTGTTACGGACTGTGATAAGCCAATAATGCTTGTAAGTCTTGTGGCGTCTAGTTATTTAAATATCTTATGGAATGCAGGTGGCCTTAATGGAAAATGTCCACAAGGAAGAATTTAAGAAAAAGAGACACTGCAAAAAATGATTGTCTGTGTATAATACACAAAGAATAAAAACCATTCAGAACTGGCTAATCATTGTTTTGTAGAAAGCAACCTATAAATATGTATAAATAGAGGCTCAGGCATTCTCAAGTGCTTGGAGACAGTGTGATATGTGAACTACAGTGATAGTCAACCTCAGTATTTTGGTCCAGAGTTGATACTAACGTAAAACAATGACGCCAGTCATTTCGGTAACTGAACAATGTCTTGCTCACATCGGCTCTTTTTGTACACTGGTTGGTGAAATGTAAAATATTGAGTAAAAAAATAAAAAATTCTGTTTGGAAAAACAAAAACTCACCAGATGCACTGCATTATGTGCAGGATTTTGTTGTTTTACTTTTTCATTTATTGTGAATGCTGAAAAAACAAAGCAAACTAAATAACGATGGGGTTTCACGGTATGTGATGCTTGGAAGTTACAGAGTTTAGATTTATGAGCTCTGAACTGAATTATTGAAATCTTAAGAGTGCTTTTCTCCTGCATGCTTGCAGCATTACATAGATGTCTGAAAGGTCTTTGCTAATTAGAGCTTGGTTTTTCACCGCTGTAGACAGACTTGCATAGAGTTGCACAAGTTATTGTTTTCATAACAAATCTGCTCTCTAGATTTATATTAATTCATAAAATAACACTGCAAAAAAGCCGTCTGCCAAGAAAACCTTACAAACTTTAGAGCTGATGTTTATGCCCACCAAGAGTTTTAAATGCCAAATCAGAAATATAAAAAACAGTGTTTTACTGTTTAAGTACTAAAACAATTGTCTGCTCTCTGACATAAAACCCATTATCTAAGCTTGAGGACTCTTACTGGAATCACGGCCATCAAAACTATGACTGTAACTCAACCTTGTACTGCCTTTTCATTGCCTGCCAGCCCAGAAGACTAAGAGCGGTAACTCTAGCCATCCGAGCCGGACCCTAATTATGTTTTCCCAGAAAGTAAAACTAACCTCCGAAAAAAGAGCCTGCGGGGACAAAAGAGCACGTTCAGCCCCTTCCTTTCCCTTCAGACCTGAGCTCCAGATCTCTAGAATGACACGAAGGAGCTTGATTCACCTACTATTTCATTTCTCAGGAGATTCCGTTCATCTGAACGGCCTTCGATAGTGATCTCTGAGCTAGACGTGTCACTCAATTTACAGTCAAAACTGACTCAAATGCTTTCAGAATGAAACGTCATCCTCCATCCTTTTAGGTGTGCCTTGCTATTTTTATATATTTTTTTAAATCTCCAAATGGTTATTTTTCAGGGCTAACTGTCCATGGATAATACATTAAAAATTATGTTTAAATGCATCTTTTTAATATAAATTGACACAATCACTTATTTTGAATGTTTTGATTTTAATTTGGCTGTCAATTGTGCTGTAAGGAGTTACATTATATCTATATACACTACCGCTCAAAAGTTTGGGATCAGTAAGATTGTTAACGTATTTTAAAGAGAGTCTCTTCTGCTCATCAAGGCTGTATTTATTAGACCAAAAATACAGAAAAAAAAACGATAATATTGTGAAATCTTATTACAATTTCTAATATTGGCTTCCTATTTTAATATACTTTAAAATATAATTTATTTCTGTGACGCAGCGCTGAATTTTCAGCATCATTACTCCAGTCTTCAGTGTCACATGATCCTTCAGAAATCATTTTAATATGCTGATTTATTTAGTATTGTGTTGAAACTGTTGTGCTGCTTCATGTTGTTTTTTGGAACATGTGATACATTTTTCTTTGATGAATACAAAGTTAAAAAGAGCAGCATTTGTTCAAAATAGAAATCTTTTCTAACAATATAAGTCTTTACTATGACTTTTTATTCATTTAACACATCCCTCCTGAATAAAAGTATTAATTTCTTTAAAAAAAAAGAAAGAAAAAAAATGTACTGACCCCAAACTTTTGAATAGCATTGTATATTTTACACAAAATTTATTTTTTAAATAATGCTGTTCTTTTTAACTTTTTTTAATCCTAAAGAGAATCCTAAAAAAAAATATCACAGGTGCCCAAAAAATATGAAGCAGCACAACGGTTTCCAACATTGATTATAAATCAGCATATTAGAATGATTTCTGAAGGATCATGTGACACTGAAGACTGGAGTAATGACGCTGCAAATTCAGCTTTGATCACAGACAGAAAATATATTTTAAAGTATATTAAAATAGAAAACTCTTATTTTAAATTGCAATAATATTTCACAAAATAAGTTTTTTTTCTGTATTTTTGATCAAATAGATGAGCAGAAGAAACTTCTTTAAAAAAACATAAAAAATCTTACTGATCCCAAACTTTTGAGTGGCAGTGTAATTCACACATATTATTGCAAATTAAAAGCCCATATAAAATATTTAAGTTTCGAAAAATAATAAAAAATACATTAAATAAAAAAATACTAAAATATTAGAATACTTTTTGATAAATATTGACATTTATGTACAAAATAAATACATTTGCACATTTGACCTGAAAGGCCCATATAAAAGTTATTTACATTTTTCTAAGAATAAAAATATAATAAAAAAAATATAAAAAATCTGCAAAATATATATTTTTAAACATTGGTATGGAAATACAAGACAAAATAAAACATATATTAATAATAATAATAATAATAATAACAACGTTCGTACATTTGCCTTGTACATAAACAGCAATGTTTATGTTTAAAAACATCTACTAAAACATAGAAAAATGTATTTCTACTAAAAACAAAGCAAAAATTAAATTAAATGTTGCCGTCATTCCAGTGACAACATTTCCAGAGCAATTAAATGTATTCTCGAGTCCTCCTTTAAACAATTTAACAAAATGAAAAACACATGGAGACAATAAAGCAAGGTCATAGAGGTCTTTGTGGGTCCATCATGATGGTCAAATAATATTTTAAAGCCCAGCCTCACAATGAAGTCTCTTGTGCGTAGCTACACAGCAGCACTAACAGACCAACTAACTAACCATAACTTCCTACTGAAAATTGTAATTGTTTTCAGCTTCGTGTTAATGGATGTTCATGTTTGCAATTACCAAAATGGTGGCTTTGTTCTATTGGTATATAGTCCATGATTATTTGTTTGGAAAGTTCTATAGCAGGAAATAGAACTTCGACATTCCTCCTGAATTACATCTGTTTCAGTGATCGGAGCTCTGATTATGTGGACCTCCCAACATTTACTGTGGTCACTGAGGTTGGCAAAGGATTTTTTTTTTTATTGAAGACATCACTACAGAGGGAACATCTGAAATCTCTCATTCTTTCTTCTATCCTCTAGTGTACAAGTGCTTCGGGCCAATCACATGAGGTATGACATCATGACTGTTTTCCTCTTGCAGGTCCCAACATGCAACAGGGTTTCTCATGCTGCCTGGAATACACAGAGGACCATCTGAAGACTCATCTCTTTGTTCTTCCTGTGTCACATTCTTTTAATGCAGATTTCTTGGCGCATTTCGCTCCCCCTTTGCTTCTTTTCTATACATACAACTGATTCATTCTTTTCCCTCTCTTTCTTTTTAAATTTGGCACTCGTCCTGAAAACTCTACCACTGGAAAGACGTTTCAAAACGTTTGCAGTCACTGTTGCACAACAGCTTTTTTTTTGGTCTGCATGTGTTGTGTTGCTTGAAAGGTTTACTGAGAACACTAAGAAAGAACAATCTAAATGCATTTGGCAATCTAGCTTGAGAAATTTTTTACTACAAATCCCATGGTACATTCCTGCAAATCTCTGTCTTGGTTTTCCACATCCTTGTTACAGTAGGGAAAGTTGTGTGTCAATACACCAGTCAAAAGTTTGGATTGTACAATACAATTACTGTATTGTACATATATCAGAATAATAACAGTCTTTATAAAATACCAGAAATTTAGCATGGGAATTATGTAGCAGTATGCATGCATGCATAAATAAATAATTAGAACACAAATAAATTAATTGATTTTGAAGATCATGAAAGTCAGTCAAGCGTATCCAAACTTTTTTTAGTGTAGTGTTTTTAACTCAATCTGATGCCTATCCAGTTGCCAAACTCCTTTTGCATGGAAACATTAAAACAGTTCTAAGATCAGAAAAAAGGGCAAATTTAGCCAATAGTGGTTGTTTTCCACCCGATAACCTCAGCTGAAGCTTAGCCACATCTGGTTTGAATCAAAAACCCGAGTGGCAGAAAAAAAGAACAGCTGAAATTGGCTCCAATGGCATGCATTCAATGCATCACACCAGCCACTGCGACTCATAAGGTCAGTTAGGGATGCAAGATATATTAATTATTCATAATATTTGGCAACTACAGTACATTTCTTAATAATCATGTCATTATACTATACTGTGTTTCAAAATATGTTAATATTTTAATAGCGTCTATAATTTAAACATTAACAGATTTTAAAATATATTCAAATAGTAAATTTATTTTAAACTGCAAATTGAAATAGTTTCTTTAATAATTACATATTTGTTAAAATAAAACCTTTTTATAGCTATACCACCTCGTTCTAAGGTCAGCGAGTACGAGTCACTGCGGCAAACTTAATCTGACAGAGCGGAGACACAGCATCATTCTCGAGTGTCTGCTTTCCTCATACCTTCCTCGAGACAAGATTTGTGGGTATTTGAAGTGACGGACAGGCTGAAACTCTAGTCTGCGAGGGAGGGACGCTCTGCACTGGTGCTGACCCAAATTTCTTTCAGCACACATCAAAGCCTAGTATCAGTGTACCCGAGCTCCTGCGCCAGAAATACCCATCTCAAAGGCACAGTGCAGTAAACATGCCTTTTCTAAGGCGCTTTGTCAGGGTGCAAACTGCCTTACATCACAACTGGAGGCGGGACTGTCATGTGAGCAATAAACAAACCAGCTGATCTTTATTCACGCAAATCTGTATTTAAATAATGATGTAGTCTATAGACAGTTTAAATTACAGCTAATAACCCCAACTAACTTCAAAGTTCAGGTTAATTTTCCAATTTGGTTGTACTTAAAGGCATAATTTTGCCCAATTAAAACTTACCTTAAATGGGATTATTCACCTGAAACATTAACAATCAGTTACAGTCTACTCACCTGTATGAATATCTTTCTTCTGTCAAACACAAAATATGTTTTTAAAACAGTTTCTTGCCATGCAGTGGAAGTCAAAAAGAAGACATTTTATTATCCATACAATGAAAGTAAACGGGGTTCAACAACATACTAAGACGCCGATGACTTTCATTGTATTGCCAAAAAAAGGTGAAACATTCTTCAAAATATCTTCTTTCTGGGTTCCACAGAAGAACGACCATCAGTGGCGGAGCCAGAGGGGTGTCCAGGATGGCACTGGACATCCCTGACATCTGATCGGCCACCCTGGGTGCCACCCCAATAATTAATATGCTATTTCATTTTCTTTGTTTAATCGTACTGAAAGAAGCGTTTATTTTAGCCTCGAACTCAAGGATGTGAGTGTGGTGTTCCGCATCACGCTTCATCGCGTCTATTTCCAGTATCTCACGCGCCACACGTTCAATTTCTTATGGAGTGAAAAACATCGCAGAACAGAGGACACGGACAACAAGCTGATGGACATGACAGAGCAGGAAACAAAGACTCGGCATTCAAATTCTGTTAGTTTTATTAAGAATTTAAACTATAGTTTTGGAGCTCTTTAGTGGCGTGATGGATAATGCGCACTTCCGCTTTGTATAAAATAAAATTAAATAAAATGAACTTGAGCTTCAAGGGGGGCGGGGGCTGCCGTTGGGAGGGCGGGCCGCCCTCCCAAGATAATGGTAGGGGAAACACTGAATATGAACTTGTAGGCTTTTAACCTTAACAATAGGGTTCCCTGTATAGTTTAGGCTAGTTTAGAATTTTTTTTTAAATAAATAAAGTGTACATTACCAGTCAAAAACAGTAAGATTTTTAATGTTTTTTAAAGAATTCTCTTCTGCTCACCAAGCCTGCATTTATTTGATCCAAAATACAGCAAAAGCAGTAAATATATTGTGAAATATTTTTACTATTTAAAATAACTGCTTTCTATTTGAATATATTTTGAAATGTAATTTATTTCTGTGATCAAAGCTGAATTTTTAGCATCATTACTCAAGTCTTCAGTGTCACATGATCCTTCAGAAATCATTCTAATATACTGATTTGCTACTCAAGAAACATTTCTGTTATTATTATAAATATCTAAAACAGTTGTATTGGTATTTTTTTGGGGGGGGAGAAGAAATTGTATAAATTAATAGCAAGGATGCTTTAAATTGATCAAAAGTGATAATAAAGACATTTATAATGTTAAAAGATTTCTATTTCAGATAATTGCTGTTCTTCTGAACTTTCTATTCTTCAAAGAAACCTGAGAAAATTCTACTCAGCTGTTTTCAACATAATAATAGTAATACATGTTTTTAGAGCATCAAATCAGAATATTAGAATGATTTCTGAAGAATCATGTGACACTGAAGACTGAAGTAACGATGCTGAAAATTCAGCTTTGAAATCACAGGAATAAATTACATTTTAAAATATATTCAAATAGAAAGCAGTTATTTTAAATAGTAAAAATAGGCCTATTTCATAATATTACTGCTTTTGCTGTATTTTGGATCAAATAAATACAGGCTTAGTGAGAAGAAGAGTATTCTTTAAAAAAACATTGAAAATCTTATACTGTTTAAAACTTTTGATTGGTAGTGTGCTTAATCGCAGGCTTGTTAAAGGGATAGTTCACCCAAAAATGAAAATTCTGTCATCATTTACTCACCCTCAAGTAGTTCCAAACCTGTATGAATGTCTTTGTTCTGCTGAACACAAAAGAAGATATTCTGAAGAATGTGGGAAACAGAGCAGTTGTGGTGCACCATTGACTTCCATAGTATTTTTCCCCCTACTATGGAAGTCAATGGTGCCCCAAAACAGCCTGGTTACAAACTTTCTTCAAAATATCTTCCTTTGTGTTCGGCAGAACAAAGAAATTCATACAGGTTTGGAACTACTTTAGGGTGAGTAAATGATGACAGAATTTTCATTTTTGGGTGAACTATCCCTTTAATTGTTCCTGAATAATTCTCAATCCTGGCTGAACTCAAAAGCTGGCAGCCCTGTTTGAAATAAGTTTAAGTTTTAGGTTCCCTGAACAACATTTACAAAATTCACTGTAGCCTACAAGTTAATGTTAGATCTTTTGCCCCAACCACTGGTTAGAGGTGATAGAAGTAAGTGAAATGACTTTCAATATAGGCCAACATTTGAAGTTACGGTAGGAATGTATAGCTAATGTGGGGTAATGTGAAATAATCAGCAATCGTACGATTTATTCATGCTTTTTTATGCCAGGTTGGAGTAGAGCTGCACGATTCTGGATAAATTGAGAATCACGATTTTTTTTTTCTCAAATAGAGATCACGATTCTCCCACGATTCTGAACTAAACAAAATAATGTGTGACAAAATTTTAATTGCTGCAATCTATTTAAAAGTGTTTAATTTAAATGAATTATTAAACATTTTAATATATAATACAGTATGGCCAGGTTTCACAGATGGGGCTTAGACTAAGCCAGGATTAGATCATAGCTCGATTAAGACATTTAAGCAATTTTTATAAACATGCTTAGAAAAAAACATTACTGGTGTGCATCTTGAGACAAAACAAAGGCACTGATATATTTTTAAGATCAGTCAATGCGAGTTTCTTTCAGTTGAAACAGCTCAGATTTACATTTTTGTCTAGGACTAGGTTTAAGCCTTGTCTGTGAAACCCGGGGTATATGTATTTAAAACATAGTGTATTTAATACACCAACTTTTAGAATTAAAATGATGAAAAATTGGTTTGTATTAATGATTCAATGACTCACTCATACCTCACTTGCTTCATTAATGGATGAATCAGTGTTTTTGAACGAATATCGAATGAATGATTCAATAACAAATACATTTTTTGATGCGAAATGATGCAATCGACACAAACGTTATTTGAAGCACCAGTTGCTTTCAAAAGATGAGTGGCTCTATTTTGATCGCTACCATAGACATCAATGTTTGTAGTCGAACTATAAACTTTTATCCCAGTATTTCTATGAATGACTGTAAGACAGAAATAATACTGTGTAGTTGAAAAGACTGTTTGTGAAGCTTTTTCTTTTTTTTGTTATCAACAATTTAAAAAAAAAATTCACACACAACACAACATAATATCCAAAATAAAACAAAACAAAACAGCAGACACATACTCAACATCTCAAGGTTCAATCAAAAGGGAGGGAGAGAGGGAAGGACAACAAGAACACAAAAGTCACTCCTTTATATAATCACGTATATTCAACAAAAAACACTGCCAAGCCTCAATGGTCGAAGGCCTGGCCCCACCGACTCGCGCCGTTGTACATTCACATGAGACAATTTGCAGGAGGCTACGGATCCAATACGTTTTTCTACACATGTGTGGTGTAAACCAGTTCTGGATTATTGTAAATTTGTATTGTAAAACCAGCAAACAACATTCTCTTTTGCGTTGAACTAATACAATCATCATTAAGTTGGGTTAACAGACCAATCAATTCACAGTAATGATGACAAAACCAGGTTTACATGTGTCCATAGACTGATGACGACAGGACATTCCCAAAACATATGCAGAAAAGTGCCCGGTGATGTAGTGTTACATATATGGCAGTTCAAATTTGACTGCAGTTTCATTTTAAATCTTTTGTAAGGAGTTGTGTATGCTCTATGAATGACTTTGAAGTGAATAAGACGATGAGCCAGATTTTTAGATGTTAAACTGAGATTAGACCATACTCTCTTCCAGTCGACATATAAATTAAGGTCAGATAATTCCCTATTCCAAATAGTTTTAATAGAAAGAGGCTTTGTAATACAATCAATAATTTTATTATATATTAAGGAAACAGATGGCCGACCAGCAGATGGTGCAATCCAGTCCCACATAGGATGAGAGGAAATAGAAGAAGACCAAGGAACGCCATACGCTTTGAGAGCAGAACGTAATTGAATAAAAACAAAATATGCAGATGCTGGTAGACAAAATTTGTCTCTCAATGCCTGAAATGAACAGAGGCCCTGGTTATCATATATATCACCGCACGTGTTTACACCTAAAGAGGACCAAGAGGGTTGGACAAATGGACGATTTCCACATACAAAGTTAAAATTGTGCCATAAAGGTGTACTGTTACAGAATTTGAAGGGTCCACCTATCCGACGTTCAACCGTTTTCCAGATTTTAATAGAGTTAGCCACAACCGGACCAAATTTATAATTATCCTTTTTTTTCCTGTGCCAGTAAATAAAATATCTTCAAGTCTATTTGGTTTAACCTTGTCAGCTTCAATCACCCTCCATGAAACTGTAGATTGAGGATCAACCCAATT
Organism: Aspiorhynchus laticeps; assembly: GCA_023376895.1. NCBI lineage: Eukaryota > Metazoa > Chordata > Actinopteri > Cypriniformes > Cyprinidae > Aspiorhynchus > Aspiorhynchus laticeps. The sequence goes on from CM041793.1 coordinate 71,784,510, forward strand.
ATGAAGAGCCTTAAGCTGGAACGACCAATAATATAATTCAAAATTTGGTACAGCCAGTCCTCCTGCGCTATTAGGATGTTGTAATGTGGTAAGTTTAATTCTGGGACATTTATCATTCCAGATAAACTTAGAAATTATGGAGTTGATCTCCTTAAAGTAACCTGGAGGGGGAGAAAGTGGTAGCATAAAGAAAAAAAAGAAAAATCGAGGTAACAAATTCATCTTAACAGTGGATATTCTTCCTTGGAGAGAGACTTTAAGATTCTTCCATCTTTGAATGTCATTTTTGACCTTAACTAAAATGTTATTAAAATTGTCTCTGGCAATCTTATGAATGCTTTTATATATGGTAATGCCCAAATAGATGAACGATTCCTTAATAGGGATAAATGAAGGAATAGAAAAATTAACCTTAACATTGTTAATTGGCATTAAAGCAGATTTGCTCCAATTTATTTTATATCCTGATAGGCTACTAAAATTATCAAATTCCTTAATTACACTAGAGACTGAAACATCAAAGTGGTCTAAATATTGAATAATATCATCAGCGTATAATGAAATACTATGATTATGGTCATGAATCTTAATTGATACTTCAGATTTCCTGATGGCTTGTGCTAAGGGTTCAAGAGATAGACAAAACAATAAGGGGGAAAGTGGACACCCCTGCCTCGTTCCCCGCTGTAAAGGGAATGAGGGGGATATAATATTACCAGTTATGACTGATGCTGCAGGTGAGTGGTATAATGTCTTAATCATAGAGACGAAGTGTTCACCGAAGCCGAAACATTGCAGAACTGCCCACATATAATTCCACTCTAGCCTGTCAAAGGCTTTTTCTGCATCAAGTGAAAAGACCGCACAAGGTGTTGGGTGGGAGTCCGCAAAGTCAAGAATATGAAGGAGTCGACGCATATTGTCAGATGCATTGCGCCCCTTGATGAAACCAGTTTGGTCCTCCTTGATCAGACTGTGAATTACCTTCTCCAAACGAGAAGCAAAAACTTTAGCATATATTTTTAGATCACATGGGATAAGCAAAATCGGTCTGTAGCTGGAACAATCTAATGGATATTTCCCTTTTTTAAGAAGTACTGAAATCAGTGATGTTTTTTGATCTCTATGAAATACCCAATGTTCAATTGCAAAATTAAATGAGTTAAGCATAAGCATACCTACCAGATCCCAAATTTCTAAATATAATTCAGGGGGGAGACCATCTAGACCCGGCGATTTGCCCTTTTGAAGGCTTTTTAGAGAGACATGAAGTTCCTCCAAACTTAATGGGGCCTCCAAAGATTCTTTATCCATCTGTGAGATCCGAGGCAGTTCCAATTTATCTAAATACTGCTTACGAATTGGTTCATCAAAATCTGTTTCGGCTTTATACAGATTTGTGTAAAAACCCTTAAATATGTCATTAATTGCCACAGGGTTCGTGGTGACCTGATCATCTGATGATTTTATTGCGCTAATATATGCCTTAGACTCACATTCTTTCAACCTAAGGGCCAATAAATGACTAGGTCTCTCTGATTCAAAATAATATTTTTGTCTAGTCCTATGTAAAATAAATTCTGCCTTTGAGTGTGAAAGTAAATCATATTCTTCTTTTAAAGAGGACAGCTGTGTAGCCTGTTGCTCAGTAAAATGTTGTTTTTGTAGGTTTTGAAATGATTGGATTTTATTTTCTAATTGTGTAAACTGGTGAGTTTTCGCTTTGGCAAGAGTAGAGGAGAAAGATATACAGAAACCTCATATAGCACACTTAGTCGTTTCCCACAGTATTTGAGGATCCACATCAGAGGGCATATTAATTTCAAGAAATTCCTTAATATATTCTTTTAGAGAGGTAATGAAAGTCTGATTACTTAATAATGATATGTTAAAGCGCCATCTAGGGGACTTGGCTTTAACATCGGAAAGAGGAACACTGCACAACATAGCAGAATGATCAGATAATAAAATTGGTAATATAGAGATGGAGGAATTAGATGAAATTAAAGATGGGCTGAGAAATATGTAGTCTATCCTAGAGAAATTCTTGTGTCTATTAGAAAAAAAAGTGAAGTCCTTAGCTTTAATATTCTGAATTCTCCATAAATCGATTAAGTTGAGCTCAGTGATAAATTTATTCAATAATTTAGAGGATGGATTGGCTGTTGTATCAGATTGAGATTTATCTAAAGCAGGATTTATGACAGCATTAAAATCACCACCCACCACTAGAGGGCAATCAATCTCCTCAAGAAAAGTTTTGGAAATCTGTGTAAGGAATGCACTGTCTGTCTCATTCGGACCATAAATAGAGACCAATGCTAACCTATTATTATATATTTTGCATCGGATAAAAACAAATCTACCCTTCTCATCACTACCAAGTAGGGTTGGGTATCGTTTGGGTTTTTTTCGATACCGGTGCCAAATCGATACTTTTAAAATGGTGCCGGTGCCTAAACGGTGCCTGAACTGATACTTGTTATATATATATATATGAGGGGCGTAACCACCATAGACATTGAGGGGGACAAGTCCCCCCCAATAATTAGAAATGGCCAAATGTCCCCCCCAATATTTTAAATTCTTGCACTGATCTGCTGTCCTCTATTACGCAGCGCTCTTGTTAGGATGACAAAAAAAGCTTTAAAAGTAACATTTTCAGTCTGCTCTGCCTCAGCTGGCTAACAGCACTTGTCAATGTCAAAATAATTGAACTGGCCAATCAAATCAAAGTAGGCGGGGTTTAGCGTTCACAGATGCTGAGCGCGCCGCGAAAGATTGAAAACACTGAAAGAGAGGGAGGTAAGATGGAATCTGCAAATCAATTAATGTTTATTCAACTGTTTTAGGAAGGAAATGACCGACAGTTATATTCAGTGAAGCAATTACTTGACTTTTTCAAAAATATGCCCATTTTGAGAGAAAGAGAGAGAGAGAGAGAGATGAAATGTGCGTGTGTTAATCATCTGCTTCTGTTTGTCTGTCCCTACAAACAATGAACTGTCAATTTAGTCCTACTTCAAAAACATGTCGTTGCTGAGAAATATAATAGATTCAGTATGGAAACTATTTTATTACAATAAAAGTCGCGGGGTAGTGTTGACAAGTCTCTGTGTGCGAGTAATAATGTGTGTGCGTGCGTCAATTAAGGCATATATATATATATATATATATATATATATATATATATATACAAAAATTGGTCCCCCCCAATGTTCAAGACATGGTTACGGCCTTGATATATATATATATATATATATATATATATATATATATATATATATATATATATATATATATACACACACACACTGTATATGGAACTAATGAAGCTCCAAGAAATCCCCAATATGGACAAAGGCATTGATATTCCTGTAACTGAGTAAACAGAAGATATAAACGTTTTGAATGATAAAACAAATAATAATAATTAAGTATATTTAAAATCCATTGCTAATCAATGCATTAGTAGCCTATGGAACATATTTTCTGCCTCATTCTATGACAAGAAGCTATCAGATCACAAAAGGAAGCATTTAACTGGTGTTGTGGACTAAAAGGTTATAATGTTCTATTTTGTTGGTTTAAACAGGTTTAAAAACGCGAATACAAGAGAATTTTAGCTTTAGGCATTTTAATTAAAGCTAGGGCTGGGTGGTATATAGAGTTTGTACGATATATCGATATATTCTTTATAATCGATACGTTATTATGAAGCAATACAGTTAATATTGATATGCAGTAGTTTGATACGAGTGCATCTGATAAAATATCTAGGGAGGATAAAGCGGCTCGCGCTCGCCCCGTCAGATGCTCTGACAGAAAGGCTGCGTGTGCCGCTGACAGAGATGCTTCTCGCGCTGTTTAATGTGTTTGCTGTTTTCCATAATGCATAACTTACAATTCACAGGTATATTCTCCATCTGTAAATGTTAGAAAGCCATGGAAATATTTCCATTTTGCTGTCAGAAGTGCGTGAGCTTTTGCTTTGCGATTCTCTGCTAAACTTCAGACTTCATTTAGAATGAGCGCCGCCGTGCGCGTGCGCGCCAAACAGACGGCGCGCAATGAAATAGGAGCGCAATAACTCTGACTAAAATATACATTTTGCTGAAATATTTGTAGTTGTAGCCTGTGATGCTTCTTACGTGCATTTTGGAGAAACAAAGGACAAATATTTTAATAGATCGTTCAGGCATGGCACCGAAATGAGGCACCGAAATCTGCGTTCTGATTCGGTTCTAGTACATACCGGTTACATAGGTACCGGTGCCATAATGGTACCGGGTTTCGGTACCCAACCCTACTACCAAGGTTTTCAATCATTAAATTTAACTTCCTGTTAACAAGGATAAGCACCCCCTTAGTTTTATTTTGAGCGCAGTAAAAAGCTATTAATTTGTAATACTTATTCTGGAAACGTGCCACGTCAGATTGTTTTAAATGTGTCTCTTGTATTAAGGCACAGGAAATAGATTTACGGTGTAAATATTCTAACACACGGGTTCTTTTAACAGCAGAATTTAAACCATTCACATTCAGTGATAAAATATTTAGAGTATGCATTGAATATTCATAATCCCAAGATTGTACTCAATAAATGCAAAATAAACAAAGAACAGAAGCACTTCCATAAACAAAGAACAACTCAGACCGCACATTACCGAGAACATAGGTCTGACTGAGCAACAAAAAATAGTGATAGGTCGTGACCGATCCACTCCAACGCAAGACATTTCCCAAAAAAAAGAAAAAAAAAGAAAAATTTGTTATTATTTAAACCTACTCTCCATTAGCCCCCTCCAAAAAAGAAATATGGAGTGTCAGTCTTACCAGCAAAGAGATCGTTGTACCGGATAAATAAGGACAATATCCCAGTAGGAGAGAGGAGAGAAGAAAATGAGAGAAGAAAACTCATTCTGCTATCATCCCCTTCTGGGCAGCTAGGGCCAAGTCCATCCACCCCCCCCCCCCCAGAGCCTCGGCATACGACTTCTGCTGAGACATGGAGCTGATAAAATCCTCCGCTTTCTGAGGGGAATCGTAGCTTCTCTGTTCCCCTTTGTGCCGTAGCTTAATTACCGCTGGATAGATGAGGAAGGGCTGGAGACCAAGTGCTGTCATCTTCTTCAAAACCGGACCAAATGCCTTTCTCCTGATCGCTGTAGCCGGACTAAATTCAGGAAAAAATAGCAGTGTGACATTGTTCTATGCGCACTTCACGGGATAAGCCTGCCGAGCACCTTTCAGGATATCTGATCTGTCATGCCATCTCAGTACACGGAAGATGAGAGTGCGCGGCCGATCGGAGCCCCTCCCTCCGTCATACACGCGATGCGCCCGATCAATCTCAATGTCACGGACCCTCAAGGAAGGAATCCACTTGGAAAGATTAGCTCTGAGGAAAACCCTCCATCCCTTCTGGGAGCCCCACCAGTCTAACGTTGTTCCTCCTAGACCTGTCCTCCATATCTCAGGGGTGCTTTGTCTTGTTTCCAGTCCAAATATCTAATTCATAAATCAAATCTTTTTTTTTCCAAAAAAAATTATAAGTGAAAAGAATCTTGTTTTCGGTTTGAAATAAGATTATTTTGCTTAACCCATTTGCAGATTATTTTGCTTATTTAAGGAAAAACTCTTTTGGAAAAATTTACTTTTTTTTCTTAAAAGTATTTAGATATATTCGGACTAGAAACAAGACAAAAACTCTAAGTAGGAAAGCATTTTTTGCAGTGCACAATTCAAGGATAAACACCTTTATATAATTAAAAGACGTTTGAGCGACAACTACGGTCTAAAATAAACAAGGATTGTTGTTTAGATGTTACATGAACTTAGTCAGGGCAAATAAACCACTGTAAATCTTCATTTCAGCACTCAAATCTTTGAAGCAGCTGACGGGCTAAACGTGAGGTGTTTCCCCGTCTTGAAACAGGCTGTTACAGGTTGACACTTAGCGCTGCCTCCACTTCAGCTGAGTGATACTAATATTACTGTACATTAAACGCTATGCTTTACTTGTAGGTCGAACAGTTCTCAAATCGACTTCATGTTAGAGTAATAGCTAACTGACATGTGAGACAAATGTTAAGGTCGAGACTCATATGTCGAGGCATTTTTGCAAAGGGTAACGAACTAATGTAGCGATAACGTAACTTACAATCTTCATAGCTATTGCAACAGCAGCCTCACGCAAAACAAAACAAACAAACAAAAAAAACAGCAGCCTCACGCGGTAATCACCATTTAAACTGGAACACCATCATTTACAGCCGATACAAATGCATTCCGTCCGAAATATGGACAGTTGCCTGCGGCGTCTAAAAGCTAGGCTTCAGGAGTGAGATTGGTTGGATGAGGGAAACAACATTAAGGTAAGCCAATCAGAGGCAGTGTAGGGCGGGTCCATTCCTTTGCCAACAGGGGAAAAAAACACTACAGGTGACGTGACACAGATGACTCGCAGATACGACGACGACTACGACCCCCCCCCCTCCCTCAAAATTTTTTTTACAGATCTACACGATTCACGTGAATGACCTATTTCAAGGTGAAAACGGCGAATTTCGCCGAAAGGTGACAAGTTTGCACCCCTGATATCTGTCATGTTTTCGGTGAGTCGCTCCAGCTGATCCTTTAAGTCCGTGACTGTTCTCTTATCTTCACGCGCCGCTGCCTGAACAGAATCAACGCGGTCACGTGTCTGATTCGTCTCGGTAGCTATAGCCTCAAACTCCTCTCTTAGCTCTTTAACAGACTTATTGGTCGCTTGTATGTCCTCACGCAGTTCGCGCAATGCTGGAATCAGCACAGAGTCCATCGCATCTCTCACTGCCGAATTCACAACCAAATTCAAAGTGCTTTGGTGTTCTTTAAATGCTAGTTCAATGCGGTTAGCAATAGCATTGTCCAGGTCTTCACTGGAGATGGCTGAATCTCTGAATTTTTTCTTCATTGGCGATTGCTCAATCTCTCTTTTCCGATCTCCTTTGTCTGCCTTAGTACTCATGATGGGTCTAATGCAGAGTGGTTCAAATTTTACTGACAGGATCGTAAAATATTTGGCAAAGTGAGCGGAGCGAAAAACTAAGCCTGTCGAGGGGTCACGTGATCCTCTGAAGCTTTTTCTTACCTAAACATGTTCACTGTCTGCTCTCTGGATCAGCAGCAGCGCGGATGCAGATTTGAATGTTCCGGAGTTTGATCCAAAGTTTTAATAGACACAGGCGAATCGTTGTCATTCAGAAATTAGATTGTGTGGGTATTTGAATCGAGATCGCGATCTTTTAACGATTAATCGTGCAGCTCTAGGTTGGAGTTATACACAGATGTTCTGTCATGGTCTATGGACCCCCTGAATTAGCCTTGGCCACCCCATGTATAAAACTCTAGCTCCGCCACTGACGACCATCATACAATTTTCATTCTGGATCAATTGTTGTTTTAAATAGTCTCAACAAGACTGTTTACACCAAAATAGGGCTGTCGCAATTTGTAGATTTTAGTCTACTAGTCGATTTTTAAAGATCATCGACTTCATTTTGCTCACATCGACTAACCGGCAAAATACTGGAAGTGGTGCATTTCACGGACAAGAATCCATAAAACACATTATTAGACTATTTTCCAAGGCTGCATGATATATTAAACCCATTTAAAAATAATAATTAAGCATAATTGTGAATTCACAAATGCTATGATTTAATTAAATAATTATATGCGATGCAGTTCTAACACAGTATATGCGCTTTAATTATTTACATGCGTGTAGGTTAAGTATGTGCATCTCACAGAGGCTCCGTTCACAGTAGTTCCACAGAAACTTATCATTTACATGTGTGGAGCATCTCAAACTCCATCTCTGCATGTTGTTGTGAGTTTGGGTTTATTATAATGTTCATCTGGGAACGCAACGTGCGCCATTTCATCAGATTTGTAAGGTAAATCATTTATAAATCTACACAAACACAGGAGAATACATCGCGGTTTCAAAATAAAAGCTCAAACCCTCACTCTGAGTTTACATGTTTTGATGTCCACATAATTACAGTGGCTATAGCATTTCTGTCCTAAAGAAATGGCCAAATATTAAAAATTAAGTGGACATTTGAATTAAATGGTGCTTGGTCAATATTAAACAAGGATTAGATTGCACAATAATGTGTAAAAACAATCGTCAGGCCGTTGGCGCCCCCTGCAGGCCTTTGTTGTTATGCGTAATGTACATTAGCTCTATTGTTTATAATACATTATGTATTTTAACAGTTTTGTTCAATAAAACCATATGATTTCTTGCTTTAGATACTTTATTTGAAGTAATTATTACTGCATCATTGCTATTATATATGTATTTTAAGTAATTTTAAAAGCTATTGCTCACTTTCATATTTTTATTACCACAAAAAAAAAATATTATAATTATAGGGCCCTATGAAATCCGTTTTATTACCAAATTCAGTTTTTTCCATTTAAATTTTTCTATACTCTGTTTTAACGGTTCCATTAAATTTTAATAATCAAAAGCATCTAAAATTAATTGATTTTATATTAAAAAAAAAAAAGTATATATATATATATATATATATTTATTTTTTTCAGAAATACTGCACATTTACATTTTTTCACCAAAATAAATTCTGGTAAATAATATTTCTGGTAAATACTCCTTTAAAAAGTGTTTTTTGATTATAATTGTATTATTATTAGACTAGAACACGTGGATATGTTGTCTTTCTTACACTATAATACTGAACTGATTTCAGTGATCTGGACTGAGATGAGATGGACACTTGCTTCTTGCACTCTGTTGCACTTTACTTTTGCTTTAAAAAAGGATTTCATAGAAATTTGGATTTTATTTGGTTTAATAAAATATTCTTAAGTAAAATTGTTGTTTTTTTTGTGGGAAATTAATAGTTTAGATTAATCGATTAATTAGTCGATAGATTAATCGAAATTAAAATAGTCGTTAGTGGCAGCCCTACACCAAAAACTGCTTTGCACTCTTAAAAACAGAAGGGGGGTTAACAGCAGTGCTATAGAATAACTTTTTTTGGTTTCCCAAAAAACCTTTCAATAAACAGTTCTTAAAATAAAAAAAATTCTTAGTGCAAAGAACATTATAATAATCTAAAGAACTTCTTCCACTATGAAAAATCTTTTGTGGAATGGAAAGGTTCCATGGATGTGAAAGGATCTTTATGGAACCATCAATGCCAGTAAAGAACTTTTATTAATAAGAGTGTAGATTCAGGTTGGTCCATTTGCTCAGTGACACTAAAATCAAAAATTACCTTGCAGTTTGAAGAAAATGTACATATTGGCATATACCGCCATAAACACTGGAATATTTACAACTATTTATTTTCATTTTAAGGCATCTGTTAGATGTCAGTATTTGCTGTGTTACTTCTCATAACAATTTCAATCTTATGCTGATTTTCACAAACCAAAGTGAGATGCTGAAAACTTCCATTTGAAGTTCCAACTGCAAGAGGGTGAGGCTAGCCAGTTCGTTATTTGCACCTATGTTTTTGATATTCAACTGTTAGGAGAAATATTTGCACATTACCGTTCAAAAGTTTGAGGTCCGTAATTTTTTTCCTATAAGAAATTGATTTCATTTAGCAAGGCTGCATTACTTTTCCTGACAATTTCAAAGTCATGCTGACTTTCTCAACCCACTGTTGAGATGCTGAAAACTAGTGATCGACCGATATTGATTTTTTAGAACCGATACCGATAATTTATTTGTTTATGTGCCAGATAACCGATATGCAGAACCGATATTTATTTACTGTTATACTTGTGTTTTTGACACAATGATTACAACACCACTGAACAAACCATTTTATTTATAACAATCACTCCCTCCTTGCATAGAAAACAAAACAAATCTTATTTATACACCAATAAATAGAGGGGTCTGAGAGTACAAAAAATAAAAAAGTGCACTGTTACTAAACAGTTTTTGTTTAAAAATAAAATCTTCGATGAGGTAAAAAACAAACAAACATGTAAAATAAATAAAGCACATAAAAGTAATTCTTTTAATTAAGTAATTAAAAAATTAATTAAAAAATAAATAAAACTTGTGGCGGCAGGTGACGTCACGTTAATTTGCATATTCATGACGTCATTGTGTCAAGTTTGCTTCAGACCAGTTTTGGCACTTAAGATCTGTTCTAAATGTCACATACTGTAATTAATACAACAATGCCAATAAAGCTGTTCACATTATACTTTCTGTTGTCATACATAAAACAAGTATAAATAGTAAACAGGAACCATTAATTTTACATGTTAACCAGGAATCACTCTCACCATACTCCTTAAATCCTGATTTATAATCGCAACATCGTCTGATAAAATCAATATACATCTAACTTACACTAAAAAGCGACTATATGCGGTGGTTTGGGCTATATTACTGTCTTGTCTCATTCAGCGCACTGTCTGCGTCTGAGTAACAAGCTATGCGCATATTAACAGACGAATTATGTTCATATTTAAAAGTCCAAACAGTCAGTAAGCGACAGGTGCTTGGAAACGCTGTTTTGTAAATGATTTACTGACGATTTTGCTGCGTTACGGCCAAATGAATGCGCTGCTTCACTGCCGCTCACTGCACAGAATAGACGCATCGGGAGAGTCAGATCTCGCGCTCGCGGGGCAGTAACGTTACTGGAGACAAACTCCAATTGAACGATAGCTAAGGTTTTTTTTAAAAAAAGTCACTAGGTTTGTCAGTATGTACCTGTTGTGGGGAAAAAGCCGCCAAAAGGGTCTGAAAGTTGCTAAATACTGAAAGTCGCGCTCTTGTGTGTGAGAGGCGGGAGCTGATGGCAGCGGGCGGTGGATATTGTTGCGGCCCGCCACAAGTAAAGAGAGAGAGGTTGTCTGTGGGAGTGTCTACAGTTCTTGAGCACACAGAACGAGCAGTGTGAAACGCGTCGGGCGAGGGGAGATTTTCAACTAGTTAATCGATCGCGGATGGTTTCATTATCTCGGGTGGATAAAAAAAAAAAAAAAGTGTAAGATAATAACAGTAATAAAAACAAAAATGTGTCACCAAATATACTTGGGCGGCCGTTAATATACCTGGGCGGGCCGCCCATGTAAAGTCTATGTGTGGGAAACACTTGGAGTTGTGTTTACTAGGATGTTTATTAGGGAATTGATGGTTATATAGTAAATGTTTATATAATTACGGTGTTTTAATCGTGAATATTTTTAAAAGTTACATGCGGTGGCCGTGCTGTAGCATTTCCTGAGCATCAACCCACTGAGTGAACAGCAATATATGGCTTCACGAGACTAATGATGAGCAAATATACAACAGAGAGAGAATTTAATTCAGCGCTTTTACTTCCAACTTGCGCTCATTCATGGTTGTATTATTTAATTCATGCAAAGTTACATCTTTATTGGGACAGGACTTGACGGATTATCTTACGTGACTCGTCTATTTCTTAGAGCCAAGCTGCATAAACTACATCAAGCATATGTATCACATCTAATTTGTGCATTAATGGCTGTTATGTTAAATAAAATGTACTAATTACAGCAAAGAAAGTACAAACCCGATTCCAAAAAAGTTGGGACACTGTACAAATTGTGAATAAAAACAGAATGCAATGATGTGGAAGTTTCAAATTTCAATATTTTATTCAGAATACAACATAGATAACATATCAAATGTTTAAACTGAGAAAATGTATAATTTTAAGGGAAAAATAAGTTGATTTTAAATTTCATGGCATCAACACATCTCAAAAAAGTTGGGACAAGGCCATGTTTACCACTGTGTGGCATCCCCTCTTCTTTTTATAACAGTCTGCAAACGTCTGGGGACTGAGGAGACAAGTTGCTCAAGTTTAGGAATAGGAATGTTGCCCCATTCTTGTCTAATACAGTCTTCTAGTTGCTCAACTGTCTTAGGTCTTCTTTGTCGCATCTTCCTCTTTATGATGCGCAAAATGTTTTCTATGGGTGAAAGATCTGGACTGCAGGCTGGCCATTTCAGTACCTGGATCCTTCTTCTACGCAGCCATGATGTTGTAATTGATGCAGTATATGGTCTGGCATTGTCATGTTGGAAAATGCAAGGTCTTCACTGAAAGAGACGATGTCTGGATGGGAGCATATGTTGTTCTAGAACTTGGATATACCTTTCAGCATTGATGGTGCCTTTCCAGATGTGTAAGCTGCCCATGCCACACGCACTCATGCAACCCCATACCATCAGAGATGCAGGCTTCTGAACTAAGCACTGATAACAACTTGGGTTGTCCTTGTCCTCTTTAGTCTGGATGACATGGCGTCCCAGTTTTCCAAAAAGAACTTCAAATTTTGATTCGTCTGACCACAGAACAGTTTTCCACTTTGCCACAGTCCATTTTAAATGAGCCTTGGCCCAGAGAAAATGCCTGCGCTTCTGGATCATGTTTAGATATGGCTTCTTTTTTGACCTATAGAGTTTTAGCCGGCAACAGCGAATGGCACGGTGGATTGTGTTCACCGACAATGTTTTCTGGAAGTATTCCTGAGCCCATGTTGTGATTTCCATTACAGTAGCATTCCTGTATGTGATGCAGTGCAGTCTAAGGGCCCGAAGATCACGGGCATCCAGTATGGTTTTCCGGCCTTGACCCTTACGCACAGAGATTGTTCCAGATTCTCTGAATCTTTGGATGATATTATGCACTGTAGATGATGATAACTTCAAACTCTTTGCAATTTTTCGCTATTTTTCGCCGCAGCATTGGGGGAATTGGTGATCCTCTTCCCATCCTGACTTCTGAGAGACACTGCCACTCTGAGAGGCTCTTTTTATACCCAATCATGTTGCTAATTGACCTAATAAGATGCAAATTGGTCCTCCAGCTGTTCCTTATATGTACATTTAACTTTTCCGGCCTCTTATTGCTACCTGTCCCAACTTTTTTGGAATGTGTAGCTCTCATGAAATCCAAAAGCCAATATTTGGCATGACATTTCAAAATGTCTCACTTTCAACATTTGATATGTTATCTATATTCTATTGTGAATAAAATATAAGTTTATGAGATTTGTAAATTATTGCATTCCTTTTTTATTCACAATTTGTACAGTGTCCCAACTTTTTTGGAATCGGGTTTGTAATACTTTACCTGTGCACGCCGTTGTCTCGTCTCCCCTCAGATGCGTTGTAATGGCGATCATGCGTGCAATTCTTAAAACACCCACAAGATGGCGGCGTTTATCGGAAAATCCGATATTACAAAACCGATATCCGATTATGGTAAAATGCTTAAATAGCAGGAAAAATATCGGTAAATCGATATATCGGTCGATCTCTACTGAAAACTTCCAGTTGAAGTTCCAACTAGTGTTGTCAAAAATATCGATATTTCGATAAATATCAATACTGAAATATCTGAACGGTACCAATACTAATTTCCCGAAGTATCGATACACCGATACTAGCCGAGCTGTCACTTTCACTTCTCTCCAAAGGCGTGTTGACAAACACCACACGTGACCGCAGTGCCTGTCTCGTCTCATTCGCTCTGGTTAAATAGCAGAAGTGAAGTGAATAGATAGATGGCGAGTGCGTTCTGTTCTCATTTTAAAATTACTGAAACATTAACCAAGATGGCCTAGCAGGGCTCTACAGTGCGACCATTTCTACTGCGTGCGACTATGAAAAAATATTTAGGAGCACCGGTGCAACTGACCCGATCAGCATATTTGTGTTTGTGCTGAGGGAGCTTTAGGTTTCTAACGTTTTGCAGCATTGAGTAATGTATCTATCCCCAAGGTAAGCCAATCAGAGACCGAGTAGGGCGGGTCCATCCTGCCATTGCCATCAGGGGGAAAGGACGCTGCAGGTGACGTGACACAGATGACTCGCAGATCCGACGACGACCCCCCCCCCCCCCAAATATTTTTTTTTCCAGATCTACACGATTCACGTGAATTACCTATTTCAAGGTGAAAACGGTGAATTTCGCCGAAAGGTGACAAGTTTGCACCCCTGATAATATGCTTGATTTGACCATTTGATAATATTTTGATCACCTGACAAACAGTGTACTTAAAAAGAAACTACTGTGAATCCATTATATCTGCATGCAATGTGTGTAACATGAACACTGTAAATGTAAAGTGAGAAAGCTCTAGATAAAGACAAGCAAAGTTATTGTTCAAGAAGTGACACAAATCCATGTTTCCGTGCAACAGAAGTTATGCACAGAACTAAATCAGATGCCTTAAGCATATCCTGCTCCCATAAGGTCATTCTCTTCAAGACAACTGCATTTTTCCCCAAACAAATTATCTGCAAAATCATGAAAGTAGAGCATCAGCAAGCTCCTACAACAACTCAGAGGCGTGCTTTGGATTTTCAGCCAGTTCCACCACAGTTGCGTAAGAGTTTGCGTGACTTAAAAATATGTTAATTTGAGGAGGGGGGAGCGCGCGAAAAAAAAGCAAAAGTAAAACAATAAAATAAAAAAAACCCTGTGTTCTCATGATGTGAAAAAAGACTATATCAGATTACAATAACATACTCCCCCCGGCTCACCCCTCCCTCGTGTAAGCATCGCGTGAGAGCGCCGCCAACTCTCAACTTGATTACGATTAATACAAGAGTACTATTTCCATGCCAGACCCAAAACTATACACACCAAGCCTGAAACTTAAGGTGTCCCGACGGATACAGATCTGGGTCAAATTCAGACTTTATTTTGTTTGTGATGCAATGATTCATTCATTCACAATGTTTTTATCATTATACAACAACTTTGTTTCCAGCTATCAAACTGTTTGCAATAATTGTCACTTTTGCTCAGTTCTGTGACTCAAATGTCTTCAGTTGAATTCAAAGTGGCAGAAAACAAACTGGACGTGACTTTGACACACCACTTTGATTTTACATGGCAGAAATTACACTTAAATGATTAATTTTACATTTTAGTTTGTTATTACAGCAAATTAATCTTTCCCGAGATTCATAGGAAAGTCAAAAATCACCTCAGGGAGTCATTTTGCAGACCAAAACATTAGTTCATAAGCTTAATTATGTATTATATGCAGCGTTTCATATTGCCTTTTCTATATGAAAACGTAGGCAATTCCAATTCCAATTTCATATATATATAGTAAGTTAACGTACCTTCAAACACAGTTTAGAACGTTCTGTACAGCAAATGACACTGTACCATTTGCTGAATGGAACGCGCTCCATTCTGTTGTCAGAATATTACAGTGAAACATTACATACCCGTTCGAAATTTTGTTACATAGTATAAATAACATTGCTGCGCGAGACGCGAGCGCGGTTTGAACTTGAACGTGAGAGTTCCCACAAAAACTTACATTTTCTGAACGGGCTTCTTCCGTTTCTTGACCGCATATATACCGATACCCCCCGACATGGTTGTCTGGTGTCTCTGAAGTGAAGTGTTGAGAAGTGTTTAAAATATGACTAAAATGTAAAATCCCCTCAGTTTCCTTTAAATGTCGATGAAAGTGTGCGTTATTCAGGTAAATCCTCTCACATATACACAAACCAGAGGAGAATATGTCCAGTCCAGATGTAATTACTGTCGACGTCGGTTCATTAGACCGAAAGCAGCTTAAAATGAAGACGCAAAGTTTCCGAGAGTTTTCACCCTCCACGGCGAATGGCAATGGCGTGAGCTGAGCAAATTTTCCTTCTTCCTTTTTTGTTTTTTTCGACCTGTCATTCTCTAGTGGTTCCAAACAGCGCTTGCAGGCAGCGGACTGGCTGAGAGTTCTGAGCGTCGACCAATCAGAAGAGAAAGAGCTCTAGGCAGGTACGCTGGACGCTTTGTGATTGGTTGGAAAAGTTTTCAGGAAATCATAAACACAGCAGCGTTCTTAAGGTGGACTGGAGAAAAGCAGCATTTGCACCCTCACTCGGCTGCATATTGGTACACTTGCAGCGTTGATCGGTCTATAAAGTTGTTATTATTATTTTAATTACATTTATTTCATATTTATTTAAAAATATGTTCAAACTTGCATTAGTGAAGAAAATGTGTATTATACATTTACAAAATCCAAACAAAATAAAACATTTAGTGGAGTATTACTAATATAATTAGTGGTCATTTACTGTAATCACATAAAAACAGCCATGATTTATTGCTTTTGATATGTGTTTATCCGTAGTTTTTGTAGTTACTGTTACTATTGTTATAGGCCTAAAAGTGTTTGCACACTTAAGCCACACCTAAAATGTCTGAATCGCATTGCATTACATAACAAAATATCAAAACAAATGACAAAAGACAGTACAAGAGTACCTTTTAAGCAAAACATATGTTTATATTATGCTTATGATTATAAACTATATATATATACTGTTCAAAATGAAGACAGACAGTATAGTGACACTTTGTGGTTGTGAAACGCTCTGGATGACGTTCATAGCTAAAGTGATGAACTACACCAGTGTGAACTTGAGAGGAACTGACTTCATACATCCCTTAAAATCAGCTTGGGACCAGTTGATTACAAGTAATTGCAAAAATGGCTTGGAGAAGTTAATTCTGGGAAAACTCTAGCAGGATTAGTTTGCATATTTTATTATCTAACGCAATGATATTTAAAAAAAAAATTGTGAAGCTCAAGTGTTCAAATGCTTTTTGGCACTATGTTTTTTTTACCCCTTGATGCTGAAATTAGAATTAAATCATAGACTATTCAGGAAGATATAAATCTGCTGTTTCGCTGCGTAGGACATGAATGACATGTGAGTGACTGTTAGTGGAAAGATTCAGTCACACAAACACTTTCTGCAAACATTCCTCACATGACAAGATTTTGAATAGTTTATGGTCACATATTGTATGTGAACTTTACAAAATAAAATCAGTAATTTGGAACAAATGAACATTTTTGTTGTCAAGTCAGTAAATTGTTCTATCGATAAAATTATGAAAAATATACAAAACAGGAAATAGCAGGCCAAGACACTCTCATAAAAAAATCTAAATATATTGAATCTCTGGTTCATTTCAGCATACAATAATAATAATAAAAAAATACAGAAATACATGCAAATATATAAAATAAAATCAATTAAAAAGAACAAAACAACAACAACAATATTGTATTATTACCATATTATTCAATTTTAATATATTTGTATTAATTGAATGATAATAATAAATATGTATGTATATAGACCAACAAATAAATGTGTATAAACAAATATATAACAATAACATTCAAAATAAATAATATCTTATGTAAATATGTAATTATTATTTATTTTTATTTTGTTTATATGTTATGTTTTTATGTATTTTAATATACACATATTTATGAAGATGTTTAATAATAATAATAATTATTATTATTATTATTATGTCAATAATAACACAAATAAATACATATACAAATATATAAAAATAAACAAATTAAAAATCAAGAAATATAATAATAATAATAATAAATTAATTAATTATATTATTATATTTATTTGATTTGAATATATTTTACAAATGTATTCATTTATAATAGTAATAATAATAATAATTGAAATAAATGTGTACACACAAACAAACACACACACACACACACACACACATGTTGGTTTTTGTGTTTTACGGAGACATTCCATAGGCGTAATGGTTTTTATACTGAACAAACTGTATGTGCTATTGCCCTACACCTACCCTACACCTAAACTTAGCCCTCACAGGAGACTGTGTGCATTTTTAGATTTTCAAAAAAACACCATTTAGTATGTTTTTTAAGCCTTTTGAATTACGGGGACATAGGCAGTGTCCTCATAAACCACCTTCAAATTGTAATACCTCTGTCATACCCATGTCATTATACAAATTTGTGTCCTCATAAACCACATAAACCCACACACACACACACACACACACACACACACTCACACCCAAAACACACACACACAAACACACACACACACACACACACACACACACACACACACACACACACACACACACACACACACACACACACACACACACACACATTTCAAATATATAATTATTTATATTTAATGTACAGTGGCATGCAAAAGTTTGGGAACCCCTTGTAGAATCTGTGAAAATGTGAATAATTTTAACAAAATAATAGAGATCATACAAAATGCATGTTATTTTTTATTTAGTACTGTCCTGAGTAAGATATTTTACATAAAATATGTTTACATATAGTCCACAAGACAAAAAAATAGCTGAAATTATTCAAATAACCCCCTTCAAAAGTTTGGGAACCCTTGGTTCTTAATACTGTGTGAGGTTACCTGGATGATCCACGACTGTTCTTTTGTTTTGTGTTGGTTGTTCATGAGTCCCTTGTTTGTTCTGAACAGTTGAACTGAGCACTGTTCTTCAGAAAAATCCTCCAGGTCCTGCAGATTCTGCAGTTTTCCAGCATCTTTTGCATATTTGAACCCTTTCCAGCAGTGACTGTATGATTTTGAGATCCATCTTTTCACACTGAGGACAATTGATGGACTCAAACACAACTATTAAAAAAGGTTCAAACATTCACTGATGCTCCAGAAGGAAACACGATGCATTAAGAGCTGGCTGTTGAAAACTTTTGAACAGGATGAAGATTTCCAACTTTTTTCTTTTGTTGAAATATATATATTTTTTCCATTTATTACTGCCCTTCGGAAGCAACAGAAGATACTTGCATGTTTCCCGGAAGAAAAATTAAGTACAATTTACCTTGATCTTCAAATTCAAAAAGTTTTCACCCCCCGGCTCTTAATGCATCGTGTTTCCTTCTGGAGCATCAGTGAATGTTTGAACCTTTTTTAATAGTTGTGTTTGAGTCCATCAATTGTCCTCAGTGTGAAAAGATGGATCTCAAAATCATACAGTCACTGCTGGAAAGGGTTCAAATATGCAAAAATGCTGGAAAACTGCAGAATCTACAGAACGTGGAGGATTTGTCTGAAGAACAGTGCTCAGTTCAACTGTTCAGAACAAACAAGGGACTCATGAACAACCAACACAAAACAAAAGAACAGTCGTGGATCATCCAGGTAACCTCACACAGTATTAAGAACCAAGGGTTCCCAAACTTTTGAAGGGGGTTATTTGAATAATTTCAGCTATTTTTTTGTCTTGTGGACTATATGTAAACATATTTTATGTAAAATATCTTACTCGGGACAGTACTAAATAAAAAATAACATGCATTTTGAATGATCTCTCTTATTTTGTTAAAATTATTCACATTTTCACAGATTCTACAAAGGGTTCCCAAACTTTCTCATGCCACTGTAATTGTGTATTTTATGTACTTTTATATGCATGTTAATCATAATAATAATAATACTTTTTAAATATATATATATATATATATATATTTTTTTTTTTTTTTTTTTTTTTAATGTGAGTGGTTCTTGCCTTGTTGCCACTTATCTAGGATGTTCTGAGTGGTCCTGGTCCTTCCCTCAATGTTAGTCTAAGGTCTTTTTTATTGTCTGCCTGGAAAAAAAGTGTAATTTGATCACTTAGAAAAGTAATAAAACATCTTTCTTCAACAAACAGACTAATTTGAGGTATCATTCACCAGTTTGTAGCACAAACGCACAGGGCGGGTTATCAGTCAGAGTTTAATTCACACCACATCAGATATAATGAGGCTGAACATGTTAAATTAAACCTCATGCTGTCCAAGCTACATCTGTAAACTACAATGTACACAGCTATGAGAGTAATCTGTCAGTTTAGGTAAGCAGATAGGCTGAGCCTCAAGCCTGTTTTTCCCACATATGATTTCCCTGCTTTCTAATAGCTTGCTCATTGTGTGTGTGTGTGTGTGTGTGTGTGTTTTGCGGACATGCCGGTAATGGTGTCTTCAGTCACGCTCTACAAGTCAGGTTTCTATCTTATTCTATTTTACAGGTATTCTATTTTAACCCACAGTTTATTCAACTAAAAAACAGGAAATGCACACAGACACTTATCTAAACGGAAAAAAAATAAATATTTAAATTAATAAACTGGCCTGTTTTCAACAATTTCAAAGTAAAACAATGCCCCTCACTGAAATCAAGGCCTGACACTTTTTGAACATCAGCCAAAAATGTAAAAGGATGTGCAACGCTTAAACAGGTCTAAAATTTGTTTCATCATTATTGTTAAAGCTTGTTTGAGGAAACGCACTGTCATTTTTATAATCGATGAGCCTACATCTGGTGGACGATAAAACCAAGCATTGTCTACAGTAGATACCAGAGAAATCAGAGAAACCACCTAGAACACCTTAGCAACCACATAGTCTAGAAACCACCTAACAACCAGAGCCTTGAGAAGACCTTTAGCAGAGTCTTCACAATCATAACAGTGAGTTCAACATGGGCAAGCATTACTAAAATCTAGTTGTTTGTGTAAATTAATCGCCAGTGTTTTTGTCTGCTAATATGGAAATGAAATCCCAGTGTGCTGCTTTTGTGTAAATATTAAGTTAGCCTCCTTTCAGTGTTTCCTCATGAAAACAGCAGAGCGGCATGACGGCTCTTTGCCAGCATGTGTGGGAGGTTTCCAGGCATTGCTTATTAGGTTCATGTGGTCTGTGCATGTTCACACACAATGACAAAGCGGTTTTCTGTTTCAGAAGGAGCCGTATCAGACCCTCCGTACACAGTTTACTCTACTGCAATTTGTCAGCGTGGTGTTTGAAAGTCCAGTCATGCAGTGAGAGGGAAAATAGAGACTCAAATGGACCCGGGATAAATCTTCCAAGACAGTGGGTGATTTTCAGGAACGATAGACGTATTCAAACATTCAGACGGTAACTTTTATGGCCCGATGTTGAATAAATGTAAATACAGACTATTGAATAAACAAGCAATTTAGTAAATGTGAGTAAATAATTGAGTAATTTAATAAGCAAATAGGTCTCTTTGGGTGTGCAGTAAATGAATGTCAAAAGATATACCAAAAACTTGCCATGGTAACTATGGTATAGTCTGCCCATACTTAGGGTAATGGATCTGGACAATTTCCTAACCCAAAGTATTAAACTTAAGCAACTTCATAGAATAACTACTCTGAGATGCCATAGAAGAACCATTTTTTTTGGTTCCACAAATAACCTTTTAGTGAAAACCTTTTTTCTTTGTATGAAGAACATTTTAAAATTTAAAGAACCATTTTCCACTATAAAGAACCTTTTATGGAATGGAAAGGTTCATGTGAAAGGTTCTTCATGGAACCATCAGTGGCAAAAATATCAGTGCTTATTAAAATCTCTGCTTTAATCCTAAATTTGCAAGTTCATGGCCATGCACCCATGTGTGCGAGTTTTGTTTATGTGTTTGTTTACTTGTAATCTTACCAAATAAGACGTGTCTATATTGACAAATGAGCTTCTGACTACAGTTACAATGGTTGAGGCCCATTCACACCAATAAGGACGTGACGTGTGGCCAAGTATGGTAACCCATACTCAGAATATGTGCTCTGCATTTAACCCATCCAAGTGCACACACACAGCAGTGAACACACACACACACACACACCGTGAACACACACCCGGAGCAGTGGGCAGCCAATTATGCTGCAGCGCCCGGGGAGAAGTTGGGGGTTCGGTGCTTTGCTCAAGGGCACCTCAGTCTTGGTATTTAGGGTGGAGAGAGCCCCCCCCCCCAAAAAGAACGATGACTACAACCATATTAGCGTCCACACTAATGCACAATGACATTCTATTTGTTATAAGCACACTGCAGTTTTGTCATCTGTCACTTTAAACATTCAAGCGCATTAAAGTCTGGTGGATTCTGATTGGCTGTGAATGTTTTTATCATTCATCTGCAAGTGATTCCAATAATATAGTTCCTTTATGTAGTTATTGTTAAAGTTGTGGTGTGGACTTCCTTATTCTTAAACAGTTAGAATGATTATTAAAACAGGCCTTACTTACAGAGTTAACCATTTTAATATACTTTATTTTCTGTCTCATACAGTATGAACCGCTGCGAAACGTATCGTCCAAACTCACAATTGACGTCACCTCAAACGTTTATCCTCCTTCGCAAGGTGTCTCTCCTCTCGAGGTTTAATGTTGACATTCAGGCCGTGATTTGGTTACCCTGCAAACACACACATACACAGACTCATGGGCATTCACAGAAATACACAAACACACACCCTTGGACAACATTACAAAAGCATCGGTCAAACTCCAGTGAGTCACCTTCAAATAAAACAGCCAGGCCAGTGAAACCAACCCTGAGAAAAGACGTGTGGTCTATTTACAGCAGCGATAGCATGAGAATCTAAACACAGAGACATCATTAGCAAAACGCTCCCCTCGGATGGTTATATAAACATTTGACCCTCAGATTGGTTGCTGAGGTCCAGTAGATTATGTATCTCATTTCAAATTAATGCTTACCGTATACACCTTATTAGCCTCCACATGACATCTTCTGAAATGCAAGTTGTAAATTACTACTGTTGATTAAAAAAAAAGAAGTTTGGTTTAAATTGATAAATAACCCCCCGTCCACCATCTCTTTGCAACTAGATAAAGATAGACAGGTAAGAACTCAAAAGGCCAAGAAACATGGAAGGTAATGCAACTATTTATTTCACAATTATAACTTTTTCCAAACATTTCTGAGTTTACATTGCAAAATTATTCTGCATCAATTCTGAATTGTGGGAAAAAAAATCTGAACTATGAGTTTTATTACCTTTATTTATTTATTTTTTTAACAGTAGTGTAAACTTTTAGGATGGCATCCATATTAGTACTTCAAAACAAAATGCAAGATAAATGAAAATATTACAGTATTTTTATTTACTTTTAACAACACCTTTCAAACATGTAGATTCAAAACTTTTTAGATTATTCGTAGCATCAATGAATTTTGGATTTAAGTGGAAAAAAACAAAACAAAAACAACAACAACAACAAAAACACATAAACAGAGTAACCATTAAACTAACGGATACAATGCTAATTTGCTTATTTCCATGGCTTTTGTTTTGATGGCTTAATAATGGAAAACTAATTAGTTTCTGTAGCTCTTGTCCACTATGCCAAGATTTTAAAAACAAAACTGAACGTTGCTCAATAATGAATTTTGCATTTAAATTAAACCTCACAAAAGTCATAGACTGGCTGATCTTTGAAATCCTTTTAGCAAGCATTTCCTATGAGGAAAAGTCAAACCTGTGGGAACATTTAGGTTCTTATAAATAAACTTTGCATTTACTAACCCGTTCACCTTGGGGCCCCAGTGTGAGAATTGAAGTAATAGGTACTATTACATTTACAGAAACTTTAAATAGCATGGACCGTGCAGTTTTATGGCATGATGTAAACTGTTTCTTTGTAATTACAGCAGTTTTTAATTATAATCAGATCTGCTGCCCAATGCACTCACAAAGCTGACTAATAATAAGGACACCTTGTTTAATTGAGAGCTAAAACAAACCTTAAGGCTTTCCCGTTCTGCCTGGCTGATTTGGCAAAGTGCCGATTTTACACCACAAGGCTTGTCTACCAGGAAACACTTGGCTGGCGGTCGCTCGCCAAACAAGGTACGTTTACAACAGTGGCTCCAAATGAACGGCCATTGGCCAGTGCAAGGAAAATATGTGCAGTTTCTGAAAGGAAATGCAGTTTTGTGTTACCATAGAGGCAGTTTTGTTTAATTACAAACAAAACCAGCAACCAGTTAAATTGCTGTTTATGATGTGCCACCCTCCTGATTCTGCTCAAATGACTTTTTGTTAGGGGAAAAAAAGACATAAAAACAGTTAATAATTGTTGCCATTAAGTCCAGCAGATTT
Organism: Aspiorhynchus laticeps; assembly: GCA_023376895.1. Lineage (NCBI taxonomy): Eukaryota > Metazoa > Chordata > Actinopteri > Cypriniformes > Cyprinidae > Aspiorhynchus > Aspiorhynchus laticeps. The sequence continues at coordinate 71,808,332 of CM041793.1, forward strand.
GGGAATGTAGTCTGGCATGTGCTGTAGAAGATTGAAATGAGTTTTGGGCTTTTGCTTTTGTGGTGTGACTGGTTTTCATAGTTTATCCAAAATGCTAATTAGTTTACTTACCTCATGTTCTTCCAAACTTGTTGGACAAAAGGAGATATTCTGAAGAATATCCTAACCATACTTTTCCATACAGGGCTGTCAAGTGCCAAAAAAAAAAAAAAAAACATAAAAAAGATGTTTATAAGGTAGTCAATTAAAATATGTAACATCGAAGAAAGCACCACTGCTAATATACTTTTAAACCATTAGATAAAAGAGCAGTTATGTGTATGTACAAGCTTCATTACACATGTAAAAGATCATGCAAAACATATTTTTTTAAGGAGAACCACACTTTTGCACCTTACCATATGTGCTGTCTTAAAACTATGATGAATTACAGCCTTTACAACTGTTAAAGACAGAAAGTGTGTATATTTGACCACACTGTGTGAAAACATGGTGCATGTTTTCACTTTCAAACCACAGCTCCAGATTGTCCCGAAATCTGCCGTGAGACGATTTTCACTCACAGCAAAATGTTTACAAATGGCATTATGCTATTCAGCAATTCACAACAAACAACAGGTTTATTTTATACAAGAGTAGAAGTCACAACCAAACACTTGCTCTTCCATGCCAGCATTTTTAAGGTTCAATTTAAAGGTTTCACGTCAGAAAACGGTGCATAACATCCCGTAGATATAGTACAGTTTTTTTTTTTGTAAAGTGCTTATTTGTGTTATGGATCACAGTTTAAGATGTAAATCACTTAAATGAGCATTTTTTTGTGATTTATGTTCCCTCAAATGCCAAGTGCCCACATTAACAAAACACACTTTTGTTGTAGGTACAAGGACAATAAAGCTTTTACCAGTGAAAAGATAAACCCTGTGGGCGATTTTGAGTCATATTTGCATGACTATTTGAGTTGTCTAGGTCTGGAGTTGTCAGGTAAAACTTGGCAGTCTATAGAGGTGGGTAAAGAAAACTTGACGCCTAAGTTCTTTACAGGAAGAAGTATCACTTTGTAAGCAACTGTCAATCAAGCTAGAAAAAGCGTTTAAAGAAAAACAATGTTTTTTTCAATGCTATTTGAGGGTTATCGACATAGTTTTGATTTCTCTTTGGTTTCCTTTCAGTTTTAGTCAAATTAATGGGTGTATCTTAGCGATAAACTAGTTTAATTGGAAATACACACACTCGTTTGAGCATGCAGCGTCATGCCAAGCACTCTATGGTGAAATGGTAACAGAGCGCATGCTTCACAGATTAAGACGCTCGATAGTGCAGCTCAGTCCAATAAATCTCTCTTAGATAAACAAACGTCATCTGACACATTAAAAAAAGGAAAAGGTTAAAAAGGCATGAGATAATTAGTGACAGTAATGAATGCAGCACTTAGAAATGTACCTCAGTAAATTGCTGAACTGTCATTATGGAAAGCAGCTAGTTTGATTAGCCTATGTATACTCAACTTTTTCAATGGAAGAAATCTAATTAGAATGAATAAAGTATGATAAATATTTGATTGGAATATTTAGGAAGTTTATCTCATTTAAGTCTAATAAAACTATTCCCATTCATCTCAGTGAATCTCTGGAGCCTACAAGAACTAAAGGAAAAATAAGGATATAAGAAAATAAGGAAAAAGTTGAATGCTTTTAAAAGTCTTCAATAAATATTTGCACACTGACCAGAAAAGGCTAACAGGGTCATGCTAATTAGTTGTCTGATAAAGATCAAGATCAAATCAGACACCAAATTGAATGGCTCCATCTACTGGCTAAGAATATAACCTATTAAAATGGAGACAATTTTGACTTAGTTTTGACATTTGATTCTCTAGGGTGTACGTATATTTGTCAGTTTGCCAGTCTGTCTCTTTCACTTCACTTCTGTTTTTTCTGTGAGTGTGTACTTCTGTCTGCACTGTATGTTGTGGAGTCAAAGACAGCTAACTAAATCAGACAATGTTTTTTTTCTATCCTGTCAGACTTAATCGAATCTCTGCATTCAAAATGAATAAACTTCATTTTTTCTACAACTTTTTCCACAACTAATTTACAACTTAGGAAAAGAAGTTTGTTTGCATGCATTCAAATGGCATTAGAGTTGGTGATGCTAACATTATCATATTTGTCTAAATTATTTCACAGTGAAAACACCACAACCCTTACGAAAATTAACCATTGTTTTACTCTGACCATAGTTACTATAGTTAAACCCAAGGGCGTAGGTTTGCTTTCGACATTGGTGGGGACATAAACCCGACCCCCCCCCCCTTTTATTTTTTATTTTTTAAATAGTATGTTTAACAGACAATAATTACACAATTATGATTTTGTGAACGAACAACATCAGCATCAGAGCGCTGGGTGTATTAAAGGGATAGTTCACCCAAAAATGAAAATTCTGTCATCATTTACTCACCCAGTAGTTCCAAACCTGTATGAATGTCTTTGTTCTGTCGAACACAAAGGAAGATATTCTGAAGAATGTGGGAAACAGAGCAGTTCTGGATCATAGTATTTTTTTTCCTACTATGGAAGTCAATGGTGCCCCAAAACAGCCTGGTTACAAACTTTCTTCAGAATATCTTCCTTTGTGTTCAGAACAAACACATTCATACAGGTTTGGAACTACTTGAGGGTGAGTAAATGATGACACAATTTTCATTTTTGGGTGAACTATCCCTTTAACCACACATCACTTTATTTTAATATTAATTGAATTGGACCCAGGATGATTCTGAAAGAATGCTCTGCTGTTGCTGTAGTAACGAAACTCGTGAGCATCTGATTGACAGATAAACTGCACGCTCTTATATCAGTGTTGTTTTTTATTTTGTGGATATTTCAGCTAACAGTTTGATTTGTACATTCAGTTGAACAACATTCATTTAAAGTTAAAGACTGTCCGCTGCGACTCATGCTGTTCCAAATCCTGCTGCACCACAGAGTGCCACTTATAGTTTACCAAAAAAATAATAATAAAAAAAATATCACATTATATTTGTCCCAAATTATTGTTGATGTTCATGACTTTATCCTAGGCTGAAAGATTGTTTATCTTTCCGCACAACGTTTGTCTTTCTCTGTCCGTATGCTTTATATAGGGAGCTAATAATAGCCATAGATCGCGCTTTCTCTTTCCGTTTTCTCTGTTTTGTCAAACAAACACCACTTCAAACTCATCGATGCAACTTTGTTAATTCCTGAAGTGGGCTTTTATATTAACTGTTTTAGACTGCTGTCTTGAATTGGGTGCAATACCTGTGAGTTCTAAACGCGGCTGCGCTTCTCGTCCGGTGTGCGACTACATTCTGCACATGTATTAAATGCGCGCGTTACTTTAACTTGTTAGGTAATATCAATGATATGATGTTTCAGATGCGTCTGAAATGACAAAAACATATACATATATTTAATTATTTGATCAAAATATTGCTAGGGACAGTTTGGTAGTGGCTGGATATTGGTAGGGACACGTCCCTAGCGTCCCCCCCCTAATTCTACACCCTGGTTAAACCACAAATGGTCACCACAAATTAACCATGGTTTTGCTACACAACTCATCATTTAACCATGGTATTTGTTTTAAAACTGTGGTTCCCTATCAGTCAGTCATGTTCGACGTAATGTCAGTGTGACTGACTAATGGGATCTCGCCCGAGAGCCCAATCACCTTCGAGTGTTAACAAAACAAGCCAATGACAGTTGGCGTGTTTCGCCACGCGCACCCCGCCCTGCAGCGCGGGTATAAAATGAGAGCGTGTGCAAACGCACATCAGCTTTTCGCTTCGGAGCCGAGCCTTTTCAGCGAATCTCCGAGAGTGTCTGCAAGACAGCATTTTGACGAGTGTTGGTGTGACGGCGCGTCAGCGGAGGTTGCTGTCCAGTGCTGCTTCATTTGAGCGTGCTGCAGCTCTCATTCTGCGGTCGCGCTGCGACCTCCCCTGGGCGCTTCAACACTTTTTTCCTTTTCTAAAAGAGCAATATCTAAAAGAGCAATATCTAAAAGAGCTCCACGAACGATGGGCGTCTTTTTAAAGATGGCTTCCCACTCGTATGTTTCTGGATGTGGTCATTTCCTGGCTTCGGTCACGATCGCTGTCTCTCGTGCTTGGGCTATCAGCACGCTGAGTCAGCGCTCGTGGATGAGTCATGTTCTCATTGCGGGAACATGACCATCGCGACGCTGCGCTCCAGATACCTCCCACGGGGGGATATCCCCCTTGCCATGCCCCGTTCTAGCTCCTCCGGTTCTCGGAGGGCTACTTCAGCTCATGGTCAGGGTGACTTGAGGGTCACAGTGAGAGCTTCCCCGTCGAGTGCGTCTCAGCGGGCCTCTCACTTCTCCAGCGCGTTGCACCATCTGGTGTTTCTGGACGAGCTTGAGGTGTCCTCGGATAGGGCGGGGCCCAGCATCTTGTCCGGAGCACCAGCGGATGACAGGATGTCAATCCTGCAAACCTACCAGGCCAAGGCGTTGAAGCAGCTGTACGAGGGCAGTTCTGACCCAGGTTTGATGCAGGAACTGCGCACAGCGACGGACCTTGCCCTTCGGGCAACGAAAGTCACAGCGCGGTCCCTCGGTCAGACGATGTCCACTCTGGTGGTCCAGGAATGCCACCTATGGCTGGACCTGGCAGATATGAGTGAGTCGGACAAGCACCGCTTCCTGGACTCCCTGATCTCCCAGGCAGGCCGGAGGCCGTCAGACACATTCTGCCCCGGCGGTCCGCTGCTGTCTTCATCCCACCGCCGGTTGCAGCCCCTCCGCCCGCTCGTCGCCGAGGGCGCCCTCCTGCTGCCCCCACCTTGCTCCAGCGCGGCCCCAGCAGCAGCCTTCACTCCGGCCGCAGCGTGGAGCTGGCAGCAGGAAAGTGGCGCAGCCCGCCGTGAAGTGCCAGGGCAAGCGGCATTCCTGGGACGGGCGAACTCGAGACACTGGGTCCTGCTCTTCAGGAGTTGGTGAGTCCGCTCCTTCCCCCGGTGGAGGGCCGGGTGGAAAATCCTTTTTTCCCTTTTTTGGGTTGTTCCACCACTGGCTCTCCGGTCAGTGGTACCCAAACTTTCAGAGCAGTTTCCTATGTCTCCGGTTCCCAAGGGGGCGAGGACGGCAGTGCACGGGACACAGTCTTCACACTCCCGTCCCCCTCTCCTTTCGCCAGTGGGCAGCAGGGTCCGGTTCGAGGACGCGATGCCTTCTCCCATGCCCCCTGCCCATCCGTGGAGCCAGGTAAGTGTTGCACCGCGCACTCAGACCCTACTTCGGGACGTGTTGCCTTCCGAGTCGGGTCCCTGTGCTCCACTTCGCTGCCCCACTGCGGGTACGTTGGTGGCTCCCCTGGTTAGGGCTGTCGCGGTGAAGGAATTTCCCTTGCGGTAATTTTGAGTGGCTCAATAGCGCGGTATGCGGTATTACCGCACATATATACATATATGTGTATGTATACATAAGCATATATACCGCATATACACATATATGATATAATCTGTGATTAGATTATATATATAATCTGTGTGTACCTGTTACGATGAAACGAGGTCATATTCAGAAACCAATGGAACGAAACTAAATTACGTTGAAACAGGAAGTGAAGTAAACGGAAGAGAATGACAAAATAACGGTCCACATAGCAAAACATAAACCTGACAATAAGATCGTTAGTCTATTGTTAGCCTATATATATATATATATATATATATATATATATATATATATATATATATATATATATATATATATATATATGTAACAGTTAGTTCTGATCCTCGAATCTGACTGACAAGATACTTTTTCTGTTGATATTTAACCTCCGTGTTCTAGACGGGCCGTCAGTCAGTGCAGTTTCATTGTTGCGCCACACGGTGGCGGTAAGGGACTGTCTTTGAGTGGGTCTTAAACCGTTCATTCAACTACAAGTTCAAAAACGCTGATTCATTCGAGATATGTAATGTTATAATGATATGTAAAGCTGCTGAAATCATTTTAACTTTGAGCGCCACTTTTAAAGGCTCAGCTGACCAGCAGAGCGTTGATGCTAAGACAGATTTCGCTTTCCTTGGACATGACAACTTGTTTTCACAAATATACATGACTCGGCCTGAAGGACAGCCTCAGGTAATCGCACGCGATCAGTCGATCTCTCTCATTTGTTGTCTGTTTAGGCTTGTTAAGTGCAAATTTACTGAGCCTCTATACAAATCACCATGGTACACATTGTTATCATTACTAATATTCAGTACATATGCACAAGTATAAAACGAGAAGGGCATAACCTTACGAAAAAAAAAAAAAGGAAATATCGCGGTTGCTGCGGTTGTTGAATTCCTCTGCGGTTATGCTCGTAAATAGCGCGGTATTGCGATATTGCGGTTATCGCGACAGCCCTACCCCTGGTCCCACTTGTACGTTCTCGGGGGGCCTGGTTAGCGCTCCCCAGGCCATCTCGCTGCCTTCTGAGAACCATCAGACTCGGCTATGCGATTCAGTTCGCCCGGCGTCCTCCCAAGTTCAGGGGCGTTCAGTTCACCTCTGTGTTCAACAAAGATGCCCCTGTCTTGCGTGCAGAAATCGCGGTCCTGCTGGCGAGGGACACGATAGAGCCGGTCCCTCCAGCCGAGATGAAGTCAGGGTTCTACAGCCCCTACTTCATCGTACCCAAGAAAGGCGGTGGGTAACAACCAATCTTGGACCTGCGCGTTCTGAACCGGGCCCTTCACAAGCTCCCGTTCAGGATGTTGATGCAGAAACGCATCTTTCAATGCATCCGTCCCTTCGATTGGTTCACAGCGATCGACCTGAAGGACGCGTACTTTCATGTCTCGATCCCCCCTCAACACAGACCATTTCTCCGCTTTGCGTTCAAAGGGCGAGCATATCAGTACAAGGTCCTCCCCTTCGGGCACCTCAGCCGGTTGGGGCTTCGGGTCAACTGGGAAAGGAGCAAACTCTCCCATGGGCAGAGGATCTCTTTTCTCGGTATGGAGTTGGACTCGGTCAACCTCACAGCACGTCTCTCAATAGAACGTGCTCAGTCGATGCTGAACTGCCTGGAGTCTTTCCAGCGCAAGAGGGCGGTTCCACTGAAAGAGTTTCAGAGGCTCCTGGGGCATATGGCATCCGCAGCCGCTGTCACGCCGCCCGGATTGCTTCATATGAGACCGCTTCAGCATTGGCTTCACGACCGGGTCCCGAGATGGGCATGGCGATGCGGCACGTACCGGGTCTCAGTCACCCCGTCCTGCCATCAGACCTTCAGCCCGTGGTCAGATCTTGCTTTTCTTCAGGCAGGAGTTCCCCTAGTGCAAGTATCCAGGCATGTTGTTGTATCAACAGATGCCTCTGCCATGGGCTGGGGAGCCATGTGCAACGGGCATGCAGCTGCGGGGATCTAGACAGGGCCCCGACTGCAGTGGCATGTCAATTGCCTCGAGTTGCTAGCAGTATGCTTGCTCTGCGCCGCTTCAAAACGCTGCTACACGACAAGCATGTACTGGTCCGTACGGACAACACTGCGACCGTTGCGTACATCAACCACCAGGGTGGTCTACGCTCCCGTCACATGTCGCAACTCGCCCGCCATCTCCTCCTTTAGAGTCAGAAGCATCTGAGGTCGCTTCGCACCGTTCATGTCCCAGGCGAGCTCAATCGTGCAGCCGACAAGCTCTCACGTCAGCCCGCCCTTCTGGGAGACGCTTCGGGGACGCTCAGGTAGACCTGTTAGCCTCCCCGGACACGTCCCACTGCCAGCTGTTTTACTCCCTGTCCGAGGGGACCCTCGGCACGGATGCGCTGGCACACAGCTGGCCTCGGGGCCTACGCAAATATGCGTTTCCCCCAGTGAGCATTCTCGCACAAACCATGTGCAAGGTCAGGGAGGACGAGGAGCAGGTCCTCTTGGTGGCACCGTACTGGCCCAATCGGACTTGGTTCCCAGAACTGATGCTCCTCGTGACAGCCCCTCCTTGGCAAATTCCTCTGAAGAGGGATCTCCTTTCTCAGAGAGGGGGCACCCACTGGCACCCGCGTCCAGACTTGCGTATGGTCCCTGGTGGGACGCGGAGGTTCTAGGTGGGCTACCTCCATCGGTAGTAAACACCATCACTTCAGCTAGAGCCCCGTCTACAAGACACGCTTACAGGCTAAAGTGGAACCTGTTCGTCGGTTGGTGTTCTTCCCGCCGGGAAGACCCCTGGAGATGCCCAATCGCGGTCGTGCTCTCTTTCCTGCAAGACGGGTTGGAGCGAAGGCTGTCTCCCTCCACCCTCAAAGTGTATGTTGCCGCTATTGCCGCACATCACGATGCAGTAGACGGTAAGTCTGTGGGAAAGCACGACTTGGTCGTCAGGTTCCTCAGAGGGGCGAGGAGGTTAAATCCTCCGCGCCCTCATCTGGTACCCTCTTGGGATCTCCCCTCGGTCCTGACGGCCTTGAAGGAGGAGCCCTTCGAGCCTCTGCAGTCAGTAGAGCTTAAGTTTCTGTCGTTAAAGACAGTGCTCCTCACTGCATTGGCCTCGGTCAAGAGGGTGGGTGACCTCCAGGCATTTTCGGTCAACGATTCGTGCCTAGAATTCGGGCCGGCTGACTCTCACATTGTCCTGAGACCCCGGCCTGGATATGTGCCCAAAGTTCCCACCACGCCCTTTAGGGATCAGGTGGTGAACTTGCAAGCGCTGCCCCGGGAGGAGGCAGACCCAGCCATTGCTCTGCTCTGTCCCGTCCATGCCTTGCGCGTTTACGTGGACCGCACGCAGAGCTTCAGGACCTCAGACCAGCTCTTTGTCTGCTTCAGAGGACAGCAGAAGGAAAGGCTGTCTCCAAACAGAGACTTGCCCACTGGATAGTGGAGGCTATAGTCTTGACCTATCAGGCCCGGCGCTTACCATGCCCCCTTGGTGTGAGAGCACACTCTACAAGAGGTGTTGCTTCCTCTTGGGCATTGGCGCGGGGCGCCTCGATAGCAGACATTTGTAGAGCTGCCGGCTGGGCGGCACCTAACACGTTTGCGAGATTTTATAATCTCCGTGTAGAGCCCGTGTCCTCCCGTGTACTTGTCTCAGATGGCTCAGATCAATCACGCTTGCTGCGCCATTCCCCTCTACGGACCGGATACGTGCGCTTTTGTTGCTTCTCAGTTCAGTTCTCCGCGACGAACCCTGTTGAAGTTCCTCCCGCACCCTCGGCAGTCAGGCGTGGTGGAGCGCCAGACGCTAGGTCCAGCACTCATGTGTATGCCCAAGGTCAGCCCTTGTGCTGTGCTAGGTGCCGATGTGTAGTGATTCCCCTTCGGGTGATCCCACATGTGTATTCTTCCACGGTACGGCTGCCCTCACGGTGAGCCTGTGTCTTCCCTGGCAGAGACATTCTGCCGTCTCTGCTGTGTAGTTATCTCATCCCAGGCTGGCTGAGTCTACCTCAGAGACTTCCATATGTAGTACTGCCCCTGGCCAGTCCATATGTCTATCTCCACATGGTACCTCCTTTACGCAGGATGTGGCTTCCGTAGCGTTCCCCTACTTGGAGTACGCATTCCCAGTGTTATCCATACCCACCGTATGGAACAGCAGTGACGGTCATCTCTGCCTAAGCCCTGTCCTATCTTCCATCCCAACTGGTGTGGGGGGACTTGCCGGCTTCCGCAGGGCACTGGAGGGGGTCAGCAATAGTGGCGTTTTCCAAGGGATCCCATTAGTCAGTCACACTGACGTTATGTCGAACGTGACTGACTGATAGGGAACATCTCGGTTACGTATGTAACCCTCGTTCCCTGAAGGAGGGAACGGAGACGTAACGTCCCGTCGCCATAGTTGCTGTACCACCGCTGTACGGCCGGGGCACACAGTCTCGGCTCCTCAGCGAAAAACTGATGTGCGTTTGCACGTGCTCTCCTTTTATACCCGCGCTGCGGGGCGGGGTGCGCGTGGCGAAACACGCACGCCAACTGTCATTGGCTTGTTTTGTTAACACTCGAAGGTGATTGGGCTCTCGGGCGAGATCCCATTAGTCAGTCACACTGACGTTACGTCTCCGTTCCCTCCTTCAGGAAACGAGGGTTACATACGTAACCGAGATATTATACATGGTTATAAAAAAACAAAAAAAAACAAACAAACAAACAAACAACAACAAAAAAAAACTTTACTACACTATTACTAAAATAAAATCATGGTTAATTTTTGTAAGGGAATTGGGCCAAATATGATTTGTCTGAAAGTATCTTTCAGTTTCTGAAAGTACCTTTCAGTTTTAGTTTTTTAAAAACTACATTTTCAAAAACTAGTCGGCTAACTAGCTAGTCGGCAACATTATTGGGAAAAAACAAACAAACATTTTTAATTAATTTTATTTTAGTCATTAAAGCAAAACACTCAAAAAACTTTCTAAGATGTAATGTGACAGGCAGAAACATCCATCTGAGAGTGTTTTAGTATGCTAACACACTAATTAGTATGATGATTAAAGCCTCTATATACAGTATATATCAAAACTAAAAACACAAGAAAAAATCTAGATAAACTAGTAGCATTCTGTTTTTTAAAAAAGTCATACTCAGAAAAATTTGAGCACTAATGTGTCTATGTGAAGTATTGCATGACTCATGAGTTGTAGCGCGTCTTAAGGGATTTCAGCTGCTGGGAAAACACAGCTGCAAAATAGACGTGCCTCATATTTATAATTGGTAGCAATGTCAAAAGTTTCAAAAGCATTTTTCACTCATTTATCATTGAAATATGGGGATGAATATTAAAATAGAATGATCGAGATACTCATATCAGACTCATACCAGTTGTCTTAAGTGTTTTAAGTCTCTGAGGCTGGTCAGTTGTTTTGGTAATTTGTGGCAGATGTTTGAGGTTAAAATATCTCATAGATTATATCCCGTTCTCACTGTGTGGGAAGGACAGACAAAGTACCAAGTCTAAGGTCAGTGTGCAAAGTTTAATCTATAGTTAGCAGTGTTTGCTATGCCATGCTAAGACAAGCATTGCTGATTATTATTGCTCATACTTACTTTTAGTGATTTAAACAAATCCCTACTAAACTTTCGTAAGTAATCCACAAAGCACATAGTGTAGTAATGCACTCAATAAAATTCAGAAAACAATAACCTTATAGCAACACCCCGGCAACCTACAACAGCCTAGCATCATGGTGGACCCCCACTCAGATTTTCTTCAAAAACAGTAAAACAAGATCATTCTCTCTCATGGATGAATCATACATGGCTGTTGGCTGCTCCGCACCCTCGTAGGCGTGAAATTAACGTTTCAAAGACAAATCTGTCCAGTTCCTCCCCTCATCTTATAAACGAGGGATTATTACCGTCCAGGGTTTTAGAGCGATCACGAGTTATGTCTGCTGTCAATGGACAAAAGTGTTGCGTTCTGTTTGTAGACCTTCCAGAGTTGGGATTTCAATCATCCCGTCTGAAATGATTTGTTTTTCCTTCTCTCCAGAGCCTATTCCTCATTGTCAATTCTCTTAAATAGCTTGAAGTCTTGATGCCTCCACATATTTACATTAGAGTCATGTGGTCTTGGGAGAGGTTGGACAATGAGTGGACTGTGTTTTTGGGTACAAACATCTGTGACCACTAATGAAAATGAATCTGTTTTGCATCTTTCATTATAAATTATATTGTATTATAAGAATAGATCTCGGAAGAAAGGCAAGGTTTGGCTCGGTTGGTACTCGTATGGGATCCCTGTGACCCTACCAAGGAGAAGTGGTTTGGAAAATGGATGGATGGATTATAAGTATAACAATGTGTGTGAAAAGTTGAAAAAATCAACATGAATTTCAGAAGGTCTTAATGTTTATGTCTCTTTGACCAGGTGTGTTTAATACAAAGTGTGGTTGCATCTGTTGTGTGCTTAAGGTGTGGGATTGACAAGTACATTGTTCGTTCAGGTGGGAGTGAGTGTGAATGCCGGGTGTTTTCATCGTGAATTCGCTGTGAGAGTGCTGATAGGTCATCACCGTGGCTGAAAGCAATAATTCTGTCATCTCATTGGTTTTCAGTTGCTTAAACTGTATGATGAGAAAATACACACTGCAATAGCGAGAAAGAGAGTGAAGGGAGATGTCTTTTCAGGTCCACCATGTATGTATTTGGAGGGAAATGAAAGATTTGAACCTCATGGAAACCTATGTATACTGTATGTCTTGTGTTTTGTTTCTCACTCTTGTTGATTGTGTTAATTTGATTCCAGGTGTGTCTCATTAGTACCCTCGTTTAGTCCCTTACTTAAGCTCTGTTCTGTTCTGTTTGCTTGGTCCAGTGTCTAATGTCTTCTGGTTCCCTGTGTTTGTGCTACATGCAGTCCGTTGGATGTTTATTTGAAGTGTACCCCTCGTTCCTCACACACTAGTTTGATTTTCTAAGTGTAGTTCTAAGAGTAACTCCTGCATATTAGGAGTAGCTTTTAGCTTAGCAAGCTACAGTTTCAATGTAGCTTCAACAAAACTGGTATATTTGAGCAGACACTCAAGGCCATCATCATCTCATAAGCTGAAAGACGAAACAGAGTATAAATAAATTTGAAGGACTTCTCCGTCTCACTCTCTCCTTTCCCCTAGTGATTTGATACTATGTATTTAGCATCTGTTTCCAGAACGTGCTATTTTCCCCTCTTTATTTTAGCTTAGGTCTTTAGAGCTGAACTCATTTCGGTTAATGTATTCTAGCGCCAGCTGCATCCAGTGCCAAACCTTAACAGAGCGTCTGTACAGAGTTCCCACATGTTTAGTTCTCACAAAATCATGTGAAATGATGTAGCAACGTGCTGCTTAGATCTGTATCAGGATGATACAAATCTTTACTTATCACTGGAATCATATGGATAATGGATGCTTGAACTTAGACCAGAAACATACTCTACACAATTATGCGAATTCAGACACAAATGCTTTGCCAATGCGCTGGAAGCATGCAGTCACATTGCACAAAATCAGGCCACTAAATCAGGACTATGTCCAAAATGACCCCCCTCATACCCTTATATAGTGCTCTATTTGAGTGGATACCCATTTGTAGAAGTCTTCAAAACCATAGTGGACACTACCAAGTGCATTTCTTCAATCCCAAAGTGCATCTCAATAATGAGTGTACATCCAAGCTAGCCACTATTGGGGCTTTCACACCAGAGGAACCTTTTCATAGTATCTAGAACTATTGGCAGAAGTACACACTTTTTGGCGTGTTTACAATACAGGAACCAGGAATGTATTTAGTTTTAGGAACTCCTTTGGAAGAAATAAATTATCTCCTACTTCAGAGTACAGTCTAAAACAGTACCATAGGAACTAGTCGAGACCAACTCATTCAGTCCATGACCATATTTTCAGGAGCATTTGGACTCAGCCTGGACTTTAACTTGGACTTGAATGAGCTGTTCTCGAATAGTCATGGAAAATATGGTCTTGGTCTTAGACTCAGACTTGAGTCTGAGTCCAGCCTTGTTCGGCCTTGAGTACTACAATACTGGTGCAGTATAACATTAGCATTAACTTTTCTTGTCCTATTTTTTGTTTTCTCTTTCAGATCTTGACTAGTCATAGAAAATATGGTCTTGGACTTTGACTTGGATCCTATAACCCTGGAATCCATTTAACCAACACATGGAAACAAAATAGCTCTCAAAATAACAAACAAACCTCTAAACGCTACAAATGCTCAATGTTCTAGAGTTGCGGTTGTTTTACCAATAATCTGATTGTCAAAGCAAGAATTGTATCATCTTGCTTGCTATGGGGATTAAACCATCCTAAATTGCTGTATCCAAGATGGAACACAACAAGCACTAGGAGTCTTTGCTGAGTTGTCCTGCCAACACAAAAGTTTTGACAAACTAAACCAACTTTGTTAGTTGCTAGGTTTCTATTTATACTGAGTAGCCCCCCCCCCCACACACACTGCAAGATTTCATTGGTCTATCATCCTGCTTCTCATATCTCTACATTAAATATATTTAGATTTTCTGTGATTGTCACATTTTTACATTGCCACTGGAAACAGTTTGTATTGTGCCTGGTTAGGACAATGTTAGTTTAAAAGAATGAGAGCTGTCGCTTGGTTTGGCCATGATCTGCATGAATGTCCAAATGTGCAATTTCAAGCTTTTTTCTAATGCAACATTGGCTTTAACGTTGGGTTTTATGGTGCTTGTAAACACAAGCACATGCACACAATCATCAACACACCCACCCAAACGCAAACCCAAGCACCTTTCCCCGTCTCCTAGTACACTCTGTGTGTTTTTATGCCTTCGTCCATTGTTTTACACTATTTTCACCCTCCTTCCCCTCATTCTGTTGGCGGGGAGCCACTGCCAGACTCTGTGGCTTGGTTGGAAATGGCTTGTTCTCTCGCTCTATCTGTTCCTCTCTGTCTGGCATAGGTGCAGTGTTGGGCCTCTGCGTCTGCAGCAGACACACAAACACGCTCACTTGGCTCCCTTCGCACGCGAGGTGCCGTGTGGGCCGTGGTCTCAGACATTCTCAGGTGGTGACTTCAGGAGAGAACGTCTACATCCACGGGGCTCCTGGGAACACGGCTGGCCTGTTCCTTTTGGAGGTCTTGTTGAGGGAAAGGAGGGTTCCTTTCCTCCCTCTTTTTCTCTCTCTCTCTAGTATTTGCTCACTCTTGTCTCTCTCTTTCAGTCCACTTTTGGCTGTTTTGGGCTGCCGATCATCTGGTGCTGATTACAGCCCTGCCTCTCTTATTGACATGAGCGATGGGCTGATGAAGCCCCCTCTCTCGTTTTGCTCTCATTTTGTCTCATCTACTGTACTGTATTTCTCCTTGTCTATTCCTCTATTGTCTCATCTCATCTCCTTCTCTGTCCACAGTCTCTCTCTTTTCATCTCTTCTTTGTTTCTCTCTGATTTGATCTTTTTGTGTCTTTTCGTATCTCATCTTATCTTGTCTCTACTGTTTCTATCTTTCAGTTAATCTTGTTCTCTATCTCTTTCTGAACTGTTTCTTCCTTATTTGTCTCATCTCATCTCAGCTCAGCTCGTCTCCTATATTTTGGTCTTGCCTGGTTCATTCTCATCTATCTTTCTATCATTTATTATTTTCATCTCTTCTGATTCTCCCATCTCTCTATCATTCAGGGTGCTTTCACATCTGGCCCGGAACCTGGTGCGTTTCCCCCTTAGCTCAGTTCGTTTGGGCATATGTGAACGTGGCAATCGCACTAGGATCCGTGCCAAAACAATTGGTCTGGGATCGCCTGAACGAGGTGGTCTCGGCTCGATTGAAAACGAACTCTGGAGCAGTTCGGTTGTAGTGAGAAAGCAATCTGATCCAACGGACCAATGGACCAGGCTATATCACAATGTATAATGGGTAATTACGTAAGTTCCATGAAAAGCAGTAGACGATGTCTGTGGGTGAGCACATCTTAGCCATTCAAAATCAAAGTGCGCCTTTACATTTTATAATGCCTTCTTATTGCTCTTCGTAGTAGGTGCATTTTAACAATGTTTTCCCAATGAATCCTGGACTCCTGCTCAAAATGATAAATTAAATAATTAATATAACTACAGCTACAAAAAACAACAATAAGCCCTCGAAGCTGTTGTAGTTCCATCTGATGGATGACAGCTATGAGCGGAATTCCTGAAAATAAACCGTGGAACTTTGACCAATGAGAAAATCAGAATCAGAATGAATCAGAATCAGAATGAGCTTTATTGGCCAGGTATGTTTACACATACGAGGAATTTGTTATAGTGACAGAAGCTCCACAGTGCAACAGAATGACAGCAACAGGACAGGACACAGATAATAAAAGAATAATATACAAATAGGCAATGGACAAGATAGCAAAAACACAATATATAATATAGACAATTATATATTGTGTTTTTAACTGTCCAATTAGAGGACAGTTTACTCGCACATGGCTTGTATTAACAATTTTGGTCCATTTAGAAACTTTGCCATGTGAACGCGAACCGCACCAAAAATAAAAAGCAACATTGTAATTATTTTAATCCCTGTTTTGGAACAAAGCAATCGATCTACAGGTGTGAAAGCACCCTTAGTCTCATCTCATCTGTTTTTCTCTCATCTTGTCTCTAATGTTTCTGTCTTATTTCTTTCTTTCTCATTTTGTTTGTTTCATTTCATTCATGTCTCTCTCATCTGCTTGCTGTTTCTCATATTGTCTCACTTACCCTGTTTCTGTCTTATTTTGTATAATCTTTGTCTAACTTTGTCCTTTCTTTTTCTATCAAACTTTGTGTCTTGTCTCATCTCTTCTCTGTCTCTCTCTGGACTGCTTCTCTTTTATTTTGTTTAGTCTATCCTGATCTGGTCTCCTATATATGTTTTGTCTCATTCTGTTAGTTGTCTCAACTCCCCTGTTTATCCCATTTATCTCTCTATCATCTCATCTGATTCTATTTTGTTTCTCTCATGGCTTTCCACCTCATTTTGTGTGCTGTTTCTCTCATCTGCTTTTCTCTCATTTTGTTTTATCTCATTAGGTTCTTTTAAATCTATTTGGCATTTATTTAGTCTTTTCTCATCTCCTCTCTCCTGTTTGTTACATTTTGTCTCATATAATCTCACTTATCTCTTTTCCTTTTTCTCGTTCATCTTGTCTCATCTTCTCTCTTCTGTTTTCTTGACAGTTTCTCCCTCATTTTGTCTCATCAATTTCTCCCTCACCAGTTTCTCCACCTCAACTCATCTTGTCTTCTCTGTTCTTTTCACCTGCCTCATTTTATTTACCTCAGTTTTTCCTCCTGTTTTATCTCATCCCATCTCATTTCAACTCACCTCCTCGATGTCTTTCTCAACTGTTTTGCTCTCATTTCATCTCCTGTCATCTTGTCTCGACTGTTTCTCCTCTCTCTTTCCCTTTTTAAGCTTAAAACCAAGCCTCTGTTTCCCATGGAGTGAGTAATCCCTCTCTCTGTCTGTGGCCAACAACTGTGAATCACGTATTTATGTGCGGGAACCCAATTCAAGCTGAAAGTGTTTGAGTTGCAAAGAGAGGCCTCTCAGGCCCGTTGGACTCCAGAACGTCCTCCATGAACCTCAACAAACCAAGATCAGTGCAGTGAAAGTCGAAAGAGAAGTGGACCAAAAGTTGATGCTGGGTCTGTATGTTCTCGTGAATAAGACATTTTGGCCATTTTAGGGTCAAAAATGTTGATTTAATCTTGAAAATGTGTGTTATTTTGTGTGGCAGTGAAGTCGCTAACCATTATGCGCAATTATGCAACCATTTCTCATTTTTAGGGGGTTCGAGCACACGCTGTGCACTGTTCTCGAGCTGCGGTGCTCTCTTTCCACAATTAGAGCCGTCAATCTCTGTTTCCTGCCAAATCCGCTTTATTACTTCCCTCAAAACTGTCCAAAATCCCAGTGCTTCATGTACCAAGGTCAGCTTATGACTCTCGCCTCGGAAATTGACTTGACAGAACGTGCGAAGGAGCATCTGAATTCATGCTCCTTCGTTTCCTGCAGAGGAACTTTTTGATTCGGCAGTGGTGACTGCTGGCTCTCTCCGTGCATTTCAGAGTGTCATTAGCGTACGATTAGGATGTATTTTTGCTGGAAAGTCAACTAGTTTTCACTCTGCATTCTGCAGTACACCTGCTGAGTTAACCACAGAGATACCATATGTTGAGTAATGTAAAATCATAATATGGAATACTAATCAACCATCAAATCCCAAGTAAATGTCATTGCCCAAGTGATTTTGTTCTTTCTCTACCAAAAAAAACCCTTTCACTTTGGGAGCAAGTGGGAACATTTGAAGGATAGGAAGTGGAATACAGTGAATTGGATTTCTGAATCGGATTGACTTGAAATGGACAGGCAGTCCTAAAGACTGGATTTGAAAAACAAACTGGAAATGCGTGCAGTGAGAACAAGTGGGCAGTAATTGGATCCTTAAAAATCCCCTTTACTGTGATTATTTAGGCATTTTCTCTCTTTCCATTTCCCTTTTTCACAGCTATCCTCTCACTAAATTAGAACGAGCTTGGAGCGGAGAGGATTTTAAAAGATGGTTGGGAATGTGCTGCCATATCCAAGATCCCATTCCCTAAAATTGTTTGGATGCAGAAGAATAGGGTTGCAATTTCAAACCATTAAATCATTGCCTCCATAAAATGGGAATGTTTTTATGATCAGTTAGGACAGTTTGTGATATAAATGATGCATATAATGTATATGCATTAGGCTTAACTCTTAAATGTGGTTTCAGTGTTTTGATTGGCCAAAGATGGTGGAATTTTAATGGCTTACACCCAAGTAAAATAAAACCTGCTAATTAAGAGAGAAAAAATGTGCCTCAATAATTTAATATTGTTAAAAATTTAGGAGCAAATATTGACATTCAATATACTGTGATAAGATTAATTAATCAGCATATCTTGACATTTGATTGACAGCTGCATAAAAATACTGAAAAGATGTCTATGAAGGGCAGAAAGTGTCATGGTCATATTTGTTGCTCTCCACATTAGGTTGTTTCAAGCTTTTTTATCACGGTGACTCAAGCTTACGCGGTTCCTCACACCATCTGACAGATTAAAGCTGACATTTATTGAATTGGGTCTTTGCTCTCTTGGTGGCCCCTGACGTTAAAAGACCCCTTAGTTGGTTAAATACTGTGCCAGGGGACGGGGTCAAATGTTTTTTAATTGCCTGCATCAGTTTTACTCAATGTCAATTTTGAAGTACTTTATTGGAATGATTGTTTTACAGACAACAACAGCAAAAATACATTCCATTGTTTTGTTTCAAAATATATATATTTTTTTCCTAGCTTTTGATGAATCTGCCAGTTTTACTTTCTCTCAAGCATACTGGTTTGTGTGAACAACATCCATGTGTTTGACCGACTTCTTTCCATACCTGTGAAAAACACTCAAAGTAACTCCCCGAACACGTGCACAGACTGAATAACAGCATAAATCAAAGCCTACTGTTGAACCACATGGTAAAACCACAGAAACATGACTCATATTAGCAATGTTTTAACTTCATGCTGTTTGTATTAAAATCTTGGAGAAATTTGTATGTGTATATTTTAAATGTTAAACATGAGCTGTCTGTTGTTAAACTCAAGATTCAGTCTTCCATCAAATACTGATCGCCGTGAATAACAACAACACTCAAAAGTAGTGTTTGTAGCCTCTGAAAAAATATTTTCAATAGCAAAATTTTCAGTTATCGTTTCTGAGCAAAAAATAATGGCAGAATAAATATATGAACAAAAATATGGATGTGGAATTAAAATATATTTAATGAAATTTATGCTTAAAATAAGAAAATAGATCCATTTACCAGTTGAAAAATCTTTATTATGTAATTGAGTTTTATTTCTCAATGAAAGTTGTCTTGTTTTAAGAATAGTAATACATTCACTGGAAACAAAACAAAAAAGTTGAATGTGTACAACTGATTGCAGATAAATACATCTGTATCAAATACGGCAAGATATAAAAATAGATGAAGACAAAGAATGATTGTTTGGCCCAAAATATAAGAGGTGTGGTTGTTTGAAGGAGATCCAGGACAGTTTCCTTTATCTGCTGTCCAAAAACGCAGTGCTGGACTCACATTCACACATGCACAATAAGAACTTACTCAAAATAGAAGAATCAGTGTGTCTCGCATTATTGTGAACATTTAGAGCACAACAGATGGGTCTCTGCTGACTTGTGCAATTAAGAGATGTGTTTAAAGCTATTAAATTGGGGTTTGATGACAAAAATGACTCTGGAGCAAGACGGGAAAAAATAAATATGGTATTTGATAAAGAGGCTATAAATGAGGCAAACAGCTGTGTTCATTAGACAGCTGTTATATGCTTGCGTGTAAGCATGTCATTTCTTGCATTTGAGTGTAAAAGAGAAAGACAGACGGAGAGAAAAAGAGCGAGGTGCCAACTAAACAGAAGGCATGTATTAACTCCTTACTGGTAATATTAGCAATTAACCACTGCTAATATACAAATTGCTAACCTAAGTGCAAATTTCCTAACATTAGCAACACAATATAGTAATGCTAATATAAAGATACAAATGTTAATATGAATAATTCACCACTGCTAATATTACCAATACAGTGTTGCTAACATATAAAAATTTTACAATTGCTAATATTAGCCACAAAACATTGCTGATGTTGACAATAAACTAGCAATACATCAACACACCATATTGGTAATATAAAGCAATATGTTGTGCTGTGTCAAAAATTGTAACAATTTGTTTTCTGAAACACTGAGATGCACTGTAGCAGTCAAATTAGCAATCAAGAACTAGCAACTTCATAGAAAAGTGCTAAAAATGCCTCAAAATACATTAGCGACCATCTAGCAACCCTTACGAAAATTATACATGATTTTACTTCAAATAAAACTACTACAAATAGCTACTACAAATTGCTACACTAACCAAAGTTTAACCATGGTATTTGTAGTAAAACTGGGGTTATACAAATAGTAATCAATATGCCAAAAAACATGGTTAGGCTACTACACTTTTACTATAATAAATGGTTAATTTTCAAAAGGGAAGACCCTAGAAATCACATATACTGTAACATTCTAGAAACCACCGCAACAGGCTAAAAAAATACCTTAGCATCAATGTCCTAGCAATCAATCACCCATAATACCCTAGCAAACACTTAGTAATGCACTAAATATGCTAAATACCAACCACGTTATAGCAACCACGCATAACACCATATCAAAAACATAACAACATGTTGAAAATCAATTTAAAGTCCTCAATAACCATCTAGCAGCTAATCACAAAACCCTAGCAACCATGTAGCAAAGTGCTAAAAACGACTCAAACTATATTAGCAACTAAGCAGCAATGTAGCAACCACATAGCAAACAAGCTACTTAGAATATCTTAGCATCTGTTTAGCAGCATCCTAGCAACCAGCCGTAACACCGTAGCAAACAAATGGCAATGTGCCTAATACCAGTCAACTTAGCTTCATAACATACTTCATACATATATCATACCCAAGCATCCTGCTCACTTCCTGTATAGCACCCTCTCTCTGAACCCATCAGTGCCTCTCTCTGTTCCTGCCTTCACCTCATTTTGGCTGTCTCTCTGTCTCTCAATATCTCCATCACCTTTCCTTCTACCTGGCAGTCATGCCCAACTTTCCCCCTTTCCCCTCTTTCTCCTGATTCATATCTTCCACTTCTCTGCACTTTGATTTTGACCTTCTCTCTTGCTAGGCCATTCTTTACGCATCGGTTTAAGGCTAACCCTCATTTAATAATCACTCATTCCATCACCGTAATCTCTTCCGAAGTACCAAACAACCTACAGCTCGTACATCTTTCTTACTCACAAGGTCGATCCTGCACCTTCAGACCTGAATGGCCCCTTTCAACCTCACCTTTACCTGCCTCATAATGAGAAGCAGATTTGTGTCTCATATCTGTTTGATGTCTACTGTAGCTGTTCATTTTGAAGCTCGGCACGGAGAGTGGAACCTGAGGACAAGACAACCTATTTCAAGCCCTTGAACACCGCCCAAGGCAACTCAACCACCAGACATACCGCTTTCAGGCTTTTCCAAAATCCCGGTTTCAGTGTTCTTCAGTTTTGAAGATCACTACGTCAACTACTGGCATCTCATAGCCTTAAAACCTAGAAAAATCCTTAAAAAAACAGCATAATCCAATGTCTGTCCCCACCAGGCTTGACCTGAAAGAGCATTCTGGTCAAGTTCTAGACCAAATAAGGCCCACTGAACACTTTACAATTTTTTCCATCCTTCACGATTGTTGCATGCCAGATTGAATGATGTGACCCTATAGTGAGATATTGATATGGTACATATCAAAGCAGACTGTATGACATTATCAATCTTTTACGACAAAACATATACACCTGTTAAAGGATTAATTCACTCCAGAATTAAAATTTCTTGATAATTTACTCACCCCCATGTCATCCAAGTTATTGTCTTTCTTTCTTCAGTCGAAAATAAATTAAGGTTTCTGAGGCAAACATTCCAGGATTTTTCTCCACATGGTGGACTTCAATGGGAGCCAATGGGTTGAAGGGTTGAAGTTTCAATGCAGCTTCAAAGGGCTCGACACAATCTCAGCCGTGGAATAAGGGTCTTATTGTGAGTCCTGTGTTTCCCATGTCCTGTGTTCGCTGTTATATGTCTTCTCGTCTCCGTGTTGTGTTCCCGCCTGCCCTGTATTCCCTTTGGTTTGTTGATTAAAAGAAAGTTTTAGTTGAAGCTCTTACGTCTCCTCGTTTCCTCATTCCCTTGCTCCACAGCAATCGTGACACTTATCTAGCAAAACGATTGGTCATTTTCTAAAATAATAAAAATGTATATACTTTTTAACCACAAATGCTGGTCTTGAACTTGCTCTGTGATGCGTGACCACGCATTACGTAATCACTTTGGAAAGGTCACGTTTTTTCCTAACGGAAGAAATCTTTTAGGTTTCAAAAGATTTAAACATCCAGGATACGCACATGAATTGACCATTTTAAACAATAAACTGACACTGCCTGACTATAAACTGACTGATATTTATGTGTCATTCTACATACAACAACTTTTGAACGGTCCTTCTTCTCCACACTACACTGGGTTCTTCCACCTGCGTCACGCGTGACCTTTCCAACGTGACTACGTAATGCGTGAAGTTGTGGACATGCGTTTTGTGGTTAAAAAGTATATAAATGATTATTTTATTTTTTTTAGAAAATGACAGATCGTTTCGCTAGACACGACTCTTATTCCTCAGCTGGGATCATGTAGAGCCCTTTGAAGTTGCATTGAAACTGAAATTGAACCTGTTGGTCCCATTGAAGTCCACTATGTGGAAAAGAAAATTCTGGAATGTTTTCCTCATAAACCTTAATTTATTTTTTGATTGAAGAAAGAAAGACATGAATATCTTGGATGACATGGGGGTGAGTAAATTATCAGGAAACTTTAATTCTGGAGTGAACTAATCCTTTAAGACTTGAGACAATCATGACATCCCCATTGATATGAAAAATTGAAATGATTCCCAACCAGTGCCATGCAGAAACTAGGGATGGGCGATATCGCTTATTTTATTTTCGATCCGATATTTTCAAGCCCAGTATCGTCGATATCGATACCAATACCGATACCTGTAAACTAAAATTATCTTTTAAATTATTAAAAGAATATAATCAGCAGTGATGGGAATAACGCCCATCTTTACTAAGGGAATTACTAACCCCGTTATTTTTTTCAGTAACGAGTAATCAAACTAATTACTGTTTGCCCCGTTACAACGCCGTTACCGTTACTGACAATAAAATGCGGCGTTACTACAATTTATAATATTATTATCATTTTATTTTTCAGTTCATCTGAATGGATGCGCAGTAGCTGTATTTGACATACCGTGAACTCTAGTGCGAAGCACACGCTCGCCGTAGCTTTGTCTCTCTCTCTCTCTCACACACACACACACACACACACACACACACACACACACACACACACACACACACACACACACACACACACACACAGAGAGAGTGAGAGAGATACAGAGCGAGAGAGTCTTTCATAACATGCAGAATTGATGCGCTACATGTAAACGATATTCTTTGTTGTATTTTCCTGTTCCTTTCTTCAGCTTTTAAGAACTGCTGGGTTCTCTGTTAGTGGGCGGAGCTAATACGCAAACGGCAATCTCATTGGCCGGCGCTCACCTATTATCATCCCTGTTTTGATTTCAGCAAATCAATTCGAGCGAACGCAGACTACGTGATTAATATTTATGAACCCAGCAGCTCATTAATCCTTAGTGCGTTTTATATTGTTCTTACTAGTAGAATTCGTAGTAGTTTTGTTATCTTATCAAATGTTCCCCCTTTTTTATAGAAACACTAAAGGACAAACAATATCTTAAGCAGCACCACCAGTCCTAAGTTCAGTCAACATGACAAATATGAATTCATACTTGGTTATTCTAATTACTAAAGTTCTATCATCATATAATGCTAAATTATCATATTATAATGCTTGACTAACTGATGATAAGTGTCAGTAGATAAATAGTGTTGATTAATGTTCAATGTTTTATAATAATAATTTATTCTATGTAGTGTCCATTTCATTCATTTAACATATTTAATATTGGGGCATCCAAGTTATTTGACATTTGAACATTTTTAAAAAAAGGAACGCAATAGTTACTTTCCCTGGTAATTAGTTACTTTTATAATGATGTAACTCAGTTACTAACTCAGTTACTATTTGTGAGAAGTAACTAGTAACTATAACTAATTACTTTTTTAAAGTAACGTGTCCAACACTGATAATCAGTAATTATACTCACTTAATATTAGATTTTAAAGCCATGTTTGTTTTTAAACATTTCACAGGCCTTTTTTTTTGTTTACACTGTCAGAAATGAAATATACTAAAATTGTATTTTAGCCCTTTACTGGGGCAGTAACCTCAAAGGTGCACCTATACCCCTAAAATGGAGCATATTAGTACCATTCAAGTATGAATGTTTTAAGGTTATAGATAAGTTACAAAGGTGCACCTTTGAGGGTACCTCATGAAAAATAAACATGGTGTTACATACAGTAAGTACTAAAATGTATTATTATTATTACCATGGTAAATTTGTGGTTACTACAGTTTTACTACAAATACTGTGGTAAACTGTGGTTCCTGTAATAAAACCATGGTTCATTTTTTAAAAAGGCTGCCAGGCTCCTGTAGTCCTAAAGGTCAAACTTTAGCATTTTTTTTAAAGATTTATTAACAGCTATTACAGAACATAACAGAATCCATTTGAACTTTTAACAACAGTTTAAATTTACTTACACAAACTAGCCTATTTAAAATAAATATTACATGTACACAAAAGTTTGGGGTTAGTAAGATTTTGTAATGTTTTTTAAATAAGTCTCATGCTCACCAAGGCTGCACTTATTTGAACAAAAATACAGAAAAACAGCAATATTGTGAAATTAATTTTCTATTTTAATGTAGGCCTATTTTTAAAAAGAATTATTTAAAATGCATCTGTGATCAAAGCTGAATTTTCAGCATCATTACTCCAGTCTTCAGTGTCACATAATCCTTCAGAAATAAATCTAATATCATTTGCTGCTCAGGAAACATTTCTCATTATTATTGCTGCTTCATATTTGTGTAGAAATTGTGATGCATTTTTCAGAATTAATTTTATATATAGTAATAATGATATGTAATGTAATGTAATACTGTGGCAATGGTTTCTTATGATCTACTTATGCTTCTGATGCTTTTGGGAAACGCAGCTCTATTTGAACAAACACTGACTGAGCCATGCGTCCGCAGCGAACGCTGTCTGTGATTGATTACTTCTGTCTTTCAGCATTTGCATGTGTTCCGATGAGCAGGAGAAATAGCTCTATCCAACACAATTGTTCGCTAACATAGTCTATTTTTCCATTTACAGTAGAAGCTTATTTTATGCACCGAATTTCTTAATAAATAAAAATAGTGGTTAAAAAAATGCACTTTAGAATCGATATTTTTATGTGAGGATCGATCCTTTCGATACAACATCAGTATCGAAAGTATCGATACTTTAGGATCGATCCGCCCATCCCTAGCAGAAACCTCCACAGGGGCAATGGAGATATCACTCTCCGAGGGCAGGTGGGAACTCCGTTCTGGGGGCACTTCGACAGGACTGAAAGGGCACTTTAGCATTGGCGTTTGAAGGGGTAGGGGCTAGAAGCCAACACCAAAATGAAATGGTACCACACAATCCTAAGTAGAAACAAAGAAGCTGAAGATGTCGTAGGTGCAGTCACATTGCAGAAGTGCGAGACAAAATTCCAGACACTGTCAAAAAAAGTATAACATTCATTGTAAAGGCCTTAAATTAATAATTCAATTGACCACCTGTTTTTCTTTTTGACAAAATATCTTTTACAACCCTCAAAGTTATTTCAGGCTGCGAAAGCATGCTAACAACATGCACCAGGCCTAGTCCACTATCTAAACCAACTTAGGCAAGCATGAAAACCAATGGTAGTCTAAGCTACTGTACTTTTTTAGCAGAAAATTTGACATTGGTTTGTTAGAATTGTTTTTGTGGAGTTCAGATCTAGGAATTCCCGCTTGCTATAAGTGACGGAAAACCGCTGGGAGGAAAGCAAACCAACACATTCTGTCAGCATTAGTCAGGATACAACGCTTGCTAATGTTATTTCTCTTTTCTGGTCACACCCTGCTAATAAGCACAGCTTTGGTCACCGCTCAACTGTCTGCCGGTTGCATCTGTTCTGAATTACAAAAAAAGATGGTGCGGAGGAGTACTTGTGCTCACTGAATGAACTTTCTTACCCGGAGACCAATCAGAACATGCTACTTTTTAAGACTTCAGCTCCCCGCATTGTACAGGACATAAAGAATTTTGGTGAGCACAGTAAACAGAACTTTTAGAAAATTACTGTGTGGTCAAAATGCAAAAAGTTTGAATGATGATTGGTAAACCATTGGAAAATTTAGAATTGAGGTTAAAGTGTCTAAGCTATGAGCAAGGCTAGTAAACAGAATAATGTAGTCTGTTCTTAGACAACGATCTCCATGTTTTGCTTATAGGTATTAGTTAAAGTTCTCACAGATGGGCGAGGAAGCAAAGCTGTGGCAGATTTACTGCCCTCGGATCATGACGGCGCTTTCCGAAGAGTTATGCCGCTTAGCACTGCACCAACGCGCAGCTACGAGAGCCATCTGCCTCCATTTCCTTTCAATCAGCCTCCTCTGGCATTTTTGGATTGATCTGGGTGTGTGGCCCTTCATTGAATTCAGGGGGAAGTTTGGCTGTGCTTCTGTAGGGAGCTGTTAAAGTCCTGGAAGGAGCCAGGGAAAGTTTTAGCGGTTTCCCGCAAGCGGAGATAGGGAGGGTAAAGTAGCACACAGACACACACACACATACACATGCTCACTTGCACAAAACACTAAGCTCAAGGGTAAATGTAAAACACAGCCTGACCAGCAGGGGGCAGTAATATGGTTAATAAGGACAAATGTGGGGTTATTTTGAAATCTCAGCACTGACACTATACCACTAGCTGTGGTATGTTTTTGAATTTAGTTGTATCTCAGGTGATTGTTTTAAACCAATCTGTCAAATTCAGTCTCCACTCATAGATTCACATCTTTCTCTCTGTTTGTTCCTCCTTGTCTTTACATGCTGCATTTACATACCCATTTTTCATGCCATCAAACAGATGTTTGCACAGCTTTAACACTGCCATTCATCTCACAAACTGTCAGCAGAGACTTTGAATCACCACCCTGTACAACATAAAAATAAAAATGGTGATGAACGTTAGGCTGACCTAAAAAAACACACGCACAAGCCCAGATACTGTCATAAAGAGAAAAACATATTGGTTTAAAGCGTCCAAACCCAATACTGTGATTTTAAGCATAGGGAATAATTCACTTTGATTATTAGGTGGCTCCAGTGGTGTAGTGGTGCCCGGAGAAGTGGGTATACTCTTAATTTATGCCCCCAATTTTTTTTTTAAAAGGCCCGGCAAAGGATGAACGACCGGTGTCAAACAGTGACATGTAAACTAGTCTTGCATATTTAGTTCACTATTGTAATATTTGCACACTGTCACTTAACTTCTGCAGCTTGAGTAAGGATCATTATGAAAATAATATTATCCACAGAAGAGGTGCAGATTTTGCAATAAATAATTAAAATAAATAAATAAATATATAAATAGACTGCAGCAACTGACATTTTGTCAGAACCTCTAGTAAACTACAGGCTATTTTGTTTAGTTCTGTTCAGAATTGTGGGAGAATTGTGATCTATATTTGAAACAAACAAAACATCTTGATTCTCAATCAGTTCAGAAGTGAGGGGGACAGAAATGTCAAATATAATAACTTTTTTGTCTAATTGACAGGTTTTATTACTATTTATTAATTATTACCTCTTGCTTTTAATTGGCTGAGAAATCAAATACACTGCGACAATAACCAATAATTTATCATATTTTTCCTGTATTTTCCTAATGACAATTTTATGATTTGTTTAGCCTATATAGGCTACTACATTTTTTCCCCATTTTTATCACAGAATAAGGCAGAATATATATTTTATAGCCTAGTAGCCTATCTATTGCCAAGTGTAATAAATGCTATCAATTAGCATTATTCAGAATCAGATGCTTTTTTATTACCTGGAGATGACTTGAAAAACACACATAAACCATATATTGTCACAATCATGTGTTTACTCTCTTCACTACTCTTTTTTTATTCAGCTTAGCTAGCTTTGGCTACAGCAATAGCTGGATTCTTGCACGTCGTGACTCGTAAGTTAGTACTTCTATGAGGCCGACTTTCTGATAGTTTTCAGTCACGTGACCGGCTCGAAGACCTGGAGGGCAAAACATCCATAGAATTGCAGCACAAGCGTGTTCATTTTTCATCTGTTTCCCAGCCGCAAATATTTAGATCACCTCTCAAAAGAATAAAACAAATGTATTTCTGAACAAAATGCAAGTTTTGGCCATTTGAATCCATATTAAGCACTCGCGGCAATATTTCAATCATAAACAGTGCGACAAACGTTGTAAAAACAATTAAAAGTGCCTTAATATATTTAAAACAGTCATATTAAAAGATCAAATTCAGTAATCACCACATTAATGATGCATAGTTTACACAGGCAAGCAGATGAGGCCGGGAACATGAACGCAGTCCTCTTAACGTTTCAGTGTTTTGCCCGCCAGGGGGGCGTTCCTATACGAGTGTGACGTCACGTGTAAACTATCAATAAAAGAAACATACTGCATGAGAGTGTTTACGTCTCGTTCCTGACCGCATTACTGTCTTTACTGGATGTTTTTGGAGAATATTTGCATTTATTCACATGCGATTAGTTACTCATATGCTGGACTGTCATGATTTGCCTAGTGCGGGACACTACTGAATGACGCGCATCAGAGGGGATTTAGAAGTGTGTATACGGAATGCTGACTGATAAAGAAGTGGGTACGCCGTATACCTGCGTATACCCTCCACTACACCACTGGCTCTTTATCACAGGAAAACTCTCGGGTATAGCTGACATGCCTCTGAAGTGACTAAAATGCCTTCAAAAGACAGACTTCTGTTTTTTAGATAAACTGGTTTGTTTGAAGTAAATTTAAGGTGGTGATTAAATGTCAATGTATCAAATATCTAATATTTTGTTTCTGCAATTAAATGGTGATTTATTTATTTAGCTAATTAACATCTCAAACCAAGCAAGAAATTAACAAACATCAGAAAAGTCAGCCTCCCACTACACAGTGTAAAATGAAATTTAATCTGCGGTAAATTAGATCCAGGAATTAGTGTGTGCATGTGTACTGCTAAAAGAATTAACACTATAACTGCCTGTTTTTTATCTGTACAATAACAAAAATGAAATTATATATAAATTTCTTTGTTCTAAAGCTAGGTTTCATTGTGTGTCTACAGTTGTGCAAATGCTAGCACTATTCATATTAGCATTATTCATTTATTAATCAACTTATTTGTAAGTGTTAGTTTGTTAAAGTGGCTTACATGGTAGCCAAGCTGGTTTTAAGTTGGTTTACCTAATGGCAAGATGTTCTATGCATTTTATCATATTGATGTTTTTAAAAATCTTATTACATCACATTCATCTTCTTGGCAAACCTTTGATTGCCACATTTTCTTATGCACAGGTCATGTGTCAACTTATGCTGCAAAAAAACTTGTTAATTTATTGTTTAAATATCCATTATTCTGATCAATTTTTTTATGAAAAATTGAAAACTTGCCAATTTTGTTATTCTCTACCTTTGAATGGCTACACACATCAAACACATACAACTACAGCCACTAGAGGGCAGTATCATACTGTAAACACACTACCATACACGCTCACTCTCAAAACAAATAATATTTGTCTCTTCTTTACTCCATTCAGCCAACACTTAGGCTTTTATTGAGATATTTCCATCTCTGGCGTATAAATGTTTAAAATCCCTAGGGGGGAATAAAGTTGAGTACTTATTACGCTGGCGTTCCGACTTGCATTCATAACAGGAAGAAGTGCAAATGGTTCGATGATGGATTTTATAAAAGGAATCATTTCTATTTCATAAAATGTCTGTTTACAAGAGGCGATGTTAATAATTGATGCCGGCATATTGCTAACTATATGTCTTGCATCAGTCAATATGGCTCGTTGGGCGCTTCATGATTAACGGTGCATGTTTGACTTCAGAATACAGGTTGTCATTTCTGTTAACTATCGATTCACTGTTAAAGAGAGGAAGACACACTAAAACAAAGATATCCAGGAAGTGACACAGCAGGGACAGGTGGCATGCTGGGAAGGAGGAGGACTGGATTGATTATGACAGCTGGGTGTGGGAGACAGAATGACTGACATGAGAAAACTGCTGCAGTGATATTGAACACGTCATGCCGAAGGTATTTATACCATAGGGAGTCAAACAGGAAGTAGATCCATCTGATAGGGCCAGAATTATGGCCCAGCAAACACGTCAATGTGGGGCCCACATGGGTTTCACATGGGCTACAGGGGTACAGAGTGGGCATGGGCTCAAAATGGGCATCTTATCTGGGGCCCACTTGGGTGACCCAGCTAGGACCCACATGGGTGAATCCAGGTGGGCATCTTATCTGGGGCCCACTTGGGTAATTAATGGGAAATGTGTGCATGGGCTCAAAATGGGCTACATATGGGATCCAATTTGTTTTATGAAATATACAAGTGCAAACATAATTAATCCCATATAGGGTGATAACATGGATATATAGTGCACATATGTGTCTTTAAAATATTTTTTGTTGTTGTTTTGACACTTGGATTACTTAATTTATTCAAAATCTAAAAATTCCAAATATTTACTAAAAATATTTTTTTACAGTCTATGATTCCAACACTCATGCATTTCTACCCAATTTTCCACTGACATTTAACAAAATAAATAAATAAAAGCAGCCACTTTAATTATGTTGAAAACTTTCTCGCGAGATCCCATCCCTCAAGGCATCAAACTACCGCGAGATGCAGCACCCTGCCTCGATCTGCATGCAGGGTGGATCCCGCGAGATTTCATTCAGCATTTCCCATCCCCCACGCGGCGCGCGCTGCATCGCGCCGACGCCTTTACTCACTGACTGCTTGGCTGTAATTTTCTGGAGAAGACGTTTGCCTTCAGTGTATCCAAGGTAGGAATTCCAATTTTAAAACTGAAAATGTAATTACATTGTTTACAAACCATAATGTTAACCGAAACATAGTTTGGATTTTTGTCTCGTTAGATTTTAGACATCATACTCAGATCGCGCCATATTTTTCCTCTTATTTC
Organism: Aspiorhynchus laticeps; assembly: GCA_023376895.1. NCBI lineage: Eukaryota > Metazoa > Chordata > Actinopteri > Cypriniformes > Cyprinidae > Aspiorhynchus > Aspiorhynchus laticeps. The sequence goes on from CM041793.1 coordinate 71,839,784, forward strand.
TGGCGCCAATGCCTAAACTAAAGGATAATGCTGTATGTCTTGGTGTTTCCTACGCCCTCTAAAAGTAAAAGACACTTAAAAAGCTCATATTTAAACTGCAAAGTTTGGCACCGGGCTGTGTGCTCACGATATAACAAGATTACAATGATGAAGTCAAATGGCTAAAATAGCAAAGAAGCTAGTGTAAATAAGGTATGTAATGTTAAGCCTGGGACAGATCTCGATTTGAAGAGTAAACAGTAAGGCTGTTGTACATTTAACAATGCATAAAATACAACAATATTTAATATTTATCATGCAAACAAAAGTTTCTTCCTTCTATAAAACTGCACCAGTTTGCATTCTGGTGTTATTACAAATCATACAAATTATGACTATACAAATGTTTTTGCCTAAATTTATTTTTTATTTTATAAAGTAATTTTCCTTACAGAAAGTAATCGGACGGTCTCAGATGTTGATGCAGTGGAGCAGAAATTGGCAGACCCCACCTTCCAGAAACAAGTGGTATGTTCTAACATGACCATTTAGTAGTAACTTTAACATTTTTAACACTTAAAGTATTGTGCAGAAGTCTAAGGCCACCTATTTGTTTCTGTCTGGGGTTTTTTAATACTGCCTATACATTTTCTGTATATTTGGTTTTATTCTAATAAAAACCCTGAGATAGTCATTATACCATTTCCAAAACAACAAATATAATGGTGGCCTAAGACATTTTAACAGTCCTGTAGCTCTTTTGCTATAGAGGCAGAATGTTTTTGTACCACAGGCAACACAATTGTAGTACAAGTATAAAACATCTGTTACAGAGGTAACTGCATAGGAATTATAGGAGTGTTCCATATTAATTGTGTGTAATAGACTTGTATGTATGGACTCGATGCACACAGTAGATTACAACTTCCAGTGTAAAATAGCAGTGCACCATCGATTAACCTATGGCTGCACGATTTGGGGGGAAATGTAATTGCAATTATTCGGGTTAATTTTTTGTGTTGTTATCCCAATAATAATAATCTTGTTTTCCGTTAGGTTGCTGTGGTGGCAGAAATTGGAGGGAGTACTGTGGATGAAGCCACAAGAAGAATGATGGCCTTCCTTTTCGACCACCCCTTATCAAGAGAGTTCAATTTTGTTGGCCGGCATGGAAAGCAAGAGTTTCGGGGGCTCAAACTGCTTGAGGTTGTATAAGGTATGTTTACTTGCTGTTCGATTATTAACATTCATGTGCAAACAGAGGTTATTCGGTAGATTTGAGTTTGTTCTTCATAAATCAGTGGAATCAAATGAGTTTGACTGTATGCAAATAATTGTCCATACTTGGACAAACAATATCCCAAATTGTGAGAATATGGACCAGGTGTACTGCTTATTTTAGTGATAAGTAACTGTTCATTTGTGGTGTAGCGATCACAAAACTCAGTTTATAATAAATAATAAAATTCAAACTTTATTAAAGACAAGTACACTCTAAAAAATGCTGGGTTAAATACAACCCAGCGCTGGGTAAAATATGGACAAACCCAGCGGTTGGGTTACTGCCCAGAAGGTTGGGTTAAACATTTAACCTGTTGGTTGAAAACAACCCAGCATGTGTTCTGTCCAATATTTACCCAGCATTTTTTAGAGTGTACACTAATACAAGTGAAATGATACTAAAATAAGAACAAATGAAGACATCAGATGCAAAAAAACATCTAAAATTTTCTTCTAAAATCATTCTTATCAGGCTCTTATGTTTACAGTTATTTCACTGTAATGGCAATGAAAAGGATCTATATTTGCCTGATAAAAATTATAACTGTTTAAAAGAATTTCAGATGGACAGATTTTGACATTTGTGATTAAATGAGACATGTAATTTTTGTGTGAACTATGCCTTTAAATGTTGCCCTGTGCCCTTGTTTACACTGAAATCATTTGTTTATGATGGAATATTATATCCGATACCATTGTATTTCCTGAAAAAAATTAAAATTGGAGATGACTGCTTATTTATTGCAAGGGCATAAATATGGAATATAATCTAACTTTTGCTCTTTTGTGTTTTACAGGAAGCTTAAATTCTTACAAGGCAAATTACCAGAAAAGAGGCAGAACACTCCGTGTCAACGTGGCTAATCGGTGACGGGAGGAAACTGTTCTGTGAGGTCACATAGTGGAGAGCACAATGGGTAAGTCTTAAGATATTCTTGATTTTTAAATGGAAATACAATCTTTAAAAAAGACAAGAATCATCTGTTTTAACTGAAAAAGTGGCACAGTGGTTGATTAATTGTTGTCTTTTCAAAGGGCCGTTTGGAGAGCGAGGACAGAGGAGTGAGGAGCTGCACTGTTGGTTTGTTTGTTTGTGAAATGCATTATAGAGTTTTCAGATATGCATATACAAACAATAACGATTATGCCAAATAATGTTTGTCAGGAGCTTCACTTTAACTTTTAAGATGATTGTTTTGTGAAGTTGTAAATATACAAGTTGCAATGGTCATGTTCAAATTGTTCCAACGGAACCTTGCTTAAAGCATTCAGAATAAAAGTTATGAAGTTTTTACTAGAAAATAAGTTTTTCAGGAGCTTAAAATTAACTTTTTTTTTTTTTAAACTTATTTTATAAAGTTATGAATGTACAAGTTATGATAGTCATGTTTAAATTATTCCAAATAAACTTTGCTTAAAAGCATGAACTACTAGTTTCTGTTTATTGAATACCTTTTAGCTTTTTAGTGGATTTAATGTAACGTTTGTGTTTAGGGGTTTACTGTAAAATAAGGTAACCCAAGCAGACAAATATATTAGCCCATGTGAATACCTGTTGTGGCCCATAAGAGAACTACATAAGACCTAGCTGGGTCCCATCACTTACCCATGTAGGCAGACTCATGTAGGCACCAAATGGGAGCTACCTGGTTAACCCATATGGGCCCTATATGGAGCCCATCATCAGCTCATCTGGGTTAACCCATGTTGGGCCACCATGGAAACAGAGGACAAAATTAGCCGGGTCCCAGTTGGGTAGCCCAGGTGGGCCCCAGATATCGGCACAGTTGCAACCCCTGTGGGCCCCACATGACTGTGTTGGCAGCACCACACTGAGGGGAGCATCCCACAATGCAACAATAATAATTATAATAATAATAAAAAAAAATGCAGTTCCTTTATGCAGCCAAATTCTACAGCAGCATCAGATGTATCATTCACAGAAAGCAATCCCAGAATGCATTGCGAATGCAGGCTCAGTGAAAAAGTTAATCTAAGATTGGGGAAGTACCAAGAACTTATTTCATTCAATAGTGAAAATTATAGATAGTAGTTAGAAGTAGTTTTAAATAATAAGTAATATTAATATAAATAATTATAGAATTAGTTTTTATTAAAAAATAACCATAGTTATATTGAAAAGTATAGATAAAAGTATTAAAAATAAAAATATAATAAAAGTAGCTTATTTTTTGCTATATTATTATTATTATTTGATTCTATTTGATTAATAATTATTATTATGATTATTTGATTAATAATAGCCCAGTTACAATTGGCAATTTATACGGCCCAAACACAGATGACCCATCTTTCTTTCAGACCTTTTTTTCTTCCATTTCAAACTTTTCTAACTGTCCAGTCATAATAGCAGGTGATTTCAACGCAGTTCTAGATTCAACAATAGATAGATCTAACAGTTTAGGCAATAAACGTATCTGGAAATCTACAGAAACCATAAAACGGTTCATGAGTGATTTTGGTCTTGGCGATAGTTGGCGTATACAGCATCCTAACGTTAAAGAATATTCATTTTTCTCACCAGTCCACCAATCATATTCCCGCATTGACTTCTTTCTCACCAGTAACTCTATCATATCAAATATTTCTGAATCAAAGATCCATCCAATAGTTATTAGTGATCATGCCCCAGTAACATTAAAATGGAACATAAATAGTCCACATAAACCCTTTACTAGATGGCGATTTAACACATCTCTCCTGAAAGACCATGACTTTGACAGTTATTTTAAAAGAGAGTGGGCATGCTTTCTAGAGATGAATGATTCGCCGGAATTATCTCCATTTCTTCTGTGGGAAGCAGGGAAAGTGTAACGAGGAGTCATCAGATTGAGGATCCATGTGCAGTTTATTTAACACCAGAACAATAAATACAAACAGCCGTAAAGGCGAGATGAGGGCGTGAACAGTACAGGCTAAGATCAGGGCAGGCAGCAAAGATTCACAGTCCAATAAACAGATATGGGTCAGGGCAGGCGGCATAGAATCACAGTCCAGTAAACAGATATGGGTCAGGGCAGGCGGCAGAGAATCACAGTCCAGTAAACAGATATGGGTCAGGGCAGGCGGCAGAGAATCCAGAAACAGTCCAGGTCACAACAGAATAAACAATCCACAATGACATAACGCTCAGAAATGATCACCTAGGCAAACCAAGACTTCGCAAGGATGAATGTGTGTGGTGTTATTATATGGAGAGAGTGTAATGATTAGCAGGTGTGTGTGCAATCAGTCCCAGTTATGTGGGCTGATGGGAATTGGAGTCCAAATGCGAATCAGTCAATATTCTGGTGAGGGTTCCCTCTGATGGTGCGGAGGAGGCGGTATGGGAGCCTCATTTGTGACAGAAAGCAGTACTAAGAGGAAAAATCATTTCATTCTCCGTTTACAAAAAAAGGAAAGAGAAGGATCAACAAGCAGAACTGGAACAAAAAAATCAAAGAACTGGAAGACTCCAATATAAATAACACAAAAGAAAATACACAGGATACATTAAGAAAATATAAATTTCAGTTAAACGAATTAATCAATAAACATACCCAATTCCTAATTCAAAGGCTAAGACAAGAAAACTTCCAGCACAGTAACACATCTAGTAAATATTTGGCAAATCAAATCAAACAAAATAAGGAAAAAACAACAATAGCAGTTATTACAGACACAGCAGGGAGGTCCACCAATTCACCAGAAGAAATAAATTATTTTTACAGTAAATTATATTCTTCCGAAAAACACCCGACTCAGAAAGACATCGATTCATTTCTCAACAATATCAACCTACCTCAACTTAGTAAACACCAAATAAATACTCTTGAATCCCCGTTAACAGAACATGATTTTTTTAATGCCCTTAAACTTATGCCGAACAATAAAGCACCAGGTCCTGATGGATACCCTGCTGAGTTCTACAAACACTTTTGGTCCATCTTATCACCACTCTTTATCCGAATGATAATTGAATCAAAACAAAAATCAAAACTCCCAGACAATATGAACACAGCCACAATTTCACTCCTTCTCAAACCCAATAAAGACCCAACACTACCATCAAGCTATCGTCCAATTTCCCTAATCAATGTAGACATTAAAATCATCGCCAAAACACTAGCCTATAGATTAGAAAAAGTCACACCATCTATAATCCATCCAGACCAAACTGGTTTCATTAAAGGTAGACTTGCATCTAACAACACACGTAGACTTTTTAACTTAATGTATTATTCATCAATTCATAAAGCCAAAACCATCATAGTCGCTCTTGATGCAGAAAAAGCTTTCGATAGAGTAAACTGGAAATTCCTGTTTTCCACATTAGAGAGGTTTGGTTTTGGGGAGTCATTCATTAATTGGATTAAAATTCTATATACATCACCTTTAGCCACTGTCATCACCAATGGACTAACATCACGTAGCTTCACACTGCACCGGGGGACTAGACAAGGAAGCCCACTCTCCCCCTCACTTTTCACCATTTTCATTGAACCATTAGCAGCAACCATCCGTCAAAACAGCAACATAAATGGAATTCAAACACTAAATATACACCACAAAATAAGTCTTTATGCTGATGATATATTATTATATTTACAAGATCCTCCATCATCATTACAAGAAACTATTAAACTCATTGACTCTTTCTCAAATATTTCTGAATACTCAATCAACTGGAGTAAATCTGCTATACTTTCATTACATTCCACCAGTTTGGATGTGACATCCATACACCACCAATTCCTCTGTGCACCAATTACATCACATATCTAGGTATTAATGTTTCCCCCAGGCTGTCAGAGCTGTTTGGACTCAACTACACTCCACTACTTAAAACAATAGACGATGATCTTCAACGCTGGATGAACCTACCACTATCTATTATGGGCAGAATATCAGTAATTAAAATGACTATACTCCCTAAATTAAACTATTTATTTACAATGACACCAACACAACCCACCCTTTCCTGGTTTAAATCACTAGATTCAATCATTACCAAATTCTACTGGAAAAACAAGACCCCAAGAATTAAATTGACTACCCTACAGAAATTAAGAACACAAGGAGGACTGGAAGCACCACATGTTTACCAATACTTTCTGGCCAATCAACTTCAAAATATACATAAATGGATTCACCCTGACCCATCAGAAAGCACATGACTAAGATGTTGAAGAAACAATTTGTAAGGACATTAATACTTCAGATTTACCCTTCTACAATCAGACAATCAAAAAGCATCATTGTTTTAAAATGCCGACAAAAGCAGCAGCTCTGACAGCCTGGTGGAAATTCCATCAAATCACAAACTCCCCTCTTGCACCATCTAAATACACCCCGATTTGGAATAACCCAGATTTTACAGCTAACAAGAAGCCACTCAATTTACGCACATGGGCAGAAAAGGGAATCGCACAACTGCAGCATATCTTTCATAATAATAACCTGGCACCATTCTCCCACTTGGTCCAGAGATACGGCATTGGGAGCAATTGTTTTTTGTAATACTCACAAATCAAATCATCAATTCAATCAAAAATTGACATTAGGACAATTAATCTAGACCTCCCCCTCCCAATATCAGCGCTAATTAATATATCTTCCTCAAAAAAACTACTCTCCAAAATATACAGAATTATATCAAAATCAGACAATACATTAGATCTACCAAATGTTAAATGGGAATCAGATTTATCTATTGCTCCCGATGCCGCCTTGGACACAAATCTGTAAAAATATTTATTTCATGACAAAAAATGCCAACCTTCAACTTATACAATATAAAGTACTTCATAGATTTCACCTTACTGGACGAAAGTTATTTAAAATGGGTTTTACTTCAGAAACATGCTCACCTTGTACACAAAACACCCCAGACACCTATCTTCACGCCATGTGGCATTGCACCCCAGTTAAAGAATTTTGGGAAAATGTTACTGAGTCACTATCCAACCATATGGGATGCCACATCCCATTGTCTCCCTCCCTCTGTATATTAGGTGACATATCCATAATCAACTCAAACGATACAGATAGTAAATTACTCCTAGTGGCTCTAACTATCGCCAAGAAAACTATTCTCATGAACTGGAAATCAAGGAATACCATACATATTATATCTTGGAAAAACTTAATAACAGACTACATCTCCATGGAAAACCTGTCAACTTCCACTCAAAATAATACAATACAATTAAACCCCTCTTTGTTATCTCTCATAAACTTCCATCAATCATGAATCCGTTGACCCTCTTTGTCTGAAGCCATCCTCAACAACACACCATTCATCAATATCTACCCAAGATTTGGGGGAGGGGGGTTAGGAAGAGGTAGCAACAATGTCTAATATCAAACTAAATTAAAAACTTAGAAAAGATTAAACTTTTTTATTTTATTATTATTATTTTTTTTTCTCTTTCTCTATCCTTTCTTTCTGTCTCTTTATGTTCTATCCACTTTTAGTGTTTTTTATTTTATTTTTTTTCCTCTCTCTTTTCTTTTCTCTTTCTGTTTTCACGCCTCTGGGCCTCGGTTGACTGTGGCATCTCAGTTCCTGCCCTGTGTGGTTCGGTTTAGTTGTTGGTGGGTGTGCTGTGGGGCCAGGGACCTTGTACCTTCAACCTGTACCAGCTTTGGCCTGGTTTTCTTGCCTCTGGCAGGTTCAACACTACATGCCTTGCTTTTTTAATGCATGACTAGACTATATACACACATCTATTGTAAAACAAGTAAGGGAAGAAGGGAGAAGGAAAAAAGAAAGGGAAAAAAATGCATATATGTATATCAGACACACACAGGGTAAGCGGGACGTGAGCATGGGGGCCTGGACTTTGCACTGGGCTGGCTCCACGCTGCACGTCACGCTTTTTTAATGCATCATACACTCAACAATACATATACATATGTAGGGTAAGCGTGGCATGTGAGTGGCGGCCAGGGTGGGACTTTGGGCCTTTTTTTGGAATGTGTTGCGGGTCTGAATGACAGGAAAGGATGTATATTTACAAATGACATGAAGTTGACCAGACAAAACATGAAATATTTTGTGTTCATATTGTCTGCAATGAAATACAAGTCAAAGTAAATTTAGAAATCACTACTTTCTTTTTTTATTTGCGTTTTCCATACTGTCCCAACTTTTTCTGATATGGGGTTGTATAATAAATACAATTTAAATAAAACAAACATAATTATGTATATTCTAAAAATATATGCATATATGCATATATATATATATATATATATATATATATATATATATATTAACATATGTATATTATATAAATGTATATTAAAAATTAGCTTAACATAAAGCAATAGTAGTTTTCATTTAGATCTGTGCGTATCTGTGTGTAATGTGTGTATGTGAATAAACTCTACTTCAGCACAAAATCTGCAAATTCTCAGCCTGCTCATGCTTTATATAGCCACTTGATAATAAACAATGACAGCACCATAAATAAGACATCAAAACTCTTCTGCGAGTATTTGTATATTTGTGCTTTCTGGCCTGCCACGTTGAGCTCTGAACTTTGACTTCAGCCACTCACTGTCTTTCCCAGGAGAAATCTGTGCCCGAGGGTGAACTCAGGCTTCATTATATTATACAAACGCATGCAGAAATACACACACACAAACAGAAATCTGCCCTAAGGCCTCCATATTCCTTCTGTATCATAACACCGCTGTTTCTCACACACATTTACAGATGCATCATGGCTCACTGTTTGGGTTTCTTGCAAACCACCAGGGCAAATCCCATTCAAGTTTAGATACTGTTGCAAAGACAAATTGGTGTAAATATGTAAGTCCAATGATATTATGCCAATTTTATTGACTTTTAAATATACAAAAATTTTGAGAATCAAAATTTTTTCACGCTTCCCAGTTTTACGTGTAAATTTTTCTATTTTATACAATTTATTACACTTTAAAAATATAATTTTTTTTATTAAAAGCTATTTTAATATTTAAAGAAATTTTCTCATATCTCATATTTTCACAAATTGTCTCATATTATTTTATTTTAAATTTTAGGGCTGTTAATTGAAAATAAAAAATGTAGCCAAAAATGTTTTCTGTACACATTTACATAACTGAACTAAATTTAATTGGTAAAGGGATAGTCTATTTAATTTAATGCAACTTAACTCCATTTGTTATATACAGTGTCCTCCACTAATATTGGCACCCTTGGTAAATATGAGCAAAGGCAGCTGTGAAAAGAAATCTGCATTGTTTATCCTTTTTATCTTTTACTCAAAAAATTCACATTGGTGATAACACATTGGCTGTTAAGGAAATGTATCTAATAGTATCTGATTTGGACAAATGTTTCGCTTTGAAACTTTCATTTGAAATGCACAAGTGGATTTCTATGGCAGTAAAACCATTTGCGATAAAAGATGATTTACAAATTCAGCCACTTGAGTTTCAATCAATTCAAAAGTGTGTTGTTTGGCATTTCATGTGTAATGAGTGGCAATTACCTTTCAGTCATTTTGCCAAGGCTTAATGGTGCATTGGAAAAGGGTTAAAAACATTCATGTGTAAGAGTGATCAGTCTAGATCCATAGTTGCAGGGCTTCAGGTAATTTGTTCCTGGCAACATTTAAGACCCATATAGCCTGAACACCTGTGCACGCTGGCACAAACCTGTACCATGCCTACACTGAATTAACATACTTCCTTATCCTCCACAGAAACAATCTGCCCATGAATACTTGATAAGAACTCACTGTGGACATCAACTTGCCTAACCAGACTTTGAACTTGTGGCCACTTTGCGGTTTATTCTAGGCCAAGAATCATCTACTTAATGTAAGCCTATGTGGTGTGTTTTTAACCTGATATCTGAGAAATTTGCATACTATTTGTTCATTATTCCATGGTTGCAACTTGTTAGAGGGTGTATGAATGGACTTATGCCCTCTCCAATCATATCCAGTTTGGACAAACTAAAAGGCAGAGTTATTTGAAATTTTGCAAGTCTCCCTAATCAAACATACCTGATTCAGGTCAGAAGAGACTCCAAGACCTGAAATGGATGTCATAGAAAAGAGACATTCAAAATGTGCAGTGGTGGGGCTCTAGGAATGTGGTTGTGAACCTTTGGGTTATACGACACCAGAGAAATTGGTGGGCAATGCAGGCATGTGGACGCAACGTGGTTAAAATTTCTAACTCTCATAAATATGCATTACTGTCAGGCATATCTGATTTTAATTTTCACCAATGCAATTCATTTTTGTGTCCAATATGCATTGGATGAGGGGCAGTCAACCCTACTCCTGGAGGGTTACTTTCCAGCCCACCTGCCAGTTATTTTCAAGTAGTCTTGAACACCATGATTGTGTTTGATTAGGGTTGGAGCTAAATTCTGAGGGTTGGTAGTCCTCCAGGAGCAGGCTTGGCTACATTAGATGGTACAAAGATTGTTGTTGGTCCACAGACCACTGCCTCACCTCAAATGAGACCAACGCGGCGACAACAGAAATTGTTTTGGAGGCAATCTTGTAGAAGGTCACCTCAGCAGCAACGCTTTATATGCATACCTGAGTGTCCCATAGACTAAAACCTTCTCGAACTGAGGCTTCATTGTGTGATTTGGCAAAGGTGACTGATCTGCACACACAACCTGGCAAACAACAGCACAAATTAGAGAGTGAGAGCTGAATGGAGTACAAAATACATTGTACACGATCCTTGAGAAACCTTAGAGAACATGAAGGCCATTCCTTGAAACGGGATCTCCCATTGAGTGCTGAAGGTTGTGTGTTTCGAGACCCAGAAAACCAGAAAATCTTGTGAAGTTTAATATTTGTGTAGTGATCCCGTGGGAAACACCAAGGGGAAAAGCACATGTACTCACTCAACCTCTAGTGACCTTTTAAGCACTTCTTCCTTCCTTCAAAAATGCAGTGTAATCACACTTTTATAGTTATCGAACCTAAAATGTACAGAAAAAGTTGGACTGACATGATGGTATTTTCAAAAATGCAATATCAAAAGTGCTTTACTTACTTCATGTCTTTGGGTTGAGAATACCCAATTCTGGCTATAACAGTTTAGTTGACTGCCCCATGAGCTCTGGGATAGGTTGGATTTGTCTTGCTCAGCTGAAGTTGTGCTTCTTGTTTGGAAACCAAAAAGCCAATTATTTTCTTTATTTCCCTCTTGTGTCCACATCGGACGGATACAATTCCTCTTGTGTCCACATTGGAGGAATTAAACCAGAGTTCTCCAAGCAAACAGTTTCATAGCAGGGCCTTAAACTTTAAGTACCAGAATGGGCTGCCCGTCCAGGGTTTTGCTATGGACAATCAGACACTTATTGCTCACAAAGAGATGATATAAGATCCATATCCTTCACTTAGAAGTCTAAAGAGATGTGCTTACACCACTCTTGGGCTATAAATAACCCTTCACTCATCATAAATTAGCATCTCATCATTTTAATGAGCTCAAACAGACTAATATATTCATGAATTAATTTCTTCCACTCCCTGACCTGTCTGATCTTAATGACACAAAGAGTTGGATGTGAAGACTGAAATACTGTAAATATGTTTTTAAGCTCATATAAAAAAGTGACTATATACTTCTCCAGACTTAAAATACAATGTTTGACATTTGTAGATTTGGATTAAGACAGTACTTTGCACCTTATATTAATATTTTCCCTTGTTGAGCTGCCCGCATGGGAAGGTTTTAACAATTCTTCATCCTGTGTCTTAACCTGACACACGGCCCACAGTCTACTGTGTATTGCACACAAAACTTAAAACACATTTGTAAAAATCACAAGATCCAAACAGATTGCCTGACTGCTATGCAACTTCCGGGAGTCCAGGTGCACAGGTTTTTATTAGTCTGCTGGGAAACAACAATTGTGTCACAGTTACACTTTGCTTGGTTACTGGAGGCATTAAAGTACTATTTACTGTAAAGTTGCTTTGAACTGATATGTAATGAAAAATGATACGCACTAAAATACGTTGCATTGAAATGATACGTCTAGACACAATATCCTTGCAGTTTTCCATCCATTGAAGAAAGAAAAAAAAAAACGAAATGCATTTGGCGGTACTGCCGCCTTTTTTGCATTCCACTCAAACATTTTCACATTAACTAGTAACTAAAAATTTCCATACAATAAATATAATATATACATTTTAAATATTAATGGAAATCAAATTGTTCATTTCATTGTTTGTTTAGATTTTAGAAACTGGTAATGTAATAATTTTTCATGATGGATTTCTAAATGCACACATTTCTCAGTCCATTTTGTCTGTTTTGAAGGTAAATATTTGATATTTACTTGATTTTTGTCACATATTTTGCTGCTAAATATAATGTATGCAGTTTTACACTGCAATTTAGGTGTCACCAATCTGTGGTGATCACTTTTGCATATTATTATGCTTTGTTGTACAGTTATTGAAACATTTTATAAATAAATGACTAAACTTTTGTAGTATGCACTCGGGCAATGCTGGCTTGCAACATCCTTTCTTTCCCTTTCTTCTGTACCTATGAATAAAAGTGCAAAATTGGGCGGAAAAATCAAATTTGTATTATAAAGATTTTTTCTCCCAATAACACAGCATCAGCGCAACTTAAGCACAAAGTGCAAGATTTTCCCAAGACGGTGTGAAATATGTATCTCTCCGTTTCTTCCCACCATACTCTTCCTCATTGCCGGGTGCCAATTGGACTTGTAATGGAATGCAAATATGCTTTTCTCTTCCCTCTGACACAAATAATGGTTCCCTCTTAAGAAGTGGGACTGTGGACGGGAGTGCCTGGCTTTGAAAAATGGCATTGTTATCATGAAAAGTAATTTCTAGGTTAGTAAATTGCTTTCCTTGTTCCACCACTTTTCAATTAGTCAGGGAGAGCTTGTGTGGCGGAGATGCGGGCGGTAATAAAGCAGCCCTTAATTCATGGTATTGTGATATCTGACACAAAAGAGAAACTGAGCCAATTAAAGCTGTGGTGAGGGACACGGCTTATAATACATCCTAAAACCTCTGCAGTCTTTAGAGGCCATATAGTCGTCACTCTCTCGCTTTTCTGCCTTCCTTGTAATCCCTGACTCATGCTTTTGTATGTTATGAAGAAGAGATGATCATAATTGACATCTCAGGGATCGACGCAGGTCTTCCACAGCGAGACGGTTGTAATGAGTAGAAATACATTTTATTGGCTTTGATTTATTTTCCCCCATTTATAGGAGATACACTCAGTCGTGACTGTCCGAACCCAATAAATGAGGTTATTATGAGCCTCAGGGTGAATCTCATGAGAACATGTCCAGGTCACATATAAAGAAAATGAAGCATATTTTTAGGATTATTTTTTTTATCATTTATATTTTATATCATATAATTTTCATGGCAATTAAAGGAATAGCTCATGCAAAACTGAAAACTTTCATAATGCACTCACCCTGATGTCGTTTCAAACCTGATTGCTGTTGTAATTTTACCATGGAACATAAAATGAGACGCTTTGAAGAATATTTTGGGGCTCTAAAAAGGCCCCCACATTTTTGGAAGTTATTGTGTGTTATATGGTGTGACACTTTGATGCACTATTAAAAAAATAATAATAAAATAAATAAATAAATCAGATATAAAGTTATTTAATATTAATTTACTTTAAAAGAAAAAATCTTCTAATAATTACTTTTTTGGACATTTCTAATTATATTACAGTATAATTTTAATATAAAAATGTTCAAATAAAAAAATTATTATATTAATGGTTTTAATAATATTCTATGATAATTTTCAAACGTTCATATATAAAATCATTTCATTCATGTATTAATTATATATAGATACTTTATATTTCGATTATATTATTATTAATGTTATATTATATTTGTAATATTTTAATTTTAATATTAAAAAGTTAATATATTAAAATATTATATTACATTATACTATTAAAATGTTTATATATTAAAGTCATTACATACATTTTTAAATAATGTATATATTATATGCACATGTTTTACATACAGTATATCGATAAATTTATATCGGGAATTTTTATTTATTTATTTATATAATAAAAACTCTAATAGATTGTGTTGAAGCTAATTGTGCTAATGCATTTTAATGAGCTTTATAAAGTTATTTTATGACATCACCACAAACCAAATCATGTCTAGCACAATTTGATCTTTTCTTCCTACCAATTTTCTCTTTCCTTCTTTTTCCCTCCCTCTCTTCTCACTTTCAGCATATGAATACATATTGCATAATGTTCAGTGATGGTCTGTCAGGATGGCGCTAACAGTATATCATTGAGGTGCAACTTCCTGCCCCAATCCGCTAATGAGCAGCAAGCCTCGCCAAGATCGTGCTCCGTCAGGTGCGGTGACAAGTAATATTAGTTTTCTTGCCTTTAATTAAATCTAAAGTGGCCCCGCAGTCTACTGCATAATTGGAAGCTTGGGTTGCGAGTTATCGGCCCCAAAGTTCATCAAAACAAATACGTCTGGATGGGCAAGTTTAATACCCTCTGCAGTGTGGCTGCTTCCTGCATGAAGAAGTTTTCACAATTAATTTCCTACAAGTGACAGGTGACAAAAACATTGAGACCCAACGTTTGCTTGTTCTTGACCAAAATAAGTTTCAAATGTGGGAAGTTTTGTGGTTGGGCTACAAAAAACTACAGTCGTAACACTACTGAGAGGATCCGAAACACACCATTTACAATCTCCGTTCACTTTTCCGTTAATCTGATGAAGATGGATGGCGCCTTCATCTTCAAAGCGTCTCTCTTGTGTTGCTTTTTAGGGGCACATCTTTATCTGCAAGGCTAATGTTTTCTTGAAGTTTGTGGATCCTCATGAGGTACAGACAGCAGAGGAGAGATGACTCGATGTGTTGAATATCTGATGCCTTCCTCTTTCCCCGCTGTGGCCATTACTCACCTCCTTGGAGATGATTGCTGAAGCCACAACAGATGCAAAAGAGACTGACACTGAGACACTGTGTGAGTTACATTTCAAAAATACACATTATGAATGATTACGTTCACAGGATGGATCTTAGCGCTCACTCTTCGTCTCTGTTTTGTTCCTTCCTCTGTGCCTTTTGAGTCTTGTGCGTGTCTGTAAATGTAGAAAGGAAATCATTCTAGCGAGGACAGAAGCAAACTATGAAAAGTAAAGTAAGAAAGGATATTACTAGAGCTTTAAAGTCAGCTTGAAATTGGCCCAATTTACTTTCTCAACACATGCTCTTGTTCTTATTGTGAACGAAGCAGATTATTCCAAAGAAAGAAACATTTTTCTTCGTAATCTTTCATCAAAATGGAATAACTTGCCTTGCCTCGCCTCTAAATCGTATTTCCCTTTATGCTGACATCATCAATGCCTCTTATTTTTTATCCCCTCCCCTCCACTCCAAACACTAGTCATATAGAGACACTTTTTACCATCTAAACAATTCTCAACAAATAAAAGAAAGTCCTGTTTATCCTGGAAAAAGTCACATTTATAAGGTAAAATGGGGTTTGAACATAATTTTGGTTTGACTTTAAATAAATATACGTTCGGCAGAATAAACGGTCAGACTGTAGATTTTTATTGCTTTTCTGTGGATTATTGATTGTTCAAGTAGACGAAACAAAAAAACAAGAAAATTTTGGGGTCAATACAATGCAATAACACTTTTTCATTGCTTATACAATTAATTTGCATGCAAATTGTTCATAAAACTGTTTGTGTTTAAATTATACCTTTGAATCGAATGCAACAATTTATGTAAAAAATAGTTTTACATCCAATTTATTTACACAGAATATGAAAATATATAAGTACTACTCTGAATAAACACCATATTAACTAAAAGACATTCAGCCAGAAAAACACTAAAAATAAGTTCTTGTCCACTGGAAATGTGTCTAAAGCTGATGAAACATGGAAAATACATTGTAAATATTATTTTAAAAAGTATAAAAATATTCTAAGCAAATTCTGGAAAATCTAAAAAAAAAATTACTGTCATTTTAGAGAAGGGCACTATGCTAGCTATATTTTTGTATGTTTATGTATGCTACTTTCACTCTTTTGCCAATAGTATCTTTCCCCCCCTTAATCTGAGCAGTTATATCCCCTCCTTGAAGTCATTAAAGCCGTAAATCCTTTTTTGTCCCCATCATTCGTTGATCATGCTCCTCATTATGTGCTAATATGAAGTGTCACTCAGCATAAGGTGGGACAGGAGAGACGTATCCCCTCCTTTCCCTGCTGCTCTTAGTTTTAATTTAACTTCCTGTTGCTAAATCCCTCTATATTAGCCGGTGAGCCATACAAAAAGAAAAGGACACATAACTGCAGGGATTCATAGCCTCTGAGGTAAACAGAAACCTGAGGGTATCTCACAAATGTAAACAGGGGCTCTGGCAGCTTTCTGGTAATCCCCAACAGTCGTCGCTATGGGCCTGGCGACCTGTGAGCCAATGAGAGTGAAGCACGGAATGAGTGAACCAATGACAGCAACGCAGCTCAACAGCTCAGCCAATAACAAAGCAGCACTCTTTAGTCTCTTTTGCAAAAACATACCTTTACATCAGATGATTCCTCTCTTGCGCTTGAAAGATAAGAAGAGAGGTTATAATTTTTTATCACAATGGCCAGGCCTAAAATGATTTTAAACCCCAGCCTTATCTCGCTCTCTCTCATACTGCGCATGGAAACTTGACGTGGTGATAAGAATCCATAATGAGATGAGCCACAGAAAGGTAGCAGCAACAATATATCATGCTTATGGGAGTTTCCCTGCTAAATTGGGTCGTACCGTAGCCTTAAATTCTGTTAACGGCATTAGAGATTTGTAGCGGACTGTGCGAATGAGTTATGGAACTATAATTTTTGTTCTTGTTGAAAAAAGAGTCAACAGATTGTTTCAGGCTGTCTGTAATATAATTAAAACAGCTTATAATGACTTGGAGTGTTTCTTAAAATGCTTTTCTGTGCCTCACCAAATACAATCACAAAAATGTATTTGTTTCGAAACAGTTACAACTCAGCTTATTTAAAAAACAACAACAAAGTAATTAAGAAAATAAACATAATTAGTTTTACTAAATTCATCATCTTTTGCCTTTTTCACATTTTAATTATATGCTATTTACTATTTTCTATGTATTTATCCTGAAACTGTCATACAGCCAACTCATAAACATATTAGGCTACTAGTTTGTTTTATTTGTTAGCATTTCTGCTACTTGGCTAATAAAGCATGTTCGGCCGACCAGTCAAAACCTTGTTTTTTTGGGTAACTGTGTTTACAGATGTTTGAAAGATGCAGTTCTTGGATTTATAAATCAGTTACTGATTCAGTCAGATTCGTGAACAAATCGTTCAGACCAGTTTCGTAAACAAGCTCAAATGATCAATTGAAAAGATTTGACTCCCCAAAAGTGATTTGTTTGTGACTCTGACATTACTACAGAAAAGTTGGACTAATAAACAACAGTTGGAAGGCTATATTGGATAGGCAGCTAAGTGCTCAAATCAGTTTTTCAGTTTTGGGTCTTTTCCTCATTTCCCCACATTACTTCCTGTCAGTTTTCCTGTCAGCAAATAGTATATTAGCAACAAACAGCACAGAGACTCAACTACGTCCAGCAGTCTTTGCATATTAAGCTGGAATAGGAGAAAGTAGTTTAAAATCAAGACACACATCACCTATCTTATACAGCTTAAATTTTACTGTTTGTATGTGCTGCCAAAATCGTTACAACAAACTACGTACAGCCTACTGCTCCTGCATTAGCAAGTTAGCTTGTTTCCTTTGATCATTCAGTATGTTGGCTTTCTCATGCTCGGAGGAACACTGATAGCCTGATCAGGGGCTGTGTTTTCTCTCCATTTACAAAAACAAAAATGGCAAAGAGGTTGTGAGAGACTCAGGTGGATCTTTCCCAGCAGCCCTTTGAGATAATGAGCAGAAAATGGCAACATGCGCGCACGCACACACACACACACACACACACACACACAAACACAAAGTGAACAAATAGCCAAGAACACACTTAAACTACAACAACAACAGAACTAAATGAGTCGACTGGGGCAACCTGTCCATTTGATTACACACACATGCAAGCAAAGGCAAAACAAGTCCCAGCCGACCCAATGAATTTAATCTCAAAGATCTAGCCACTTTAGCCTTCCAAGCTAATGTTAGCAGCCAACTCTGGAAGTGTATTGATTAGCATTGCTGGCTCCAAGCAGGATTATTTTTATCATGCATCCTGTTTCAAGGGCTCAGGTGCATTAGCACTCAAATGCCACATGTACATATTCGCTATGTGAAAAATCAATATGATATATTACGAAAGGTACAAAATCCCTATCCCTATCCCCCAACTTTCTTAACCTCCTGATATTTTATACCTTATTCTTTAAAGAGGACTTTCATTACATGATTAATCATAACAAAATAATGTGATAAAATTATGCAGTTAATTTAATTAATTTGATGATTAATTAAATATAATTTTAATTAATTTGATGATTAATTATTATTTTCATTTTAACTGACTGCCCTAATATCAGTTTATACTGAATTATAGTTTAGGTGATAATTTAATTATTTATTTTAATGATCATTTAATGTCATAATTTTGATGAAATAAAGAGATTCTAGAGATTATCTCGGACTTCTATCTGGAAATGCCAGCTTTATAAAATGAAAGGCAGGCAAAACACATGAGAATCAGTGTATGTATGCTATTTGGATATATCTATCACTCTATATGTAATGAAAAACGACAGTGCATCATGATTAGGCATATTTTTTGCTTTTAACTGATATGATTTGTGAAATCTGCTCTCCAGCTGAGGCTTGTGGGATGCGGCGTGTTTAAACGCATTGTCCCCTGGAGAGGCACGCCGGCCTGCGGCAGACCCCACTGAAGTAAAGTAGACTCATTCTGTTCCCCTATAGGGAGATTGGAATGGGTAGTCATGCATTTAAAACTGTGGAGACAGCTAGGGAAAATGGCACGTTATCTCATTGAGAAAACAGAGCACAACTGAAAAATGCTCCAGAGGAAATGGAAAGAGAGAGAGGAAGAAGAAGAGAGAAAGGCTGTGCTGTAATAGTGACCTTGAAGGTGTGATTTGATAAACTGCAGTGTGGAGTACGCTTGCTCAACAACATATGCACACACACTCTGATACCCATGCACTCAAATAAATATATATATATAATATATATATATTATATATATAAATATATATAATAATAAATATAGGCCTTTACAGGATTTTTTTTGTATGTCCAAGTCAAATCAGATTAGGATTAGTTGCTTGTTACCTGTATGCACAATACTTTTTTACGAATAGGCTACTGCCAGCGAACTGTGGATGGTCACTTAAAATGTCAACCAGACAGTTTAGTGGGCAGTTCCTGGTCAGAATTAGGTGTAATATGGACCAGAATTTACGCAAAAGTAAAAAGAGAATCAAGTCATCATCAAGTTTTCTATTTGGAAACAAAGAAATCCAAAAGGATGAAACCTTCTGAGACTTCACCTCTTACCTCTTAACTCAAGTCGAGTATTCATCACAGAAGACAATCCCCTTTGCACGCAGGGCTGATGTTTGGATGGTTAATTGTTTTATTTAGGTTGAATTTTCCTTGATTTGTCTCCATTGTCTGCGGCAACGACTGATTGTTCACCAAGACAGTACTTTAGCGAAAAAGTTTAACTGCAATTAGCGCTTTCCCCCATAGAGGAATCCGTTCCTCTGTGGTACGATGAAAACGGATCACTCCGCCTCTGCTCTGAGCGTGGCAGGTTGTTTTCTTCATCAAGTTGAGGAACGACGGATGGGACCTACTTTAAATTTCAAAAGAACAACAAAGGTATTCATTAAAACTCCAGGCTCATTTATCTACATTGTCTTTCTTTTGTTCATTCCTTTCCTATATTTTAAAGCAACTTTACCTTAATGTAGCTGTTACAGAGGAGGCTCCCATACCGCCTCCTCTGCACCACCAGAGGGAGCCGTCACCTGAATATTAACCCATTCCCATTCGGACTCCATTTCCCATCATCCCTCATACCTGGGACTGACTGATCACCCACACCTGCACCTCATTAACACACACATATAAACCACACACACACACACACACACACACACACACACACTCCTTGCAAAGTCTTGATTTGCCTGGCTGTCATTTCTGAGCGTTATACCCGTGTTTGTTTTCTGATTATCTGACCTTGGACTGTTTACCCGTTATTCTGATTGTTTGCTGCCTACCCCGACTTGGATTGTTTATTGGACTGTGATTGTTTGCCCCCTGCCCTGATCTCTTGCCCGGTGCTCGACTTTGTCTCTGCCTTGTCTCTGCTGATCTGCCTGCCGATATCTGACCCTGTACTGCCTGACCATTCTTAATAAAGAACTGCAAATGGATCCTAACTTCTCTGACTCTTCGTTACAGAAGACTTCGCCAAACAGCGATCCAGCAGCACTCATGCAACTCTCAGCCGAGCTATCTGCACAAGCTTCCCAGCTCACCGTACACCAGCACCAGTTAAGCCGACTCACCACCCTGACCGAGGAGCTGGTCAAAGCGCTGCAAGGACTGAGTGTATTACCGCCCGAAACTGCATCTCCTTCTCCACTGGCCCGCAGTAGCCCTCCACCAGCTCAGGTACCCCCCATAAACCCCCGACTTGCTTTTCCAGAGAAGTTCAATGGAGAATCCGCCAAGTGCAAGGGCTTCCTACTACAATGCTCGCTTTTTGTTAACCAGCAACCCTCACTATACCCCACAGACTCAAGTCGCATTGCCTTTGTGTGTTCACTACTCACCGGTAAGGCCTTAGAGTGGGCGACCGCAGTTTGGAGGATGGATGGCTCAGCTTTCTCCACGTTCGAGTCATTTCTCCAACAATTCCGTGAGGTGTTTGAGCATTCCGCGGATGGGACTAACGCTGGTGACCAACTGCTAAAACTCGCGCAAGGAGGAAAGCCCGCTGCAGAGTATGCCCTATCCTTCCGGACTCTCGCAGCTCAAACTAATTGGGTGGAGGACACACTAAAACTTTTATTCCGGAGAGGTTTGAATCTAGAGTTACAGTCGGAGTTGGCCTGTCGAGATGAGGGGAGGAGTTTGAGTGAGTTCATTGAGTTAACCATCCAGATCGACAATCTGATTCGTTCTCGACGCCCCACTCGGATCACGCCCCGTTACATGCCCGAAACTACCACCAGGGCTGAACCCATGCAGTTGGGATTCACTCACATAACCTCCGAGGAACGGGAGCGCCACATGCAGTATCAGCTTTGCCTCTATTGCGGTCAAGCCGGACATATGAAGATCTCCTGCCCGGTCCGTCCACCGACCAGTTCTCGACCGGTGAGTGATCATGTTACAACCTCTCCATCAAGCATTACACTTCCAGTAAAAATCATAATTCAGGACAAAGTAATTTCTACCACAGCATTGATAGATTCTGGAGCAGCAGGCAATTTTGTATCACTAGAATTAGTTCAGCAACATAAACTGAAACTGAACCCCTGTACTTCTCCCATGGCAGTGGAGGCGCTAGACGGCCGCCCTCTCGGAGAGGGGAGAGTCTCTCGCATCACCGAAGAAGCCAAGCTGCTGATCGGAACTCTCCACTCAGAAAACATCAGATTCTACGTCATTCACTCACCAAATCACCCTATCATCCTCGGATTACCTTGGCTGCGCACGCATAATCCTCACATCTCCTGGAGAGAGGGGCAGATCCTTCAATGGGGCACGACGTGTCAAGAACGCTGCCTCTCAAAGATTTCCAAAGCCTCTACCATCCCATCTGTTCCC
Organism: Aspiorhynchus laticeps; assembly: GCA_023376895.1. Classification (NCBI taxonomy): domain Eukaryota; kingdom Metazoa; phylum Chordata; class Actinopteri; order Cypriniformes; family Cyprinidae; genus Aspiorhynchus; species Aspiorhynchus laticeps. The sequence continues at coordinate 71,861,923 of CM041793.1, forward strand.
CCCGTTCTGAACACAACCAGCACCGACTTGCCCCCCGAATACTCTGATCTCGCCGAGGCATTCAACAAGAAGAAAGCAGCTCAACTCCCTGCTCACCGTTCAGTCGATTGTGCCATAGAGTTGATGCCCGGTACCACTCCTCCCAAAGGTAGAATCTTTCCATTAGCTCAACCTGAGTCCGAAGCTATGAGACAGTACATAGAAGAAGAGCTAGCTAAAGGGTTCATCAAGCCATCAACCTCACCGGCCTCAGCCGGATTCTTCTTCGTCAAGAAAAAGGATGGAGGACTTCGGCCATGCATCGATTATCGTGGCCTGAATGAGATCACAGTGAAGTTTCGCTACCCTTTGCCACTAGTTCCAGCCGCACTAGAACAACTTCGTCAGGCCAGACTCTACACCAAGCTTGACCTACGGAATGCCTACAACCTAATTCGCATTCGAGAGGGGGATGAATGGAAAACCGCATTCTCTACCACTAGTGGGCACTATGAATACCGGGTTATGCCCTTCGGCCTTGCAAACAGTCCATCGGTCTTTCAGTCCTTTATGAACGACATCTTCCGAGACATGCTGGACAGATGGGTGATTGTCTATATCGACGATATACTGATATATTCCAACACTCGAGAGGAACACATCCACCATGTCAGGTCAGTGCTGCAACGTCTCATACAATACCAACTCTACGCCAAAGCAGAGAAGTGTGAATTCCATCAGACCAGCATTTCATTCCTCGGATACATTATCAGTCAGGAGGGAGTGGCAATGGACGAAAAGAAGGTAGAGGCAGTTCTCAAGTGGCCAAAGCCCCAGACAGTCAAGGAACTACAACGTTTCCTAGGATTTGCAAACTTTTACCGACGATTCATCAGGGATTTCAGCAAGATCGCAGCACCCTTAAAAGCCATGACTAAACGTCACTCTGCTCGTTTGAGTTGGTCACCGGAGTCACACCAGGCATTCGAGGAACTCAAAACTCGATTCACTTCTGCACCCATCCTCCGACACCCAGACCCAACACACGAATTCATTGTGGAAGTCGACGCTTCAAATACAGGGGTAGGCGCGACTCTTTCCCAACGTCACGGCTCACCAGCCAAAATGTACCCATGTGCATTTTTCTCCCATAAACTCACAACTACTGAACAAAATTACGATGTAGGCAATCGGGAACTTCTGGCCATGAAACTAGCGCTTGAGGAGTGGCGCCATTGGCTGGAGTGAGCCACTCATCCATTTTTCATACTCACCGACCACAATAATCTTGAGTATCTGCGTTCAGCTAAACGTCTAAACCCTCGACAGGCCAGGTGGGCGCTATTCTTCACGAGGTTTCGATTCACTGTGACTTACCGGCCAGGCACCAAGAATACCAAAGCAGACGCTCTCTCTTGCCAAACTGAAAAGGTCAGTCAGATCAGTAACAATGAGAATATAATCCCCGAAAAAATCCTCGTAGCACCAGTACAATGGGACATCATGACTGAAATTGAACAACTAAATCTTCAAGATCCACCACCTCCAGAAAGCCCTGCTGACCACACCTATGTCCCTGAACCCCTTCGACCAAGACTCATTTCCCAAGTTCATACCTCTCCCAGTTCAGGTCACCCAGGAATCAATGCCACCGCTAATCTGCTCAAAAACCGCTTCTGGTGGTCCTCACTACTCCCTGACACAACCCAGTTCGTAAAAAACTGCACCATCTGCAACACCTCAAAATCCCCCAGGCAGCTCCCAGCCGGTCTGCTAAACCCACTTCCCACACCACGTCGACCTTGGTCTCATATAGCGATTGACTTCATTACCGATCTGCCCAACTCTCAAGGCCACACCACCATACTCACCATAGTTGACCGATTCTCCAAAGCCTGCCGTCTCATCCCTCTGCCTAAACTGCCCACTTCCCTTGAAACTGCTGAACTGCTCTGTAACCAGGTATTCCATTTCTATGGCCTACCTGATGACATTGTATCTGACCGCGGACCCCAATTCACTTCAAGAGTATGGTCCGCCTTCTTTAAACATCTCAATGTCAATATCAGCCTCACATCCGGTTACCATCCCCAATCCAACGGTCAGACAGAACGCCTGAATCAGGAGGTCATACGGTTTCTCAGAGCCTACTGTCAACAACACCAAGCTGAATGGAGCAGGTACTTATTCTGGGCAGAATACGCACAAAATTCCCTGACAAAACCCGCCACAGGAATGACCCCCTTCAAGTGCGTTCTGGGCTTCCAACCTCCCATGTTCCCCTGGTCAGGAGAACCCACCGACCTACCTACCATCACTGACTGGCTGCAACGCAGTGAGGAGGTCTGGGATCGGGCTCATACCCACCTCCTTCATGCCGTGAGGCGACAAGTCCATCAAGCCAACCGACATCGACGCCCAAGTCCCGCATACACACCTGGTCAATGGGTATGGCTCTCAACCAGAGATCTACGTCTCCGACTCCCATGCAGAAAACTCAGTCCCAGGTATGTGGGTCCATTCAAAATTTCTAGACAAATAACCCCAGTATCATTTCGTTTGGAATTGCCCTCTAATTATCGTATTTCTCCCACATTTCATGTATCACTTCTGAAACCCGCTGGTGGTCCGAGAGGAGAGACGGAGGAGGGAGCCCAGCCGCAGACCCCCTGCCTTTCTTGGTGGACGGCGAGGAGGCCTACAGAGTGCATGAGTTGCTAGACTCCAGACGCCGGGGCGGTACTCTCCAGTATCTGGTTGACTGGGAGGGATTCGGCCCGGAGGAGCGTTCCTGGGTCAACGCAGGAGATATCCTAGACCCCACACTCACTGAGGAGTTTCACAGGACGCATCCGGAGAAGCCGGCCCCTCGACCTCGGGGAAGACCCCGGCGTCGCTTGCTTCCTCGCGTCAGGAGCCGCTCGCAGGGGGAGGGCTCTGTTACAGAGGAGGCTCCCATACCGCCTCCTCCGCACCACCAGAGGGAGCCGTCACCTGAATATTAACCCATTCCCATTCGGACTCCATTTCCCATCATCCCTCATACCTGGGACTGACTGATCACCCACACCTGCACCTCAATAACACACACATATAAACCACACACACACACTCACTCCTTGCGAAGTCTTGATTTGCCTGGCTGTCATTTCTGAGCGTTTTACCCGTGTTTGTTTTCTGATTATCTGACCTTGGACTGTTTACCCGTTATTCTGATTGTTTGCTGCCTACCCCGACTTGGATTGTTTATTGGACTGTGATTGTTTGCCGCCTGCCCTGATCTCTTGCCAGGTGCTCGACTTTGTCTCTGCCTTGTCTCTGCTGATCTGCCTGCCGATATCTGACCCTGTACTGCCTGACCATTCTTAATAAAGAACTGCAAATGGATCCTAACTTCTCTGACTCTTCGTTACAGTAGCTGTGCTTTGAGTATTATAGCTTTGAGTATTATGAGTGTTAACTTTTAAAAAGAAGTCCTTGAAAAATAATTGGTTTGGTAAAACTATAAAAACGACATGCTACAAGATGGCGCTGCTATGTTCGGCTGCCGTCCGGGCCGCTACGCTAAGACTATGCTTTTATTTACTTTTTTACTTACTTTTGATTTCTATTTTTACACACATAACGTCGGCACTGATCACCTATGACAAAAGTGCACTCTTGGACATTGGAAACCGCTTCACTAACCTGGTTCAGGACACTTTATCACCGAATCCATCGTGGCCTCTTGAGATTCTTCGGAACGCGGAGAACAAAGGACACAGGAGACGGAACAAAAAACACCGTGGAAAAAGCGCTGGTATTCGGAACAGATTGAGGAAAAGGGCTCACAGTCCTCCTTTACCGAGCCTTTTGCTCGCTAATGTCCAATCCTTGGATAATAAGATGGACGATCTTAGAGCCAGGATAAGTTTCCAATGGGACATAAGAGACTGTAACATCATCTGTTTGTCTGAAACATGGCTCACGCCCTCGGTTCCGGACACTGCTGTAACGCCGTCTGACAACTTCTCTGTTTTACGGATGGACAGAACAGCTGAGGCCGGTAAATCCAAGGGTGGTGGTGTGTGTTTCATGACTAACAAGAAATGGTGTGACCCCAGGAATATCTCCTCTCTGTCGCGATCCTGCTCGCCTCATCTGGAACATCTATCCATCATTTGCCGCCCATTCTATCTACCCCGCGAGTTCTCCGCGGTCATCGCTACTGCCGTTTACATCCCACCACAGGCAGACACCGGCTTGGCTTTGTCCAAACTCCACGACGTGATCAGTGGCTACATTAACCAACATCCTGACGCTGCTTTTATCATCGCGGGGGATTTTAACAAAGCCAACCTCAGGCAGGTCATGCCGAACTTTCACCAGCATGTATCCTGTCCAACCAGAGGACCGAATACACTGGATCACTGCTACTCTCAGTTCAAGAATGCCTACAAGGCCCGTTCACTACCTGCCTTTGGTAAGTCTGACCACGCCGCCATCTTCCTCACACCGGAATATAAACAAAGGCTTGCACAGGAACCCCCGGTGAAGAGGGAAGTGACGCGTTGGTCCTCCCACTCTGAAGCTATGCTGCAGTCGGCTCTTGATGACGTCGATTGGGACATGTTCAGGGCGAGCTCATCTGACGTCAGCGAGTTCACGGAGGTAGCAGTGAGCTTTGTAAACACACTACAGAAACAATAACTGTTAGGACTTTCCCTAATCAGAAACCGTGGGTGGACAGAACAATCCGTGATGCGGTTAACAAACGCACTGCCGCATACAACGAGGCTCTTTTGTCTGGGAATATGAGCGTGTATAAAGCATCGTGTTATGCTCTCAGACGAGCTGTAAGTGCCGCCAAACATCGCTACAAAGAGAGAATTGAGTCTCATTTTCAGCTCAATGACTCGCGACACATGTGGCAGGGACTAAGGACCATCTGTGCCTTTGGAAACAAATCCTCCGAGGAGGTGAGAGCAGATCCGTCGCTGGCTGAAGAATTAAACACCTTCTACGGCCGATTTGAAAGCAATGGCGGCATCGCGGCTCTGCCGAGCAGCACGTCAGGAAGCAGCAGGCAGAGAAGCGAGAATCATGTGATCACCGTGTCGGAGGACGAGGTTCGGAGGGCACTAAAGGGAGTGAACATCAGGAAAGCGGCTGGACCTGACGGGATCACAGGCCGGGTTCTGAGATCATGCGCTGATCAGCTTGCTGGTTTGTTCACTTCTATCTTCAATGAGTCCCTTGCTACCTCTGTAGTTCCCACCTCCTTTAAAAAATCCATCATCATCCCTGTGCCTAAGAACAGTAAACCCTCTTGCCTGAATGACTATCGTCCAGTGGCCCTCACATCTATAGTCATGAAGGTTTTTGAGAGACTTGTTAAGAGCCACATTAGCTCCTCCATCCCTGTTACTTTGGACCCTCTTCAGTTTGCCTATCGCTCCAATAGATCAACTGATGATGCCATCTCACACATACTCCACTCCTCCCTCACACACATTGACAGCAGCAATGGGAACTATGCAAGACTGCTATTCATAGACTATAGCTCAGCTTTTAACACCATAGTCCCCACCAAGCTGACCAATAAACTCACAGGCCTAAACACCTCACTCTGCGACTGGATTCAAGACTTCCTCACCGGCAGACCTCAAGTGGTGAAGGTAGGCCAGTACACCTCAAACTCCATCACCCTGAACGTAGGAGCCCCGCAGGGCTGCGTTCTGAGTCCCCTGCTATACTCTCTCTACACACATGACTGTGTGTCCTCTCACAGATCCACATCTATTATCAAATTTGCTGATGATACTGTGGTTCTGGGCCTCATTTCCAACAATGATGAGTCCGCATACTTGGATGAGGTGGAGAGACTAACATCATGGTGCCAGGACAACTGTCTCTCTCTGAACGTGAGCAAAACCAAAGAGCTGATTGTGGACTTCAGAAAGAGACACCTGCTGCCCTACACTCCTCTTATGATCAGTGGGACCCCTGTGGAGAGAGTAAGCAGCTTCAAGTACCTCGGCGTAAACATCTCCGAGGACCTGACTTGGACTGCACACATTCAAACACAGGTCAAGAAAGCCAGGCAAAGACTGTACCATCTGCGACAGCTGAGAAAATTCAGGGTCTCACCAACAATCCTGAAAACTTTCTATTAAGGGACCATAGAAAGTGTTTTGACTGCAAAGCCCTGCAGAGAGTTGTGCGCTTAGCTGAGCGTATCTCTGGGTCTGCTCTCCCCTCTCTGCAGGACATCTACATCAAACGATGCAGAGGCAGAGCTGACAAAATCATCAAAGACTCAAATCACCCTGGTAACTGTCTTTTCACTAGGCTGCCATCTGGTAAGCGCTTCCGCTGCCTGATGGCAAAAACAGAGAGACTCAGGAGGAGTTTCTTCCCCACGGCCATCAGGCTCCTGAACTCAAAGTCAGCCTCTTAAAAACATCATCTGACTTACTTCAAATCACTAATCACACACTCATTACTCTCTACCTCATAACTGTCAGTGTCATTTGCTCATTTGCACACTTGCACACTTGCACACAACACGTTCTGTATCTTGTAAATCGTATCTTATTTTTATATTTATTTTATTTTTTGTGATTGGCTGCTTCATGTCAACCATGTATAACCTGTTGCACATTCCTCTCTGTACAGTCATGCTTATATTAATATTTAATTCTACAGCTTACTGTCATGCACATTCTTTTACATTTTATATTTTATTCTTTATATCTTATTTTTCATTCATCTTATCTTATGTTTACTTCCCTTGTGTTGTTTTTTCAATATTTGCACTGTCCATGGAGCGGACCCGACTCTCATTTCACTGCTGGTTATACAGTCTCTGTATAGTCGTGTATGTGACAAATAAAACTTGAAACTTGAAACTTGAAACTTGCTACCAGGGCCATGCTAACCAGCCAAACATTGACCCCCCTCATAGTTGTTAACGCTCACACAGGAATGAAAACACCATACTTTTGTCCACTGCTACGCACACAATCATTTTCTGTGACATTCAGAAGAGTACTGAGGATGGTGTTGTGCCTGGCAGTAGTGACCTAGCATCCGTCTTCTCTTGTGTTATACTCTTTGAACAGGCGCCAAAAATATTAAACTTCATAACCTAGTGCCCTAACGGCTACGCTCCACTGAACAAAGTCCCCTGCAAGTACTTTCTCTCTCTGTTGTGCAATTTGCGAAGGGAACTGCTTATCCTACAGAACCTCATACGGCCTTGACATATCAAAGCCGAAATGGCTTTTCAAGTAGTGGCCGCTCAACCTCTTCTCCTTTAACGATGCTGTGGCTGTACAATGTCACTGAGGACGTCTTCATTACGGCAGCCAACCCGGATTCCGGAGTGAAACAACTAGCTAAAGCCATGCCAGTCTTTCACCTTTTGTTTCACGATTATGTAAAGCCTTTTTCGCACTCACGTCAGTTGGAATCCACCTGGGCCGCCAAATAGAACATTTCTAATTTAATGTCTCATCCACTTCACTTTGTTTGAACAGTTTCTATCCTCTTCGTCCTCCCTCTCGTGCTTCTCATGAGAGGGACTCGCTAAGCCCAGATTACTTTGAGCTCTCAAGTGGAGTATGAAATGAACACATATCTATTCTTTTGATACTTTCAATAGAATTGAAATGGATTTGCTCTATCAGAAAGGCATGTGCTCGCTACAGACTGGCTCGAAACGAAGTCCGTCGCTTCTCATTTATGTCATATATGGCTCACTTCTGACTGGGATGGAGTCGGACATATTTGGAGAGACTAAATAAATTTCATCCTAACGTGAAAGGAACTGTGATTTCTGTGAGGGAAGTTATTGGTTCACTTCAGAATGGAGCACATGAACATCCCAGTAATAATGTAATTCCTTCAGGAACTGTCTGAAGGAAACTGTGTGATTGAGAATTTCTGCTACTATTTCCCAATATGTGAGTCCAGATGAAAATTTTATTGCTCAGACGTTGTTCCTTCAAAACTTAATGAACTCCCCAGCAATGTTTCATGTACACTACCAATCAAAAGTTTGGGCTTGGAAAGATTTTTTTTTTTTTTGAGAGAGAAGTCTCTTATGTTCACCAATATTCTTACGATTTAAAATAATGTTTCTATTAAAATATACTGTAAAATGTATTTCTTCCTGAATTTTCAGCACCATTTCTCCAGTCTTCAGTGTCACATGATCTTTCAGAAATCATTCTAATATGCTGATTTGGTGCTAAAGTAACAATTAAGGGTGCTTTCACACTTGGTTTGATTGCCTGGTCCGAACCCGAGTTCGATTGCTCCTCCCTCCGTTTGCGTTCGTTTGCGTGATCAAGCCAGCAGCTGTTTACCTTGTTGCTTAGTAAAAACGCCACAGGAGAAGGTGGCAAAACACATAACATTGCTCTCCTCACTTTTATATTTATGAGTTTGAACCATTGGTTTTATTTCCAAAGCTTCAGTACATAACAGCACTTACGTCTGTCTTGCGAATGTACTGCAAATGCTCTAAAGAACGCTGAAGGTGAACAGAAATGAGATATACGGCTTTCTGCTTGCAGCTCGTCAGGAAAGTGAGTGAAATGCACAAACACACATTTTTATCAAATAATACATCTTTAATAGCAGTTCACTTTCGCGATTTGGTATTATTGCATTCATATCAGAAACGAACAGTACCGGAGTGCAAAACTTTTCAAAATGCTAGATGGCTAATTTGGTGGTTGATCTAGGTGACTATTCTATGTGTTTGCTCATTAGTCCAAGTCAAAAGATTCCATGTCTCTAATGTTATTCTTTCTTTCCTGTAGCTCAAATAGTAGAGCATGGCGCTAGCAACGCCAAGATCATGGGTTCGATTCCCAGGGAAAGCAAGAGCTGATAAAAATGTAAAAAACTGTAACTTAAATGCAATGTAAGTCGCTTTGGATAAAAGCGTCTGCTAAATGCATAAATGTAAATGTATTCTGGCCCCTAGATACAGCTTGCTTCAAATTTTTGAGATCTTTAATGGTCCTTTCTGGTGTTCTTGAGACACATCTCTACAACTTTTGAACCCTAAGTCACCAAAAGTCTACATTTGTCCTCTACATAATCGAATTTATTGGAGAAACTATATTAAAGAGATCTGTGATTTTTCTTGTCCCAATTGACAGACAGGTCTTGCTGTATTTATGAGACCCCAGAATGAAGGACGCCAGCTCATTTGCCCCAAGTCTCATAACCTTCACAGAGGACAATCCAAAAACAGCTCCCACACTCCAACATTCATTCACTCCAGTGCCAATTACATGCTGACTACAACCGCGCCTGACCGACAACTGACATCAAATCCGTTAACTGGCTTTTTCAGGGTTCACACTGTTATTTCATTATGTTTTATCAATATACGTTTGTCAGTGGGATTTAGCATTGATTAAGCAATGTTTCCATCTAGAGTAGGACTACAAAAGAAAGAAATCAAGAGAATGAAAGCTGCACAGAATTTTAATGGCAGATTAAAGTCTGAAAACTTGAGGTCTTTCTTACTTAAAAACTGACCTTATTTACTTTCTTAATACATGCACTTGGTCTTATTTTGAACAGTTTAGTGTTGCAAATTATTCCAAAGGATTATTTGGTATTCTTTTATTAAAATGTAATAATTTAGTCTCTGAAATGGCTTTCCTTTTATGTCTTAGCAAGTCCTCTTACAATTTTTCTTTATAAAAATCCCATTTCCATTAGAAATATGTCAGATTATTGCAAAAACAAAAAAATCCTGTTGTGATCTTGTAATCTAAGGCCTTGTCCACACTAATCTTTTTGTCTCCACTTTGACCTTCCGTCCACACTGAGATGGCGTTTTTGTCAACGAAAACTTAGCTTTTTGAAAACACTCTCCAAAGTGGATAAATTTCAAAATGCCGTTTTTGCGTTGTAGTGGGGACTGTGAAAAACAGAGTTTATTTGTTTTTTTTATAACAATGACACATTTTTAGTCATGTGATGCATATTGTACCAGTAGATATCTGTTTATACCGGTATTTTGACTGTTATGTGTTATAACCTTTCACACTGTTGCTAAAGATATTTTATTTTATACATTCTTCATATTACAGTCCTGCAAAGATGACAGAAAATTTTATCAGAATTGCTGTCCTGCAGCAAAAAATTAAGGCAGTTGCATTTTAGATCAAACATATAATGGGGAGTGAGCGCGACCTGGTCAGTGAACGATGAGATATTTTCGTAAATAAAATCCTGCCAGAAGAATTGCATGAAAACGTATTATGTCTGTTCCATCTGTATCATCTCAGTAAACTTTTATGGGGGTTTTACACATGCACAGTAAGGCGAATTCAACGTTTAACTTTTGGAAAAGACTTGAAAACACTTACGTGGACGGAGAGTGTTTGAAACGAAAACACCGTTTTTAAATGTATCTGGAATAATGTAGATGTAGCCTAAAACTTTTGTTGTGATCTTTAGGTCTAAATCTTTTCATGCAGTGACCTTTTTCAATCCCATTCTTTCTTCGTATCCTGATCTTTTCCAGTCATCTTGGGAACTCACTTGAGCAGCTATTTCCAGTCATTCAAATGCAAATTCAAATGCAACTACATGAACAGGAAAATATCAAAACTCCCAAATTGTTGATCAAGATTACATTCAAATAACATACTTCAAATGAAAAAACAATCAAACTGACCTTGACTTACAGTTTTACTGCTAATGAAAGGCTATAAGCTTCTTCCCAGTCCTCCACATTGACGGAAAGGACATGGGAGCACAGGTTGCCCTTGAAATCCAGTGAACTTTCAGTCCGCTGTATCTGTGCATTCTCAGTCAGTGAAACAATCACAGTCTGTGAGTTTTAATTTCTAACATCTCTCACTGTCTAAGACTCACAAAGTGAGCGGAGAGATCTATAATAAAAACTTCATTGCTCGTTGCTGAGGAAGGAAAGTAATTACAGGCTTTATAAGGTTATCAATTCCTTGGACCTGATCTTCATCGATCGCTCTGAGGAACATTTTACACATCAGACAGATAATAGGCAGGGCCTCAAGGGTGTGTGTTTGCAAGCATGTGTGTGTGTGCAGACATCTTCTTGCAGAGAAATAAAGAACTCTTGGCTTTAATCGTCTTTGCTTGACACAGCACTTTTCCTCAGCAGGTGTTACAAATCTCGACCGATAATGACTCCAGAGCAAATATAAAAATGTCTGGGACTCTTTAGGTGATTATATCTCAATAAGATCATTGTGTTTCGACATCATTCATACAGAAACATGTGCAACTCAGGGTAAGACTCATTTACTATGAATCTATTCACACCACAATCTTAATAGATGGACTTTTTAAGACATTAGGTGAGGTCACACCAGACTTTAAGTTTGTGAATTGTCACAAACTGGAAATTCTGATTGGAACCAAACTGTACAAGCATATGTAACATTATGACCTATAACGGTAGAACAAGTGCAGAGTCCATAGTCATTACACTGACTCCCACATTCAAATTTTTCCCTTGACCTATCTTTTCAATAACTATACTTTCCAAGATGGCAAAGAAATGCTCTTCTTCTGCCACATACAGGGTAGTACTTTTAGGCAGTAATAATAATAATAAATAAAAAAACCTTCAAAACCCTGGAGAGGTTTAGCCTTAATAGCCTGGTTTATTTTTGCTTTATGAAGGTATATGCACTGTACTCAAAAGACCAGGAGAGAAAAAGCAACTCAACTGTTGTTCTTTCAAACTGTACACCACCTTTCCATTTCAAATGACATTTTGAAAATCCCATAAAGGGATCAAAAGCAAATAATTTCAGCAACATAAAGCTCTGCATGTGGGGAAAATCACTTTTTTTCCCCAGTAAACCATGCACATGGATTTCATATATAAACAGGTAGGATAAAAAAAAGGTGACCATGGTGCTCCAAGAACATTATTGTAACAAAGAGGGGTATATATTACTTTTTTTATTTAATATTTTACCCAAAAGTGAAAATTCTGTCATCATTTACTCACCATCATGTCTTTTCAAACCTGTATGAACATTTCTTCTGTGAAACAAAAAAAAAGAAGATTGTGCTGGTCACTCTTTTCTATGCAGTTACAATGAATAGTACTGAATCATTAAAGGAATATTTCACCTAAAAATTAAAATTGTGGATTACTTGCAGATTATTGTGATGTTTCTATCAGCTGTTTGGACTCTCATTCTGATGGCACACATTCACAGCAGATGATCAATTGGTGAACAAGTGATGTAATGCTAAATTTCTCCAAATCTGTTCTGATGAAGTAACAAACTCATCTACATCTTGGATGGTATGAGAGTAAGTACATTTTCCACAAATTTGTATTTTTTGGTAAACTATTGCTTTTAGTTTCAAAAAGGACCCCAAAATACTGTAAAGCATCATAAAAACATATAAATGGTCCATACGTTTTCTGAAATCATGTGTTCAGTTTAACTCATTGTTCACTGACAATACTGAATCAGGGAGATGAACTGGTTAACACTAAATAGAAAAAAATTGCTTTCCAATATCATCATCATATGTTTTTACAAAGCTTTTGCATCATTTTGTAGGTCATGTCATAAAAAGTTTGCCAGAAAGAGGTAAACCTGATTTTTTTTGTCACATCAGAGCGCCGCCAGAGTCCCATCAGCGATCCTGAAGATTCTCCTGGAGATCAATGGGATTTGACGTGCTGTCAGCGGAATCAAATGCTCATGATGGAGGACTCCGTTCGGTTTATTGTTTCCAGCTGACGTAATGCTGAGCGGCTCTCCTCTAGCACACTTCTTCAAACCAAACCCGTACACTTCTTACCTTGTCTCTTTTTTCACCTTATGTTAAATGTAAGAAGTCGTCTTTTATAAAGACAATAGTCCCTGAAGACTTCAGCTGTTACAGACATTTTTGCATTATATAGCCATTATACTGTACTGTACTTTCATTATAAAATTACCATAAATTATTTTATATTCATATTTCAAATTTATTCAAAAATTGTGGTGAAATATGACCCAGATGTAGGCACCTTTTCATTTCTAGCCAATGATTTTGAATCAAAGTCCTCATAATATTCTGTAAATTTGACCAGGAGTCATACAAACATGGTCCTAGTTGGAGAGTGTTTAAAAAAGTCTGGAAATAGCATCATTTCATAAAGCAGCTAAGAAGTTTCCATGGTGGCCTTTGCTAATGCTTTATCACTAATTCTGGCTATCCCATTTAGAAGAGGATATGTGGCCCCCTTGACCCTGGAGTGGGACTGAGGACGGCGCAAATTCCAAAACATGGGAATACCAATGGCAATGGATCAAATGATGAAACAATGATGGAATTATCACATTTTTACTTACACACAACCTGTCCTAATTTCTCATTACCATAAACTCCCATGACAGGAAGAGACCGTTTTGGGGTGAATTACGCCTGGCACCATAGTGCTAGAGATGGAGAAATTGGATTAAATTCATGCCACTCACAGCTGCCCTCTGGACTTATGAACACACACACGCACACACAACTCTGGCATCATGAAAATAGAAAAGACTCAAATCCATGCTAAGCTGCTTTGGCAAATCACATTAACACATTATTTAAGGCTAAAAACCTTTACCCTTATCAACAGCCCAAACATCCAGATGTTCTGATGAATAAACTAACTTCTTCCCTCAGTAAAATTAATATTTAAACATATTTGAAGATGCTAATGAGGGAATTCATCATGCTACTTTATCCAAACAACACCTAGCATAGTATACAAACAAATGCTATCAAACAAAGTCATGTATCAAGGTATTTTAATTTAGAATCCATTATAATTGAGCATAAAGGTGGTACAAAATCGTCTCGGTTACGTACGTAACCCTCGTTCCCTGATGGAGGGAACGGAGACGTTATGTCGTGACGATTTACCTGGAAGCCCCAATCATCTCTGTAAAGAGAAAACGCCAATGAATATTGGCTAGTGGAATTTGCATACCTGAGCCCCTCCCCGTGCATACGGGTATAAAAGGGCGACAGGTGCATCCACTGATCAGGTTTTCCACTGAGGAGCCGAGACCGAGTCCCAGGCAACCAGCGGTGGTTCAAGATTGTGGCATGGGGACATAACGTCTCCGTTTCCTCCATCAGGGAACGAGGGTTACGTACGTAACCGAGACGTTCCCTATCTGTCGGTCACTACGAGTTATGTCGTGACGTCATAAGGGGTCCTATGGAAAGCGCCACAACCTGAACCCCATCACGACCTTGTGGCATGCAGATGCCGATAAACGAGAGTGTGACAGACAAATGCCATGCGAAGGTCGCAACCTTCCCATCGCCCCAGCGCAAATTCGCTAACCTTGGTGCCCGCAGGGACCACTGAGTACATCGCTGCTGGAGATAGCCAAGCCGCTGTTCCTTACCCCAGAGTCGGAAGGGATTTCGACCTTCAATGAAAGATGCTTCATGTCTTTCCTGTTTGTTGTTACAGCTTGGCATTAATGACGGGGAAGCGAGCCTTCCGGAGAAGGGCGCTACGGAGGCCACATCCTGCCCGATGGGAGGTACCATGTGGAGACACTGATATGGACTGACCCAGGCCTGGGGCAGTACTACATACGACTGGACCCTGGGGCAGATCCTACCTAGGAGTAGGGAGGAGGGCTGCCAGCAGGGCCTGACAGAGAGCTCTGTCAAAGGGAAGACACGGGTTTACCGTGAGGGAAACCTTACCGTGGAAGAATACACGTATGGGATTACCCGGAGGGAATCAAAGCCATACGGACACCTAGCCGAGTACAGGGGCTGACCGGAGACCCGGGCGAGAAAGCACAAGTACTGGGCCTGGCGTCAGACTGCTCCGCCCAGTCTGACTGCCGGGGGTGCTGGAGGAACTCCACCAGGGTTCGCCGTCCGGGGAACCGAACTGGAGGAGAAAACAGGTGCTTGTATCCCCGGGTGAGGGGGAATGGCGCAGCAAGCGTGACACCGGCCAGTTCTTCCCGCTACTTACCTGTTCCCTAATACGCGGGAAGAAACTGGTTCAACTCGAAGATTGTAAAATCTTGCGAAGGTGTTCGGTGTCGCCCAGCCCGCAGCTCTACAGATGTCTGCCAGAGAGGCGCCGTGCGCCAAGGCATAGGAGGAGGCAACACTCCGTGTGGAGTGAGCCCTCACCCCCATGGGGCACGGCTCGCCTTGGGATTGGTACGCCAAGGCGATGGCATCCACTATCCAGTGGGCCAACCTCTGCTTGGAGACAGCCTTCCCTTTCTGCTGACCTCCGTAACAGACAAAGAGCTGCTCGGAGCTTCTGAAGCTCCGGGTGCGTTCCACGTATATGCGTAAAGCTCTTACGGGACACAGCAACGCCAAGGCTGGGTCTGCCTCCTCCGAGGGCAGTGCTTGCAGGTTCACCACCTGATCGCGGAAGGGCGTGGTGGGAACCTTGAGCACGTATCCAGGCCGGGGTCTCAAGACAAAGTGAGAGTAGTCCGGCCCGAACACAAGGCACTCTTCGCTCACCGAAAATGCTTGGAGGTCCCCGACCCTTTTGATGGAAGTGAGCGCGGTCAGGAGCGCTTTCTTAGCCGACAGGTATCTTAGCTCGACTGAGTCCAGCGGCTCACAGGGACCCCTCTGAAGTCCAGCCAGGACGATAGAGAGGTCCCAGGAGGGCATCAGGGGTGGCCTAGAGGGGTTCAGTCTCCTGGCACCCCTCAGGAACCTCACGATAAGATCATGCTTTCCCAGGGACCGGCCGTCCACTGCATCGTGATGGGCCGCGATAGCGGCCACATACACTTTCAAGGTGGAGGGTGACAGCCTACGCTCCAACCTTTCTTGCAGGAAAGAAAGCACTGCTCCAATCGTGCATCTTCGGGGGTCTTCTCGGCGAGAAGAACACCAGTTTGTGAACAGACTCCACTTCAGGGCGTAGGCTTGCCTTGTAGAAGGAGCTCTAGCCTGAGTGATAGTCTCTACCACTGCCTGTGGGAGACCGCTCAAGTCTGCCGCGTCCCGTCCAGGAGCCACACATGGAGGTTCCACAGGTCTGGACGCGGGTGCCAAATGGTGCCGAGCCCCTGAGAAAGGAGGTCCTTCCTCAGAGGAATGCGCCAGGGAGGGGCTGTCGCGAGGAGAATGAGTTCGGGAAACCAGGTCCGGGTGGGCCAGAATGGCGCGACCTGCTCCTCGTCCTCCCTGACTTTGCACAGTGTCTGTGCGAGCAGGCTCACTGGGGGAAATGCATACTTGCATAGAGCCCGAGGCCAGCTGTGTGCCAGTGCGTCCGTGCCGAGGGTGCCCTCGGTCAGGGAGAAATACCACTGGCAGTGGGAGGACTCGCGGGAAGCAAACAGGTCCACCTGAGCTTCCCCGAATCGACTCCAGATCAGCCGGATCGTCTCGGGATGGAGTCGCCATTCTCCGGGGAAAGTGAGCTGTAGTGAGAGCGCGTCGGCCGCACGATTGAGCTCCCCCGGAATGTGGACAGCGCGCAGCGATTTGAGCCGCGTGTGACTCCAGAGGAGGAGATGTCGGGTGAGCTGTGACATGCGGCGCAATCGTATACCCCCCATCCGGTTGATATACGACACAGCCACAGTGTTGTCCGTACGGACCAACACATGCTTGCCTAACAGCAGTGGCCGAAACTGCTGCAAGGCTAGATGCACTGCCAACAGCTCTAGGCAGTTGATGTGCCAAAGCAGCCGAGGCCCCGTCCAGAGCCCCGAGGCTGCCTGCCCGTTTCATGTAGCGCCCCAGCCCGTGCTGGAGGCATCTGTTGTGACAACAACATGCCGAGACACTTGTTCTAAGGGCACCCCGGCCCGTAGAAAGACAAGGTCCGTCCAGGGGCTGAAGGAGCGGCGACACTCCTGTGTGATGTTCACCCGAAGTGCACCGCGGCGCCATGCCCACCTCGGGACTCGGGAGTGTAGCCAGTGCTGAAGTGGTCTCATATGAAGCAATCCGAGCGGCGTGACCGCGGCTGCGGATGCCATATGCCCCAGGAGCCTCTGAAACTGTTTCAGTGGAACCACAGTCCTGCCTCCGAAGGAACTCAGGCAGTTCAGCACCGACTGGGCGCGCTCCTCTGTGAGGCGCGCCGTCATACTCACCGAGTCTAACTCCACTCCAAGAAAAGAGATTCTCTGCGCAGGGGAGAGCTTTCTCTTTTCCCAGTTGACCCGAAGCCCCAACTGGCTGAGGTGCCGAAGCACCAGATCCCTGTGATCGCACAACTGTTCTCAGGACTGGGCCAGAATGAGCCAGTCGTCGAGATAGTTGAGGATCCTGACGCCCACTTCCCGTAACGGGGCAAGGGCGCCCTCTACGACCTTCGTGAAGACACGGGGAGAGAGGGAGAGCCCTAAGGGGAGGACCCTGTACTGCCATGCCCGACCTTCGAACGCAAACCGTAGGAACGGTCTGTGTCGAGGAAGGATCGAAACATGAAAGTAAGCATCCTTCAGGTCGATCGCTGCAAACCAATCCCGGCGCTGTATGCATTTGATCATACGCCTGTGCGTCAACATCTTGAACGGGAGCCTGTGCAAGGCCCGGTTCAGGAGTCGCAAATCCAGGATTGGTCGAAGACCACCGCCTTTCTTGGGTACGATGAAGTAAGGGCTGTAAAACCCCCGCCTTATCTCGGCTGGAGGGACCGGCTCGATTGCACCCTTTGCCAGGAGGACAGCATTCTCCTCGCGCAAGACAGGAGCGTTTTGAGCTCTCACCGAGGTCTCGAGAACGCCGCTGAACTTGGGAGGTTGCCTGGCGAACTGAATCGCGTAGCCGAGTCGAATTGTGCGCGTGAGCCAGCGAGACGGGCTGGGCAGCGCAAGCCACGCTTCCAGACGCCGTGCAAGTGGCTCCAACGGTACAATCGACGTACCCGCAGTGGTGCAGCGAAGGGGAGTAGAGCTGGATGGTACAGAAGGCAGTGCGTTTTGCAGCATCCACGCGTAACTCCCTGGGTCCCAAAGGGGACTGGCTAGAGGTGCGTGGGGAGGCACTGCGTCCCCGAACCGCGCTCTCTTGGCCGCTGGCAAAATGGGTCGCGGGCGAGAGTGA
Source organism: Aspiorhynchus laticeps (assembly GCA_023376895.1). Taxonomy (NCBI): domain Eukaryota; kingdom Metazoa; phylum Chordata; class Actinopteri; order Cypriniformes; family Cyprinidae; genus Aspiorhynchus; species Aspiorhynchus laticeps. The sequence goes on from CM041793.1 coordinate 71,879,974, forward strand.
GGAGGCAATGCGTCGCACACTGTCGGCCCGTGGACCTGAAAACCCGGAGGAAAAGGAAATTGCTCTTTCTTTGAAAATGTGGGTGCCGCTGACCCTTGGGCCAGCGGCGGAACAGAAATAAAGGGGAACATAGGATTCTCCACCCGGCCCTCCACCAGGGGAAGGAGCGACGCTGTCCTCGTCGTCTCCTGAGAAAGAGCAAACTCCAACATCTCCGGGTTGCCCGCGTCAGGGCCGCCTCGCCGACTTCCTGGACGACTTGGGGCCCGGATGGGACGCGGGGGACGCCACGCTCCTGCGAGAGGCTCGACGCGCCGGCCTAGCTTCCGCCTCAGCACGGGGCGGAGCAGCTCTGGAGGACGCAGGAGGGCGTCCACGGCGACGAGCAGACGGAGGTCTGGTCCTAGGGGCAGCCGCCGCTGCCAGAGCATCCCGCCGGGGCAGGATGTGCTGGATCGCCTCGGTCTGCTTCTGCACTGCCGAGAACTGCTGGGCAAAGCCCTCGACAGTGTCGCCGAACAGCCCAGCCTGGGAGATGGGGGCGTCGAGAAAGCGTGCTTTGTCGACGTCCTTCATCTCCGCCAGGTTGAGCCAGAGATGGCGCTCTTGGACCACCATAGTGGACATCGCCTTCCCGAGGGACCGCGCCGTGACTTTCGTCGCTCGTAGAGCGAGGTCAGTCGCCGTGCGCACCTCCTGCATCAACCCCGGGTCGGGACTACCCTCGTGCATCTGTTTGAGTGCCTTTTACTTGGTGAACCTGCAGGATCGCCATGGCATGCAGGGCAGAGGCTGCCTGACCCGCAGCACTATAAGCCTTGGCTGCCAGAGCAGCCGTGAGCTTACAGGCTTTGGACGGGAGACGCGGACGGTTCCTCCAAGTGGCGGCGTTTCGCGGGCACAAGTGCACCGCGACCGCTCTCTCCACCTGGGGAAGGGCCGCGTACCCCCTGGCAGCCCCGCCGTCGAGGGTAGTGAGGACGGAGGAGGCAGACGAGTGGCTTCTGGCCGTGAAAGGGGCCATCCACGACTTCGTCAGCTCCTCATGCACCTCCGGGAAGAAAGGCACCAGAGTAGGGCACGGTTGTGAGCCGCGTCCCGCTCCGAGAAACCAATCATCCAACCGCGAGGGCTCGGGACTGGGTGGTCTGTTGACCTCCATCCCGATGCTCGCGGCTGCCCGGGCAAGCATGGCCGTCAGCTCTAAGTCCGATGTGGCGGAGGCGACCACACCCGAAGGGGGCAGCCCCACCGCACCTTCATCCTCAGAGGACGTAAGCCCTTCCCCCGATGCTGCGATCGACATACTATCTTCAGGTGGCGCACCGAATGATATGCTGGCCATCCCATGGGAAGAACCAGCAAAATCACCCAGGAGCCGGACGGGACCCTCGCTGTGTGAGGAGTAAGAGGTCCGTAGGGACGTGCCCGGCGGAGAAGCTCTTACTGTGGCCCTCGGATCTCCCAGAGCGCCAGCCGGTGGTCCTCTGCTCGAGTCAGAGAGACCAGGGCGGGTGGCGGCAGAGGGTGCCAATCCTTTCAGAAAGGAAAGGCGAGATTGCAGCGATGTCATGTTCATACGCCCACAACAGGCGCATGAATCATCCACGAACGCAGCTTCAGCGTGCTGAATGCCCAGACACTGAAGACAACGATCGTGTCCGTCATCCACAGACAGAAAACGACCACAACCAAGAGGACACGGACGAAGCGGCATCTTGAAAAAGACGCGATCGTCCGTGATTTGCTCTTTTAGAATTTGCTCTCTTAGTTGAAGTGCCCAGGGGAATCGCTGGTGAAAGGGACTCCGCTGACTGCACCGTGACGCCAACCAGGAACAATTTCAAGACGAAAGGCTTTGTGGAGATCAGCGTGCTTCTCATCCACTCGGCTCCGAAGTAAAAATCTGATCAGTGGATGCACCTGTCGCCCTTTTATACCCGTATGCACGGGGAGGGGCTCAGGTATGCAAATTCCACTAGCCAATATTCATTGGCTTTTTCTCTTTACAGAGATGATTGGGGCTTCCAGGTAAATCCCCTTATGTCGTCACGACATAACTCGTAGTGACCGACAGATAGGGAACTATTATTTCATTATTTACTCACCCTCACGTCGTTCCAAACCTGTTTAGGGTCTTTCTGAAAATGTGGTGCCTCAAAATTGCTAAAAAAGGAGCTATTTCTCTCTCACACAGCTACCATATAGCTTTAGAAGACATTGAATATAGCACACAAGTCTCAGGAACCACTTTTACAGTGCTTTTATAGTATTTTTGGCCACTTTGGACCTTGGCAAACATAGTCACTATGAACAACCAATGGGGAAAAGCACAAATATCACACAAAACATCTCTTTTTGCATTCAGCTAAAAACACAAGGGTGAGTGAATGACACAATTTTCATATTTATGTGAACTATTCCTTTAATCTTATGACAAATTACTTGAGGGCAGCAAAATAGATACACTTCTTTTGTTCCCTACGCAGATATTGATGTGTGGCATTATACGTCTCTCAGTCTTATCCTGCTACATTTACATGATATTTGAGAGATGATGGCCTTGACTCAGACTCCCCCGAAAAAGGTCGACCTCTCTAAAGAGGGCTGAAACGCACTCTGTCATATCTGTCGGTTTTATTCCCTGTAATGACTTCCGCTGAGATGAGAAATCAATGTGAATTGATGCTTTTGATGGTGATCCACGTCTAAACAGAGCTGGATCAAACCGGCCCTATTGTGTCACCTTCTCACAGAGAAAAAAAAGGCTTAGTTCGGGTTCGTTTGCTGTGTGTCCGCTGCAGAAAATTGGCGGAAATTACTTTCCGGGGAAATCATTAACCGACTTAATACAAATAAACAAATCGGTCGCTAACACCACGGAAAAGTTAATTTTCGCATCTTGTGAAGCTATTACATTTCTGACATGTTTTTGAGGAATCACACCACCTGGCATGATTAGACGTAATTTTTTGACATTGGTTTACTGGTGGTCTGAATGGCGTACGTCTTAGCATCTCCAGAGAGCCTCAGCGCAGAGTAAATAGTTCAGAAATAACCCGTTTTGTTTGATGTATTTGCCCCTCCACTCTTTGTGTGAGCTTCTCCCTTCTAAATTGTATTTCGCATGGTCGTAAAATAGTTGCGAGCTCGACTACGGCTTATTCCCCTAGCGCGTATGCTATATTGGAGTTTTTCTTTGAAAGTTTGCTGCTGTTGTTGACACTTTATTTCAGCTCAACTCTCCGAGGGGGCGACGCTGTTCACCGCTAATTAGAAACTGTTTTCATCCAACCCTAATCAGGTCACTGGCTTCCGTCGTATAGCGAGATGTACCAGTTTCCACAAAGTGCTGTAGACAAAGGGACTAAGGGAGAGCTGTGTGTTCGGGATGTTTGGTTTGTTTCTTGGATTCTGTGGCAGTACTGAGATGTGGCTTTTGATTTGCCTAGTCGGCTATTTTTGAAACTCTTTAACCGCAGTCTTTGTTTGTTTGCCTTTTGTTTCCTACGTGGACCGTCGCGCACTGTTTACATTAGCATTACCGGTGTCTCTTAAATGTGTATTTTTAGAGCTCTAGCAGAATATTACTGTATCCATATGACATTCAGGTCAGCAAACAAATATTGCAGCCTCAGCTAGGTGGTTGATATTGTATAAATATCAAGCTGGATTCAAAATGAAGCAGGTCTTAGTTTTATTTACTTGGATTCTTCTTAAGGATACCCTGAAATGTCTATATTTCTGTAGATTTTGAGAGACTATAAAATGAGTGCTCTGTGTACAATCACACACAACTATGAAATAAATAAAACACAGCATGGCTTCTATTTTTAGCTTTATTTTAACCTCACTGGCATCAGCGGCATGGTCAGTCAAGAATTTCTACAATAAATATTACAAGAATGTTAATATGGATCTACTTGCATCCATTCACATGCAAATTTTTCAAGGATTAATTTAAATGTCTTTCTACCATTTGCTGTATCACTCATTTTATTCATAACTAACGCAAAACATACTGTGGCTTAAAATATAACTTAAATAGATGAACAAACAAACAAACCACAAAGATAATAAACAAAAGTTGTACTTTGGTTCATATGATAAAAAAAACACCACTGTTCAAACGATTGAGGTTGGTAAGATTTTTTAAGAAGTTTCTTATGTCTTATGCTCACCAAGGCTGTATTTATTTAACTAAAAATACACTAAAAGCAGTAATTTTGTGAAATATTATTAAAATTTAAAATGACTGTTTTGTATTGGAATAAATTTTAAAATGTAATTTATTCCGGTGATGCAAAGCTGAATTTTCATCAACCATTACTCCATTTTTGGAACTTTATATACACTATATGGAACCAAGCAGAATGAACATTCTGTTTAACATCTAATTTTGAGTTCCACAGAAAAAAAGAGGGTTTTGAATGACATGAGGGTGAGTAAAAAATTACAGAATTTTCATTGAGCGAAAAATGGACAGTTACCAAAGGCACTTTCACTCTTCTTTCACCTGTGAATATTTTTTGAATCACTACAGATGTTTCAAAACAACTGAAATACATGATGACAACTTTCAGAGTAGCTTTTGACAACCGCCTGGATAATGACTCATGTGGAGGTGTTTGATATGCTGCTAATTCTGGGTGTCTTAATCTTTGCAAAGGAGATTCTACAAAGAGATACAGGTACATGTCAACCAGTCACTAAAGTTGGCATAAATTAATTTATTAAAAATGCACTTAATATTTGCAAAGAACTTAATAGTATGTTAATATAAAAGATTCTACATAAAGACATCAATTTGTTAATTCTAGAAAAAGTTAAAAGTTACAGTATAAAAAAATCACATTTTAACATAACTTAAGTACTCTGTAACACACAAAGGGAAATAATTAGCACACAAGTGCTTCTCCACATGGAAATCTATTTTAGTTTTGGAGTGGTTGAGTGTAAAGCTGTCAGAAAAAGGACATCTGTTGGAAAAGGCATATGTGATTGGAGAGTGAAAAGGAAGAGGAACCACGACAGATCCTTCTGTCGCTCGCAGTGATACATTTCACACAGGAAACGTCCCAAAAGGCTTCCCGCCAGAAGATACTAAGGCTCCTCTGCAAAACAGATTTTCGACACTATTATGAGAAATATGACTGTCGTCGTTGACAAAAAGTTATTAATAAGTTTTCTAGCAGGCAGCATCAGTTTTCAGTCCAAGCCATAGTGGGAAAATGTTAGAAGCTGAGTGGTCTCTTACCTTCTTCTGGATTTTCTGGATCTTCCAGATCTTCGGTGACCTCCTGCACCTCAGGGTCATTCTTAAATGCTAAGTTCTCCTCGTGGGTGTAATATGTGCCTTTCTGATGGGCCATGAAGCGGAGAACCACAATCATAATTAGCAGTATCATCACAAGAACTGCTATTACAGAGACTCCTGGATGAGGATACAACCACAAGAAGACCAGAAACTAATGAAATCAAGTTGATAGTAGACATGTAGTTCACACAAAACAGCGTTTACTTTAGAGAGTGTGGGACTTGAAGATCAATTGGTTTTATCCATCAGAAATTGATTGGATAGTGGGTGTGGCTGTGAGTAAAATGGGAGGTTGAATTTCCTATAACACTAATTTATGGAATAATTCAGCCTCCACCGTGATGCTTATATAGTCAGTGTGGCCTTGAATGATTTAAAGAGTTGTAGATGAATAGATCATGTTTTGAATATGAGTACATTCTTACCCAACAGAACAGCATAAACTGATTCAGTACTGGCAGCCATACCTGAAACAAAACCAAAATCAAAAACATTTAATTTTTATATTTTTCCTTATTGAACTGATTCAATGGTTTTCCTCCCCCTCCCTCCAGAAACCTTTTGCTTTTTGTGAAAGTCTCACATGCTGCACTTGAAAACATTCCATGTTGTATTTTTAATGGAGGGAGCACAGATCTTGGAGAGGAAGCTCCATGAAGAGGATAATTTGGGTGATGAAGACATTTTCTGGAGTGGAGAGCAGATGTTTGCACTCGGATTTAGAGAGACGCCACAATTTCAGGGCTTCCCGTAGGACAGAAAACACACAAACGTGAGCTCTCTAAAGGGATAGTTTGCCTAAAACTCATTTATTCAGCCTCTTGTCCTTCAAAAGCCATATGACTTCCTTTTTTCGTGAAATAATCTTTTAAGTACACTAAAAAATAGTGTAGGATAGTGTAGGATTTTCACTCAGAAACTGCTAGTAAATTTCATGAATAATTACAAAGAAATTGCCAGTAACACATTAAATGTAAAATTAGAAAGTAGAAAGACTTAAACAGTATTTTCTTGTAAAACTTACTCCAATAATATTATTATATATGTTTTATAGTCTACCTCTTAGGTTTAATTTAAATATGGCACGTCGGGGTCACCAAAAGAACCAAAAACACCTGACAACAAGATATTATACATCGGTACTGACAAAAGACATTTTTTGCTCAAAATTTTTTGTTAATGTGACCATACCTTTAATCTACAACAATGATGGCCTTGTTTTTTGTTTTTATTTTCCTCCAAAGCAATTTTAAAAGAAACATCTGAGACAAGTTTAAGGAATGAACCACCAGTGAGATCTCAATTAAGCCTCCTGAGCAATGAAGGAGCAACCTTTGAGCAATTAAAGCCCTCGGCAGTGATGTGTTGTTACGTGTGATGGAGTCTCTGTGTGTCTGAGTGCCTTTGCACAGCTCATTAATGCTTAATTACCTGCTACATCTAGGTGTTAGCCTATCATTACTGCTCCATTAATCAGAGCTTAAAATGCACTGCCCACTCTGAGCCATTAAACAACAAGCGTCAATAAGAGAGAGAAGGGGGCGGCTAGGAGAGGACATCATGGTAATGAAGCACCTTGAATTGAAAAGGAGAGAGAATGTCTCTGTTCCAAAATCTAGAGATAACAACGCAGGAAGAATTTCTAGGCATCATAGACACTGCTGTTCCAAACCGTGGGCAGCTGTAAATTAAGAGCAAAAAATTATTTAAAAAAATACATTAAGCATTTAATCATGCCCCTGACCTAAATAATTAATTGTAAGAAATAAATAGTGAGATTAAATTATGCCCCCAAACATGAACAATTAATTATAAAAATAAATAATTCAATTAAAAATATATATTTTTAATAATTAATAATTTAGGTTTGAGGGGCATGGTTAAACACACATTTTTAAAATTGCATCATTTTATATGATGATGGATTCAGATCGCTGACTGGCTGTATTGGATGTTCCTTCTACTGGACATTATTGGAGGCTGGTAACTAGCCAACGCTTTTAGAAAGCTTTTCACAAATTAGATGCATTGACTGCGAAAAATAAAATAAAATAAAATATTAAAATAAGCAAATCAAATTAAATTACAAAAACAAGTAATGTCAGAATGCAGACAATTTCACACATGGTTTCTAAACGCCTATAATGAACCAAAACAAAATGAAAACAGATAAAAAATCAAATCAAATCAAATTTCCAAACATCTAAAATGTATATAAAATTAAAAGCAAGTAACTCAGAAGGCTAATTCTGGACAAAAAAAAGAAAACAAAAGGCTGAAATAAACTCAGAATGCAGACAATGTAAATCTGTTTGAAACTATTTAAATATTAGATTTTATTCTGTCATACTGTATATGGGCAGAGACTAATCATATGGAATAGTGAAATCGCTCACAGTAACATTATTGTAACTTCTCTCAGGGGATCACATGAGCTCCACTGTCTTTACTTCTATTTCTAATAGCTTTTTAGTTGCTAAAGTTAAACTTTTTTAAACTTTGTAGAAACATGACAAAAGGTCACTCATGTCGCCTCAAATTGCTTCATATCACCAGCTCTCAGTGAAAACGCCTTTTTGCTGCAAACGAGCTTTAGAGAGCGGCTGCCAAAATATGCAGCAGGTAAGCAGACACACTAAGTTTTGGAACAAAGCCTGTGCGTGTGTGTTTTAATGAGAATACTCTCAAGCTGATTAATTCTGTGAATAAAGAGCATGAATGCAATTCTAAGTGAGATGTTTTCCAGAAATCTTCCTTTTGCCCTCCGTCCACCTCTCTTCCTCCGTTTATCTGTCTATCCTTTTTTTCTTCTTCTTTTCTGTTCTCTGTATCCCCCCCCACCACCACAATTCTAAGCCTCATTAAATCTCTCGTCAGCAGCTCTACATCTCATCAGTCACTGCCTCATTTACACACGTCCATCTGTTGGATGTGAGATCACACACACTCTCTCTCTGTCTCACTGCAAAGATGCATTGCAGACCCCGTGCATTGTTCCTGTTCCTTTGGTGTTTACGGTTCTGCTAAATTAGTTAAAACTCAGCTGCGTTCAGTTGGGACGAGGTTATGTGAGCTGAATAAATTGCTAAAAGTCTTTTCTCACCGATCGTAGGGTCCTCCATGGTGTCTGTGATGTTACTGGCTGAAAAACACATGCAAATTAAAAAACATTAAAAACATGATATTGCATTTGCATTATTGTATTACAGTGTGGGTATATATGCATTTCACATGATTATAAACAACACAGTAGTTAATTTGGACTCTAATAATTTATATATACAAACATTACTAGTTTATTTAAAAAAAAAACAATTCCAGGAAAAGTAACAGGATTACAAATTAGTCCTATATTAAGCAGTTTTATTAACTTAATTGTATAATATAATATAATATAATATAATATAATAAAATATATTTAATTTTATAAAAAAAAATCAAAATTAATATCCACTATATAATATAATATAATATAATAATAAAATAGTATCCACTATACATAAATAATCATATACCAAAATCAGTAGCAGGGTTACAAATTAATTCTAAATTAAGTTGTAAAGTGTTTCAAAAAGTTGAAAAGTTCAAAATATTTATTAATTCAACCACTTTGCATGAAAAGAACATGTGATAATATAATATAATATAATATAATAACTTGCTTTATAATAAAAAAGGTCCCACTTTATACTGTATGTATGTACACAATAAGTGCATTGTACCAAATGATTAATTTAAATCTACGTACATAGTAGTTAAGGCCACTTAATGTAAAGTGGGATCAAAACAAACAAACAAACAAAAAAATGCCAGAATCAGTTTTAAGTTAATTAACATGGTTTCAAACGAAGCCTAAATTAATATATTTTACCAATTCATCCAGATTCCACTAAAAGAAAATAATTTGACAGATTATTGCAAGTAAGCATATGTTTACTTGCCTTCAATAGTGAAACAGCCTCTGAAACAAGACTTACCTATTTCTTGGCTGTATTTTGTTAGCGCTCACACACACAAACTTGAAATAATTGCACATAAAAGCATCAAATCCATGCTGAATTTGAATCAAAGCAAGGCGAGGCTTTACATATGGAACGTTTCTCATTCGAGTGTCGATTTAAGTTGTTTTGGGAACCTCTCTTTGATGCAGAGTGACAAACACGGCCGCCGTTGATCTTTACATGTCCCCTACAGAGCCGGGGTCCCTCGCTCTGTCAGTCGCTCCATCACTCCAGCCCTGCCCCACATTCAGCTCGAGTAAACAAATAAACAAACACCTGGAGCAGTTTCGCTCCCGGCTCACCTCTAGGGGCCCCCGCTTTCAAAGAGGTCCCTAATCTGTGGGCAATTTGTCAAAATAACATCTTTTGTTTGTCAGGCCCAAACAGCGCTTGTCTCTTTAAGACAGGCGTGCTGACAGACAGCTCGCTTGGGTCCTGATGAACGCTCTCTGATGGATTTTGCCAGATTAATGGAGTTGAGAGGCAGTTCTGTTTGGACGGCCGACAGACAGTTTTCTGATTGCAAAGCCTATTCGTGGGAATGGGCGGCTTTCAAATGTTTAACTAGGGGGAAAAACAAGCTCTCCCCTTTTGTGACCCTGCTGTTCTATCCGAATTAAATTAGTATTTGGTTTTAATGCAAACATTTGCACTGAATCCTGCATTGGACAAATAAGTACTAGTAAACTGTAGCAGTGGTTTTTGGGGGATCAGTGATGCTTTTGCATATTTACTTTGTCAGTGTCGGGGATAACACATTACAAGCAACACAAGTTACGCAATCAGATTACTTTTTTCAAGTTACTAGTAAAGTAATGCATTATTTTTACATACTTTTTCAAATAAGTAACACAGGTTACTTTATTTTCCTATTTATTCACTGACACCTTCTCCAGTCCACATGTTGAGAGAAATTGGGAGTGAGGTGCAGAGGCACTTCCTTCAGCCAGTGGCTCAATAATTTCACTTTTGGAGTGAAAGGGCTTTTATATTTGCCAAAAATATAACTTTTGTTTTCTTTGTTATTAAAAATAAACAAGTCCAGCTCAGGTGACAAAAAGTAACACAAAACTAACATAATGAATTACTTTCCCAAAAAAAAAAAAACGCAATTAGTTACTTTTTTATGTAAAAATGCAATATTGTGCATTATTTTTTACTTCGCACGTTTTATATTTCACGTGATATTTTACTTTTATTTTGATAATTTACATTGTAGTCAAAAATAGGGCGTGAATTTTTTGTAATTTTCAAACCTATAATCATGTGCTTAATCTTCGGAAAATGTTGACTGTCAACCTCTGAAAGTCAAATTTAAATATTTGGAATCTAAATACAATTTACAACTTTTTAAGTTTAAGGATTATTCTTGCAATAAATAATAGAATAAAAAAATAATACAAATAATAATTAAAGTATTATAATAATTAAATAAAAATAAAAATAAAGCAATATTAGAATATTTACAAACAAATTAAAAAGTAAAAAAAGAGAGAAACACAAACAAAACTCAAAGCTAAACAAAGAGCTAAACATGGCAAATGTCATGAATCCTGTCTATAAATTCTGTTTACTCACCACCAGAGGTCACTCGCTCAACACATTGACTCTTGCACTACACTACTGTTGCACTTCACCATCGAACTATAATTCCCATAATCCATTGCACTGACCACACACACAGCTGTCACCAATCTCACATTGCACTGATTACACAGCTGATCTCATCAGACACGCTTTATAAGCCTTGGACTTCCTCTCTGTCATCGCCGAGTATTGGTTAGCGTTTATCACTATCATTGCTGATAGCTACTTCACGGAACCTTTCTAGTTTCTTAGTCTTAGTCTTGCCTAGCCTGTTTACCCGTGTTTTGATCATTGCTTTTGTGTTTTTGGATTGCCCTTTCGTCTTGCCTTTTGGACTCTGTTTGCCCCTGTTTGGATTATTGCTCGTGTACACGGATTACCCCTATTGTCAAGCCCTTTGGACACTGTTCGCCGATCGTCGACCCACGCATGCTCTTGGAATACTCTTGTGTCTTGTCCTCAACATATCTGTCTACTGATGTTTGACACTGCCTGTGTTTGACCATGTTTTTGAATAAAAGCTTGCAAATGGATCCGTACGCTTCATGTCTCGTTGGTACCGTTACAGAAATACTGCACACACACCAAAACATAATAAATAATACTAATAAAAAGAGAGAAAAAAAACAATGAGGCAGTAAAGCAAAGCAAAAGAAAAAGCAAAGAAAAAATAATAACATAATGGCCAGAATTGGAATAAAGTATGGCAATCAAACCTCATTTAGGTTTGTTTAAAATTAACATCGAACAACATACAAATCTAACTAAATTTAGAATTTAGAATTTTTTTAGAATTTTATTTGTCACATGCACGATTATATAGAGAGTATATAACCAGCAGTGAAATGTATTCTCTGCATTTAACCCATCCTAAGTGAATACACACCCGGAGCAGTGGGCAGCCATGTTACAGCGCCCGGGGAGCAATTGGGGGTTCGGTGTCTTGCTCAAGGACACCTCAGTCGTGTTATTGAAGGAGGAGAGAGCGCTGGTTATTCACCCCCCCACCAACAATCCCTGCCGGACCTGAGATTCAAACCCACAACCTTTGGATTACGAGTCCGACTCTCCAACCATTAGGCGATGACTTGCCCCCTAAATTCTTTCATCATAGGTTAATTTTATTCAAATAACATGGGACTGTTTGTCACATACAGCACATACTCTGTACAGCCCAGTTAATGATGACTGAAAGATGATATTGACAAGCTGAAGACAAACTGGCATGTATTTTCTTCCTAACAATACATCCCTAATGAAAAACCCTATACATCCTTATAAAACGTGGACAACCCCAGGACTTCAGTGTGCATCGTATTGCTTTATCCTTGTGTTTCATTCTGAAGAAGTTCCATTTTTTTCCCTCAAGTGCTGTGTTGGTTTTTAACGGCCCATCAATATAAAATGCCCCAACATTTACAGAATTCGAATCCTCTGTGCTGAAATTGGTTGCATTGGTTTTTAAGGCTTTGTTGTATTATTGATGTATTTTTCCCGTTAGTGGGGAAATGGCTCCGAATGACTTTTAAGCCTCACCGTCTTTCCATTTCTGGTTATTCCATTTCTTACATAAGAGTTGAAATGGAAAGATGAGAAAAATATATTTCTTATTTATAAAGTGAAGTAGGAATTGATAGATGTAAGAAATAAGAACGACAGTGGCTGTATAGCAAGTACACACACGTCAGTGAGTTTCTGCCGCTTACAGAGGTTGGCTAACATAAAAATATCACTCGCCAGGACCGTTGACCCGGACAGAGTCCAAACCTGCTGGGAAAAACCAAAAGAGAGCTTCCTTCCCTGCTAGTTTTTCTTGCTAATGCACTATTTGGACATATCTGAGCATTTTCCCCTTCAACCTTGTTAGCTAGTTGTTTGAGTTGGCAAGAAAGTCTTTTGTTTAGATACTTCTGAGGATAATTACAACTAATAAACTAATAACTATGCTTAGAAGTAAACAAAGGGTTTACAGTCACTGGAAGCTCATAATATTGAATTGCAAAGGGCATCAATGCTCCAGGTCAGCCGAAAGTACAAAGTTTTTGCTTTTAATTGTTTCGTTTAAAAGCAACAAGAAGATTGAGGGCTGATTCTGCGGTAAGATCACCAATTCTTGACTTTTCTTAATGAGCTCAGGGCCGCAGTGTGTTATGGGAAGCGGATGATGTTAGCGGGAGGTTCCTGGCACATGGGTCGGGAACTGCCTGTTATTGCCATCAAGGGTAATAGTAAACAATCACCCATCAGGAGCAACGAGAGAATTTTAATGAATATGTGTAAGAGCAAGATTGTATATGTGTGCAGACCGCATTTAAAAGAACGTTCTGGGTTCAGTACAAGTTTAACATCTGCGACAATTACCACTAATCGCTTAACTGATAAAAACAAACAAATGCTGCATATGCAGTAGTACATTTACAATAAATGTCAATGAAGCAATTCGTCCTAGAGAGTTTTGTTTTGTTGAAAAGAGCTGATTCATGTAAAAAAAAAAAGTTAACACTTTATTTCAATAGTCCACTTTAGACATTCTACTAACAGTAAGTAACTTTGCAACTACATGTCAACAAGCAGTCATTAGAGTATTAGTAGACTGTCTGCTTAATGTCTTTTAACACTTTATTTTGATGGGTCCACAACATACAACATACTGACTATGAGAAACTTTGCAAGTATATGTCAACTTATTCTAATAACCATAAACCTACCCTAACAGTCTACGCTGAGAGTTAGAAGATATGTAGTTGCAAATTAATGAGAAGCAGTTGATATGTAGTTACAAAGTTACATATAGTTAGTAGAATGTCTAAAGTGGACTATCAAAATAAAATGTAACCAAAAAAAAAAAAACACTTCAATGTTTACCTAGAAATGTGATTTAGAAATCAACCTAAAATAAATTAAAATTGTAAAACATATGCACAAAAATATGTTAAGCTGTAAAGTTAAATTTAACATTCAATGTTCACCTAAAAATTACATTTAAAAACTTAATAAAAAATCTTATTATTATGCTCTGAAATATGTTATTTGAGCTGTAAAGTTACTTTAAATTTTGTAAAAAAAAAAAAGAAAAAAAAAGTTGCTCAAAAAACTTTAGCATGCCGTATTTAAGTACAAAAAATACCCGTAATCTATTTTAGTGATTTGCCATTAGCGCTAAAATAGCAAGATGCAAATAAAAGTTGTAGTCTAGAGCTATTTAGACATTTTTAAGAGCTTACTCAGTTAAATTTTCCTTAATATTTCAATGTTTGTCTAAAAGTTTAGTTTAAATTATTTTTTGAATGAAATAGTCATTCGAAGTAATAATAATAATAATAATAATATGTAAAAATATGTAATTTGAGCTGTAAAATTTTGCAAAACAATTAATAAAAATAGTTCACCCTCGAACAGGTTAACTTTGTTATACCTACGTGATATAATTATGTATCATACAAAAGTTTGCAGATTTACATGGCAGGTCATGGCAGGATATGAAATACCGGGCACAACTTTGCACAAACAATGCTAGTTAGCAATTTTAACATGCTACTGCCAAGTTTACATAAGCAGCTTAAATATTGTGGCTATACATTCAAAGTAACTTCACTGAAAAAATGTACTGAACAGTCACACAACTTTAGCATGCATTATTTAAGTACTAAAACCCACAATATAGCTTAGCCAGGCACTGTCTGGGCTAAATCAGCAGTTGAGTGCACGGTAGCCATTTTAAAGAGCTGATTCGGGTGAATTTCTTCTGTACTTCAGCGTTTATTTGAAACAGTTCCTCGCCCCATTACACTGTAAACACAATTTTTGTTTGATTTTGGTAAACCGAGGTACAAAATGAGTTTCTGTGGCAATAAAGCTTAACTTGTATTAAACCCAGAACATTCTCTCAAATAACTAAATGAGTGGATTTTGGGTGTAGCGATATTAAAACAGCCGGTTTGTAAACATTTACATTAGCATTAGCATTAGTCTCTGAGAAATGGACCTGCGTGTGGTAATTGCGGGGTCTTTACTGAAGTCGCTGATATAATTTAAAGCGTATTAATACACAACTTCCACTCTTACTCACACAGCGAGGGAGACGGTGAGAAATTAAATAGAGCTATAAGACAGAGCCATAAGTTCATCCCCCGTGGAAGTCGTTTGTACCCCCTCCATTCTCCTCATAAAACCATCACCTAATAGTCTCTCGCTCTCCCTCTCACACAAACACATGCAGGGAGATACACACTTCAGATAAATCAAAATGACAAGATGATTGGTTGGGAAAAAACTTAGAAAGGCTGTAATATTTTCCTCAGAGAGATGAAAGTGACTTTTTCTTTCCATGTTAGCACACATACACAACAAAACAGCTAAGCTAACATACACACTATTGACCCGCTCTCTCAAAAAACATGCCATGAGACACGATCCAGTAAAGATGGAAATATGTTTTTGAGGTGACTCGAAGGGTATGCTAACATGCCATTCATACTATTATTATTAATGTTGTTTTGTGTGTGTAATATATATATATATATATATATATATATACATTCTCGACAGATTTTCACCAATAAAAATATTAAAGCACATTTAAAGGGTTAGTTCACCCAAAAATGAAAATTCTGTCATTAATTACTCACCCCCATGACGTTCCAAACACCTAAGACCTTCGTTCATCTTCAGAACACAAATTAAGATATTTTTGATCAAATCTGAGAACTCTCTAACCCTCCATAAACAGCAATGCCACTGCAATGTTCCCAGGTCCAGAAACGTAGGTGTGATGAGTGGGGCGGGGCCGAGAGCCGTGGGAACGGAGCGAGGCCGGTGGAGTTAATGATAATGAGCGACACCTGCACCACTCACCGGTCTCGCGTTCCACGGAGGAGCTCCGGAAGGATAAAAGGAGGAGCGATGACAGTGGAAGACGAGAGAGGACCAGGCCTGGATTTTAATTTGTGTTTTGTGTGCGGCAGTCGTCCGTGAGGGGCTGCCGCTTTACTTTTGTGTTTGTTTATTTGTTTTATTAAACTTGTTTAAATGTTCGCCGGTTCCCGCCTCCTTCTTCCCGTTCTACAAACTGCGTTACAGTAGGACATCGGTAAAATAGTCCACAACAGTGGTTCAACTGTAATTTTATGAAGCTACAAGAATACTTTTTGTGCACAAAGAAAACAATAATTCTTCTCCCCGAGTTACAATCTTCTGCCATTTTGGAGAGTACCCCAGAACGTAATCAACATAATCAGCGTTGTTTACATTCAGCATGCATGCGCTTATTACATGCTTATAACGTTATTATTGTTTTCTTTGCGCACAAAAATGATTCTTGTAGCTTCGTAAAATTACGGTTGAACCACTGATGGACCATTTTACCGATTGCTAAGTTTCTGGACCTGGAAACATTGTAGTTGTGTTGCTGTCTATGGAGAGTCTGAGAGCTCTCGGATTTAATCAAAAATATCATAAATTGTGTTCCGAAGATGAACGAAGGTCTTACAGGTTTGGAACAACACATGGTTGAGTAATTAATGACAGAATTTTCATTTTTGGGTGAACTAACCCTTTAACATAGTACATTTTAATTTTAAGCAAACTTGCATAAAATAGTAAAATGTGTTTTCAGATAATATATGATGAATTAAGTTTTTCTAAACCCATTGCCATTTTTAAATCAAAAACCTTTTTAAATCTGTAAAAAAATAATATAAAAAATAATCGTAATTCATCATACTGTCTTATGCACACACACACACACACACACACACACACACACACACACACACACACAAACACACACACACACAATAAAAAATAAGTACAAATACATAAGTGGAAATGAATGGATTGACAAATAAACTGGCAGTAAATAAAGATAGATAGATAGATAGATAGATAGATAGATAGATAGATAGATAGATAATGTAAAAATATTCTATACTGCCTTACTAATACTGTTTTTACTAAAATCCTAAATTATATAAAATATATCTATATATTAGGGGTGTCAACTTTAACGCGTTAACGCATGTGATTAATCTAAAAAAATTTAAAGCGTTAATATTTTTTTTACGCAAATTATTCGTTTGATAAGGTTTGACCCCAACTTCTTCCCGTCATCGCAGCGCGGAAGGTTATCTATCAGTGTGTGATGAGGATACAGCAAACAGTGTTGTCAGGGTAGCGGCTGTGGCACAAGTGGGCTATTTTGAAAATACAGTCGCGGGAAAAATTACAGAGCCGTGGGTTGCGGTATTTCGGGCTACTTTTATAATCTACCGCGGCCGCCCAAATTGTATATAGACAATTAAAAATTTAAATAGATCCTTTTACTAATGTTTATCATACTTGGAATGTATACCTGGCAACTTCAGAACGGAGAGGCGGATGTAACATCACAAACAACGTGAGTTTCAGCCAGAGCATACAACACAGCAGAAATGAACATGACAACAGCCACTATAGATTATATAAGATAATAAACACACGATTACGATAGGATATGGTTTCTATGTGATTTTCTTGAGATGAATGTGTAAGTTACATCTGAAATGCTCATTTTTGCAGCGATATAAAAGGCTATAAAAAGCATATTTTAACAACAGTAAACAACCAAATTCCACATGTGATCGCAAAAGGAGGTTATTACAAACACTCGATGGTGGTTTGAAGTGAGTAAAAGTGTACTATTAATCTCATAAATTGTCTTATGATGCTAATGTTAGCTCTAATGCACCAGAACAGGTCAAATTCTTCTTCATACTGCATTTTGTCATAATACTTCACGTAAGGTCGCAAGAAATGTTGTATTTATTTAGAAATAAATACAATATTTAGAAAGCACAACAGCGTCTCTACTTCCTCCACAAACTCAGAAGAGCCTGCCGCAAGTCCCTTCAACGGATAGTGAGAGAAGCTGAGAAGATCGTTGGTGTCTCTCTCCCCTCCCTCCAGGACATCTACAGCACCCATCTCACCCGCAAAGCCCTCAGCATTGCAGGTGATCCCACCCACCCGACACACAGCTTCTTCAGTCTGCTACCATCAGGGAGGAGACTGCGGAGTCTCCAGGCCAGGACCAACAGACTGAAGGACAGCTTCATCCACCAGGCTGTCAGGAAGCTGAACTCCCTCCCGTCCTTGCCCCCCTCCCTTCTCTTACACCACACACCACTGAACTCTGACCCCCCCCCACCACCACTACTCACACACACACACACACACACACTGTGATCAGCACCAGTCACTTTGTACAGCATTGGACTGACATCATTCAACTACCTCTTTTGACAGTCTGAATAAAGACTGCTCTCTTTTTGTCACTTTAATAGAATAGAATGTGATTTGTACTTATCTGTATTTCTGCGTTCTACTGTTAGTGTTTAGTGTTTAGTGTTATCTGTATGCACCAGGGAGTAAGAGAGTAACACAATTTCAATTCTCTGTATGTATGTACGGTACATGTGGCAGAATTGACAATAAAGCAGACTTTGACTTTTTTGACTTTGAAATACTTTTGATAATAGTTGGGTAAATGTATCCTGGGATTGAAGCGATGTGGCTTGGTAAACGTTTTATTGCCAGTATAAAGACTGATAATGGCTGAATAAAAACATAAAAGAAAGAATAAAAGAATAATAAGGATTTAAGAATAATAAGGATTCTGTCTCATACCTGGCGGAAGTGTGAAAGGTTATGTTTCCTTAAACTAGTTTGTCATGCATTTGTTTATTTCAACACACTTACAGGTAAATCCTAGTATTTTAAATTTGTGATTAATCATGATTAATCACAGTCCATGACTGATTAATGCAATGACATTTTTTAATCGATTGACAGCACTACTATATATATATATATATATATATAAATAGAAAAGTATAAATGAATACATTAATTAAATAATTATATATTCATCACAAAATAACATAAAAAAAATGTGTCAAATAACAAGTTTTGAACTACAGCGTCCTACTTGAAATAGCGACACCCACTCTCTTCCTGCACCTTTTTTGCCAAACATTTGCACAAACCTCAACACGCTGGGTTGGTTTATCTGCCGACCACAGCATGGGTTCAGACGCTATTATTGTAGCCCTCATAGGTGTGGACAGGAGGTGTGATTTTTCTATAGCATGCTCGCTTCAAATACGCAGTCGCACTGCAGGTTTCGACAGGAAATTGAGCAGGAGCGGTATCTGGTTGGAATAACTGGCCAGGTGGTGGGCATGAAATTAACTTATTTTTGAACATTTTGAGATATTTTAGTGTGGGGTGTTCGAGCTCTTAACTGGAGCTCTAGAAACCATGGATGTTCTGACCAAGGTTTGTCAAAGACATTTTGGAGAGGTGTTGCTTAATTTTTTACCCCAGTAACTTCTACAACTATCTGAAAGCACTGAGATACAATATTTTTACCCAGAATACTAAGTCATGAGATATCTTCAGTATAGCATACTATACTACACTTTCTGCCGTATATACTATGTAAACTGTGCACAATTTGGCAATGTGTTCATAATATCCAGAATATAACAGCGAATTGCGCTCATCATTGAGTCTTACAATGCAATGCAAACACTTCGCTATGGAAGCCCGTTTTCACCAGGAAATAACCGTAATTGTGACTTTTTTTCTTATAATTCAGATTTATTCCCTGTTAAAGAGAGTTTTCTTCTCAGAATTCCGAGATATGAAATGTAGGATATCAACTCGCAATTCATATTTGTTCTCAGAATTGCGAGTTTGTATGTTGCAATTCTAAATTTATATCTTATAATATAAACTCAATTTGAGAATATAGATATAAAGCTCTCAATTCTGAGAAAAAAATCAGAATTCAGATAATAATTTATTTAGAATTGTGAGATATAAACATATAAACATAAAATTGCCAGAAACAAGCTCAGAATTGCAAGAAAAATAAGTCTGAATTGTACAATAAAAAGTCACAATGACCTTTACTTATTTTTATTTTGTATTACCCTGTGGCAGAAACAAGCTTCCACAGCTTGTCCTTCTGTTTTCATCATGAACCTGAATATCAGTCACAATAATCATTCCTGACAAATCTTTACCAGCAGAAATGTATAAATATTTTAAAGTAAACTAAATTAACATTTAAATAATTTTATGGCATTTTAATCATAAACCCTATAAAACCTTTTTGAAAAAGTAAATGAAAAAAATAAAAATAAATGAAAATACACTTAATTCAACAAATAATTTTTACCAACTTACTGTTTTGCTTTTCAAGTAAAAGTTTTTTTTTTTTTTTTTTTTTTCACGCATGTTTAGACATTTTGGACTGAAAAACATGCCTCTGAAAATAAGAAAATATTCAAAAAATTTTTTTGCAGTGTTCAAAGCACACTGAGTGAAAATAAGCTTATAGAGAATTAAGCGCTATCTCCAGTGACTCTTACGTTCAGTTACAAAAAACAACAACAAAAAAAAAACAACTGGCCACAGAATCAGTCACTTAAAAAGGCCCTTTGCACCCATGACATCACCAGAACACAACTGTTCACTTAGACGAGCATGAAACCGTGATGTGTGCCAGAACTCTTTCTCCAGTGCAGAAAATGTCTTCAGAATGACATACTTCACGACGACTCCTGCCTAGACTTCAGCTGCTGTCAAATAAGAACGAGCGTGTGTGATTGTGCGAAGTGTTTAGTTTTGTATACAGCAATTAGCAGTCCTTTAAGGTTATTGGCTGGGCTGAGCAGAAGCCGACCTCAGCGACTGTTAGGTATTTAAACTGCTTGGTGGCTGTTACAAGTTGGGAAAGCCGATTAGTCACCAGAAGAGAAGGACGGCAGCTCGCGTAAGTGGTGTAATATTTTTTCGCAGTTCTGTTGTTTAAATTAGTTACTTGCTGCTAGAAAGGAATACTTCGTTTCCTACCTATTTCTATTGTGCATTTTCGTTGAGGTTTATATTTTTGATTGCACTTGCTGGCAATTTGAATAATTTGCACCTCAGCTAAGAACGAGCGTGTGTGATTGTGCGAAGTGTTTAGTTTTGTATACAGCAATTAGCAGTCCTTTAAGGTTATTGGCTGGGCTGAGCAGAAGCCAACCTCAGCTGTTTTCACTGTAGTCTCCTAGACCGTATTTATTTGATGTCAGAGCGCTGACGCGGAAGCGTCTGCGGAAGCGTTCAGCCGTCGTGCTCAGCCGCCTCGTGTGAAGACCAACGAGTGTAAAGACAGACGACTTTTCCTGCGCGACTTCAACCGAGCAACGACACCGAGCACACACTTAAGTATCATTTCTATCTTCCCTCACGCACTCTCCTTCCCTATCCTCTATCATGTGTTTCGAAACCATTCCGGTTCTCTCTCAACCACGCTCTAAAAACACACGCAGACGGCAACGTCATCCTGCCAACCTTCGCCCGATCGCTACATCTTCTACTACACCTCTTTCTTTCTCTGTGGGTCTTTGGAATTGCCAGTCAGCTGTCAACAAAGCTGACTTCATTTATGCTTTTTCCTTACAATCCACTCTCAGCATCTTGGGCTTGACTGAGACCTGGATTCGTCCAGAAGACTCCGCTACCCCGGCTGCTCTCTCTCAGAATTTCTCTTTCTCTCACACCCCAAGGCAAGTTGGCTGGGGTGGGGGCACTGGTCTGCTCATTTCAAACAATTGGAAATACTCAACCCACTCTCCCCTAGGCAATCACAACTCATTTGAATCCCATGCGATTACTGTAACGGCTCCTATAAAACTCCAGATAGTAGTAATCTATCGTCCCCCTGGCCAAATCCTACCCACCTTCCTAGAGGAGCTGGACGGCCTGCTGTCCTCTTTCATGGAGGATGGCACTCCACTCCTAGTCTTTGGCGATTTCAACATTCACCTAGACAGGCCTTATGCTACAGACTTCCATTCACTCCTAGCTTCATTTGATCTCAAACGCATTACCACTACTAGCACGCACAAATCAGGCAACCAACTTGATTTAATTTACACACGCAACTGTACTACAGATAACATTCTGGTACAACCACTACATACCTCTGACCATTTCTTCATTACATTTACCTTACATTTTACGACCCTGGTGCCACCAGCTCCATTACCGGTTACTTTCAGACGTAACCTACGCTCCCTTTCCCCCACCCTTCTTTCCTCTGTAGTATCCTGCTCTCTTCCCTCACCTACCCATTTCACATCTCTGGATGTGAACGCAGCTACTGACACTTTATGCTATAACTTAACCTCTTGTCTGGACGTCATTTGTCCCCTCTCCTCCAGGCCAGCACGGGCTGCCCCTTCTAACCCCTGGTTATCCGATGTTCTTCGTGAACATCGGACCAAACTCAGAGCGGCTGAGAGAAAATGGCGCAAATCAAACGATCCATCGGACCTCACTAGGTATCAGTCTTTGCTTTCGTCTTTCTCTACTGAAGTCCACACTGCCAAATCCTCACACTTCCACAACAAGATCAACAGTGCTCCAGACATGCGTGATCTCTTCAGAACATTTAATTCTCTCCTCTGTCCCCCTTCAACCCTCGCCCACCACTTCTATAACAGCTGATGACTTTGCCACTTTTTTCACAGACAAAACTAGAACAATCGGTAACCAGTTCTCAACTCCACACACACAGGACCTCCAACCAACCACATCCACTGCTCAAACTCCCATCTTCTCCTTCTGTCCCCTCACCGAGGCGGAAGTATCCAAACTTCTCCTCTCCAGCCATCCTACAACATGTCCTCTTGACCCAATCCCCTCTCACCTTCTCCAAGCAATCTCTCCCACACTCTTACCGGCACTCACACACATTATCAACACATCTCTCCGCACTGGCATCTTCCCCACAGTGTTCAAGCAGGCCCGGGTAACCCCACTGCTCAAAAAACATACATTAAACACTTCTCTTTTAGAAAACTACAGACCTGTCTCTCTCCTTCCATTCGTAGCGAAAACACTCGAACGAGTTGTCTTCAACCAGCTCTCAGTATTTCTTTCACAGTACAACAAACTGGATGCTAAACAGTCAGGTTTCAGGAGTGGCCACTCAACAGAGACTGCGCTACTCTCAGTCACGGAAGCCCTGCGAGTCGCAAAGGCCGATTCCAAATCATCAGTCCTCATTCTGCTCGATCTTTCTGCTGCTTTTGACATTGTCAGTCATCAGATACTCCTGTCCACCCTCTCATCGCTGGGCATCACTGGGATTCCACTTCGCTGGTTTGAATCCTATCTCACCGGTAGGTCCTTCAGGGTGGCTTGGGGTGGTGAGGTATCCAAAGCACATCAACTGGTCACTGGGGTTCCTCAGGGATCAGTTCTTGGACCCCTCCTCTTCTCCACATACACTACATCACTGGGACCCATCATACAGGCACATGGCTTCTCCTACCATTGCTACGCCGATGACACACAGCTCTATCTCTCTTTTCAACCAGATGATCCAACGGTAGCTGCACGGATCTCAGACTGCCTGGCGGACATCTCGGCATGGATGAAAGAACATCACCTACAGCTCAACCTGGCAAAGACTGAGCTTCTTGTCGTCCCTGCCACTCCGACCCTACAGCATGACTTCCCGATTCAATTAGGCACATCAATAATTACCCCATCAACTTCGGTCAGAAATCTTGGTGTAATCTTTGATGACCAACTGACCTTCAAAGAGCACATTGCAAAGACCGCTCGATCTTGCAGGTTTGCGCTATACAACATCAGAAAAATCAGGCCCTTCCTGACAGAGCATGCTGCGCAACTTCTTGTCCAGGCCCTTGTCGTTTCTAGGCTGGACTACTGCAATGCTCTTCTGGCTGGTCTTCCATCAAACGCAATCAAACCTCTACAAATGATTCAGAATGCAGCGGCACGACTGGTCTTCAATGAGCCCAAAAGAACCCATGTTACACCTCTCTTCATCTCACTGCACTGGCTACCAGTGGCAGCTCGCATCAAGTTCAAGACACTGATGCTTGCATACAGAACAACCACAGGCTCAGCACCCTCCTACTTCCACTCACTATTACAAATCTACATCCCCTCCAGAAGTCTGAGATCTGCTAGTGAGCGACGCCTTGTGGTACCATCACAGAGAGGCTCAAAATCACTCTCCAGAACATTCTCATTCACAATTCCTGGATGGTGGAATAATCTTCCCACCCCTATCCGGAATGCTGGATCCCTGTCAATCTTCAAGCAACAACTGAAAACTCATCTCTTTCGGCACTACTTGACTTCATCCTAAACTTGTTCACAAAAAAAAAAAAAAAAAAAAAAACTTTCCCTTTATCTTTCTCTCCTTCCCTTGCTAGCTTGTACTTATTTGAACAATGACTGAGACTTGGTGTTACGAGCACTTCCTCTGTCTGATTGCCTCTTCAAGATGAATGGCTTTATGTACTCCCCAATTGTAAGTCGCTTTGGATAAAAGCGTCTGCCAAATGACTAAATGTAAATGTAAATATAACAATATAATATTCCTGTCTATGTCGACACTGTCAACAGTCGAGCTAAAATACACACTGAGGATCAGTTGCTCACAACAAAACCCAACACTCGGCTCTGATCACAAAACTGCAGTTCTTGGATTCGATCAGCAGAGCTACGGTGCTTAGCATAACATTAATCAACACAGATGGCTACTTAAAAAAAAAATTGCAAATGCAAAACTTGTCAAAACAAAGGTGTTGTGGGTGTTGCTTTGTAGCTGCAAAGGTATGAATGGTTTAAGTCAATTTCTGTATGGTTACTAGTGTGTTGTGCGTGTGTTGAGCGCATGCGTGCGATTCTTGAATTATTCTGGCAATTTTCCATTACTGCTATATTCTAAGCAGACTTAGTGCACATGTGGTGTTTTGATTTATTTTAACACACAGCTATGCAGCGAGTTCATAGTGATTTCAGCACATTGCGGTTTGGTTTCTAGTGTGTTTTGACTTTTTACCACACTATGTGTGGTTGCAAGTGTTTTGAGTTATTTTATTGCTTCGTTAATCAGTTTCTACGATATTTGGAGTGGACTTAATTCATTGCGTTATGCTTGCTAATGCATTCTGACAATATTTTACCAGATTTAGCACACACGGTTGTAAGGGTGACTCGAGTGGTTCTAGAACATTGCTATGTTTTCTCTGTTGTAACCAAGAGTAACTTCTCACAGGAATCATGTTCGTTATGTACACTGTGAGAACAATTAATTGTAGCATTACTGACGAGAGTTGTTTCTGAATATAGTCCCCTAGCATCAACACATTTGAGCCGCCTGAGTGTCGCAAGCACAACGTGTCATTGCGGCGCGATCTAATTTAACACAAAAAGCTGTGCCAGGAATCCATGTTCTCAGGTTCATGACTGCTAACGCTAACAATGACTGCTCTGCTATGTTTTGACATGTTTAAATGGGAAATGACAATTAGAGAGAGTCGGTGAACATTCTCAGTGTAATGAGCTCGATATGAGATGACAGGAGTGCTGAGAGATTTAATCTTTTATTCTGAACAGTATCCCATGATTTGCACCTCAAAACAGCAAAGAATCAATGAAAAAGTAATGCCTGTCTGTGATTTCTCACAGATATGAACGACCCAAAACCACCATCATCATGGTTCTTGTTACTGCCTGCTTTCTCTTTAATAGACAACTGCAGTGCACTTTTAATAAAGCATATAAGCTCATCATATGAGGCATGGCTTGATTTAGATGCATTCTCTTTCTTCTAACAGTTTATTAATTTATCTGAGCCATCATTTTCCCAGCTGTCACTGTGGCACGCCGAGGCGTCTCATTGGATCTCTGAGGGCCTCATACAGTGGTGCTATGAGCCAGTGTAGAGACCTTGAAATCTACAGCTGGTCTTATTGGGGCACAGAGCTCACACAGGCAAACATACTCATTTACACACATATATAGACACACATTGGCAGTACTTCTGGGACACCGAGCTCCACATATCTGACAGATGCTCTCTTTTTTCTCATTAACTCTGGCACAATGTAAAAAAAAGACAGAATGACTCACTTTTTTTAAGTGAACTTACTGTACATGCGACCCAAATTAGGTTGATTATTTTTGAAGCAGTTCAATTAATAATGAGACACAATGGGTACATTCTCAAACAAGCAGATGTAACAGAAAATGTGTTGGCTAACCTGTTTTAACAGTTTAAAGTGACCTTGAAAAGAAATTGTAAAAAGTGACCCCAAACTGGCTGACTGCCATTAAACTGAATGAAATGACTCAAAGTCACCACTGTAAATGAATTAAGTGACTACCTTGAACAACTCAAAGTGGACTTATCAAATGATTCAAAATGACTCCATTTCAATGGCTCAAGGTGACTAGTTTACATGACTCAGTGACTACCAAAGACACCACCTTGAAGAAATAAAAGTGAACGTAGGAAATGATTTATAAATAAATGATTATATGATCACATTAAATGATTCAAAGTGATCACCTTAAATGATACAGTGACTACCTTATACAACTCAAAGTGGCTGTATTAAATGATTCAAAGTGATCACACAAATGACTCAAAATGACCTCTTGTAGTGGATCAAAGTGACCATCTTAAACTCAGTTACTGCCTTGATTGACTCCAAGTGACCACTTTTTAAAACTTTGTGATCACATAAATAATTCAAAGTAATGCCCCTAAATGACAACTCAGTGACAACTTTGAATGAATCAGTGACCAACACAAATGACTCCGCATATTAAATCACTCAAAATGATCGCCTTAATTAATTCAAAGTAATCACCTTAAATGATTCAGAATAACCCCCTTAAATGACTCAAAGTGATTAACTTGATGATTCAGAGTGACCATCTCTAACAACTCAGTTTAGCCGCATTAAATGATTCACAGTGATTGCATTAAATGACCTCCACGAATGCCTCAAAATGACTGCCTTAAAGGGATACTTCACCCAAAAATGAAAATTTGATGTTTTTTTGAACACCTTGACTGATTCAATGAGACTTCAGGAAATGACTCAAAGGGCCAGATTTACTAAAGAGGGCACATTAGTGCGAGAGCGCAATTCCAAAACAGCGCCGCTGGGCATGGAAAGTTCTGCAGGTGATTTACTGACAATGCGTAAATTAAAGAAAACATGCAACATCTCATTTCCATAATGACCAATGCAAACTACCAAGGGCAGTGCAAATTAGCATAAGGATATGTTCGGATTTGGATCATGTGTTCTTCTGGCTTTCCAAATAAATTAATACGTGTGGAAAAAATCCTCTCCCTTCTACCACACGCTCTGTTCTCTCCTCCAGCAACAACAAATGCAGCCATTTCAAGCGCAAAATAGTTTAAGACATGCTTATTTGAACATTAAATAATGCCATACATAGTAATTTGACGAGCGCAAACTTTAGTAAATCGCGTTGCCCATACATTTGTCTGAAAGGGAAACTCCTACATATGTATATTCAATAAGGTCAGGGCCAAAAATAACTGTGTCCACATCTTTTCAGTGCTAATTCTTCACCGTGCGTCTTTAGTAAAGCCTGTACTATTTTAACGCCAAGAGACGGATTGCGCTGGCGCAAACTGTTAGTAAATCTGGCCCAAAGTGACATCCCTGAACACCTCACATCAACTGCATTAAATTATTCAAAGCGATCATCTAAAATGACTCAAATTGATTCAGTGACCAGATTGAAATTATTCAAAGCAATCACCTTAAATTATTCAAAAGGAGGACCGAAGATCTTAGAACTCAAGTGATTAAAACAGGCGAACTGTTCCTTTAAGACTGAGCCCGCGCTTAATCAGAGAGCTCTTCTTCTATGATAAATCGCAAACTGACTCAGAAAGTCTTCGTCTGCATGTTCCACCTGTCAAAGCTCTTTCCAGCCTGGCACGAAAACACGGAGACGTCTCACCAGGAGGCACGCAGCACTTCCCCAGACACCTGCCCTGACAGAACGGACACGCCAGCTCCCGCTTTCATTACCGCGTTCACACGATATAACGTACACGCTGATCAAACGCATGATTGCGTCGGCGCTGACGGGGGCTACGAGCTTTGATTTGGTCTACGTGCCCTCAGTAGGGTGCTATTGTAGTGGAAGAGAGGGAGAACCAGAGACAGGGTAACAGGGCAGAGGAGGATTCAGGTGGGTTATTTGGGTATTTGCGGTATTACAGCATTACTCGCGGCTGCCGTTGACAGATGATCCCAGTCAGATGTAACTGGAAAAGTCTCTCATAGTGAAGCTAAGCATGTCAGACGTCTTCTTCTGTCAAACAAGTCTACGTTTCTATCAGGGCTACTTGCTATAGTAGCTTTCATTTTAGGAAATTTAGTTATTGAAAAAAAAGTTCACTTTCAAAGCAGACTGCATATATGGAAATTTAAATTTGATCTTAAAATAAATAAGTAAAGTAAAAACAATTAAAGGAAAACCTAAAATAAATGAAAAAAACATAAAATGTGAATAAATAATGTAAAATAAACTCAAATATACCATAACTGAATTATAATTTAATAATGTATAAATATAATTTAATAATAGTAATAATACTATTTTACAGTTTATTGTATATTTTGTCAATTCAATAATTGATTAAAGTATTCTGCAATAATATATATATATATATATATATATATATATATATATACAGGTGCATCTCAATAAATTAGAATGTTGTGGAAAAGTTCATTTATTTCAGTAATTCAACTCAAATTGTGAAACTCGTGTATTAAATAAATTCAATGCACACAGACTGAAGTAGTTTAAGTCTTTGGTTCTTTTAATTGTGATGATTTAGGCTCACATTTAACAAAAACCCACCAATTCACTATCTCAACAAATTAGAATACTTCATAAGACCAATAAAAAAAAAAAACGATTTTAGTGAATTGTTGGACTTCTGGAAAGTATGTTCATTTACTGTATATGTACTCAATACTTGGTAGGGGCTCCTTTTGCTTTAATTACTGCCTCAATTCGGCGTGGCATGGAGGTGATCAGTTTGTGGCACTGCTGAGGTGGTGTGGAAGCCCAGGTTTCTTTGACAGTGGCCTTCAGCTCATCTGCATTGTTGGGTCTGGTGTCTCTCATCTTCCTCTTGACAATACCCCATAGATTCTCTATGGGGTTCAGGTCAGGCGAGTTTGCTGGCCAATCAAGCACAGTAACACCATGGTCATTGAACCAGCTTTTGGTACCTTTGGCAGTGTGGGCAGGTGCCAAGTCCTGCTGGAAAATGAAATCAGCATCTCCATAAAGCTTGTCAGCAGAAGGAAGCATGAAGTGCTCTAAAAATTTCCTGGTAGATGGCTGCGTTGACTGTGGACTCAGAAAACACAGTGGACCAACACCAGCAGATGACATGGCAGCCCAAATCATCACTGACTGTGGAAGCTTCACACTGGACTTCAAGCAACATGGATTCTGTGCCTCTCCACTCTTCCTCCAGATTCTGGGACCTTGAAATGAAATTTTACTTTCATCTGAAAAGAGGACTTTGGATCACTGAGCAACAGTCCAGTTATTTTTCTCCACAGCCCAGGTAAGACGCTTCTGACGTTGTCTCTGGTTCAGAAGAGGCTTGGTAGCCCTTTTCCTGAAGACGTCTGAGCGTGGTGACTCTTGATGCACTGACTCCAGCTTCAGTCCACTCCTTGTGAAGCTCTCCCAAGTGTTTAAATCAACGTTGCTTGACAGTATTCTAAAGCTTGCGGTCATCCCTGTTGCTTGTGCACCTTTTCCTACCCTAATTCTTCCTTCCAGTCAACTTTGCATTTAATATGCTTTGAAACAGCACTCTGTAAACAGCCACACCTTTCAGTAATGACCTTCTGTCACTTACCCTCTTTGTGGAGGGTGTCAATGTTCATCTTCTGGATCATTGTCAAGTCAGCAGTCTTCTCCATTATTGTGGTTTCAAAGAACAAGTGATACCCAGAATTTATACTGTAGGGATGGTCATTAATTGAAACTCAAATGTAAATATTCTAATATTTTGAGATACTGATTTTTGACTTTCATGAGCTGTAAGCTCTAATCATCAAAATTAAAGCAAAAAAAAACTTTTGAAATGTTTTACTTTACATGCAATGAATCTAAAATCTATGAAAGTTTCACTTTTTGAAATAACTTACAAGAAAAAATGAACTTTTTCACGACATTCTAATTTATTGAGATGCACCTGTATATATATATATATAAATGGGAATACAATTATACATTCACGTTTTTTAAATGAAAATTCCTCTATATATATTAACACTAACATATATTAAATGAACATCAGGAAAGAAAAAGAAATAAAGTTATTCCCTCAACATAAAAAAATAAAATGTGAATAAAACCGTAAAATTTACATTTAAATAATACATATAAATTTATAATAATAATAATAATAGTAGATTTTTAAAATAATTTTCTAAAGTAATTTTGAAATCCATAAATTTAGATTAAGATTAAGTTATATTATTTATATAAGAATTATGTGATAAAGTTGTGGTTGTATAATTTTATTTACATTTTATGTTTTATGTCTTTGGGGAAATATTTTTCTTTCTTTCTTTCTTTCTTTCTTTCTTTCTTTCTTTCTTTCTTTCTTTCTTTCTTTCTTTTCTGAAAAAAATAAATAAAATAAGCTTTCTACAATATAGTTTAAAGGTAAGTAATAAACAAAGTCCTTGACTTGTTTTACCAATGCATATCTACCATGCCAACATATAATAACAAAATGTGCTCATGAAGTGCATGTACTGTTGCCATGGAGACCTTAGACATTCATGACTTCTGCTTGTGTCTATTTTGCACCGAATATAAATATGCACTCTGACCACCTAAATTTTACATATCTGCTCAGTATTTATGTAAAATGAAAACTTACTTAAGAGCCCATCATATTATTCACACCCTGGTAGCATGTTGTTTGCTTTTTGAAAATCATTATAAGCAGCTGTCTCAGTATAGCATGGGTTATAGTTTCTGGAAACTGGTTCCAGTGGCATGTTGACGATCTCCAGAGATCCGTGGACCAATGTGAGTTTCAGCGAGGGGCCGAGAGCATGAACACTAAATGAAATTACCTTCCTGCAAAACTACTTTTCTGCTGCTGCTACAGAAGAAAAACAAACTCTAGGCCTGATAAGAAAGCTTGTCGTCAATATTCCCTCAACATTCGACATCCACTCTAGGGAAGAAAAAAAAATATTTCTGAAAGAATAGGAAGAAAAAAATGTATGATGTTTTCCACAAGCCGTGTTTTGACAATTTTACTTTTTCTCAGAAACTTTGGAATAATAAATGAAACAAGAAGAAAAAGTTGTGTTCTGATAAATGAATATACTGCAAAAGACTTTACATGCAGGGAAATACAACAGGCAAAAATATTACACATATAATATATATACAGATAATTAAATTATAATATTGTTGAATTTTTGTATTATTATATTTTATTATTATTCAAATTTTATTACAGTTTTAGCAATATATCATAATATATTTGTAAATTTCCTTTTATTTTATTGCCCATTTTATCTTAAAAATGACAAAGCCTTGTTCATTTACACAAACAAATTAAAAATATTAAATATTTAGCTAAATAAATCTCTTTTGAAATCACTTTTGAGTTGATAAAAAAGAGAAAATAAATTTTCAACAGCACTATTTACACACTTTGCAAATTTGTCATGCTTTACATGCCTAGCTACAAATTGGTCTAATCTGCATATTTTACGAAATTTACAAAACTCCCAATAGAACAAAATAAAAATATTTTAAATTGCAGCATTTGATTTTTATTATTATTTTTTTTAAATCCTTTTAGTATCTATAATAAACAAATTAGCACCTCAAAGCTCATATCTGAAATTAACGAGATTTGGTTTCACAAAGAACTTTCAAAGGGAAAGCATGTAGTGATTCATTCTGCAGTCATTCTCTTGGAAAATTAAAAACAGAATAATTCAGATGCACATTTAAGAAAAAAAGAAAAAAAAGGTCCCCGTGAATAAATTGGAAGCAAAAGGTGAAGCATGTTTTTATTTCCTGTGTGTATGTGTGAGAACATTTGATTTGATTTGATAGTGAAGCTGTAGTGGGACCAAACCTTACTGTAATTGCACATTCCATTTTTAGCTAATGAGACAAAGCGATTGAAGGAGGGCCTTTTTGTATGTTTTCAGTAAGGAATTTCTTATGCAGGAGTTTAATTCCTGCACATTGAGAGCAGAACTTAAAGCACGCCATGTCTAAAGCACAAATGACAGCTATTCTCAAAGATCCCAAAGACTGAATTATACTTGGAATTGAGTGTTGCATGAATATGTAAATTAAGCATTTGGTTAACAATGTATTTTAAAATCAACATTAAATCTAATTCAATTCTATTTTGTTTTTAATAAATGTCCCTGGTGTTATTCATCAAAAAAAATCAATCATCCAATCAATCAATCAATAAACAAACAAACAAACAAACAGACAAACGAAAATGGGTAAAACAAGTATAAAATAAATAATAAAATACATGCAAAAAAATATGTTACCCCATTTTTTTAATCAGTAAAAATATAAATAAATAAATGGTTAAATGTGTTGCAAATGTGGTTTATGTATTTAAAAATAAACAATGATGATTTTAATATCTGCCAGAGCTTCAGTTGTGCTGCTTGAAGATGCATGGCACAGTCAATTACTCCAAACACTCATGTCTACTCGCATCCCAGAATGCAGTGGAAACATTGTCTCTTTCTCCTGCTGTCACTGCTCTCATTGACGTCAAAAGACAAGAGCACAGTGGGATTTTGGGTAAAGACTCTGAATCCTATTCTTGTAGGCACAACAGTGACGTAATGGAAATGAAGACACATGGGTCCACATGTCTGAGACTGCATTAAAAACACATTTTACAGTAAAAAAGAACAAATATACCATTTAATCGCAAGGAATAAAAGATAGAGGTCAATTTTGCAGGGTAACTTGTTGATCCTCCAGTAGTTGGTGGGGGTTTTGATTCATCTTAGTGAATCAATCATTTACAAAAAGATTTGAGCACTTATTTTAATAGGTATTTTAAAAGGTATATATATATATATATGTATATATATATATATATATATATATATATATATATACACACACACACATCATTGTTTACTGAAAAGAACTGTTCATTAAAAAAATCACTTAAAATATCCGTTCACTTAAAAGATTAATTTCTAAAACATTTAAAACTATTCACCATGCTGAATTTATGTTGTACATAAACTGCCTTATAAAAAAAAAATATTGCTGTGGATTTTGATTAACCTTTGTGAATCATTTTACTAAAAGCATTCATTCTGATTTGTTTATTGATTGGTGACCATTTGTGAGTCACTGAAATAACTCATTCAGTCAATGACTCATTCAATCACTGATTCAGTCACTTAAAAGATCCATTCACTGAAAAGATTTGGTTAAAAAATAAATTTATTTAGAAACTAACAATTCACCATGTTGAATTATGTTGGAACTTTTGAACCCAGAAGACCCAAGATTTAACGATCAGTTCACCTAAATTGTCCATTGACTAAGATTTGTTCACCTAAAAGATTTGTTCGCTTAAAAGATTTGTTTAATAACAAACAAACAAACAAAAAAAGATTAGATATAAAAAATAGAGAAACTGCAATATCAAAATGACTTGTATAGAAATCTAAGAAAGGTCAGAGGCCATAATGGTTTTAATGTCATCACACCCTCAGAAGTTAGGACACTATGAATATACAGGTGCTGGTCATATAATTAGAATATCATCAAAAAGTTGATTTATTTCACTAATTTCATTCAAAAAGTGAAACTTGTATAATGTATACATTCATTCCACACAGACTGATATATTTCAAGTGTTTATATCTTTTAATTTTGATGATTATAACTGACAACTAATGAAAACCTCAAATTCAGTATCTCAGAAAATTAGAATATTGTGGAAAGGTTCAATATTGAAGACACCTGGTGCCACACTCTAATCAGCTAATTAACTCAAAACACCTGCAAAGGCCTTTAAATGGTCTCTCAGTCTAGTTCTGTAGGCTACACAATCATGGGGAAGACTGCTGACTTGACAGTTGTCCAAAAGACAACCATTGACACCTTGCACAAGGAGGGCAAGACACAAAAGGTCATTGCAAAAGAGGCTGGCTGTTCACAGAGCTCTGTGTCCAAGCACATTAATAGAGAGGCGAAGGGGAAGGAAAAGATGTGGTAGAAAAGTGTACAAGCAATAGGGATAACCGCACCCTGGAGAGGATTGTGAAACAAAACCCATTCAAAAATGTGGGGGAGATTCACAAAGAGTGGACTGCAGCTGGAGTCAGTGCTTCAAGAACCACTACGCACAGACGTATGCAATACATGGGTTTCAGGGTCCATGTCAAGCCACTCTTGAACAACTGACAGCGTCAGAAGCGTCTCGCCTGGGCTAAAGACAAAAAGGACTGGACTGCTGCTGAGTGGTCCAAAGTTATGCTCTCTGATGAAAGTAAATTTTGCATTTCCTTTGGAAATCAGGGTCCCAGAGTCTGGAGGAAGAGAGGAGAGGCACAGAATCCACGTTGCTTGAGGTCCAGTGTAAAGTTTCCACAGTCAGTGATGGTTTGGGGTGCCATGTCATCTGCTGGTGTTGGTCCACTGTGTTTTCTGAGGTCCAAGGTCAACACAGCCGTATACCAGGAAGTTTTAGAGCAATTCATGCTTCCTGCTGCTGACCAACTTTATGGAGATGCAGATTTCATTTTCCAACAGGATTTGGCACCTGCACACAGTGCCAAAGCTACCAGTACCTGGTTTAAGGACCATGGTATCACTGTTCTTAATTGGCCAGCAAACTCGCCTGACCTTAACCCCATAGAAAATCTATGGGGTATTGTGAAGAGGAAGATGCGATATGCCAGACCCAACAATGCAGAAGAGCTGAAGGCCACTATCAGAGAAACCTGGGCTCTCATAACATCTGAGCAGTGCCACAGACTGACTCCATGCCACGCCGCATTGCTGCAGTAATTCAGGCAAAAGGAGCCCCAACTAAGTATTGAGTGCTGTACATGCTCATACTTTTCATGTTCATACTTTTCAGTTGGCCAAGATTTCTAAAAATCCTTTCTTTGTATTGGTCTTAAGTAATATTCTAATTTTCTGAGATACTGAATTTGGGGTTTTCATTAGTTTTCACTTATAATCATCAAAATTAAAAGAAATAAACACTTGAAATATATCAGTCTGTGTGGAATGAATGTATACATTATACAAGTTTCACTTTTTGAATGGAATTAGTGAAATAAATCAACTTTTTGATGATATTCTAATTATATGACCAGCACCTGTATATGCTAAAAAAAATATGAATTTCATGGACAGTTTTTCTATTTACCCTTTCAATCAAATGATGTCAATAATATATATATATATATATATATATATATAAATAATTATAGTATTTAAGTATTTACTCTAGTGGGCCCAGATTCTTGGACATTAAGACAGTCAACTAGAGCACGTAGCGCCGAGTACACTGCTATCAGGCCTGCAAGACACATTGTGTGAGTCCTCCAGCTCAGCACCCGTGGCTCCCTGAGAGCCCACGATAAACTGACACTCCCACTTAATCTGACGCGCACAGTGTGTGTGTGTTTCAGAGAGAGATACTTCTCGCACACACTTACAATCATGTCCGTTTGCTCTAGCAGCATGTTTGAGTTTCCACTGTACACCGCACTTTAGGTCATGTCTGCACTCCTAGGCTATTATTGTTCCTGCTGGAGTGTGGTCGTGTTGACCAGATCACTCCATGCCGATTATTTTCTGTCCGTATGACAACAGAAAAATTGTGCCTCTGTATCTACTTCCTGTCCCTGTCCTATCTCCCTTTCGCACAGGATGAAATGTGTATGTGCGGCTTTCGGGCTAAGTGAGAAGAAAGTTCCAACAGGAGAGGAAATCTCAACCCACACCTGAGTTTTTCACTCTTTTTTTCGAGGATCGTGCTAATGTGAATGCTCATGTCGTCTAATGCCTCTGGTCCTCTTTCAGTGGATGTGTGAACCTCTTTGCTATGTTCGTAACCCTACCTTGGGCTGTGTCCTTCCAAGTTCATGACAGTGGTGGAAATGTTAAATTCCCTAAGGCTTTCTCTGTCTTGTCCTTCTCAGCAGAAAATTGGCGAATTTATCGACATTGGTCCAAAGTCAAACTTGCTTACGGCAGTCAATCTGGTTTTTAGAACACGGTAGCCCTGATCAACCCTAACCAACTTGACCAAACGTGGCCTACCAGGTCAACCAAGAAGGTTTAAGGTCCTCCAAGTCCTTTGCTAACAACTATCTTGAGCTGTGAGGTCAAAAGCCAACTGAAGTTCTCAAGAAAACAGTTTTTCACTGGAAAACAAATACTATGTTGAGAAAATGTGGCTACATTTGAATAGCAGTCAATGGCGAAGATGCTTTTTGGTAGCAGAATGCTAATAGGAGCATGCTAATCAGCTAAACAGTGATCCTTTGAAGTCCACCATCTTGTAGTTCACTTGATCAATCTTCTAGACCACCAAACCAGTCAATACCAATAAACGGCAAAAAAGGCGGGACTTGATATTATCCATCGGGGATTGTTTGGATCATAACATCTTAATATTATACGTCATTGGTAACAGTGTCTAATTTGTGAAATAATCGTTTATTTAAGTCTAATCTTTTCAATGAATCTTGTTCTGGTCTGAATGATATATTCACCAAATTCACTGATTGATTCACTCACAAACTGGATTAAATGTTCACGAAAACAATAAAATGATTCACAGAACTGGACTGAATGATTCATTCAGAATTCAGAAAAATGGATGATTCACTTACAAACTGGACTGAATGACTTCACAAAAATGAAGTTGGAAATGGTCTGAATGATTTGTTTATTAAACGAAATGATTAATTTCTCACAAATTGGACTGAATGACCTGTTGACAGAAATTATAGAACAAATCTGAATGATTCATTCACTGAACATACAAGTTGATTCACCCATATATTGATCTGAATGACTTACAGAAATGATAGAATGATTCACAGAATCAGCCCAAATGACTGACACATCTGGTGTAAATGATTCATTCACCAAATGAAGTTATTGATTCACTCACAAAGCAAAAAGACTTGTTTATCAAATGACTGAACAATTTGTTCGTGAAATTGACTGACTGATACTTTCACAAACCATATTGAACAATTCACAAATCCGACTGAATTGGTCCGATTGGGTCTTGAGTTGACAACTCACTGAATCACTGAACCATTTTCAGTGAATGAAATCTTTAAAACTAAATTTATGTGAAACTCTTGAACCTTGAATGGATGGGTAGTACTGCAGATTCCTTATAAAACCATAAAAATACCACATCCATATTGCGTAAATGATTTTAAGGACCATTCCCATGCCATATGAACCCATATCAGCACGGATGCTTCTCTCATCTCGTGTCTCCCTGGAGACGGCAACCATGGAAACCGTGACAGGCCCAATTGACTGCAATCCCACAATTCCCTGTCCACTTGGCATGTACCATAAAAGCTTTCGTCTGGAGGGCTTCTTTATTCAGGTGACTTCAAAAGTAGATTAGTTTACCTGCAATCGATTTGGCACGCGAGGAAAAGACAGGGACACCCTCCAGATTTGAAGAAGCACAATAATAATAAATCTCAAAGACATTTTAACCTCAGCCTGGAGATAAAATGAACTTCGTTATAAATTCAGAAGAATGAGAAGGTTCATTCCACGACATCTGAAGGTAGGACAGACAAGACGAAGATCTTAAATACTATTCAATTGTTTAACCTGGGGATGAGGTAATTTTCATCTTTAACACACACCAATTGGAGTAGAAAATGTCAGTGTTTTTCTCCCACTACAAAAGATTCCACTCAACAGATTTACGAATGAATCATTCAGTATGGACTGTGAACATTTCAAA
Source organism: Aspiorhynchus laticeps (assembly GCA_023376895.1). Lineage (NCBI taxonomy): Eukaryota > Metazoa > Chordata > Actinopteri > Cypriniformes > Cyprinidae > Aspiorhynchus > Aspiorhynchus laticeps. The sequence goes on from CM041793.1 coordinate 71,917,829, forward strand.
CATTTCATGACTGAATCATACAGTCCATTTTGCGAACAAGTTGAGAACTAATTGATCAGTTTGTTCAGACTAGTTCTAAACAACATGATTCACAAAAATGGAATAAATGATTCATTCACACAACAAATTGGATTGAATGACCAGTTTGCGAAAATGAAAAAAAAAAAAACGATTTACAGAGCCATCTGAATGATTGACAGAATTGGTCTCAGAAATGAAAATGAAATTATTTCAAGAAAATGAAATGATTGAGTCACACACAAACTGGAAATAATTTTGTGTTTACAAAACCAAATGAAAGATTTGTTTGTGAAGTGGACTGACTGAATCATTCTCAACAGATGGAATGATTCATTCATGAGTTTGAATTGAATTGTTTCTTGAGTCAACAACTCACCATTTCACTAAATATTTATCACTGAACCTTTGCATTTTTATTTTGCAAGACTTGTTTCTTTTTACAAGTAATAACTTTATTCACGTAGGCAACACAACTAAATCTTTCAACCTACAGTAAAGCTCATTCTTTACACACAAGAATTCAGTCATTTTGAAAGAGCGGAAACAATGGTCTACATCAAAACCTAATCTCAAAAACATTTACGGTTTACCAAAAATAAAAATGAATGGGAAATAATAATAATCACCTGGGGATTTTCTCCTGGAAAATAGAGAAAAAAAAATAACGATGGAGAAAGAACAGCAATAAATTCACCTGTAAATGACAAAACAATCACCGCCTAAATAAAGCCTAAAGGTTTTGGCTTGTTCAATGCCACACTGAAAAAGTCACATGACTGACTACATCTGAGGCAACTTTACTGGTCAACATTTTCCCTTGAATTAATTACTAGCTGTCAGACTGCATGAGTTTTATCACGGAAATGCCATGCAAACGTTATTTTACAGAACTTCCCCTGAGAAACAATTACTGGTCAAATGGGGTTTTTGTACATATTGTTATGGTCCTTTTTGTGAGCTCACAATAACTGTTATACAATGCTCTCCATCTCTCTCGGTAAGTTGCTGCACGTATGGCAGCCCAATAATCTCAAGCTTTCAAAACATTGCTCGCTCTATGCTGGCCCGCGCGGTAGAGTGATGTGCAATTTGTTTAGTGAGAGGCACTCTATAAAGGCTAAAGGGAGGAACACAACTGGAAGAAAAGCCTTTTATTGCTTCAACATGGAGATCTTTCAGACAACAGCAAAATATGCAGGCACTCCACTTTCCTGCCAGTCAGAGCGCAGGCCAAAGTCCTTATAAAGCGATGGACAAATAAGTATTGTTTGCATGAAAAGAGAGTGGACAGGTATTGAATCAGTATCCTCGCCTTTCATGATGACGCAAATACATTTAAGAAGACAAAAAGACTGTAGAGAACCTCAATATATTACACAGCCGTAACCTATCAGATATAGATTTATTAACAGAGAGCAATTTAGTTTTAATCCATGTTACAAAAGTAGATCCTGTTTCATGATCCTGAACTGCTATATCCACACACAAGCAGTGTGAAGAATCAACACACAATCTGAATACACTTACACCAGCCTTGACGTTATATTCGCTCAAAGCTGGGTATCATGAAAAGGGCTTGTGTACGTACACCAATCGTGCACTTTTCAAAGGCGTTAAATCAAAGGGCAACCTGAACAAAGAACTACCAGACCAGAATCACAAAACACCATCCGCACAAGTTCTACATTCACTCAGTTTCCCCATCTTTCTGCTTTCCTGTCAAATCAGTCGTTGTTTTTGTTTTCTTTGCATACAAAAAGTATTCTCGTAGCTTCGTGATATTACAGTTGAACCCCTGATGTCACATGGATTATTTTACCGATCTCCTTGCTACGTTTCTGGACCTTGATCGTGTAAGGACCCTTGCTGTCTATGGAGGGTCTGAGAGCTCCCAGATTCCATCAAAAATATCTTAATTTGTGTTCCGAAGATGAACGGAGGTCTCATGGGTTTGAAACGACATGAGGGTGAGTATTAATGACAGAATTTTCATTTTTAGGTGAACTAACCCTTTAAGGTAACCCAGCAGGCACAAAACAGGCACACAACGTCATACGACGTTGGTATTTGGTTAAATTTTGGTTGCGACGTCGGGTGACCAAAATCCAATGTAAATCCAACATCTAATGTCAATGTTAAATTGATGTCCAATACCGACGTCAGCTGACGTTGAGATTTGGTTGTTTTTAGGTTGTGTAACCAAAATCCAACGTTAAGCCAACGTCAAATTGACGTCAAATATTGACGTCAACCCGATTTTCATTTTCAACCAAAATCCAACGTCTGTCTGACGTCATGTCCAACGTCAACCTGACGTTACATAGACGTCTGGTGCCTGCTGGGAAGGTAAGGTAAGGTAAGGTAAGGATAAATAAATAAATCTAGTAAAAGCCAGAATTATGTAAATAAATAAATAAATAAATAAATAAATAAAGAGTGCACAAAATGTTCCCTGTTTATTCAGACTTATGAGAAACACACTTACAGTTGTCATTGTTTAAAGTCCATGCTGATGTCTGTAGAGCTGGGACAGTTGGGCTCATCGGGACTAGTGTAGGGATGAAAGTCGTGGAGTCTGACATGACTGACTTGTGGGTATGTAGTCTGACTTTAAAAGTTCCTGTGTTTGACAAGAAACATAGGGATTATCAGTCTTTCAAATACAAATTCATATTAAAATGTATGAATAATCATGTTTTGTACACTGTATTTGCTTCTGTACTGGTTCATCTACTCAGAAACCGCTTGCGTGAGACTCTCAGTTCGCTCTGACACATCAGTTGCGATCAGAAAATGCTGACAGTTGTCTGATATCAGACTGTGAAGCTGTTGGCTGTGGCACAGAATCTCCAAGCAAGATCTGGTGTCTGATTGGCTGCCGCTGCATGCATACAATCCCACGCCCCTATTTTTAGAAAATTTATCATTGGATGAAACATGGACCAGCACTCAAAGTTATCAGTTATCAGAAGACATTCGTCTGTTTACTGAGCAGGATGCACAATCTTGTGGACAGTTCACGTATATACATGTGGGAATTAGAATTTTGAGTTTCCCTCCTTAATTTAAGTACAATTTAACACAGTAATGTTAAACAGTTTTGAATATGACAACCAAAGAGCCCATCTTAAGTTTAAAGTTTCACATATACTCACATACAGCTAATTAAACAGCTAATTAGAGAACTTTAAAGCATCTTTGCTAAAGATAAAAGACACTAAGGTAAATTGTGAGATTTTGAAACCTAGTATGCTGCCTACTTCGACAGCATTTTAAGGCATCATAGACATACTTGGTGTAAAGGCTATTCTTTCATTTATTTTCTATTTGGACCCAAGTCTAAGGCAGAATCACACATATCGTACAGAGATGGAAATCCCAGGATGTGCTGCGACAAACACAGTAAAATAAATGAATCAAAGATTGAGGATTACTCAAAAGAAATACTGTTTTACCGTATATACAATACTGCAAAACATCAATTGAAAAGACTGGTTTAATAATATTAATAATAATATATATATATATATATTTCTCAATTATTGTGTGCGTAATGTCCTTCTTGTGTTTTTTTTGCAACAAGTTGTGAAAAACACAAAAAAATCCATTGAAAAGTTTTTAAAAAAACAACAACACTATTTGTGTGCGTAATGTCCTTGTGCTTCTATTGCGACAAGTTATGCGGAAAAAAATAAGAAACTCCGTTTTTGCTTATTAGCTTAGCGACAAGCTAAAAACAAACTATTGGAATTGTGAGATAATCCAAAATTCTTTGCGAGGAATTCAGGAAAAAATTAATCCAAAATGGCGGAAGAGTTGAGAGAAATGCTAATTACACGCTTCTAATGTGTGAAAATGATCAATAAATAATTAAAAATGGACTATTTTAATCAATTTTAGTGTGTACATTTTGTGCTTTTTTTTTGGAACAGGCTTAGTATAAAAAATAAAAAAGAATCAAGATGGAGGACGAATTGAGATAAATGCTGTCTAGAAATACACTTAAAATATACAAACCAAAGAAAATCATTAAAAACTCTAGTCAGTCTAATTAAAATTGTAATATTTACAATTGCTATGTACATTTTATACTTCTAAAAATATCTAGTTGTTAGCTTAGTAGCATGCTAATGCCAAACTCTGCTGGAATCGATGGAGAGTTTGCAGTCTGTAGAGCGATCCAAATCACTCACTGATGAGTCATCTTCTTACGTAGACAGCGAACAGCAAGTTTCTGTCCTAACTTCAGCATAAAGTCACATTGAGAAGGAATACGTGCGCTAGGCAGCTAATTAAGGTGTTGTGCATTATTTCAAACTTTTCCCAGGAAAAGGCAGAAATGACACGGAGGACCAGGAGCCTGTGATGAGTCTTATTTGTCAAATTCGAACGCGTCGCCTTTGACAGAATGAGATCGGCTATTAGTTACATTGCAGGTGTTGCCTTGCAGCATGGATCTAATGTCCCAATCTTCTGTCCCAGCGAAAGGGCAGTGTGTCCTTACGAAGCTACGCAAGGGTCTCACGACAGCAAAAACCAAACAAAGTGAAGTGAATGACAGAGCTGAAACTTACCAGGCCAACGGTAGCAGGTTGTGTTGCCTCGTTTCACCAGATGATGTTCACCGACTGGCAGTTATCTTGAGTTTGACAGTGTATGTGGCTAAAGGGCCATGTCTGTCTATCTGGATGGCTCAATCTCTCTGGCGTTTTTCAGATATGAAACTCATGTTTTTTCTTGTTAGCTAACTGAACATGTAGCCCCACCCTTTGAATTCAAAAAAGCTGCAGTTGCTCTCTGGACCAGATATGAAGAGGGGCTCCAGAGAGAAAGACCCACACCCATAAACACATGTGTTTGGAGGAAGTTGGCTGTGGAGGAACCGAAGAAGTCAGCACGCAGATGTTAGGGCCTTGATATTGTTTCTGCAAGTAACATTAAATCAAAATAACCCCATTTACTTTTCAAATGCATTTCTGGTCTTGCATTGCATGACAAAAGGAAACAAAATGTGATGTTTAAACAAAAGGAACAACTTTTCCTTTTTTTGGCTAACATCCCCATGCCCTCATTTCAGCTCTTCTCCTTCAACCATCTGTCTCCATTCTGGTAGGTAACACCCACTTTTCATTATCCAGCCAATTCCCAAAGGATTCAATTCATTTTATTTTTTTCTCATTGAATATCCAGTTTCTTTTCAAGAAAAAAAAAAAAAAGATTGCATAAGTAAAATGGGTTGCAACCTCTGGAGTGCTTGTCTTGGCACATTAAACTGGACAGGGGGTGTTTTAACTTTAAAAAACTTTTAAGCTTCACGATTTAAAAGCAATGACCATTTAAAATCCATCTGCTTTCCTTATCATCTCCAAAATCATCTAAGTTAGGTTATATTCTTAAAAAACCTGGACTCATAATACAGATATTCACACTCTCTGACAGCCTGAGCCTTCGGATCCAAGTTTTCATTAAGTATTCTACTTTTACAATCCCTCTGTTCCTGTCAAAACACTTGGCTGAACAAAGTTAAATTTGCCATTTCACACAAAAGCAATACAAATATCCATTTTTATCTGCACTGCAGTAGAAGAGAAATTTAACACTGACTCATCTACAAAGTAACACGTTTTGATATAAATGCTGCGAAACTGCTCTTTAAAATGGTGAGAAAGAAAATGTTTTTACATAAAACAAGTGTGAGACACCAAGATCTCAGGGTCCCAGGAAAGGCCTCAAATTTATTCACAGACAATTTCCCAAACACCCCTTAAGTTCAAGCAAATGGCTTCAAAACAGTATTCTGACACTTCCATACAGTTCACTGCAAGAAAAAAAGTTCTTTAGTTTTATTTATGTTTTGACTCATTTGCCAGTAAAAATATCTAAAAACCTTTAAAACAAAATAAATTTACTTAGCAACATAAGACGTTAAGACTTGACATAACTATTTTATAAAGTGACAATTTTGTTTGAATACACACAGTGTGATTCGTACAGAAACTTAATTTTTTTTTTTTTTTTTTTTTTGGGGGGGGGGAGGGCATTTAGGTTCCACCTCAAACCTAACCTTCAGTTAAATGTAAACAGATTGTATGAAAACATACAAACAGAAGTTCATATGAATTAGGCAAAAATTCACCAAAATGTAAAACAGTCACGAATTGCCGTTGAATCAAATAGATTGTATTTCATTTTCCAAAAAAGTTTCTAATTATCATGAAAATATTGAATCATAAACAGATCATACAAAGCCATACGAATTAGATCATGTGAATTTGACAAATGTTTTCAAAAAAAGTCACGAATTACCATTAGAATATTAAATCATAAAGAGATCATACAAAAACATACAAATTAGATCATGCAAATTCGACGAATCGTTTTCAAAAAAGTATTGAATTACCATTAGATTGTTAAATCATAAACAGATCGTACAAAAACATAAGAATGAGATCATGCGTTATCAAAAAAGTTACAGATTGCCATGAGTGTTGAATTATAAAACGATCATACAAAAACATACAAATAAGATCATGCGAATTCAAAAAAATGTTTTCAAAACAGTTACGAATTGCCACAATAGTGTGTTGAAATAAGTCTTTATCGTACGCAGCATTGCTTCTGAAGTAAATTTATCTTGTTTCATTTTTTTTTTGAATATTTAAAATGGCAAATCAGGCAAATATAGTCAGGTTATTTATGTTTAACTACATTTTTACATTTTCTGAAATGAAGTAACCAGTATTGGCGTCTCACGACTCTAGCTATGATGATGCAGAAACCTTGAACATGATTTAATCCCAACTTCAAAGTATATTAAAGTTGCATTTGAGTGATATATACTTCGAATGAAGGAAGGAGACATCGAGTTTCTGTTTACGGCTCTCATGCACCTTATTTTCCTCAAAGGGGAAGCTCTTGGCGGCAAGGGGCGGAAGGCGTTAAGGGATCTGAAATGGCTTTTTAATTACAGCCATTTTCTGCTCAGAAATGAACTGATGCTTGCTGTCAGCAGCCACAGATGCCGCATAGACCGATGGGACACAGACTGCACCGAGACACCCCCCGCCAACTACAGCTGGATCAGCCAGCAATGACATGTGGGGCCCAGATGAGGGCTTCATGGGCGGCAAATGTGGGCCCCATTATGGGCTTGCACCCGGGATCCACATTGGGGCCAGCCGTGGAAGCCCAGATGTACTAAAAGTGGGACCTGTAAGGGTACTGCATGGGTCTTAATTGGGCAATTCATGTCAGACCCATTTGGGGCCCACCAGTCTGAAAGGGTTTAAAGTGGGCTTGCTCCCGGGATCCACATGGGGGCCAGCCGTGGATGCCCAGGCGGGTTTTAAGTAGGATCTGTAAGGGTCTTATGTGGGTCTTAACCGGGCAATTCATGACAGACCCATTTGGGCCCCACCTGCCCAAAGGGGTTTAAAGTAGGTTTGCACCCGGTATCCACTTCGGGGCCAGCTGTGATTGCCCAGATGGGCTTTTAGGGGGACATGTAAAGGGTCTTAACTGGGTAATTCATGTCAGACCCATTTGGGCCCCACCTGCCTAAAGGGGTTTAAAGTGGGCTTGCACCAGGATTCAACCGTGAATACCCATATGGGCTTAAAGTGGGCTCTGTTACCCCTTTTCCACCAAGGCAGTTCCAGTGCTGGTTCAGAGCCAGAGCCTAGTTTCAAACCGGTTCTTTGTCTTTCGACACCCAAAGCACCAGCTCCGAACCAGCAAAAGCGGTTCGTAAGTAGCACCAAAACATTGCTGGGCTAGAAGGACGAACCGCTTGCGTCAGGGGCAGGGGGCGGGGTTACCGTGAACAACAAGACGAACAGAAACTTTGGACCACCATATTTGAAATAGCAGCTAAACACGGACACGTTGGATTCGCCGTGTTTGGATGCCGATGTAGATTCGCAAAGCCATGAACGTCAATAACAACACAACGTCCGCCATTGTTGATAGTTTGTTTAGGCTTGTTCGGGATGGATCGGCGCTACGCGGACCGTTTGGTGCGAGGCATCGGGGTGCCGCGGGAGCGACTGGAAAGCTGACGGCTCTTTATGCTTTAGGATCGCTCTCGCGGTGCTTTAGTGTGTTGTGTGCCGATCGATCTGTGTGGGGCGATGCACCTCGAACAAGTCTGTTGTGTTTGGCGCTGCCGCGCTAGTGAAACGAAACATGAAACGTATTCAGTGACGTAAGACCTGGCTCTGTATTGGCTCTCTAGCCTGTGGAAAAGCAACCGGTTCTTACAGGGCTCGCCAGTCGAACCAACTAAGAACTGGCAGTAGCACTGGCTCTGAACTAGCACCTGGTTCCTGCTGGTGGAAAGGGGGTATCAAAGGATCTTATGTTGGTCCTAACTGGGCAATTCATGCAAGGCCTATCTAAGCCCAACCATGCCAAATGGTTTAAGGAAACAATCTAAGAAAAATTAAAAACGAAGAATGAATATAAGTACAAGATAAATACAAGACACTTGATGCTTTGAACTGGCCCATAAATATGCCATTCAAGACCCATATATGCATTCCCAGATCAAACCCATGCCCACTTGGCCCATAAATATGTCATGCAAGACTCATATATGCATTCCCAGATCAAACCCATGCCCACTTGGCCCATAAATATGTCATGCAAGACTCATATATGTGTTCCCAGATCAAACCCATGCCCACTTGGCCCATGCCTGTCCCATATGGGGCCCATGTAATCAGCTCATATGGGCTTCCTATGTGGGACTCATACTACAAAACCTACATGGGACCCGCTGATTTCACCCAGCCAAAGCCCATGCCCACACAGTTCCCATGGAACCCGTAGTTAACCCATCTGGGCCCCGCATGTCATTGCTGGCTGGGGGGCGAGGATATTAATTACTGAGAAAACTCACGCACTGACCTGCTGTATTCTCTGTGACTAACGGAAAGGAAAACAATGATCGTAGTGACTCGTTACATTATTTCTGACTGCCTAATGTTTGCCGCGGTCTTCGCTAATTGCGTTTTCAAACAAACGTATTAGCAAAGAAATGAATTAGCGTGGGTGTACGTTTCTCAGTGCAACAGTTAGTCAATGTTCATATGGTCGACTACTGAAGCTCTAATGTTAATGAATAGTTCAGCCAAAAATTTAAATACTGTCATTATTTACTGACCCTCATGTTGTTACAAACCTGTATGGCGTTCTTTCTTTTCTGGGACACAAAAGGCAAAGTTCTAAAAAAATGTAAAACTACAGTATCATTGCTTTTTGGTGCAAAAACACATTAAAATGATTAAAAATGTATAATATGACCCCTAAAGTACTTGGCATTTAAATGTTGCACACAGTCCTTATCAATTTGTAGAGGATACTCAGTGAAATATCAAGAAGGAAAAATGTGCTTAGTGTGAATACAAATTAATAAAAGAAAGATTATGGAACTCTTCAGGGGTTTCAGAGACAGAATATATTGATCTGATATCTATTTGATACCAAAAGCATGCCTGAACTAGACGGATTTCGAGGCGTTAATGTATATATTGATTTTGCACGGCTCAGAAAATGATTATAATGACAGAAACAACAGGTAAATTCTGACATAGTGATTTCAGTCTTGACAAAATCAAACATGTTAGACAATCTATGTAGAAAATAATGAAGCAAACTGCCTAATGAGTTTGTTTTTGGCTAATTCCGGCATCCTCTAAGAAATTCAATACAGCCTGGTTAGGAATGTCTCCAGTATATTATCTTTTACACAACACTTCTTCATTTATTCTGACCTTCCTTCGAATACCGTAACTACAGCTAAATTTGTCACTGCACTGGACCTTCATTATGGATTTGGATCTTTTTGCCAACTTTCTGACTAAAATAACAGCTGGTAAGTACTGCTGGCATCTCACTTAGCGTAAAAAGAGAGTTAAATCAATAAGGAGAATCAGATCTACTCAGAATTGGCACTATAGTAGCAATGTCAGGTAAGTCGTTTAACTCTGGTGCACTCTGTAAATGTAATATCCTTTATGATTGTTTTTTGAGATCGTACAATGTGATCATGGGTAACCAGATTGTGCGACATCCATAATATGTCAATATGCCAGATTGTATGACATACATTTGCCAAGGTTATGGGTACAGCTGACAGAATTAAAGTTCTGAACAATACAGATAAACTGATAACTATTTTCACATTATGGCCGATAACCAATACTTGCCGATAAAATATTGGCCTATACAATTTTGTCTAAATACATTAGAAATAAAACAAAAAAGTAAAATCAATTGTTGTAAAGGCTATAAGTTAATTTTATGCATCACAACATTATAATGTACAGTAGGCAAAATTAAAATTCATTTTGTGATTGGCTAAAGATGACTTTTAACAGTGTTATTAAATTATTAGTATTTAAAAAATACTTTGTCAACATTAGATGATGATAAATACTATCTAAATAAGCATGTACAATTAGGGCAGTGTGATATGTATATGATAAATTTATATAAATAAAAAATAATATCGGCTAATAACGATATTGTACCGATATATTGTGCATCACTAGTCGGAACTAGTTACAATATACTAAGATTTATCGCAAAGCAATTATTTTTTCAAAGACTGCTGATTTTGTTCCTTTTGATCCCCCCAAACTGTCCCAAATGCCACAGCAGAGACACAAATTGGCTTTAGAAAAAGAATCCTGCTTTAGTCAGTCAGACAAAGAACTGGGAAAGCCTCTGATAATAAACTGTCTCTGTCTCACATGCTGTCAGCTATATGCTCCACATTTTAGTCATAATTTACACTGATATTCAGGGTGTGTGTGTCTCTGATGCGACTGTCCGAAGCCGATGCCAAGGGAATGAAAAAGAGAGAGATGGGAAAGAAGGGAAGATGGAGGAGAAGGTGCGATGAAGGGAGACGTGTGACGACATTTAACGAGGCAGACACTCGTTCCGAATTTGTGCGCCCTACATACTGAAATGCCAACATGAAGGCGGAAGGGAAAGAAAGAAAGACAGATAAAGGCCAAGAGAAATGAGTAGTAGAATGAAAGAAAGTAAAAAGAGAAAATAAAAAATAAACTACAGTGACTTTGAAGAGCACTTGAATGAAAGAAAAAAGACAAATTAGATCTCTTACATATCTCAATTGTTTCTCCCAGACAGCAATGAGTATAAATTCATAGCAAACAGAGACTTTTTTTTTCTCCTGTCAAAGACTCATCTCATATTTGTCTGCTATAAAGTTTCAGATGAGATCCCGATAGTGTCTCAAATTGTGCTCAGAATGACCAAGACATTAACATCTACAATAAGAAGTCAGAGATCTCAATATGAACTCATATATTGCTCATGAAATTAACAGGCCAAATGATTTGATCTATGCTAGTCACATTATTTTATAGCTCTACGCTTTTTTTTTTTTTTGAGAAACATCTGAGACAAATATATTGCAGTACTTGTAGCTAAATATAACCAAAAGAGTAATGTTCCTCTTCAATAATATATTGGTTGCCCTCAGTCATTAGAAAAAAAAAAAAAAACAATCACAAGGTCTCTTTAATATTTCTCCTTGACAGCAAAGAAATAATGAAAGTTCAGAATGTTTCACATTTTGGTCAGTTTTGACAAGATATCCTCCATCAAAAAATCTCAATATGAACTCAAACATGTCTCATCAAATTCTCCAACCATATATTTTATAGCTCTGCAATTTTGTGTCAATAATATGTTAATAACATGCACTGTAAAAAGAAAAAGTTGAGAAAACTCAAAAATCTGCTGACGCTGGTTGCCTTAAAATTTTAAGTTGGCTCAACTTCTTTTTTTTTTACAGTGTGTGTCTATTTCAGTTCCCCTTATGGATTTTTGGAGAAACATCTGAGCTATGATCTATGAAAGCAACATCTGAGTAATTTTTCAGAAGATTTTCATATCTCAGTTGTTTCCCATTGTTAGTAATATGATTAAATGGCGACCTTAGATTTAGTATCATTTCTCAGATGTTTCTCCTGAAGAAAAGGCTCCAGTAATCCCAGAATCACCTCATTAAGAGTTTCAGAAGAAATTCCAACAGTCACAACATGAACTCAAACATCTCTCAAATTCAAAAACCAAATGATTATATGCTATCTACCATTTTAATAAAACTCTATGTCAACAATTGTGTCATTTGCTACAAAATGTTCTCTTCACAAGGAATTTTAAGAGAAGCATCTACACAAAAATACTTGAAATAGAGTTATAAAAGAGCAACATCTGAGTTTTCTCTCAGATGGACACACATGCTGGAATGCAATATCTCATCTTTCTCTATCTGTGTGTGTGAGTCTGTGTTTATTAGCAGAACGAGAGTGTAGCCACATCTGACCCACATCATAAATGTAACTGAAAATCATCAGAGAGACACTCTAGTTCACTCCAAACCACACACACACTCACACCTCGCTTGTGAAAATCCTTTTATTTGCAATATAATTAATTTGCCGTGTCCTCCACCACCCACGGCCCATTCATGTGACTGCTGACTGCTCGTTACCGCATCCCGAACGGCCCAAATTAATGATGAAAAAGGACAATTACGAGGAAAACGCAATTAGCTAACGAACAGTGAGCCAATTATCTCTCCCCCACACAGTGGGCCAAAACGCAACGGCTGCGGGGTCAACCCAGAGGATTTTTACAGATTCAAACATGCTGAGTTTTCCCTCTTTCATCACTCCGACGAGGACAGCGGCGCGGGTTTAATTAAACGGAAGCTTGAGTTCGCCTCTGAAGTGTGACATTTAAACCAATCGTTGTTTTTAAACCGCTGTTGTTGCACGCTGGATAAACATTTTTCTTCTCAAGATAAAAGGGGATTGCGTAAGTCGGTTTAAAAAAGAAATGCTCGAATTGCATGCAAGGGAAGAAAAAGTACAAACCAAATGTGTCAAAACAAAACTACCAAAGCCTCCAGTAGGTGGTGCTCTTGATATCTCACCAGAAAGACCAAGTCTCCAGGTTAAAACAGACATGTATCACCACACCCTTTCCTCTCATTCACTCCCTCCTCGCCTTTACAGTCCCTTTTTCTAACCACAGGGGCTCCCGTTATGATGGACGATGTGTTTTATGGAGGATGCAGTGAGGAGAATTATGAGGACAGACAGGAGTGGCTTGAATACGACAGTTTTGGGGGAGAAAGGCCTGGATTTGGAGACACATTCCTCCGTGTTTCCTTTTGTTCTGTCCATCAGAGGCCTTCTACTGTAATAAATCTTGGTTACTAGGTCCTGCTGTCTGTTTCTCTCTCTACAGCTTTCTCCTAATAGGAGAGTAAAATCTCACGGTTGATCTCATCTCAGCTCCTCTAATCTTGTCTCTTCTCATAGGAAAAGTTAAACTCACAGTTGTTGAGTATCTCTTTCCATGTTGTACCATCTCTTCATTTTTCTAAACCTCACTTACTCTCTTATAATCTCGTCACTTTTCTTCATCCCTCTGCTAAAAGGAAGCATTGGTATTTCAGTTATTCTCATTTAATCTTACTTTTTCTCATCTTTTCTTGCTAATAGTGTGAACTAGAGTGGCTCTCTGATGATTTTCAGTTACATTTATGTTGTGGGTCAGATGTGGCTACACTCTCGTTTTGTCTCTTAATCTTTGCTAATAGAAAAAGTTCATCTCTCAGTTGTTCTCATGTCATCTCGTCTTGTCTCATCTCTTCTCAGCTAACAGGAAGGTTTAACATCAGTTCTTGTGCTTTGCTCCTCTACATCCCACTGCTGATGGAAAAACTTCACAGTTATTCTCACATTGTCTGATCTCTTTATCTCTCTGCTAATAAAATGTCACAGTTGTTCTCCCCTCATCTCACCTCTCTGTTAATAGGAAAGGACTTCCCTTTCTTAACCTCATCTTGTCTTTTCTCTTTTTAACATCATGGCTGTTCTTGTCTCATCTCGCCTCGATCCATCTAGCCTCTTTTTTTACCTAAAAAGGACAACCTTGTGGTTTTTCTTGTCTCTTCATTTCTCTTTTAATCAGTTTTCTTTCTGGTAATAAGATCATTTCATAAATTCATAAGTAACATAAGCTGTCCTCTCTTTTTTCAAACTCACCTTGCCTCATTCTCATCTCGTCTCTTCTCACAGGAAAAGTTAACCCTCAGTTGTTCTGTTCTCATCTTGTCTCATCTCTTATATTTTCTTCTGAATGGAATGGTTATTCTCACTTTGTCTTGTCTTGTCTTTTCTTACAGGAAAAGTTAAACAGGTTCTGTTCTCTTCTCATCTTCCCTGTTCTGTCAGTACAGGATTATGACTGAAATTACACACGAAAAACATCACGGTTGTTCTCTTTTGGTCTCATTTTGTCTCTTCTCTTCTCTGAATGATTCTTCATCTTCCAGCACAGATAAGGCCACAATCAGGACACACACACATAAATCTGAAAGGAGCGAGAGCTATCAAAGGGAAGTTCTGGAAACTTTACACGCCTGAGCTCTGTGGAGGGATACAGGGAGTATAATGATATTCTCTATTGATCGCGAGGAGGAGAACAAATGCTGGTATTTACGCCGTTGATATTTCCATCCAGCTTACTTGCTCTGGAAGTTCCAAACAAATATAAAGATGCATTTCTCACAGCTCCACCATCTGAATATCAAAAATATGAGGGATTAGGGGTGGGGGGTGGGGGGAGGGAGAAAAAAAGATGAATGGTTTATTTTATGGTGGAACCGTATGAATTTAGAACTTCACCCTTAAGAATTTTTCTTTTTCCAGGCTCATTTTCTTTTTTTTCTTTTTTTCTACTGATTTTCCTCTCATCTGGATTGTATCCGATTTACCTCAGGGTTTTCACAAATAGGCCTACTAAATTTTAAAAAGCAAGCATATCCTTTTAGAATGGCTTGACCTTTATAACAACCAACACATTACCTTTAGCAGTAAATGCTAATGATGTCAAGCTATAATTAGCAGCATGTACTTTTGCTGTTTCCAAGTCATCCTGGCAAATATGAAGTAAGTTATGAAGTACATATCACATAACAAATTCAATTTTACCATTAATATTCACAATTTTCAGCAGTTTTTCACAGATGAGATCTCAACAATGTTGACAGAGATGCTAGCATAAACTTTATGTACTGTATACTGCAAGCTATTTGTTTAAAATAGTATGCAAAAAAAAGTATGCTATGAGGAGATCTCTTTTGTATCTCATTTGCTTCTCCAAGATAATAAGGAGATTGATTTCTTGGACATTATTATATGGAGATATTTACTTCTATCAAACTGGATATCAAATGGAGTTCTTTTCAGGTTCTAATCTCACATGGGTTTCCTCTAGAGTTTCAGAAGAGATCTCAACAATGTCTCAAATTATGCTCAGATTTGTCAGGATTCTGAAGTCTGAAAAAATGAGACTCACTGTCTCATTTGTTTCTCACTCATATTTTTCCAGAATTATTATTATTTTTATTTTATTTTTTATTGGTCTCAAAAAGTATGATACAACAAAAATATATATTTTATGTCTCATTTGTTTCTCCAAGACAGTAATGTGATATAGAGATCAAACCTCCGTTTTCTTATATTTAAACCCCAAAAAGTTTCTTGTCATTTCACATGCTCTTCCTGTAGAGTTTGAAAAGAAATCGGAGACAAACTTAAACATCAGTTGAGATACTTGAATGAGACTAGGAACTCTCCTGAGCTATAGAAGATAAACCTCTGAGAAATAAGAAGTGTCACTGCTATTGTTGTGTCGACTGTCTGTGTTTGCGCATGCTATCAAATGGAGTGTACTTTGACTATGAAATATACTTTTGGGCTTTAGCGTTTTGTAGCATTAGCATGTTTTCAGTGAAATGCAACTGTTGTGTACATTTGCAGACCAAGTCCTCCAGGGAAGTTTAGAAGATGTTCAAAAATGAGCAAAAGCTTAGTCATACAGTCAACATTTGCAATTACATGCAAATTATGACCAAAGAGATAATACATTTGAACCATGATTTCTTTACTTGAAAAGCTCAAACATGGAACCTCTGGGAATGAAAAGTTTCCCACTGGCAATTGCATTGAGGTTCATGTGCGTTCTTCTCATAAATGCAGTAATTCAGACATGGCTTGAAGGCAGCTTATGAACAGGAGATATTCTGGTCTCGATGAGACTCTGAGGTAAAATAAAGGCATGCAATATAATGAGAAACCTCAGCCGGGTCTTCTCATAAGGCAATGGCAGGAGGACTCACACCGGGCCAAGAACGAATGGATGAAGGTGATTCTCTCTCTTTTATCGCTCTGTCGCTGTCTTCCTGATGTTCCTCCTCTCCTCTTCCTTGGGTTTTTTCTTTTTTTACTCGCTCCGAGCCGCCTGTCAGGGGGCTATAATGAGACGCCGATAACTAGAGCAGCTCTCATCCCCGATCAGTGACCACCTGTGGAATCGACAGGGGTCTTATCAGCGGCTCTCATCCTCTGGCACAGGCTCGCACCTTTTTCCATCTGTCGCTCTCTTTCGCACACGGTCGAGCCGATGGGAAACCAAAGAGAGAGGAGCAGCAACCCGCAAAGGCGGCTGGAAAGGCTAACAGTGGTGGGCTGGAAATCCATGTTGCTTGGTTTTGCCCCAGAGGTCGGGCCGCTGCAAATGCCAAAGCCGTTTCTCTGTAACAGCCGGGGGATGACAGGAGGAGAAAAGCGGGATGAATAAAAGGAGAAATGCAAGCTGAGATGGTTGAAAGAGAAGGTGTGGTGTTTTTGATAGATCCAGTCAGGCATTAAGAGAGGCTTCATACCATGGGCCTCCCGATGGGAGCGAACGCACACCTGCAGGGGATTGAAGATGTGATCCAAGCCAACAGGGGCCAAACGGATGTGTATGGGAGCGAAATAACTCAACGTGGAAGAGGCATATTCTGTCCTTCTGCAACTTTGTAAAGGTGTCACACAGTCACATTTAACTTAGAAAAATTCAAAAATTTGGGAGCAAAATTCCACACATTTTACTCTACTGATCTTATCGTTTTCTGGATAATTTGGATAACTTTTTTTAATTGTTTAATAATTTTAATGAAATTAATCTTATTCTTATTACTAACAAGATATTATATTATATTACATTACATTATATAATAGGTAGTATGTTGTATTGACTTATGTGCCTCATTCTATTACAGTATTCTTGATGTAATCCAAATTTCATTCTGATATATTATATTATATGATTGGAAGTATGTTGTACTACCAAATTTAATAATGCTAAATTACATAAAAAATAATAATAAAAAACAGAAGAAAACTACTGAAAATGATATTATTAGAAATTTAATGAAATTAGAAATTTAGTGAAAATTTCTAATTAATATTATTAACAATAAATAAGAATTAAGAAAATGAAGCCTTTTTGTAATCAATAAAACGCTACCCAAAATCGTAATTTTTATGCAAAATATGTACGTCTTGCATATTGAATTTCTTACATATAGTCTGTTTTGTATAAATGTGACCACAAACCCTATGATTTGAACAAAGCTACACACACACACACACACACACACACACACACACACACACACGCTAATGAGGCTGCAAAACCTTGTTACTGAAATAAACAAACTAATGTTCATCAATTAAAATCACTTATGATTAAATAATCAAAACATGAGCTTAATTATCCTCCTGATACTTTACCCATGATTCTGTGCTGTTCAGCAAAAGAGACATGTATGCCTTTTTAATTAAAACTGATCCAGTGACAAGCACTTGACCCCAAGTGTTTCCTTTCATACTATATGTATGTGTATATATATATATATATACACACACACGCACACACACACAGTTACTATATACTGTATATATAGTTAAAACTAAACCATAAAAAAAACTTCTGTAACTTGAAATAAATCAGAATATTAGCAAAAAAAAAAAACAAACATTCCAGCCAGTTGCCAAAACAACATCTAATTTATATTTAGTTAATCTTGATGTACTAAAATAACTAAACCTAAAAATGGAATCAAAATGAATACAATTTATATTGACAAAAAGTAAAGCTTTAACTAAATATTAAACTTAAAACAGAAAAAAAAGAAACCTAATTCAAAATATTCATAGAAACTATAGTAGTATACTAAATACTATACTATTATACTATACTAACTACTATACTATTATATTATACTAAAATATCTCAATAATACTAAGGAAGAACTATATTCAGAAATTAATATTTAATAAAAAAAAAACACTTGGACTGGGTGATTTTCATAAATCTTGGAGAAAATGTTACAAAATAATACAATAATACAAAGACAATAAATCAACAGCAAATCTTTAATTGAATCTGAATCAGAACCAGATCTGAATCATTGTTTAATTTCTTTAATTTACTAAAGGAAAATAGTTATTTTATAGAAAATTTGCATTACAAGTTTGATGCATTACCCATGATAATGTATCCGGGTCGTTTGCACGCATTGTCAGTTCTGTTAATTAAAATTAATACAATTTGTTTGGTTCTGGCAGAAGGTGTGTGTATGTGTGTGTACCGTCTGGATCTGTGATATTTACAGGTTCATTTTGTCCTCACAGAGGAAAGCAGGAGCTCACATTAACCTTACCAAAACAAAGCGCGCACCTTTTCCTTTCCACTCTGGGGGGTTTTGACAAAACAACCTCTTAGACAAGTGCATTAGGTGAATGGGGTTCGCACCTGTAATCATCATTCATCAAGCTGGAAACCAAAATGTTCCTCCCTAGAAACTCTCCAGCGTGGGTTGAAGTAGTAGCTTGACTACAGACTGTTTTCAAGCAGCTACTAGAACTGACACCCAGCAGTTGGTGCCACGACCCTAGTGCTTTCCTCTTCCTCTTGTTTTTTCCCCCCTTTCTTGCTCTATTTCAATGGGTAAATCTCACCAAAAATGAGTCACATTTCACCTTCAGTAGTGGGGAAAAAGTAGTAGTTGAGACTTTTTACATTCTCTCATTATGGTCATGAAAATTAGCATAAATATTTATTACTATAATGAATCCATACATACTTTGCAGCTTTCTCATTTTTAAGATTCTCATTCAAAACATTGGAATACAATGATTTTTTTTTATTCCAGTTTAAATCAGCATAAATTAAAAATGTGTGATTTTTTTTGCATAATGGGCCTTATTTTATATACAAAATGTTTATATACAAAACAATATATTGTATAATTTATTAATTTAAATATATATAATATATATATATATAAATATATATACTTAAAAATATTATTCATTTAAAAAAAAATAAAAAATAAAAATATTTAGATTGAGATTAAAATAATGTAATGCAATGATTTTGTAGTTTAAATCAGCATAAATTATGCTATAAATATAAAATGCTTGGAACATTTATTTATTTATTGTGCATTAAGATAATGAAAATTAGTTAATTATATATTATATATATAAAACATATATTTTAAAACTTGTAAATTATGTATTTTATGTATTTATGTATATAAATTATGTATTTAAAATGTACACACACACACACACACACACACACACACACACACATGTTGGTTTTTGTGGTTTATGGGGACTCTCCATAGGCGTAATGGTTTTTATACTGAACAAACTGTGTGTGCTATTGCCCTACACCTACCCTACACCTAAACTTAGCCCTCACAGGAGACTTTGTGCATTTTTAGATTTTCAAAAAAACACCATTTAGTATGTTTTTTAAGCCTTTTGAATTACGGGGACATAGGCAGTGTCCTCATAAACCACCTTCAAATTGTAATACCTCTGTCATACCCATGTCATTATACAAATTTGTGTCCTCATAAACCACACACACACACACACACACACACACACACACAAACACAGTCTTTCTATACAATTTAAATATTTGTTATTTTTTCCCCCATTAAGGTAATGAGAATGAGTTTTAAACAAATGCTAAAACATAATATTTTATATATTTAAAAGAGTATATATATATATATACTCCAGCGTGGGTTGAAGTAGTAGCTCAGTGTATTTCAGTGTGGTACAGTAACGCCACAAATCAGGACTGCAAAGCTCTGCAGAGAGTCGTGCGCCTAGCTGAGCGCATCTCTGGGTATTTCCTCCCCTCTCTGCAGGACATCTACCTGAAACGCTGCAAAAGCAGAGCTGCAAAAATAATCAAGGACTCAAATCACCCCGGAAACCGTCTTTTCATCACACTGCCATCGGGCAAGCGCTTCAGAAGTGTGATGGCAAAAACTGAGAGACTGAGAAGGAGCTTCTACCCTCAGGTCATCAGGCTCCTAAACGCAGTCTCATAACATCTACAGGACTCAATTTAATTAACTGTAGCACCCATCATTCTCCATCATCCGCATTGCTGCTATGTGTACCGGTACATACCCGGTACAACCTGTTTGCACATTCATCTTGCACATCCCTGGTTATATTAATATTTATTAAACCCACAGTAGACTGTATTGCACATTTTAGTTCATTGCACATTTTACTCCTTTACTCCTAATTTTATTTCTTGTTTGTACTATTACTATTATTATTATTATTACTTTTATTTCTTATCTTATTCCTACCTACATTTATATATATGCTCCTGTGTTATGTATCATCTTTTATTTTTACTGTCCATTGAGCGGACCTGTCCTGACCTACATTTCACTACTGATTATACCCTGTATGATTGTGTATGTTCGTCACTTCCTGTTTGTTGCTGACGCGTGTTTTGAGTTTGAGCTCCGTCAAGTTATTTCTTTATCGTCTATTTTATCTCTTAAAATCTATTTTATACACCATCATTTCTCGTTTCTATAACGTGTGAATATATCCCCTATCGCATTCTACAACAAAAACAATCAGGGCGCCTTGTTATCACTAGTTTTATTTTGATTTCCCGAGTCCGCTATTAGCTTATAGCCCGTTAGCACCGCCAACGCGGCGGCCGCTTGGCGCGCTAACACAGCTAATACCCTAATCACACACATAACCATTGTTCCACTGCTACTTACTTTAATGGCGGATTTGTGTCTACCTTTGAGTGCAGGTGAGGACGCGTCCGAGCTGCATTCGGTGCAGCTGGAGCTGGAGTCCGTGGAGAAGCAGATCGACGAGCTGCTGGAGAGACAGGCCCAGCTGAGAGAGCGGCAAACTGCGCTGGAAACATCCCGGGCTGAAGCTCACAGGTCCGGGGTAAGTATACAGCACGCTGCTAACACTCCCACCACCTCTACTCCGTGTGTTTCTCTGCACAGGCCCCGTGCACCCAGGACGCGATCTTCTCAGATGTCCTTCACTCCGGCGCCGGGACACCACGGACCCTGGGTGCGGCAGCAACGGAAGACGCGAGCGAGGCATCGGGCTACATCATCTCCCCCTCCGCCGCTTCCGGTCTTCGAGATCTCCACCCGAAACCGCTTCGCCCCCCTCCACGAGACGGAACGTGACGCTGTGATCATCGGAGACTCCATCGTCCGGCACGTCCGTGCTACGTTAGCTGAAGGTAAAGTGCACACACACTGTTTCCCTGGTGCTCGTGTTCTCGATGTTTCTGCGCAGATACCCGCGATCCTGAAGGATGACGAGAGCGTCGGAGCGGTCGTGCTGCACGCGGGAGTGAACGACACCAAGCTGCGGCAGACGGAGACACTGAAGAGGGACTTCAGGAGCCTGATCGAGACGGTACTCAGCACATCGCCCGCGACGACGATCATCGTTTCAGGACCGCTTCCCACGTACCGACGAGGACACGAAAGGTTCAGTAGACTGTTTGCTTTAAACGAATGGTTATTGTCATGGTGTAAAGAACAGAAACTGCTCTTTGTTAATAATTGGGATCTTTTCTGGGAGCGTCCTAGGCTTTTCCGTGCTGATGGCCTGCACCCCAGCAGAGTCGGAGCGGATCTCCTATCAGACAACATCTCCAGGACGCTACGCTGCATCTGACTAGTAAGCCAATTCTCAAATAACTGCTATGATGACTTTTGCTCTACCCACTTAAATGATAGAAGTAATTGCGTTGTTCAATCTATACATACTGTGTCTGTTCCCCGAATAGTGAGGTCAAAATATAAATTTAACACAGGATCTAGAAATAATCTGATCGTGATTAAACCAGAAAAATGCAAAATAAATGAACAAAAACAATTTTTAAAGCTTGGGCTCCTAAACATTAGATCACTCACACCTAAAGCAGTAATTGTAAATGAAATGATCACAGATAATAGTTTTGATGTACTCTGTTTGACTGAAACCTGGCTTAAACCAAATGATTATATTGGTCTAAAAGAGTCTACTCCACCAAGCTACTGTTATAAGCATGAGCCCCGTCAGACTGGTCGTGGCGGCGGTGTCGCAACAATATATAGTGATATTCTCAATGTTACTCAGAAAACAGGATACAGGTTTAATTCATTCGAAATACTTATGCTTAATGTTACACTGTCAGATATGCAAAAGAAATCTGTCTTATCTCTTGCTCTGGCTACTGTGTATAGACCGCCAGGGCCATATACAGATTTCCTAAAAGAATTTGCAGATTTCCTCTCAGACCTATTGATTAATGCTGATAAAGCGCTAATTGTCGGAGATTTTAACATTCATGTTGATAATCCAAATGATGCATTAGGACTTGCGTTTACTGACCTAATAAACTCTTTTGGAGTCAAGCAAAACGTCACCGGGCCCACTCATCGTTATAATCACAATTATATCGCATGGAATTGATCTTACTGATATAGATATTGTACCTCAAAGTGATGATGTTACTGACCATTTCCTTGTATCGTGCATGCTGCATATAACTGATATTAACTGTAGGGCCCCACGTTATCGTCCGGGCAGAACTATTGTTCCAGCCACTAAAGACAGATTCACAAATAACCTGCCTGATTTATCTCAGCTGCTCTGTGTACCCATAAATACAAATTAACTTGACAAAATGACTAGCAACATGGGCACTATCCTCTCTAATACGTTAGAAACTGTTGCTCCCATCAAATTAAAAAAGGTTAGAGGAAAACGTGCTGCGCCATGGTACAACAGTTATACCCATTCTCTCAAGAAAGAAACTCGTAATCTTGAGCGCAAATGGAGAAAAACTAACTTGGAAGTTTTTAGAATTGCATGGAAAAACAGTATGTCCAGATATAGACATGCTCTAAAAGCTGCCAGGACCGAGCATATCCGCAAACTCATAGATAATAACCAAAATAATCCAAGGTTTTTATTTAGCACAGTGGCTAGACTAACAAATAACCAGACGTCACCCGATCTAAATATTCCCTCACAGTTTAATAGTAATGACTTTATGAATTTCTTCACTGATAAAATAGATAACATCAGAAATACAATAACTAATGTAGATTCTACGGCGTCTAGTACTTCAGCCTCATTCACCGCACCCAAAGAAAAACTGCAGTGCTTCTCAACTATAGGACAGGAAGAGCTAAATAAACTTATCAACACATCTAAACCAACAACATGTCTATTAGATCCTGTACCCACTAAATTACTGAAAGAGTTACCTGTAGCAGAAGCACCGCTTCTCAATATTATTAACTCATCGCTATCTTTAGGTCATGTCCCTAAACCATTCAAGCTGGCAGTTATTAAGCCTCTTATTAAGAAGCCACAACTAGATCCTAGTGATCTGGCAAATTACAGACCCATCTCAAATCTTCCGTTTATGTCTAAAATTTTAGAAAAAGTTGTGTCTGCTCAATTGTGCTCATTCTTGCAAAAAAATTATCTCTGTGAAGAATTTCAGTCAGGTTTCAAGCCCCGCCATAGCACAGAAACTGCACTTGTTAAGATTACAAATGACTTGCTTCTTGCGTCAGACCAAGGCTGCATCTCATTGCTAGTTTTACTTGATCTTAGTGCTGCGTTCGACACTATAGATCATGAAATACTCGTAGATCGATTACAAAACTATACAGGTATTCAAGGGCAGGCTTTAAGATGGTTTAGATCCTACCTGTCCGATCGCTACCACTTTGTTTATTTAAACGGGGAGTCATCTCAATTATCACCAGTAAAGTATGGAGTACCACAAGGATCTGTCCTAGGTCCTCTGCTGTTTTCAATATACATGCTGCCCCTTGGTAATATTATTAGAAAATACGGGATTAGTTTCCATTGCTATGCTGATGATACTCAACTATATATCTCAACAAGACCAGACGAAACTTCTAAAATATCTAAGTTAACTGAGTGTGTTAAAAATGTAAAAGATTGGATGACCAATAATTTTCTCCTATTAAATTCAGATAAGACAGAGATATTACTTATTGAACCAAATAACAGTACACAGAATCTCTTGGATTACAATTTGCAACTAGACGGATGTCCTGTTACTTCCTCTACAGTCAAAAATCTGGGTGTTATATTAGACAGCAACTTGTCTTTTGAAAAACATATTTCCAATGTTACAAAAACAGCATTCTTCCATCTTAGAAACATTGCCAAGCTAAGGAACATGTTACCTGTTTCTGATACAGAAAAGCTAGTTCACGCATTCATGACCTCTAGACTGGACTATTGTAATGCACTGCTAGGTGGTTGTCCTGCATCTTCAATAAACAAGCTACAAGTAGTCCAAAATGCAGCAGCTAGAGTCCTTACCAGGTCAAGAAAATATGATCATATTACCCCAATTTTACAGTCTCTGCACTGGCTACCTATTAAGTACCGTATCAGTTACAAAATATTATTACTTACCTACAGCGGGAAAAATAAGTATTTGACACATCAGCATTTTTATCAGTAAGGGGATTTTTAAGTGGGCTATTGACACAAAATTTCCACCAGATGTAGCCATCAAGCCAAATATTGAATTCATACAAAGAAATCAGAACATTTAATTATACAAGTTGAGTCATAATAAATAAAGTAAAATGACACAGGGAATAAGTATTGAACACTTTATTTAATACTTTGTAGAAAAGCCTTTGTTGGTGATTACAGCTTCTAGACGCCTCTTGTATGGAGAGACCAGTCGTCTGCATTGCTCAGGAGTGATTCTGGCCCATTCTTCCACACAAATGGTCTTTAAATCTTGAAGGTTCCTTGGGCCTCTTTTATGAACTTTGATCTTCAGTTCTCTCCATAGATTTTCTATGGGATTTAGGTCAGGTGATTGACTGGGCCATTCAAGCAGCTTGATTTTCTTTCTTTGAAACCACTTCATTGTGTCCTTGGCCTTGTGTTTGGGATCATTGTCTTGCTGAAATGTCCACCCTCTTTTCATTTTCAGCTTTCTGGTAGATGGCAGTAGATTTTTATCCAGAATGTCCCGGTACATTTCTCCATTCATTCTGCCTTCAATAATATGAAGTCTGCCAGTACCCCTTGCTGAAAAGCAGCCCCAAACCATGATGCTTCCACCCCCAAACTTAACTGTTGGTATGGTGTTCTTGGGGTGGTGGGCAGTGCCATTTCTTCTCCAAACATGGTGTGTAGAATGACTGCCAAAAAGTTCAATTTTGCCATACAATAGTCTCCCAATAATCCACAGGCTTCTCCAAATGCTCTTTCGCAAACTTTAACCGAGACTCAACATGCTTTTTGTTCAGCAATGGAGTCTTGCGTGGTGAGCGTGCATGGATGCCATGGCGGTTCAGTGCATTGCTTATAGTTTTCTTTGAAACAACAGTACCTGCTGATGCAAGGTCTTCCTGAAGTTCTGCCCGAGTGGTTCTTGGCTCTTGGAGAACTCTCCTGATTATTCTTTGGACTCCTCGGACAGGGATCTTACGTGGAGCACCTGATCGTGGCCGGTTTATGGTGAACTGATGCTCTTTCCATTTCCGGATAATGGCCCCCACAGTGCTCACAGGAGCATTCAGCATTCTGGAAATGCGCCTATAACCATTCCCATCAAAATGCTTTTCAACGATAAGATTACAAAGATCTACAGAGAGTTCTTTGCTTTTACCCATCATGAAGTCTTTCCTGTGTGCCTCCTAGGTAATGAGAAGCCTTTATAGGCCATCAATTAGGACTAAAGCAGCTGATATCAATTAGTACTGATAGGGGGCAGGGGTTCTCTCTCAATACTGACAGATTTCAGGTGTTCTCTTTGCTTTCTATGCCATTTTGCACCTTGTTATCTTCATGTGTTCAATACTTATTCCCTGTGTCATTTTACTTTATTTATTATGACTCAACTTGTATACTTAAATGTTCTGATTTCTTTGTATGAATTCAATATTTGGCTTGATGGCTACATCTGGTGGAAATTTTGTGTCAATAGCCCACTTAGAAATCCCCTTACTGATAAAAATGCTGATGTGTCAAATACTTATTTTCCCCGCTGTATAAGGCCCTAAATGGTTTAGCTCCTGCGTACCTAACTAGTCTTCTATCTCGCTACAATCCATCACGCTCCCTAAGGTCGCAAAACTCTGGACTCTTGGTAGTACCTAGAATAGCAAAGTCCACTAAAGGAGGTAGAGCTTTTTCATATTTGGCTCCCAAACTCTGGAATAGCCTTTCTGATAACGTTCGGGGTTCAGACACACTCTCTGTTTAAATCTAGATTAAAGACACATCTCTTTAGCCAAGCATTCATATAATGCATTCATATAATGTATCTCATAATCTTGTACTGCAGTTATATCTGATCAAAACGCACATTATTATTCTTTAGCTTGGGTTGAACAAATAATTTTTGCTTGAATGGAACAACAGCTACGCTAATTATGTCTCTTTGTTTATCGGTTTATGCCACGGGATTTACATCCCGTGGTAACTAGGAGTTACACAAGCTTCAGTCTGGATCCAGCCCTTAAATGATCTGAGATGACCACAAACACCTGAGAAGAGATGATGCCGACCCCTCGGAGGACCTCAGAGGATGCCAACCTCTGATCCCCCAACAACATGTAGAATTAACAAATTTTGCCATAAGTTAATATATTAAGTTTTTACAATGTATAAATATATTGTAGAAACTTAATTTCCTGTAAAGCGCTTTGCAACGATTGTATCGTAAAAGGCGCTATACAAATAAACTTGAATTGAATTGAATTGTATGTGACAAATAAACAAGAACCTTGAAGAACCTTGAACCTATATATATATATATTCATAAAATCATATAAAATCATATTATATAAACATGCTAAACTATAATAACGAAAATAAGCATTTTTAATTAAGCTGAAGTACATATTATAAACCTTTTGTAAGTAAATAAGTAAACCGCTGAACTTTACTAAACTTTTTTCTAGATTATTGGGGTGAAAAGTGAACATGACCTTGAGATTCACCCCATTTCTCCCTTCCACCCAGCTCTCCTAAAGTTGTCAGGTTGTTTCTGACAGCTGTGAGGTGAGTGCAGCACTAACCTGCGAGGCAAAAGTTGTTAGATAACAAATGCAGTCAGTCGGAACCAAGTGCTGCCTTACAGGTACGGCATCTGCAGATACCAGAGGTCAGAGGTCAGGCAGTCGGTGGATTTATGAAAGGAGAGCTAAAGCTCCAGCTGCACCCTGGGGTCCCTCTCACTGCCTCCCTCCGGTGGGAAGGTGTATCTGGGGTTAGATGAGGTGCGTTTCCTGCTGACTGACAAGCCTGTCTTGGTGTCTGAACTTCAAGGGTTCTGGAGGATAAGCTAAGAGAGATGGAAAAATAATCGATGAAGTTAAGAGACGGCACTTTTTCATTGCACACCTGCTGTGCACGCATTTATTTTTGAAAGTATGGTATATTAGATAGTGTGCTTCAATGTCAACATGAAACGACATTCACAGGCCATTTTATTTCTGTAATGTGACAGGAAATTATGCATGAGGAGTCATGGAGGAAAAGTAAATCAGGTCAGTTGTGATTTCATGCTGAACTGAGTGTGTTTGTTTCTGACCTCTCCACTTCCACTGACCTGAAGAGTCCGTCATCTTGACCGTGTTTGATGAGCCTGACCGGCGTGAAACCGTCGGAGCGAAAAGGTCGTGACAGAAATCTCTGTCTTTCTCTTTCTGACAGGTGAATCGTTCATGTGAAGTGAAAACAGAAGCTGGAAGAAGAATATACAGTTTTTATTAGGGCAATTGTAGTTTTTATTGCCTTAAATAATGACGAAAGAGAAAATAAATGTTAGTACTCAATGTTAGTCATCATGGGTTAATCTCCCTAGCAATATAATGGGGTTCAAATTCTCATAGTGAAAAAAAAGAAAAAAAAGTAATATTATGACCATTGTCGTACAATGTATAAAAAAAGACCGAAAGAAAGAAAGAAAGAAAGAAAGAAAGAAAGAAAGAAAGAAAGAAAGAAAGAAAATGAATGAATAAATGAATGAATGAATGAATGATCATGGAGTGACATCTGTAAATTAAAAAAATACATAAACTATAATCACCAACACAAAGAACCATCATGGTGTCACATCTAAACAAATTAAAATAAATTAGATAAATAATACTCAACATAATGAACAAATTGATAAACAACAATCATGGTGTCACATCTAAACAAATACAACAAAAACAACAATAAGATTATGATGAAAAAATAAATACAAAATAAAACATGATCATCTAAACAAAAAGTTAACAAACAAATAAACACAATCAACATGAACAACAATCATGTCATCATAAAAATATAAATAAAATAATATAAAATATAAATAAACAAACAATCATGGTGTCAGATCTAAACAAAAGCAGACACAAATAAATACATATTTTTTTCATGGTATCACATCTAAACAAAACAAAACAAAACAAAACAAATATTTATAATATTATTCATGGCGACACATCTAAACAAACAAAAACAAACAACAACAACAATATAAATAAATAAATAATATTATTAATTCATAAATAAATACAATTAACATAATAATAATAATAATACACTACCAAGGTGCCATATCTAAAGAAATAACAAGAACAACAATCATGATGTAATAGTAAAACAAAAATAATCAAAGATGGTGACACATCTAAAAAACAAACAAACAACAACAGCAAATAAATTAATTAATAAACAATACAAATAACTCTAGTATTAACAACAACAATCAGTGTCACGTCTAAACAAAATCCATAAACAAATAAATAAACCAACAAAAACTAACTAAAAATAAATAAGCAAAACAAACAAGCAAACAGACAAACAAACAAATGATCACAGTTTCATGTCTACTATTAGCCATGTATCATTCAGTTGTAATGACAGCAGCACTATACAGTAGCTGATATGAGCAAAACCTGATGATTATGTAATCCAGCATGATTCGAGAATGCAAAAAAAGAGCATCTTGAGCTTCAGTGGAAGAACATTAGAAATCTCAACAGCTTTTTTCGCAAGTATTTTAAATGCCTCGTTGCCACGGATACACTCACATGAGATGGCATTTGAAAGTGGGAGGGAGTTTACTTTCTGTCAGCGGCTCTGTCAACTGTGCCAGGAGCAGCTTGGGTCATGAATATTAATTCTGCTGTGACATTCGCTTGATTTACTGAAAGTGGACAGTGGTAGGTGAGCGCTAGCAATAGTAGGGTTAGCATTTGTGCATTTGTTGAGTAAACTGCCAGAGAATCCAATTGGCTTATGCTTATTATAGTCACTATTTTATATGATCGTTTACACTGTGAATATGCGTAATAAATCTCTTCGAAACATACTGATCGTCTCCCAAAAGGACAGATTTAAGTATTTTCTAAAAGTTTCATATCTAGTCTAGGTCTAAAAGTATTTAATACATGTTACAAGATTACTTCCATGAAATTCCTTTTTATGACAATGACCATGGAAAAAAAAACAGAAAGCAGAGAGAGGGAAATGGAGTCGCACATTGCTTATGGAGAAGTACAGTGTATTCTGATATGTGCCCTGGGACTTAATCTTCCTGAATCATATTTACTGGTATTAACAGGACAACACTTCAAGGATTTAAATAATAATAATAATAACATGCCTACTGTGGTATAATATCAGAAGAAGAAGAAGAAGAAGAAGAAGAAGAAGAATTAAATTAAAACAAAGAACAAAATCTAATAATAATAATAATAATAGTAATAATCATCATCATCATATGTGATATAGTATATATTGTCACGAATCCTGTCCACGCACTTCCGTTCTCTCACCACCAGAGGTCACCCGCTCACCACATTGACTCTTGCACTACACAAACTGTTGCACATCACCTTAAAATACAATTCCCATCATCCATTGCACTGACGACGCACACACAGCTGATTACACTAATTACTCTCACACCTGAGAACTATCACACAATCACTATCACCCAATCACACACTCTTTATAAGCCTTGGACTTTCTCTTCCTGATGCAGAGTATTGATATGCGTTTAGCACTCCCATAGTGTTAGCTGCCTTACCGAGCCAGTCTGTGTTTTTCTGTTTAGTTCCAGTTAGTGTTGTCAAAAATATCTATATATCGATACTGAAATATCTGAACGGTACCAATACTAATTTCCCGAAGTATCGATACACCGATACTAGCCGAGCTGTCACTTTCACTTCTCTCCAAAGGCGCGTTGACAAACACCACACGTGACCGCAGTGCCTGTCTCGTCTCATTCGCTCTGGTTAAATAGCAGAAGTGAAGTGAATAGATAGATGGCGAGTGCGTTCTGTTCTCATTTTAACATTACTGAAACATTAACCAAGATGGCCTAGCAGGGCTCTACAGTGCGACCATTTCTACTGTGTGCGATTATGAAAACATATTTAGGACTGACCCGATCAGCATATTTGTGTTTGTGCTGAGGGAGCTTTAGGGTTCTAACGTTTTGCAGCGTTGAGTAATGTATCACAGAAGTATTCTCTCATTATAACAAAAAAAGTGTAGACCAAGTGTAAACAAGAGATTCATTGTGCAGTGTAAAGGAGCTTCGTTGATTATAATGGAGTTTTGTGAGATCGCGATGAACTAAGATGAGTGACAGTTTTAATGATTATTAAGGGAGTTTGCAAATGTGATACTGATTTAATACAACAGTTCATTAAACAAGAAGTTAATATTAAGTGACTTATATTGTCTGACTACAACACTATTGCCTTATTTTGCTCTATTTCATCAACGAAAATAGTTTCAAACAAAGTCCCAACTGAGCCGCTGCGCATTTCCATTCAAACACAGCGGTGTTTCGTTTATAAATGAACGATTCGTTTTTAAATGAATCTAGTGAGTCAATGATTCAATTACCCATGCATAAAGACAGTCACATACTTCATTCCTGAATGATTCAGTCGTTCAAACGAATCAATTGAATGAATGATTCAGTGATAAAATCAGTGACATACCGCCTCCTACTGGCAGTTTTAGTTACATTTTTAAAGTATCTTTTCTGTTATTTAAATAATTTTGAATTTCTAAATTCAAAATTGTATATTTAAAACATTAACCTCAACATGAATTTATTAATTTAATTGCACTTATGCAACCTCTGAGCCTCATTAAACATCTGAAAATACACCTACAAGCCACTTGTGTGTTCTTCTGTGCCACCCCTAGTACAATTTTACTTCTTAAATACTGATTTCATTTGATTGATCTTATTCTACTTCTTGTTCCATTTGTTTTTATTCTGTTGTTTTAATTAGAAATGATAAAAAGCGTATTAATATATATATTTTTTTTAATTTGACATAAAAGATGACATACTTTTAACAAAGTTAGAAAAATGCCATTACAAAGGTAAAAACTAAATTCCCTGTAAATCACTTTAAGGAGTCAAATATCACCTCGTAATGGGAAGGATAATTTTTGATCAGAATTTTTGATTATTGATTTGAAGGTGCTCCTAAAAAGAAAAGAAAGCGTAGAGCCCTGCCTATTGTTGCTGATATGAGTGTTGTCTCGTTTTTTTCACCGTAATTCTTAAAGTTAATATAATCTGACTGAGGAATCTTAGACAAGTAAATACTTTAACTGTGGTCAAATGTAAATTAACTTGTGCTTATTTAACTTTATTCAGAAAATGATTACTTAAATTCTGCAATTTGTCTTCATGTCGATCCAGTGAGCATTGTTTTCGCATGTGAAACGTGCGTGGATCGGTGATTATATGTGAAAAGATGCCTGAAATCAGTGCAGAAGAGGACCCACTCACATGGTGGAGGACACATGAGACAACTTTACCTCACCTTGCCCAGTTTGCTAAGAAGTATCTCTGCTTCAAGTTCAGCTTCAGAGTGTGTATTTACTGCACTACCTCAATATATTTTTGTTCATGTAAAATATACCTCATTGTCATGTTCTAGACTTTTTATATTTATCTTTAAAAAAAAAAAAAAAAAAAAAAAAAAAAAAGACCCCCTTAATATTGTGGCAGTTTTTTTCTCTGTGGTATCGAAAAGGGTATGGAATATCGATATTTTTCAAGGTATCGTATTGAAGTTAGAAATTCCAGTATCGTGACAACACTAGTTCCAGTATTGTTCTGCATTTATAACTCTCCTAGTTTTAGCTGCTATACGGGACCCTCTTAGTTGTCTTAGTCTTGCCTTGTGTGTTTTCTAGTGTTTTGTTTCTTGCCTGTGTTTCCTGGATTAACCCTTAGCCTAGCCCTTTGGACTCTGTTTGCACCTCGTTTGGATTATTGCGGTTTACTTGGATTATCTCTCTTTGCCTTGCCCCTGTTGGATATTGTTCGCCGATCGTCGACCCACGCTTGCCCTAAGGATTACTTTTAATACATTTTTTATATTGTAATCACAGATTATACAGAATAGGCATAAAACACACACACACACACACACACACACAAGCTCTAGCAGTAGCTACATTAGCGTGCTGTTAAAATCCTCTCTGTAATCTTTTATAATCTGTGACTTTTGACATGTGGAAATCAATGACCTGTCACTGGGTTTAATTAAACTGTTTGCACGGCAGTAGCACATCCATGCGTCCCGCTCACGGTAATCGGGCGACATCTAAACAGAAGCCACGACCACGTCAGCTGGATTTATAACAGATCCATATCGATGCTATGGTAAAACGTTGAAGCTTGATTACTTGACTTAGTCCGGTAGATAGAGAAACAGACGGAAACTGTTTGATGCCAGAATCAATATCTAAGCTGAACCAAAATCTATTACAATTAAAAAAAAGTTTTGTGCTCCACTAGCTCAACTTGCGCCAAGCGTTTAGAAAAACAAAACCAAAAAAATCTACACGACGTCCATGACAGCAAAATGGGTGATTGGCATGCTGGTTTGTTATAAAACATGACTTCTACAATCTGCTTTCTTTTATTATTTTCTATAAAACAAGGTACGAAAACCTTGAAGGCTGGCCTCCAATGCGCGTGAAATTGGTTGGTTTTTGTTTTTATTCTGAAGCAATTAATTTCTCTGTTCTTCAGGGAATGTTATAGGAGAATACCCAAATAAACACAGAGATACAACCGAATAAAACAAAGACAAAGGGAGGGAGGAATTTCATAAACGAAGTTATGTCCAGGTCACATTTCCAAATAAACAGAAACCATATTTTGCATAAGTAAATGTCTATTTGTAAGACCACTACTGTAATGCCTTCTGGCAAATTTATTTATTTAAATCCCATTATTTTAATGGTAATTCTAATTACTACTATTACTGCTACTGGTACTACTACTACTAATAATAATAATAATTTAATAACTCTAATGACTGAATTAGTATTGAGTATTTAATTTAATTTAATTAATTTTATTTTATTTTAGTCTCAATTCGATGCCTTTGCTAACAGCTGAGATACATAAGATCTCATTCATGATTTTTGAGTCTGGTATACTATTGATTATCTAAAACAATAACAACATCAATATACTACTACTACTACTACTACCACTACGACGACGACTACTACGACGACTACTACTACTATTAACACATGTATTATTAGTATTTTTTAATTATTATTTTTTAATAAGTCTGTCTTTTATATCAGATAAACTAATGCGAGAGATAATTAGAGAGATCTAATTTGTGATTTATGAGTTTTCAATGATAACGTGATCATTAAATAATAATAATAATAATAATGCTAAATTATTTATTATTATCATTATTATTAATTAATTTTTTTTCTATTATTTTTTTATTTAATTTCATTTTATTTTAAATTATTATTTATTTTTTGTGAGTCTCCATGTCTTCTATATCAGAGAAACTAATGCAATATAAGAGAGATGTAATTTGTGATCTCTGAAATAAGTCTGTAAACAAATAAACAAACAAACAAACAAACAAACAAACAAATAAATAAATGTTGTTATGAGGCTTGGAAATTTGTGTGGACCTTAAAGAGTGTGTAGTTGATTTTGTCACAGCACACAGCCTGGTTACTTTGTCTTCTTTAACTGAGCACAGTTTGTGACTAGCTGTTTCTCTAACTTGACCTGTTAATGTCAAAGGTCATTTAGAGTGTGAGTCATAGTGTAATTATAGTTTGCATCATCTCTGCAACGCTCCTTTGCTCTCCTAACATGTGCACACCTTTCCCCAGCTGCTCTGTTCCAGGAGACCCTCAAATAGGCCATGACAAGCAATTTGCAGCATGGAGATGATGAGAAATAGAGAAAAATATGATTAGGTTTGCACATGGTGTTAGAGTTGTGTCCTGTGTGTCTTGTGTTCCCGCCTCTTGTTTCCATATATGGTTTGTTTCCTGTCCTCGTTTCATGTAATTATTAGTTAATTCAGTTTCAGGTGTGTGTGTGTGTGTGATATGTTTTAATTACCCGGTGTATGTAAGTCCTGTCTTTTGAGTTCCATTTCGTCTGGTCTACTCGTCATTCCCGGTGTGTCTACCTTGCCCTGTCTACCCTTCATGTTGTCATTAAAGACTATTATTTTGAAGTACCTCCTCGTCTGTGTGTTCCTCGCCTCTCCCTGCTGTGTGCACCGTAACAGAAGACCAGACCAAACAGTAAGTGTCGTCCCTTCACCTCGTTTTGTTTTGTTCGTTTTTTCTAGTGTTTTATTTGTTCATGTGTTTTGTCCCTCATGCTCGCGGTTCGCGGGAGTTTACGCCGCCGTTCACGGCTCTCCCATCCCGCGGTTCGTGGGAGTTTACGCCGCCATTCGCGGCTCTCCCATCCCGCTGTTCGCGGGAGTTCTCGCCGCCGTTCGCGGTCCAGCCATCCTGCCGTTCGCGGGAGTTGTCGCCACCGTTCGCGGTTCAGCCATCCCGCCGTTCGCGGGAGTTGTCGCCGCCGTTCGCGGGAGTTCACGCCGCCGTTCGCGGATCAACCAGCCCTCAGTTCCCAGGAGATGACGCTACCATCCACGGCTAACCCTAGCCCACCGGCCTGCCTCTGACTCAATGCCCGCCGGCCTGCCTCTGACTCAATGCCCGCCGGATTGCCGCTGACTCAATGCCCGCCGGATTGCCGCTGACTCAAGCTCGCCGGATTGCCGCTGACTGAAGCTCACCGGATTGCCGCTGACTCAAGCTCGCCGGATTGCCGCTGACTCATGCCCGCTGGTCATCGTTGGCAGGGAAAGCCAACTCACCACGTTTTGTTTCACGCCGCCGTCCGCGGCCCACTTCTGTTTCATGTGCCTCTATTACGCGGGGAAGGCCAACCCGCCGTCCGCGGTCACTCGGCCCGCCGCCGGCTGTGGCTTCATCCAGCCCACTGGCCCCCGCCGTTGGGTGGTCAAGCCAGCCGGTTTTGGTTTCGCCAGCCGGTCATGGCCGTAAATTGACCAGACTGTGACCTAAGGTCTTTTTAAACTGTGTTTTTGTTTGTGTCGCCCCGGAGGGCTCCTGGTACCCCTGAGCTGCCCCATGGATTTCTTGGGGGTGTGTACAAGGGTCCCGGCTGTAGTGGCCGGGCCGAGGGACGAGGCCACGGCCACCAGAGACCACCTGCCTTGGCCTCCTAAACTCCCTGCTCCTCCGGGGCCTACGTCTGTCGGTTTCGCTCTGGAGGCCCCTTCTTGTGTATGTCTCTGTGTCGGTCCCGTGGGGTCTCCAGAGTGCCCTCCCCCCCCTCCCTGGTAGTACTGTTACGGCACGGGACGTGCCTTCCGGGAGGGGGGAGTTATGTTAGAGTTGTGTCCTGTGTGTCTTGTGTTCCCACCTCTTGTTTCCATATATGGTTTGTTTCCTGTCCTCGTTTCATGTAATTATTAGTTAATTCAGTTTCAGGTGTGTGTGTGTGATATGTGTTAATTACCCGGTGTATGTAAGTCCTGTCTTTTGTGTTCCATTTCGTCTGGTCTACTCGTCATTCCCGGTGTGTCTACCTTGCCCTGTCTACCCTTGATGTTGTCATTAAAGACTATTATTTTGAAGTACCTCCTCGTCTGCGTGTTCCTTGTCTCTCCCTGCTGTGTGCACCGTGACACATGGGGGGCAAGCGCAGCTCACAAGTACAGGTGGAGGTGTATATGCATGGGCGGAGTATTATGAGAGAGATTGACTGAGTGATCGTGATTACCTGCATCTGAAAATTGCATAACGTATGCATAGAAAATCCTAGTTGCTCAAGTGTTGCTCTTTTAGCACTCAAAAGATTTAAAGGAGATCACACTTATAGTATGTTTCATTTATTTATCAACGTTGTCTCAGATGTTTTTCCTAAAACTCTATAGCTAAGATAATTTGGTCATGAAAGATTTGAAAAAGGAAAGACCTTTGTAAAAGTCTCTATTTGATTTCCATTTAGTCTCTTACAACGATGCATGCACAAGTCTCCATTTGATCTCAATTTCTTCTCATTGCTACAACCCAAATTCCGGAAATGTTGGGAAGTTTTTTTAAATTTGAATAAAATGAAAACTAAAAGACTTTCAAATCACATGAGCCAATATTTTATTCACATTAGAACATAGAGAACATAACACATGTTTAAACGGAGATTTGTACACTTTTATCCACTAAATGAGCTAATTTCAAATTTGATGCCTGCTACAGGTCTCAAAAAAGTTGGCACGGGGGCAACAAAGGGCTGAAAAAGCAAGACAGTTTTAAAAGATTCAGCTGGAAGAATATCTAGCAACTAATTATGTTAATTGTCATCAGGTCTGTAACATGATTAGCTATAAAAACGATGTCTTAGGTAGGCAGAGTCTCTCGGAAGTAAAGATGGGCAGAGGCTCTCCAATCTATGAAAGTGTGCATAAAAAGATTGTGCAATACTTAAAAAAAAAAAAAGTCCCTTACGTCAAATTGCAAAGGCTTTGCAAATCTCATCATCTACAGTGCATAACATCATCAAAAGATTCAGAGAAACTGGAGAAATCTCTGTGCGTAACGGATAAGGCCGGAGATGGATTTCTTGGATGCCCGTGGTCTTCGGGCCCTTAGATGACACTGCATCACTCATTGGCATGATTATGTCATTGACATTACTAAATGGGCCCAGGAATACTTCAAGAAACCACTGTCGGTAAACACAATCTGCCGTGCCATCTGCAGATGCCAACTAAATTTCTATCATGCAAAAAGGAAGCCATTTGTGAACATGGTCTAGAAGCGCCGTCGTGTCCTGTGGGCCAAGGCTCATTTAAAATGGACTGTTTCAAAGTGGAAAAGTGTTCTATGGTCAGTCGAGTCCAAGTTTGACATTCTTGTTGGAAAACACGGACGCCGTGTCCTCCGGGCTAAAGAGGAGGGAGACCTTCCAGCATGTTATCTCTGATGGTATGGGGTGCATAAGTGCATACGGTATGGGCAGCTTGCATGTTTTGGAAGGCACTATGAATGCTGAAAGGTATATAAAGGTTTTAGAGCAACATATGCTCCCCTACAAACGACGTCTATTTCAGGGAAGACCATGTGTATTTCAGCAGGACAATGCAAAACCACATACTGCAGCTATTACAACAGCATGGCTTCGTAATAGAAGAGTCCGGGTGCTGAATTGGCCTGCCTGCAGTCCAGATCTTTCACCTAGAACATTTGGTGCATCATTAAATGAAAAAATATGTCAAAGACGACCACGAACTCTTCAGCAGCTGGAAACCTATATCAGGCAATAATGGGACCAAATTCCAACACCTAAACTCCAGAAAGTCATAACCTCGATGCCAAGACTTCTTTAAACTGTTTTGGAAAGAAGAGGAGATACTACACCATGGTAAACATGCCCCCGTCCCAACTATTTTGAGACCTGTAGCAGGCATCAAATTTGAAAAGAGCTCATTTTGTGCATAAAATTGTAAAATTTCTGTTTAAACATTTATGTTATCTATGTTCTATTGTTAAATAAAATAAAATATTGGCTCATGTGATTTGAAATTCTTTTAGTTTTCATTGTATTCAAATTTAAAAAACGTTCCCAACATTTCCGGAATTTGGTTTGTATTTCAGAGAAACAAATGATATATAAAAGAGATCTCATTAGTGATTTCTTATGAAAGATGTACTGTATGCAAAAGTCTCTATTCGATCTCCTTTTAATCTCATCGCTTTCTAGGAGAAACGATATTGTGATTTTCTTACTTGTGGGATGTGACAACAATGTCACATTCTAATGTCTGAAATTTGAATGCATTTCACATGCTATTTTTTAAAAATAGTATGCAATACACCAGCATTCCTTTCTGAACATAGCCCACCTCTCTCTTTCATTTGATTTTGTTCTTTCTCTCTTTTTTGTTGTTTGCTGGTTCTACAGTCTCTGTTTGCCTCCAGACACTCTATCTTTGCGTTTCTCTAGGGAGTATTCGACTGAACCGAAGGGTCTGTTGTTCATAGCACCTCCTCAGTGCTAGCACATTTACACTTCGGCTCTGATCAGCTGCTAACAAACACACAATGCTTCACACAGTCCCGCTGTACATACAACAGAACACACACAAGCCGCTGCAGACGCTCCCTGTTTTAATAACAAAATGGTGTACAGCGCAACGCCTTCAAAGCTTTGTGTTTCCAAAACCATTTCCTGCGGAAAATCAGCCGTGAAAGGCAATATATTCTGATTTCCCAGGACAGAACGAGCTATTAAAGAGGAATGAAGACAAAGTTTCTGTAATTTCAAGTTTTCCTCAACACATTCATGCTTATCTTAGCTAAAAATTCCCTTTAGTTCAAGCATGTGTGTGTGTATATGATTTGGTGTGTTTATTTCTGTGTGTACTGGCAATATTGTTTGCGCCGATCCATGTTAAACTTCTACAAATTTAAATACAACTCACTTTTTTCTACTTTTCTCCCCAGAGGAAGAGAGAAGCCGTGAAGTTCAAACAGCTAAACCCCTGCAAAGCCCTGATGGGTTGCTTATCAAGAGCTAAGAGAGGAAAGAGTGACACTCTGCTCTGGCTCAGAGTGTGTGTGTTACCGTCTGCAGAGATATTTTCAGGAGAAGGGGGGGGGGGATTTCTAGTGCTCACTCACGGGGATCTACACCAAATGATGAACAGAAAGCGCTGCTCTCCAAACAGCTCAAAACCTCTTGAAGTCCCTGAACCACTGGCAAAATAAATGAATAACGTAAGAAGAAACTCCAATGCTTGTTTTAGTTTCACCAATACTGCTTTACTTTTTCATAGACTGGGGATTGCACTTAATATTTCTCATAAGTGAAAAATATGATCCAAGATGTCAGCTGATTAATTTCAAACTGAGATGCAAGCAATATGCTAGGCTAGGCACATACTTATTGAGTATATGCTACTACATCTTCAAACATGTGTTTTGGTACCAAAATGTTAGCATTTAGCATTACTAGCTAAATATATGTTTACTTACCTTTTAGGCTCAGTCACAATTCCTCTTCGGTAGCACAATGAATAATTACAATAATACAATATTAACCCCCCACCCCCCAAATTAATACTGCATACTATTTAGGTAACATTTTTTAGTATTGTCAACACCTGCTAAGATAAAACAAAAAATAAGTGTGCATACCACACACTTCTTTGTCATAGGCTACTCTGTGTTTGTATGTAAGCATTAACATGTGGCTAAAATTGCATAGTTGAATAGTTTAAAGTTTAAACCTTGAATAGTTTAGTATTTTTAACACTTCTATTGATTCCACAGATCCGTTTAGGTTTGTACAGGTATGTAAGCATTAGCATATAGCTAAATTCATTGTTAGCTTTAACTCTGCCCTTATGAAAATGAACCATGTTTTTACAACAAATAAAACCAAAAAACTATAGTTAAACCACGATAACCACAAATTAACCATGGTTTTACTACACTAACCATGGTATTTAACTGCAGTTATACAAATGGTAATCCAGGGCCGGTTCTAGACATTTAGAGGCCCTAGGCAAAATTCATGTTGGAGGCCCCCCACCCCCAATAAAAAGCACTTGAAACACATATGATTGCTAACCTTTTTATTTATACAACTTTTTATTTTAAATTTGTATATTTTTACTTAGTAGCAGTCAAAAGTTTGGACACATTACTATTTTTAATGTTTTCGAAAGAAGTCACTTATATGATCATCAAGTCTGCATTTATTTGATCAGAAATACAGAAAGAACTATAATATTGTGAAACTTTAAATAATGGTGTTCTATTTTACCATACTTTAAAATATCTATTTCTGTGAGCTGAATTTTCAGCATCATTTTAACACATCCTTCTGAATAAAAGTATTAATTTCTTTAAAAAAAAAAAAGAAATTTTTCTTTGTTTTTTTTTTTTCCTGCATTTTTGATCAAATAAATGTATAGCTTGATGAGCATAAGAGACTTATTTTAAAAACTGTAATGTGTCCAAACATTTGACCGGTAATGTATGTACATATTAATCAAACTTTATCTAAGGTAATTATTTTTTTTGTTGTTGAGGATGTTAAAATTATGATTATTTTGCAGTATTTTTTTCAGTAATTTATTCAGTTACTGAATACCACTTCAGTAAATGAACATCAGTGCTTATATATACATATATATTCTAGCTGGGTATGGACAGGGTTTCTCCCTCCCATTTAACCAATATTAACTATGATATTGTCATATTATTAATATTAATAAATATGATTTTAGTCTACGTATTGTATTTATAGCCTATACATCAGCACAATTTAGAAGTTACAAACATCTGGTACATTTTTTGAAATATAAAAAATGGTCTAGTGTGTTTGCTTTTTGAATTTGAAAGCACAGTTCTTTGTTTTTATGTTTGTAGCTATTTTGCTAGTCAGCTGCCGACGCGATGTCATTTACTGTGTGCCTAAATTCAAAGTGTCGCGTTTGGGCAGCAGCAGCGCTCGCGCTCTTTTAAACTAGTAATAAATTGGTGAATGATAGGTCCAGAAACGACGCTGATAGACCCAACAAGTTTATATTTAGAATACATTGCAATCACTCCAAAATAAATGGACAACTCACACACCTGCATTACATTTTACATTTACATTTAGTCATTTGGCAGACGCTTTTATCCAAAGCCACATACAATTGGGGAATACATAAAGCGATTCATCTTGAAGAGGCAATCAGACAGAGGAAGTGCTCGTAACACCAAGTCTCAGTCATTGTTCAAATAAGTACAAGCTAGCAAGGGAAGGAGAGAAAGATAAAGGGAAAGGTTTTTTTTTTTTTTTTTTAGGAGCTGTGCTTCATAGCGTGACTATTTAGCCTTTTGCTTCGGCACCTGAAGGATGCGTTCGTTACGGCAAACTTTCAGAAGGCGGGACCCGCTTTGAAACGGCAACATTAACTGGTTTAATTGCAGGTGAGTGACAATTCAACAATATCCAATGAACAATGAGGCTAGTATTTTGCTGTCCATGGACTGCCATATAGGGGATTTTACGGTTTTGGAGGCCCCTCCTCAAAGCCCGAGGCCCTAGGCAATCGCCTGCTCTGCCTATAGCTAGCGCCGGTCCTGGGTAATCAATACGCCAGAAAAAAACATGGTTACTACACTTTTACTAGAGTAAAACCGTGGTTAAGGGTGTGTCCGAATATGCAAACTTCCCTACTACAGTTGATGAAAAACAGTACATGAAAAGAATAGTATGTCCTAATTCATAACATGTATAAAACAATACACAAAAAGTATCTGGATGACTTCGTCTGGATTACATACATACAAAACATACTACATAGGACAAACTAGCATGCGATTTTGGAGGTAGATTAAGTTCAGATAAAATTATCCACTATTTTTCTACAACTGCCACAAAGTCCACATTTTCCATAGCAAGGGATTATGGGTAAAATATTGTTGGTTGAATCTCAAGCAGTTTTCTCTTTGGAATGTCAAGCTGTGTTGAATCATACACAATAAGACCAGGAAAAGTGTATTATGAAAGTAAACAGTTTTTCAAATTTGATTTCCTTTGATTTTAAATACATTTTACCTTGCTGAAGGGCATTCTGGGATATGTCTCCCTCAACAATACACTTAGGTATGTCCTGGTAAGGTAAATACCAAGAAAGAATATGTTTTCACTCTGCCGCTGAACCACTATCAGACGTTTGCAATTTTCCCACCATGGTTTTGGCTCCCTGAGGGTACATGCGAAATTGACTGAAAGGGGAAGATAGTACGTAGATGGAGTAGAGCTGTCAATCATCCAGCCCAACCAATCAGTTCTCACTGATTAAACTCTGATCACCACCCAGTCACTTCCTGTGACTACCCATTCCCTCTCCTAGTTTCCAACCATCTCTCAAAAATTCAATGCTGAGAGCTATTTGTGAGTGTGAATCATGTTAATTCTCCCTGAATTAAATTTTTTAACACCAATTAG
Source organism: Aspiorhynchus laticeps (assembly GCA_023376895.1). Taxonomy (NCBI): domain Eukaryota; kingdom Metazoa; phylum Chordata; class Actinopteri; order Cypriniformes; family Cyprinidae; genus Aspiorhynchus; species Aspiorhynchus laticeps. The sequence goes on from CM041793.1 coordinate 71,960,489, forward strand.
CATAGCAGAACTAGCCTCCAGCAGTGCGTTTATGTCCGCATCCTGCACCGCTAATTAACATAGCTGACAGTTTTTTTTATTTCTTTTTTATTAACCAAGCTGTCAGAGGCAACTCCATCAAAGCACAAGTCAATAAAACTTAACCAAATTATGTAAAGATATTCTTGTTCTACAAGATTTTAGTGACGTTTCTCTTCCACTTGATCCTTTGCGGATGAAATAAGCTGCTACATTATCGTAACTCAATTTTGACTTATTTGCTCCTTGCTTGGAGAGCAGGTTGGCCAACTGATATTCAGTCTTGCTAATCAAATTGGCACAATCAAATCTTTCCCTTTTATGGCCATCTAGAACAACCTCAGGCTAGTTGTTTTTGTATGATAAGCACTAGAGTGAAATAAAGAAATAAAAATGAACAAGAAGAAACTGCTCTGGAGGCGACAAAATATGATGGAAAGTGGGTAATTTTGTCTTGTGAACAAAAAAATTAACTTGCCTTGTTGACTCATTTACTGATGGATCCATCAATCTGTTTTTCCTGAAAACTGTTTTTCCACACTGAGATGTTCATTAAATCGATCACGGAGTTCATTAAATCACTTTTTTATGCAATAAGGTTGTTCTTTATTGTGAATATGGTCACGGCTAAAGGACATTGCTAACTACTGTATGCCACTAAAAAGTTTCTGAAACCACTTTAGTTCTGACTTTATTTTAAAAATACCCATAATAAAAATAGTAAATGCATTTTGTATTAGTCAAATTACGTGTCATTCACTAATTAACAGAGGCTTTGTTTCAAAATATATCAAAGGCAGCATGATTTATAAGTACATTTAATCAAGATTTATCTTACTATAGTATGTCCTCCATCTTCAATGCATTTTTTCCTCAGTGTTTGTTGCAGCACATTATGGGGCCTTCTATGCTAATAACACTTGCAATGATGCCTTAGAAGGTATATTATACTTAATCATACTTATCTCCTTAGCCAAATCACAAATTATGTCAGTACAGTATTCTTTTAGCATGTTGCTAAGCTAACACTGGGATACAAAAAAAAAAAAAAACATAGTCAAGTCAAACCATCTTTATAGTGCTTTATACAATACAGATTGTGTCAAAGCAACTTGACAGTATTTCGCCAGTTTCACACTGTATGCGTAAGAGCATATTTTTTGGTGCCCATGTTAACAGATTAGAGCATTCACACCGCAGCGTGCAGCAGGAGCAGAGCAGGAGCGGCAGTGCCGCGATCGTTTCGGTGCCGCTTACGCTGAATTAAAGCCACAGTGTAATGTTCTTGATCAAAATTGACCCGATTAACATGAAAAATAACTAATTTCACCATAAAACCATGTAAGTGAGGTGTTTCGTGTTTCACAATCACCATATGAAAAAATAAAATGCTCGAAAACACATCACTTCCACAAGTTTTTCCCAGACTTCAAAGGTCTGTTAAATTAATAAAACTAGAGGCATTTGTTAGCTTTAAGATTACTTTTTCAATTCAATTATTCAATCCAATTACACTTCGAATTCTTTCCAAAATTTGTCTCACAGCGTGTACTGTCTCACATCAATTCACATCGATAATTACTAAACAAAAAATACAATAGTCACACTTTAATACAAAAAACAACAGTATATACAGTACATAAACACATGGCTACAGTGCATTAGAATAGTGAATCCTTTCTATTTTCCAGAGCCCAGAGGCCTGTGCACACATGGCACACAGTGTTCGGAGGAGAACGCTGGAAAATATGACAGAAATGACGATACTCGTCTGCATACTCATATTACTCGTATTGCAGTACAAGCCACGGTTCAGCTGTGCATGACAAACGCTGCCAGTATGAAAGCACAATGGGCGTGTGCTGCTCCTGCTCTGCATGCTTTTTTTGTGTTGTAGTGCATTGTGGGGCCTTCTTAGCAATGTATACTGCTAAAAATGGTACTGTATAAGTTATATTTACCTTTTGTAACAGTCAGGCCACTTTTGTAGCAAACTAGGGTTTAATAGTTGGCCACAACTGAAAGTCTTTAGCAATCCAGAAAAAAAGTGAACTGTAAACTTCTAATGACTCAAACTAATTACCTGAAGTTTGAAATGGTTAGCAATCTCCAGTCAAGAGCATTAGTGATCTAGAGTGGACTTCTCGGATGGAGTGGATCTGAGGGCCGATCTTGACTACACCCTTCAGAAGGACCTGAGGTTCCCCAGGGTCTCTGGTGGCAGCTGGTAATTGCATCGGCCAAGCTGTCTCCTGCTTGACCCGTCTCTCCTTCTCTCATTTTTTTCCCTCCTCCGTCTCTCCCTCAGCCCGACATGTTGATTTGTTTGCTCGTTATTTTTAGGCAACGTATCTGATGGCAGCGACTGCGCCATTCATCAGTGTCTCTGAACTCCATCGTTTTATCATCTGTACCCAGCATCCATCTCTCTGAGGTTCATCCCTCTCTACTTCCATCATGCCGATTCTTGTGTTGTTTTTCCTCGCAGTTGGGCTAGAGGTTTAGATCATTTCATTTCAAAGAATGCTTTTCTGGTGGGAAATGCAAGGAGTTATTCGTTTTCAGACTGCTTATATCAATACAGACAAGGACCGCAGACTCTCGCTCTGTCTCTCTTCCCTGATGCATATGAAAGGTTAAACCCTGTTAATGACTGCATGGTGCCAATGGGAGAGTGCAGGATTGTGGGTAAAGGTCAGGACTGCATACAAGCTGAGCATAAGAAATGCAGGCTCTCTGGAGGTAAATGTTACTTTCTGTACTGGACACACGAGTAAACACCTTTACAAATACTTGATATGTATTCTAGCCGTCAAGGTTTCTGCTTTGAAAGTCTTCTTGTAATTTATTGTTAAGAAATGAATAAATAAGTGGCTGTCTGGTAATGTCTGGTAAATTCTATCCTCGGTTGGGACTTCAACTACACTAGCATTGTCCAATTTCTAAATGATTCATTATTTTGAGTTAAAAAAGACTCAACTGGTAGAAGCAACTGAATGAATTGGTAGGACTGGTTCACCAAACCAATGTGAACGATTCATTTACAAATCTGACTGAATGAATTTGCATTACCTTGTCGAACCAACAACAAAAAAGATTGCTTTTCTAAAAATGGCAGACGACGTGTAAAGCTTATTGCAGTAGATTTTCCGATTCTCTTTCATGCTGTTCAGCGTATATTTAGGCAACAAAATCGCTTTACATCAAAATCCTGCACAGTGTGGGGCCGTAGCATTTGACTACAGTTGAAACACTGCGGAAGAAAAACATGATGAGAAAAAAGCACCTGCCAGGTTTCACAGCTGGAGTGGTGCATGGTGGGATTGCTAAACTTGGAAACGAAGAGGCCATGCGGTTTATCTGATATATGAATCATTAACTAATTACTGAATTATTCAAAAACGAACCACACTACCTCTACCACACAACGCCTTGGAAGCTCGTTAGAAAAACAATTAGCTTCTTTTAAGCAGAGATAAAATTCTTGATGTGGTGTGACAACTACTGTGAAAGGCGTGGTAATCGTATGCTAACCGGAGCAAATGCTAAACCGCATTATTTACAGCATGACGTGATGGACAGATGGGCACCTCGGTGGGTTACACCTTTGTGTCACTGTGGCTGATAGTGAATCAGAGCATTTCAGAGAGCATTTGATGATGTGGAGCTCGACTGGAATTAGTCAAATAAGGCTGAGGGATCAATACGTCTCTTTGAATCAGGTTGATGGACTACAAAGAAAGAAGGGGAAAAAGCCAGAGAAACTCTTAAAGTTAGAAGGTTGTTACTCTCGAGTCACCATTTTGAGAAAACTTTGAAGAGCAAAGTGAAAAGCCATCAAGGTCAAGACAGATGTGAAATCAATGCTACCATCACAGTTTTTCTAGCACTATGGGAATATGAGGTATTTACTAACAGGAGAGAAAAAACACAGTCTGTAATATCTTGTTTCTCCTAGACTGATGTATCTTGAGATGGAGAGCAAATTGAGACTTTTGAGAATCATGTGTTTCTCATATTTTTCTCAAAAGTAAGCGATTTCAGTATAAACTCAAACTCACAAATGTTTCGAACAAAATGAACATGAAATATAACTGAGAACAAGGAGACGATATATATACAGTGAAAAGGTTTTTGCCCCTTCATATATATATATTTTTTTTGGCATATTTGTCACACTTAAAAGATTCAGATCATCAAACAAATGTTAATATTACACAAAGATAATGCAAGTAAATACAAAATGCAGTTTTTAAATGATGATTTCATTTATTAAGGGAAAAAAGCTGTCCAAACCTACCTGGCCCTATGTAAAAAAAATAATCCCCCCTCCTGTTAAATCATGAAAGAACTGTGATTAGCCACATTGTTTTAGAAAGCTGAGTTCAATTTCACTAGCCAAACCCAGACCTGATTACTGCCAGACCTGTTGAATCAAGAAATCACTTAAATAGAGCCTGTCTGACAAAGTGAAGCATGCTTAAAGAGCAACACATCATACCGCAATCTAAAGAAATTCAAGAACAGATGAGAAACAAAGCTTTCTCAGAAAGTAAGGCTTTGGGACTCTAGCGAACCACGGTCAGAGCCATTATCCACAAATGGAGAAAACTTGGAGCAGTGGTGAACCTTCCCAGGAGTGGCCGGCCGACCAAAATTACTCCAAGAGCGCAACGACGACTCATCCAGGAGGTCATAAAAGATATCAGAACACCATCTAAATAACTGCAGGCCTCACTTGGCTCAATTAAGGTCAGTGTTCATGATTCAACAATAAGAAAGGGACTGGGCAAAAACGGCATCCATGGGAGTGTTCCAAGGCAAAAGCCACTGTTGATCAAAAAGAACACAAAGGCTCGTCTCACATTTGTCAAAAAAATATCTTGATTATCCCCAAGAATTTTGGGCAAATATTCTGTGGACTGATGAGACAAAAGTTGAACTTTTTGGAAGGTGTGTGTCCCGTTACATCTGGCGTAAAAACCAACACAGATTTTCACAAAAATAACAACATACCAACAGTCAAACATTGACTTCAAACTTCAGGAACTGGACGACTTGCCATAATTGATGGAACCATAAATTCTGCACTCTATCAGAAAATCCTGAAGTAGAATGTCCGGCCGTCAGTTTGTGACCTCAAGCTCAAGCGCACTTGGGTTATGCAGCAGGACAATGATCTCAAACACACCAGCAAGTCCACCTCTGAATGGCTCAAGAAAAACAAAATTAAGGTTTTGGAGTGGCCAAATCAATGTCCGGACTTAAATCCGATGGCATGACCTTAAACAGTCCATTCATGCTCAAAACCCCTTCAATGTGGCTAAATTAAAACAATTCTGCAAAGAAGAGTGGGCCAAAATTCATCCACAGCGATGTGAAAGATTCATTGCCAGTTTTCGCACATGCTTGAATGCAGTTGTTGCTGCAAAGGGTGATACAACCAGTTATTAGATTTAGGGGGCAATTACTTTTTCACGTAGTGCCAGGCAGGTTTGGTCAGATTTTTTCCCTTAATAAATGAAATTATCATTTCAAAATTGCATTTTGTATTTACTCAGGTTATCTTTGTGTAATATTAAAATTAGTTTGATCTGAATTTTTAAGTGTGACATAAGCAAAAAAACAAAAAAAAAAAACAGGAAGGGGGTAAAAACGTTTTCACACCACTATCTATCTATCTATATATATATATATATCATATTTAATTTAAATGTTTTATTTAAAAACATCCTGTTATGCAGAATATAAGATGTTACATATTTAATTGATGAGTTGTCAATACTATATATAACAATACAACATAGAGGGTAACATAAAACGATATCTGCAAATCAGTGTTTCGCTGCCTGGAGTCCATTTGTTTCTTTGAATTGCAGCAATCCATTAACTTCTCTTTTCTGTAGATTTCGCAGTCTGTAAAAATATACCTCATATTTCTTGTCAAATCTGTAAGTACAGTCAATCGCAAAGCTCTTTCTCGTTTTAGATGTGTTTTCTGTCACAACATTCACGCTGAAAACCAATGCTGCCATTCAGTCTTTTTGCCCCTCAGTGGGCTGAACCGCAGCCTCCTCCAGCTGATGGTGACGTCACATGCATACCCTCTATAGTCTCTCCGAGACATAAATGAGATTAAATGGAGACCAAATTGAGGCATGTCTTCTGATTATCAGATTTGTCTGTCCCAGTTACAAAGGAGATTTTAATGTCTCAAACCGAGACATAAGTAATCAAAACTGCAAATGTGTTTATTTTTTTAAGATCAAATGCTTATTTTCAAAAGATCTATTTAAGACTTAAGTGAAATGTAATGGAGAACTCAATTAAGTCTCCTGAGCTATGAAAGAGCAACTTTTGAACAACGAAATGTTCCTCTGACAAACACCTATAGGGAGAAAAAATCTGATGAAATCTCAATTGTTTCTTCAAGAAAGCCATGAGATTATATGTATTACAAACTGAAGAATTTGCTTAAGTCACCTGTTTTTCAGATATTCTTGCCGAGCAAAAGATCTCAAACCTAGATGCCAAAGTCTACAAACATCATGTTTCAAAATGTTTATTTTCCAAAAACAAATTAATACTTACATAAAACATAACTGAGAACGTCTCGGTTACGTACGTAACCCTCGTTCCCTGATGGAGGGAACGGAGACGTTATGTCCCCATGCCACAATCTTGAACCATCGCTGGGTGCCAGGGACACGTTCTTGGCTCCTCAGCGTAAAACCTTGTTTAGGGGATGCACCTGTCGCCTATTTATACCCGTGTGCACGGGGAGTGGCTCAGGTATGCAAATTCCACTAGCCAATATTCATTGGCGTTTTCTCTAGTCAGAGATGATTGGGGCTTCCAAGTAAATCCCCTATGTCGTCACGACATAACGTCTCCGTTCCCTCCATCAGGGAACGAGGGTTACGTACGTAACCGAGACGTTCCCTATCTGTCGGTCACTACGAGTTATGTCGTGACGACATATGGAAAGCGCCACAACCTGAACCCCGTCACGACCTTGTGGCATGCAGATGTTGACAAGCGAGCGCGTGACAGACAAATGCCATGCGAGAGGTCGCAACCTTCCCGTCGCCCCAGCGCAAATTAGCTAAATTTGGTGCCCGCAGGGACCACTGAGTACATCGCTGCTGGAGATAGCCAAGCCGCTGTTCCTTACCCCAGAGTCGGAAGGGATTTCGACCTTCAATGAAAGATGCTTCACGTCTTTCCTGTTTGTTGTTACAGCTTGGCAGTAACGACGGGGAAGCGAGCCTTCCGGAGAAGGGCGCTAAGGAGGCCACATCCTGCCCGAAGGGAGGTACCATGTGGAGACACTGATATGGACTGACCCAGCCTGGGGCAGTACTACATACGACTGGACCCTGGGGCAGATCCTACCTAGGAATAAGGAGGAGGGCTGCCAGCAGGGCCGGACAGAGAGCTCTGTCAAAGGGAAGACACGGGTTACCGTGAGGGAAACCTTACCGTGGACGAATACACGTATGGGATTACCCGAAGGGAATCAAAGCCATACGGACACCTAGCCGAGTAGGCAGTGCTTGCAAGGCAGTGCTTGCAGGTTCACCACCTGATCGCGGAAGGGCGTGGTGGGAACCTTGGGCACGTATCCAGGCCGGGGTCTCAGGACAACGTGAGAGTAGTCCGGCCCAAACACAAGGCACTCTTCGCTCACCGAAAATGCTTGGAGGTCCCTGACCCTCTTGATGGAAGTGAGCGCGGTCAGGAGCGCTGTCTTAGCCGACAGGTATCCGCTACTTACCTGTTCTCTTAGCTCGACTGAGTCCAGCGGCTCACAGGGACCCCTCTGAAGTCCAGCCAGGACGATAGAGAGGTCCCAGGATGGCCTCAGGGGTAGCCTAGGGGAATTCAACCTCCTGGCACCCCTCAGGAACCTCACGATGAGATCATGCTTTCCCAGGGACCGGCCGTCCACTGCATCGTGATGGGCCGCGATAGCGGCCACATACACTTTCAAGGTGGAGGGTGACAGCCTACGCTCCAACCTTTCTTGCAGGAAAGAAAGCACTACTCCAATCGTGCATCTTCGGGGGTCTTCTCGGCGAGAAGAACACCAGTTCACGAACAGACTTCAGTACATAGGCTTGCCTTGTAGAAAGAGCTCCAGCCTGAGTGATGGTCTCTACCACCGCCTGTGGGAGACCACTCAAGTCTGCCGCGTCCCATCCAGGAGCCACACATGGAGGTTCCAGGGTCTGGACGCGGGTGACAATGGTGCCGAGCCCCTGAGAGAGGAAGTCCTTCCTCAGAGGAATGGGCCAGGGAGGGGCTGTCGCGAGGAGAATGAGTTCGGGAAACCAGGTCCGGGTGGGCCAGAACGGCGCGACCAGCAGGACCTGCTCCTCGTCCTCCCTGACTTGCACAGAGTCTGTGCGAGCAGGCTCACTGGGGGAAATGCATACTTGATGCATACCCGAGGCCAGCTGTGTGCCAGTGCGTCCGTGCCGAGGGTGCCCTCGGTCAGGGAGAAATACAGCTGGCAGTGGGAGGACTCGTGGGAAGCAAACAGGTCTACCTGAGCTTCCCCGCATCGACTCCAGATCAGCCGGATCGTCTCGGGATGGAGTCGCCATTCTCCGGGGAAGTGAGCTGTCGTGAGAGCGCGTCGGCCGCACGATTGAGCTCCCCCGGAACGTGGACAGCGCGCAGCGATTTGAGCCGCGTGTGACTCCAGAGGAGGAGATGGCGGGCGAGCTGTGACATGCGGCGTGATCGTATACCCCCCATCCGGTTGATATACGACACAGCCGCAGTGTTGTCAGTACGGACCAACACATGCTTGCCTAACAGCAGTGGCTGAAACTGCCGCAAGGCTAGATGCACTGCCAGCAGCTCTAGGCAGTTGATGTGCCAAAGCAGTCGAGGCCCGTCCAGAGCCCCGAGGCTGCCTGCCCGTTGCATGTAGCGCCCCAGCCCGTGCTGGAGGCATCTGTTGTGACAACAATATGCCGAGACACTTGTTCTAAGGGCCCGTAGAAAGGCAAGGTCTGTCCAGGGGCTGAAGGAGCGGCGACACTCCTGTGTGATGTTCCCCCGAAGTGCACCGCGGCGCCATGCCCACCTCGGGACTCGGGAGTGCAACCAGTGCTGAAGTGGTCTCATATGAAGCAATCTGAGCGGCATGACTGCAGCTACGGATGCCATATGCCCCAGGAGCCTCTGAAACAGTTTCAGCGGAGCCACAGTCCTGCCTCTGAAGGAACTCAGGCAGTTCAGCACTGATTGGGCGCGCTCTTCCGTGAGGCGCGCCTTCATACTCACCGAGTCTACTCCACACCAAGAAAAGAGATTCTCTGCGCAGGGGAGAGCTTGCTCTTTTCCTAGTTGACCCGAAGCCCCAACTGGCTGAGGTGCCGAAGCACCAGGTCCCTGTGATCGCACAACTGTTCTCGTGTGCGGGCCATGCTCGAGACAGTTGAGGATCCTGATGCCCACTTCCCGTAACGGGGCAAGGGCACCCTCCGCGATCTTCGTGAAGACACGGGCGGACAGGGAGAGCCCGAAGGGGAGGACCCTGTACTGCCATGCCTGACCCCCAGACGCAAACCGCAGGAACGGTCTGTCGCGGAAGGATCGAAACATGAAAGTAAGCATCCTTCAGGTCGATCGCTGCAAACCAATCCCGGGGCTGTATGCATTTGATCATGCGCCTGTGCGTCAACATCTTAAACGGGAGCCTGTGCAGGGCCCGGTTCAGGAGTCGCAATCCAGGATTGGTCGAAGACCACCGTCTTTCTTGGGTACGATGAAATAAGGGCTGTAAACCCCCTGCCTCATCTCGGCTGGAGGGACCGGCTCGATTGCATCCTTGCCAGGAGGACAGCAACCTCCTCGCGCAAGACAGGAGCATTCCGAGCTGCCACCGCAGTCTCGAGAACGCCGCTGAACTTGGGAGGTTGCCTGGCGAACTGAATCGCGTAGCCGAGTCGAATTGTGCGCGTGAGCCAACGAGACGGGCTGGGCAGCGCAAGGCACGCCTCCAGACGTCGTGCAAGTGGCTCCAACGGCACAATCGACGTACCCGCAGCGGTGCAGCGAATGGGAGTAAGGCTGGATGGTACAGAAGGCCCTGCGTTCTGACTCATCCTCGCATAACTCCCTGAGTCCCTGTAGGGACTGGCTAGAGGTGCGTGGGGAAGCACTGCGTCCCCGAACCGCACTCTCTTGGCCGCTGGCAAAATGGGTCGCGGGTGAGAGTGAGGAGGCAACGCGTCGCACACTGTCGACCCATGGACCTAAAAACTCGGAGGAAAGGGAATGCTCTTACTTGATAATGTGGGAACAGAATTAATGATTCTCCCCTGCCCTCCTTCGGGGGAAGGAGTGGCGCTGTCCTCGCCATCTCCTGAGATCAAGCAGGCTCCCACATCTCCGGGTTGCCTGTGTCAGGGCCGCTTTATCGCCTCTCTGGACGACATAGGGGCCAGCTGGAACACAGGGGGCGCCACGCTCCTGCATGAGGCTCGACACGCCGGCTTACGATTCAGCACGGGGCGGAGCCGCTACTTACCTGTTCCCTAACTCTGGAGGGCACAGGATGGCGCCCACGGCGACAAGCAGACTGGGTCTTGCTCTGCGGCGGAGCGGTGCATCACGCCGGGGCAAGATGTGTTGCCTCGGTCTGCTTCTGTACTGCCGAGGACTGCTGGGCACAGTCCTCGACAGTATCGCCGAACAGTCAAACCTGGGAGACGAGAGCGTCGAGAAAGCTCACTTTGTCGACATCGCTCCTCTCAGCAAGGCAGAGCCATAGATGGCGCTCTTGGACCACACCTGTGGACATCGCCTTCCCGAGGGACTGCGCTGTGACTTTCCCCGCCCGTAGGGCGAGGCCAGTCGCTGAGCGCAGTTCCTGCTTCAACCTCGGGTTGGTACTACCCTCGTGCATTTAATGCCTTGGCTTGGTGTGCACGCAGGATAGCCTTGGCATGCAGCGCAGAGGCGGCCTGGCCCGCAGCACTGTAAGCCTTGGCCGCGAGAGCGGCCGTAGTTTACAGGCTTTGGACGGGAGACGAGGACAATTCCTCCAAGTGGCGGCGTTTTGCAGGCACAAGTGCACTGCAACCGCACTCTCCACCTGGGGAATGTCGACGTACCCCGTAGCCGCCCTGCCATCGAGGGTAGCGAGGATGGAGGAGGCAGACGAGCCGCTTCTGGCCGTAAAAAGGGGCCGTCCACCACTTCATCAGCTCCTCGTGCACTTCCGGAAAGAAAGGAACCGGGGCAGGGCGTGGTCGAGAGCCACGGCCCGTGCCGAGGAGCCAATCATCTCACCGCGAGGGCTCGGGACTAGGAGGTGTGCACGCCTCCAGCCCCGATCTCGCGGCGGCCCGGGAAAGCACGGCTGTCAACTCTGGATCTGATTCGGCGGCGGCCGCGACACCCGAGGGGTGCAGCTTCGCCGAATCTTCATCCTCAGAGGACGATTGCCCATCCACCGATGCTGCGATCGACATCTGATCCTCTATCAGCGCGCCAAATGAAACGCTGGGCACGCCGTGAGACGGCACAGCAGAATCACCGGGGAGCCGCACAGAACAGCTGCTGCGGGAGGAATGAAAGGTCCGTGGGGACTGACCCGGCGGAAAGCTCTCACTGTAACCTCAGATCGCCCAGAGCACTAGCCGATGGTTCTCTGCTCGTGGCAGAGAAGCCAGCGCGGGTAGTGACAGAGGGAGCCTCTCCCATCCCCGAGAGGAGAGAGAGGCGCGATCGCAGCGCTGCCATGGTTACACGCTCAGAACGAACGCATAAACCATCCACGAACGCAGCTTCAGCGCGCTGGATGCCCAGACACTGAAGACAACGATCGTGGCTGTCGACGGAGGATAGGAAACGACCGCAACCAAGAGGACACGGCTGGAACAGCGTCTTTAAAAAGACGTGAATCGGCCTTGCTTTTTGCTCTTTTAGGAAATCTGCTCTTTTAGTTGAAGTGCCCAGGGGAATCGCTGCAGACAGGGACACCGCTGTTCGCACCGTGACGCCAACCAGAACAGCTTCCAGACAGATGAATGGCTTTGTGGAGATCAACACGATCATCCACTTGGCTCCGAAGCAAAAATCTTGTTTAGGGGATGCACCTGTCGCCTATTTATACCCGTGTGCACGGGGAGTGGCTCAGGTATGCAAATTCCACTAGCCAATATTCATTGGCGTTTTCTCTAGTCAGAGATGATTGGGGCTTCCAAGTAAATCCCCTATGTCGTCACGACATAACTCGTAGTGACCGACAGATAGGGAACTCAATTAAAACTCCTGAGCTATGAAAGAACAACCTTTGAGAAATAAAAATATCCTCTAGGTAAATGCCTTCAGAAAAGATATATCAGAAATGCAATCTCAATTGTTTCTCCAAGCCAGCAAAGATATTATATGGAGACCAAATTGAGACATTTGCTTAAGCTACCCGCTTATCAGAAGAGCAGAAGAAATCTGAATATTTCAAGATGCCAAAGTGTACAAACAAACATCATACAGTAGATCTCTGTGTAAACTCAAACATCTCTCATCAAATTCTGCAAATAATTTATTATCTTGGCTATGCTATTCACATTCATTTTATAACTCAGCAGTCCAATTTTGATGTCTTCAAACAAATCTGAGAAACATCTGAGATTAGGTTGATAATTAATAAACACTGAAAGAGCAACTTTTGAGCAACAGTAAAATACCCCTTTGAAATGGCTTTGAATTATGGGCCACAATATACATTTATTCTTTTACCACAGAGCTTATCGACATTTAGACAATCACATTAGAGCTGAGGTGATTCCACAGACACTGCGCTAGCTGAATAAGTACATCTCACAGGCCAAACTCTGGCCTGAAATATGATGACCTGGAAGCATTAGATTTCATAGGGATTTGTATCGCTGTGAGCTTGCATTAAAGATACCCTTCATACAGCTGTTCCTGGGAAAAGAAGCTGTCATGCAGATTTTTCTGCAAGCGGCTTTGAGCAGACAAACAGAAGATGCTGCCTGCTCTGTGGAAAGTCTCTGTAGGGGGAGGGGGGAAAGGTGCAAACCTGCAAGTGTGGAAGAACAAAACATGTTATTTTAATGAGTATAACAGAACTGTTCCTAATTGTAGATGTATGGCTGGCATTGAGGAAAGAGTGTTTATAATTTGAGACTTATAGTACACTCAAAAATGTCTTTGAGATCTCATTGGGTTTTATTACCGCAGGGGCAAAGAACTGACTGTATAACCAAGAACTGTAATGTACGGGAGGTTGAAAAGATTGAGCACTACATTTTTTTTCTGAGGCTCAAGGATTATTCAAAGTGAACGTGCCATTACAAGGGTATCTGTCCTTAGAGACTTTGGTTAAAGGAAATACTGTCAGAGCCGCTAATGCTAAGCTATGAAACTTCTTACTCTACAACAAACCATTAAAGCAGCATAAAATTACTTTCACAATGTCTTTAATTTCCATAATGTAAGCTAGGGATCTGAATAAACATCTTACCCGCTGCAGACTCCAGCAACCACCCAAAATCCCCTCAAAACTAGATAATAAGAAGCTAAAAATACATTAGCATCATCACTGCATGTTTTTGAAAATACAGTATTAAAACATCAGCAAAAAAAAAAAAAAGTCAGGTGGAGAGTGTTCCTACGCATTTATGAAAGCGTATGAAAATAAATATTTTATATAGTCTAATGTGCACAGATGAATCATTCAAAGCAAAAACAGAGACACTTATTTAGAAAGCAAATTGAGTTCAAATTGTCTTTTAAAGTAACTGAAAATGTGTGTATATACACATGTGCACACACAAATGGTCATATATATATATATATATATATATATATATATATATATATATATATATATATGGTCAAACTACAAGCATATAATTATTAAAAATTGCACATATATAATATTTTTATTAATATATCATATTAAATGTATTATATAAATTATTATGCATTATTGTCATTATTAATTTAATTATATACATTTTTATATAATTTTAAGTATGTTGTTGGCTAGATAATGATGTAAAATTTAGACAAAGTACACATACTTTAACTTAAGAAATGTTTATCAATCCACGTATTCAAAGGAGCTATTTCTATACGACAAGATGCTTTGGTCATCCCTTCAAAGCTGAAGTGTTTTTTTAGCCATTTTGTGGCTGGTCATGCATAAATGAAAGCAGCGTTTTCATCTGTAGCACAAGAAAATACAAAGCCTGTCAATCGAGCTAAATCAACAGAGTACGGTGGATTCTGCGAGATGACTGAATCGAATCTGTGTGACTGCATGAGCTGCCGAAGCTTTTCAAAGTCTCGTGTAGGAAAAAGGAAGGAATGGTGGTCATTTGAAAGACCCTGTAAGAGAAAATGCATTTATATACGAGATCTCCTTTGTCCTTGTCTAAAATAAAAACCTTCTTTGTAACATTGCCGGAAAAAAAGAACATGCAAAAGTCAAAGAAGCAAAGTTTAGTGATAGAAATGCAAATAATGCTAAATCTTTTTTATTTTATGTTTTATTTTTATTCTTACTTTTTTCTACATGTCCTTATTTGTATATTTGTAATAGTTGCATTTTTTTGTACGTATATATGTGTGTATATGTATATATATATATATATATATATATATATGTGTATATATATGTATGTGTATATGTGTATATATATATATATATATATATATATATATATGTATATATATTTGATTTGTACTTATTTGTATTTTTGCATTCTACTGTTTGTGTTTAGTGTTATCTGTATGCACCAGGGAGTAAGAGAGTAACGCAATTTCAATTCTCTGTATGTATGTATGTACGGTACATGTGGCAGAATTGACAATAAAGCTGACTTTGTCTTTTGACTTTGATAAGTGTGAGTACAGTATGCCAAATTCTTAGATTCCAACTTTTTCATTGAACTTCTCAAAGGCGCAGAGTGAAGATCAATATTAAACATTCTCAAATGCGTTTCAAAGACACGCTTCCATTCTCATCAAAATAAATGTTATCTTTTAACTATAAATAAACACACTGCAGGCATTTCTAGACAACCGTTGGCTCTCACACGTCAGTCTTGCGAGAACAGCACAAAGTGCAATATAGGTTGCGTTTAAATAAATCAAAGCATGCTTCTATACTTTTTGTCTGGAACGTGGCATCCAAAAAACAAACCTGAAACAATGTAGACAGAGTGAGAAACTTGGCTAAAGAAGAAAAGAACATAATAGACAGATTATATGCACACCACTCACCTCATCCCATGGGTGCGACTGAATGATCTCGTTTTCGGGAGTTTAAACATTTCAAATGAAAGAAAACATGCCTCGTTTTCGGTGTTTTTATTCCTGAGAGCAAAAGCAAAATATTTCTCACCTTGCTTTAAAAAAGTAAATGGTTTTTCTGTCAAGATATTGAGCAATTCAAGTTGATAAAGTAGGTATGAGTCATTCACTGAAAACACAAACCTGGTTGGTGTTGGATTAAGATTAAGAGATTACAGACACAAATAAACACAAACAGAGGTCATACCCAAAACATACTTAAAAGCAATAGAACTCAACCATCATTCAAAGTTTTGCTGTTTTGTTTTTTTGGTACCAAGCTCTAGCAACTAACAAACTACATAGCTACATATACTTGGAAACATCTGGTTGGAATGAGAAACGTGTGAAATTTAGCGTTACATCACTTGCTCACCAATGGATCCACTGCAGTAAATGGGTGCCATCAGAACAAAAGTCCAAACAGCTGATAAAAACATCACAATAATCAACAAGAAATCCATGAATTAACATCTTGTGAAGTGAAAAGCTACGTTTGTGTAAGAAACATTCTGTCTGAATCAGGAGAGAAATATGCACAGACCAAGCACCGTTTATGAGTGAAAACAATTCTAAACAAATATGTTTGTGGATTTTGATGTGACAGGACAACAGGGGATGGACTTTTTCACTGGACGAAGTGCTATTATGGATTATAGGTAGAAGTAATGGTTTAAAGTTAAAATGCCCTAATGATGGATTTGTTTATTATAAACACACAGCTTTTCACTTCACAAGACATTAATTTATGAAATCGAGCTGTCGTTTGGATTGCTTGTGTATTATTGTGATGTTTTTATCAGCTGTTTGGACTCTCATTCTGACGGCACCCATTCACTGTAGAGGATTAATTGAGATGGTCCTCACTGCAGAACACAAGATCCAGGGGGCGATGATGGATCTAGATCCAACTCCTCCCACCTTACATATACCTAAACCTACCCGTCTCCACCCCCTGAGCCCTAAACCCACCTATCTCCACCCCTAAACCTACCAATCTCCACCCCCTAGATGTGGATCCAACCCCACCCCCTGGATCTTTGTTCTGCAGTGAGGGGCTACTGGATTAATTGGTGAGCAAGTAATGCTACATTTCTCCAAATCTGTTCTGATGAAGGACTTTAACAAAGCCAACTTCAGAACAATAGCTCCAAAATACTTTCAACACATCACCATCAACACGCGTGGTGATCGTGTACTTGACCACTGCTACTCTCCTTTCCGGGACGCCTACAAATCGCTCCCCCGCCCACCTTTCGGCAAATCAGATTATTCTTCCGTTCTGCTCCTGCCTGCTTATAGGCAGAAACTGAAACGAGAAGCACCCACCCTCAGGACAATTCAATGCTAATCGGACGCTATAATGCAGGACTGTTTTGATCACGTGGACTGGGACATGTTCCGGGCAGCGTCTGATGACGACATAGAGGCATACTCAGATTCTGTAACGTGTTTCATCAGGAAGTGTGTAGAGGACGTGGTTCCGACCAAAACAATCCGTATCTACCCCAACCAAAAACCGTTGATTAACAGCGATGTTTGAGCAGCCTTTTCAGCGCAGACATCTGCCTTTAAATCCGGGAACTTTGACGATCGAAAACAAGCCAGTTACGATCTCAGGAAATCCATCAAAGCCACCAAATGACAATATAAAAACAAAGTTGAAGAACAATTCAACACCAACAACGCAAGAAGCATGTGGCAGGGCATCAATAACATCACGGATTGTGAAGCCAAAAAAAACAGCTACAGTAAACACTTTTTCTCCGCCTCTCTACCGGATGAGCTTAATCTTTTTTATGCTCGTTTCGAGGCTCACAACCCCGCCCACACAGAGAGCACTGTGTGGGTGTTGCAGAGGAGGTGAGTGCAATCTCCATTTCTGTCGCTGATGTAACCCGATTCTTCAAACGGGTGAATATCCACAAGGCTGTGGGTCCTGATGGCATCCCAGGCCGTGTGCTCCGAGCATGTGCATTCCAGCTAGCCGGGGTTTTCACAGACATTTTCAACCTCTCCCTCTCTCTGTCTGTGGTTCCCTTATGCTTCAAAAAATCCACCATTGTGCCCATACCAAAGAAAATAAAATCACATGCTTGAATGACTGGAGGCCCGTTGCTCTGACACCCATCTTCAGCAAGTGTTTTGAGAAACTCATCAGAGACCACATCTGCTCTGTGCTGCCTGCCTCATTGGATCCGCTGCAATTTGCATATCGCAGCAACCGTTCCACAGACGATGCTATTGCCATCACCCTGCATACTGCTCTCTCCCACCTGGAAAACAAGAACGCCTATGTGAGGATGCTGTTTGTGGACTACAGCTCCGCATTCAGTACCATAGTGCCTGCCACACTGGTTGCGATGCTCCAGACTCTAGGACTAAACAGATCTCTGTGCAGCTGGATCCTGGACTTTCTGACAGGCAGAAGTTAGGTGGTCAGAATGGGCAACAACACTTAATCTCCGCTGACACTCAACACTGGTGCTCCGCAGGGCTGCGTTCTCAGCCCACTCCTGTACTCCCTGTACACACATGACTGTACAGCCACACACAGCTCCAACTTCGTCAAATTCGCTGACGACACAACGGTGATAGGCCTGATCACTGACAACGATGAGACGGCCTACAGAGCGGAGGTGAGTACCCTGACTAAATGGTGTCAGGAGAACCACCTCTCAGAGAACCAGCTGGTGGTGGATTTCAGGAGACAGAGCAGAGAACACACACCCATCACCATTGACAAGACACCTGTGGAGTGGGTAAACAGCTTTAAGTTCCTTGGCGTTCACATCACTGAGAATCTCACATGGTCCGCTCACACAGATGCAGTGCTGAAGAAGTCACATCAACGCCTCTTCTTCCTGAGACGGCTGAGGAAGTTTGGAATGAGCCCCAGCATCCTCAGATCATTCTACACCTGCACTGTGGAGAGCAGAGGTGGTCAGTAATGAAGTAAAACTTCTTCGTTACTGTACTTAAGTAAATTTGTCAAGTATCTGTACTTTACTGGAGTAGATTTATTTTGAGCAACTTTTACTTTTACTTCACTAAATTCCAAAGCATAAGATCGTACTTTTTACTTCACTACATTTCATAAAACATATCGTTACTCCTTATAATACATCACGTGCTCCGAGACGCAGAAGCGGTGTGTGATTCATGAACAAACTGATTCTTTTCAATTAACCTGTTAAATCGGTTCGCAAATCGCAACAAATGATTCATTCACGAATTGGAATGATCCGATTGCAGCTGTTCTCGAGTCGAAAACTCACTGATTCAAATGATCCGTTTAGAGCGAGTCTCCAGTGAACTGAACTCACAAGTAAAGAACCGGGAGATCTTGTGAGCGCGCGCGACTGATGCTGCAAAAAGTAAGTTACTAATGTCGAATTTTAGGATTAATCATTGTAACATTAACTGAAAATCATATTTAGGTCAAAACTGTCAGTTGTTTGTGAACTAAATCTGCTGTAAAGGGTGATCTATTTAAGCCCTCTGAAATGCTTGA
This sequence comes from Aspiorhynchus laticeps, assembly GCA_023376895.1. Taxonomy (NCBI): domain Eukaryota; kingdom Metazoa; phylum Chordata; class Actinopteri; order Cypriniformes; family Cyprinidae; genus Aspiorhynchus; species Aspiorhynchus laticeps. The sequence continues at coordinate 71,979,366 of CM041793.1, forward strand.
ATGCAGACAGATCAATGTCAGTCTCTATGTTTTAGGTCAAAAAACAAAACATTAAAATAACACAGATTAAATAAAATAACTCATGCACGTTCATATTCCCCGCTGCTGTTATGTTAGCAGTTTTATAAAAATACTATGCATTTAGCCCTATGTGACGTCTGTTTTTATATTGTTTATCAACAGTATACATTTTTATATTGTTTGGATCAACTAGCCGAGTAAGTTAGACGGATATGAATGTTTATTCATAACCATACTGAAAATAAATATTGTAAGCTGATGCTAACTGTCTAGCTAACAAGCTTGCTGGTGCTAAGTTGCTGGTGCTAATCTAAAATTTTTAGATATAAAGTCCAAATATTTTTATTCAACCACCTAGATAGAATACATCTGAGGTAAAAATAAATCATGTGATGTTCAGAACATAACTACAGTAATTATCAAAGTGGGAAGTGATGCCCTCTGGGGGCATTTGGCCAGGAGTGTTTTTACACCACAGACAAGGTTTGAGAAGAAAAAAAGCATTATGAAAATATAATTATATTTTCCTTAAAATGTTCTTCCTAACTTCAGGCCTTATACTCATGTCATATATAACTGTGACGTTCTGCAAAACAAGTTTTAAAACATTTTTTTTTAACTGGTGAAAATCAGATGGTCAAATCTGTTCTCTCTCAGGTACATCACAGTGTAAGCTTCACAGTGAACATTACTACATCACTCTCATCAACATAGTCCAAATCAACAACAAAATATATATCTTGACTCCATATAGTGGTTATTTTGGGAAAATCCCAGGTATTTCGAACTGTAGGATTATAAAAATATGTGCTAATGTAAAATTAAATAAAGTAGTCTATAAAAATTGTTAAATAAATCTATATATCAGTACTTTTTTACTTAAGTACATAAAAATGTGCGTACTTTTGTACTTTCACTCGAGTAAAATTGAAAAAGCAGTACTTTTACTGGAGTAATATTTAATTATATGTATCTGTACTTTTACTCAAGTACTTGATCTGTGTACTTTGTCCACCACTGGTGGAGAGCATCCTGACCAGCTGCATCACCGCCTGGTTTGGAAACAGCACCGCTGGCAACCGCAAAGCTCTGCAAAGGGTTGTGCGAACTGCCCGCCACATTGTTGGAGGTGAGCTTCCCTCCCTCCAGGATATCTACACCAGGCGGTGTATAAGGAAAGCCCGGAGGATCACCAATGACTCCAGCCACCCTTCCCACAGACTGTTCTCTCTGCTGCCCTCAGGAAGACGTCTCCGCAGCATCCGATCCCGCACTAGCCGACTGAGGGATAGCTTTTTCCCTCAGGCTATTAGGCTAATGAACAGTCAGAACCAATACACCCTACAGCACACACCCACTTTACGATATGCCACGCACTGCACTTTAACTCCACAGTTCAAACTGGACTACACGTACACACTGCACTAATACAACAATCTATCTGCTACCACTGGATACAATCCAATGCACATCCATGACATTCGCTTATCCAGCTTATGTACAATCTACTGCACCTTTGCATATTTCTGTGTATGTATATATGTTTACATAATGTAGAATGTGTACATATGGTGTATAATGTGTATTGATAACTGTAAGTATGTCTAACAGTACACTGTGTGTACTGAGTATATGTATGTGTATATTACACATTGGCATCTGTATAAGTCTGTAGTAATGGTACTGTCTATATGTTAATTGTTTCTGCACTGTATGGAGCATGCTCTCAAGAATTTCACTCATCAAGGTTGTTAGATATTAAGCCACAAATACGAGGGAAAAAGTTGCTATTATGAGAAAATTTACAATTTGGCACAAGAGCTTGATGAAAGTCATGAAAAACAGATTTTACAATCTTGGCTTTAATGACGCTAACTGCAGGGGAAATGTGGTTTGCTCATTTTCATAAGGTTGTCTAATGCTGCTGGTCTGCAATTTGAAATTCCCTATTGGGCCGTGTTATTGCTTTTAATTGGCTAATTCATTTACGCTAATTCACTTACACTAGCGTGGTATTCTGTAAAGTCTGCACACATTCATACGACCGCACACACATTCGGAGTTGAGTGAAGCCCTACGTCGAGACTCCACAGCGACTCTCCTGAGGGCATTTTTACCCAAGAGTTAATTATACGTGCACTCGTGGGATGAATGTTAAATAGCACTGAATGAATCCTTTCTTGGCTGGAGTGTTTGGTTTGTATTGGCAATCCATCTAAAATGGTGCATGTTTAAAATCAATAAGTCCCAGTAAACCCATACAAAACTGCCCCATCATGTTAAAACGGACGTCCAGTGGATTACTATGGAGAGTCAGCCATGTGTCAAACTTGTCAGCTTAGCTTAGCATTTTGCTGTGAAGAATCAATAAAGCAAACCACAAAGGAAGGGTGTTTTTAACAATGTACTTTGTTAACTCGTACTGTACAAGCAAAAATTTGCATGCTATTTTTTTTTCGAAAACACAAGCGCCTTAGTTTCAATATGGCATCATTGTCATAATTTCCATTTTATGACTCATTATAGAATCGGCCGCGAGAGTCTTGTGTTTGCGAGATGCTTTTTTTGCTCGTAAATCCTCAACTGGTCTGTTCGGGGAGAGCAGTTTAATATCATCCCATTGTTGCTAGGTTTTAAAGAGCTCTACGTGTGGTAGCCTTTCAGCTAAGCAGATTACGCTAATTGGTTCTGGTAGCATTGATGCTTAAACTTAATGAATGTCAAAACTTAGCCTGATTCATTTCAACTTAAACCCCTGAGGATTGGCGTCCATAATTCAGGATGTTGTTGCAATGCTATGAATTAGGGTTTAAGCTTACTTAGCTCTTCATTAGCTTAGATGTTTTATCTGGTAAAAATAAAAAGTAATAAATCTGTATCTCCTGCTAGAAAATGCTGGAGCAGTTGTGTTTTGGAACATTTTGGCTAGTTTCTAACAGGTCTAAACTTGTCATTAGCTGTTCCAAGCAGGTCATAAAATGGAAAAGCGGGTTTTTGGAACATGACATCTGTTAGCAAGCTAGTTAGCATTTAAGATAGGTAGAAATAATGATCCAAATTACAGCTACTAGCTTAAAATGGATTTTCCATCAGGGTATTACCCAACGCTACCATATGCTAAGATGCTGAACTGAACATGATGCTAGAAACACCAAAGTAACCATGCGCTTGATTCCCAGGGAATACACTAACATATGGATACAATATACACTGTGAATGCAGTTTAGGTCACAACTGTTGGATAAAACCAGCTACCAAATGAATGAATCTAAAAGTTCATTTTCTGCAATACTAAGAGATTACAATTTAATTTTGTATTAAATGAAAAATGGGTCTGCAGATCCAAATTACCTTCTGTGACAACACCACCCTTGTGAAAAAGTACACATTTGTACTTATTATGGAAAATTTAAGTGTGAACATAATCTAATGTACTTGTAGATGTAATGTACTTTAAAGTAAAACATTTAGTTTGACATTGAAGGAGTACATTTTATTTATTTTAATTTCATTAATATTATATCTGCAAGTACAATTTTTAAAATACTTTTAAAATATTCCATGTGCACATTCAACACAATTAGGCTCATGTCTTTTTCACAAGGATGCCTATACAGTATGTTTATTATGTTACAGATCACATCTCAACTACCTGTTTCAAGGTTTTTCCCCTGGTGACAAATGGTTTGTCTAGCATAGCACCATCTGTCTGCTATTAGACCAATGCTGGGGGTATCACTGCTGACGAAAGCTGTATAAGTTGACAGCCAGACAAACTGTTTTGGGGCCCTCTGAGGTGAAGAGAATGATGGGATATACTAACACACCTAGCGTGGCATTTCAACAAGACATGTTAAAGGAACATGGATCAAAGACAGTCCGTGACAAATGCACAAGATGTACTTGACTGCTCACTGAGGTAAATAAAACTGTGATGGTGTAAAATGTTAAATAACATTTAACACTCAAAAATGCTTGATAGGCTGCGGTGACATGCAGCTAATCAGAAATGTTGAGATTTTTTATATCTTGCAATGCTGTAATCTGTTATTATAGCGCCATCGCTGACAGTTACCATCTCGCCTCATTAAATTAGATGTCATTCAGTTCTAACCCTCAACACATCTAATTTAACCAAAGCTGCCTCTGTTTTTTGTCGACGCTCTTTGCCTTGAGTGTGAAGATTAGCTTAGCTGACAGTCAGTGACAGCTTTTGTCAGTTTTTTTTAAATTCTTAAGCTGCTTGACAGGTACTATTCCTGCAGTGTCCTTGGTTGAGTTCCTGTGCTAATCAGAAAACCAATATCCAATAGTCTGGAAGACTGGATAATGGTCACACAATGGTCTGGAAATGGATTCGTCAAGCTTTAACAGAACAGTACGCATCTTAAATAAACAAAAGATTAATCCAAGTTTCAAATGTGGTCAAAACCAAAGCTTGAGACAATTATCGTCTACTATTTAATAAGCTACAAACAATAAGTACAACTAAACCTCAATACAAATATTAAGGTCAAAACTAAAGCTTGAGACAACTTTTATCTACTACTTTAAGGAGTCATGAACTGCCTTTGTTGTTTATTTTGTACTGCTCTCTGAGGTCCACTTATAATGTTATCAAGAAATTTATCAAAAAACATAAATTTAGGAGCAATAGGCTATTTTATGTCCTGTTTTGACCCCCATCATCAGAACGCTGTGTTTGATTAGACGTGGCGGATTGTAGACTCGGAAGTAAACGCCCACTGCTATGACTGGCTTGTGTATTTGACAGTCTACGTCCTTCAAAGATAGACACTTCTGTGATTTAGATTAAAAGCGCATACATACTCAGTACATATCAAACGATCTATAATAACACAAAGCTATAGTGATCACGTAATGAAAACAGTTAATAACACTTGTGTAGTGCGACATCATATCCAATATAGTCGGCATAGCATCGTCTTTTAGCTTCAATCTTTCTGAAAATCCTGCGTCGAATTGTGCCTTGTTTATAAACAAATCAAAGTGAACAAAGGACCAAGTTCTTACTGACGCTATCTGGCACTTCACTAAAAATAAAGTTAATCAAATAAAGTTTATAGTTTGGTTTCTGCATAGACCTGCATTTGCCGCTCCTGTCATCTACCTACTACGTGGCATGAATCGGTAGGCGGGGCTAAACAGGCAGCGATGTAGAAGCAGGCGTTGATCTTTTATGCGGAGGTGGTGTTTTGCCACACTATTACGTCATAAAGTGGCGCATTCCACAACCTGACGTTTTGGCAGACTGGCTTCAGAATAAGCTGGTTTTAGACTAATAAGAAAGTTTTGAGTTCTGAAACTTACAGATTTTTTTTATAGCACAATGACCTCTTATATATCAAAAGATCAAGGGAATTTCGATAGTTTGAACCGCGATACTATTCGGTACTTAAATAAAACAAAAAACGTCCATTTCCCGCACTGTGATTAGTTACAATGATCATTTCTTCATGCTCTTCACTGAGCACTCACACAGAAACACACGGGAGCTTTTCGTCTGTCAGCGGATCAGTCTATGTGCAATATATTAGGGATCCGCTGACGGTGATGGATCAGCTGATAGATGCGGCTTTCAAACACTCCAGTGTGTTTCTGTGTGAGCGCTCAGTGAAAAGCGTGAAGTGATGATCATTAGAGATAATCATATCATATCATAAGTCATATCTGTTGAATGTGTGAACACAATAACAATAAGTATTGCGGTCGGTACTTTTGACAACACTACTCAGTTCATGAACCCTTTAACTCAATCTACAAACAAAAACTACAATCTGAAGAAAGTTTGCCAATGGTATTTCCATGTATCTTAATGGCTGCTGCCCAGCTACAGCATTTTTTCCCCAGAGGTATGTGGTTTGACACCTTCCATTTATACTGTATGTAGTGTATTATTTATTTATTTGTCATTTCCGAAATGGCATGCATTCTGCCCCCACAATGCTGTAGTTACACCATCCACCTGCAGGGGCAAACAAACCCATGCTAACCAGGCAAATCTCTGTTACGCAAGTTAAAGCAGCAAAGAGATTCTGTGAACTCTTGGGAATCCATCAAGTACTGATTTATTTCTTCATCCCTTTATTCCTGAAGAAGAATCATGACTTAAAAGCTGTTTTCATTAGCATAAAAAGGTTTGCCATTGTCAGAGACCCATTGTAGTACAATTGGATGTCACCTACTAACAATAACTGCTGTTATCCCCAAAGCGCTGTCTGGATATTTTGGCTCCTCATTCTGACATTTTTCTCCTGACTAATGCTTTGCCTTTTAAACAAGGAAATGGTGGTATGCCTTGAGCCCTTTATTTATTAAGCTCTCAAACCTTAAATGTGCTTCTTTCTTGTCGTATCAAACTGTCTCTGACCGAGAGTAAGTCAAATCTAAATGAGAGGGTTGACACAGTACACTGAACACTGCAATTTAGCCTTAACAAAAGCCGTCTTAGCAAAAGTGAATCATTCGTGATAACAACTGCGATTGGAAATCTTGTTAAAGTCCCTCTGCTTGATACCACACACCAGCCAACAGTCACAGTCCTGTCTTGGTGATCAAGTGTGACTCTTAAACTTGCGTTCGAGTCCTCTGACTGTGGTTGTAAACGTGTGATAAATTTTCTCCATGTTATCTTTTAGCAACACAAAGGTGCATCCAGTCCAGAGATGGCTTAATTTGCATCTGGGTGAAATAAGCATATCTCTATTATGCAGGAGAAGGTCTCCAGCATAATGTTGGAACCAGAAAAATGACCGAGTCTGGTTCCTAGAATATACCACTGTAATTGGGAAAGTCTGGACAAAGGCATAACCCCATTTCTTAGAAAATGGGGAACATAGCCTCAAACGCAAGCAGGGGTGCTCTGTTCTCTCTATGTCATAGTCATTCTGTTACAGAAAGCTGTCTTTAAGCTGTTAGCTCAGGGCAGAAGGAGAGGTGAGACTGGAGGCTGGAAAGAGGATAATTAAACTTGTGAAGGGTTAGAAACCAGAGTTAGAGTCATCAATGAAGAGACCTTATTACACCTTTTGGGTTATTATTAAAGTAGAGGAATACAGCCTGTGATGGTGGTGACCAACCTTCAGCTACTCAGCAAGACTGCATTTTTGGAAACCATGCATGACTTATCAGTAAGTTCATATGCAGGCCTTAAAGCCCTCTCATCTTGAAGAAGCATAAATGTTTTCCGCAACTCATTTTACTTCCATAATCAGTTGTGTTCCTGAGGGAAACAATGTTCAATGAGGAAAAAAAAGTACTGTAGGTCAGGACTTGATTTTATCTATTTAAGTTATATTCCATCTAGGTTAAGGTACCTGGTCTTGCAGGGTTGAGCTGTTGGCAAAAAGTTAAGTTTGCAAGTTTTAAAAAATTATTATCTTATAGTGAAACAAAGACATTTGCAATAACATTAACATAAGAATACAACCACATGATGTGTACTGCAAGAAGAGTGCACATCTCACAAAGAAAACAAATAAAAAGAGTTCACCTTTCAAATGTGGTCAGGACAATTGTGAACTATTACAAACAGGAAGGTCTATAACGCAGTAGACAAAATACAAAGATGATGGCAATCATTACTATGGTTATTTCTGTCATTCATTGTCTCTCAAGAATCCATTGCAACCTGATTTTACATGGTCATAGGGTCAATGAGAACAATCAGGCCAATTGAAGTTGACCTCATTCCTTTGTTCACCGTTCTTGTCCTTCTTTTTCAGTGTATCGCTAAGCTCCTTCTAGGTCAGAAAGCTAGTGTCCTCAAGTACAGTAATCCTACTAAATGGTTTATTATGGTTCTCACTAGCAGTCCATTAAAGAGCGATTACAAAAGGACAGGAAAATGTGAATGCCTACGAGCCAGAATCAATCAAGACCCAGCGTACAACTCCAATAATAAAGCCTCAAATCCTCATGAAAATTCATAGCTTTGGGTAAGATGTAGCAAGAGTATTGTTAACTAATGCGCTAGCCATCCCAGCGCTGTTTGCTCACATATCCCATTGCGTCTAACGAGAGGCAAAAAAAGCATGATTGAATTAATTTCTGCAATCTTTGCTATCTTCGAGGCCGTGGTGCATATGTTTAGGCATTTATGGTTGGGGCTAGGGACAGTGAAGTGAGGCTCTTGAGTTGCAAAGGACCATTCGGCCCTCCTACACAGCTGTCAGGGTTGCCAGTGCCGGTTTTGACGCAGGTCATCCGTTCCTCTCAGCATGTTTGGCCTGCTGCCAGAGTATATCGGCTGTCCTCACTATCGAAGTGCACAATCTCACTCGCACTCATCTGCCACCATCACTTTGGCTGCTTGGAGGTCAAACCGTGTGCAATGCAAGCTGTATGGAAAAGAAACAATGTCCAAATGTCACTATGGTAACATTGTTTCATTGTTTCATTGTTAGTGCCTTTAGAAAGTTGCCTGATGTCTATTAATTGCATGTTGTCACATATGAACACCTGTGGCAGGTCTTGGTATTTGATCATTATAGATTAATGCGAATACACCAACAATGCACTACTCATTAAATACATTTTAAACAGCACCCTGCGGTGGCATTTTATTTTAGTCAAGTAATGCACTTCTATCTATATATCTATCTATCTACCTGTCTATCTATCAATAAAGCTGACTTTGACTTTGACTTGACTGACTATCTGTCTGTCTGTCTATTTGTCTGACTATCCCTATCTATCTATCTATCTATCTATCTATCTATCTATCTATCTATCTATCTATCTATCTATCTATCTATCTATCTATCTATCTATCTATCTATCTATCTATCCGTGAGTCTATTTGTCTGACTATCCATCCATCCATCCATCCATCCATCCATCCATCTATCTATCGGTATGACAATTCATTAATCTATCCATTCATTCATCTGTCTTTTTGTCTATTTGTTTATCCATCCATCCATCCATGCTAAAAAGTTTCCATATTGAAGAATATGAGGGAAAAAAAAGATTCCAGTTTGCCCTTTTCGTTCGCAGAGAATGTGAAACATTTCAAAAGCAGACATGGTTAGGTAATAATGTCATGCTATATACGCTGGCATTGGCTTTGAATATCTGAAAGAGAGAGATTTTAAAGCTTTGCAGTGTAAAAAAAAAAAAAAAATCAGTGCTGTCTCTACTAGCATGTCAGTATTATATGCTCTTGGGGTTTGAATCTATTAAAATGGATTTGGGAATCATGATCCAATCAAACAAGGCAAAGCTCATGAATGAACGCTGGATTCAGGATTTTATAATGGCACACACTATAGCCCTAATTAGCACACAGGTTGACAATCTATTTGAATGGCACATTGATCCCCATTAAGGGATGTTGAAATTCCCAACATTACTTTCCATCTCAACTAGCCTCTAGATACTCATATATACCATAAAAACGCGTGCTTTATAAGGCCCAATTTGTGACATGATAAGAATAGCAGAAAACAGCATTATCCGACATTCTACCAGATGGAAATGTCTCTGGAACCATGGTTCACAAACATGCTTGCACATATTGCATGGAAATAATAATTAAAATCAATTAATTCAATTAAAATCACTCACCGTTCGCTTGTCTTTTTGAGAAAAGTAAGAACAATAATTAGCGTTAAAGACTACTCTGCTTTGTAGACAGCAGGTGGGAATTAAATTAGAATCATGTAGCTGTGGAGATCTAAAAATTGATCGGTGCCCACCGCCAACTGTGAGACATAAATACAAGCTTAGCAGAAAAAATACACACCCATCAGGCCCAGAAGAGGAATATAGACTGTAATCTGGAACTTGCAACTGTGGCATTTCTAGTCCCTGAGGTGGCACATTTTCCCTGAGTAGCTCATCCCCGGCAAACAGGAAAGACACACTCAGCTGACCCCAATATCTGAGAACCGCTGCCCGTCCAGCAGGTCAGCCACACAGACAGCGCGTAGGAGGGGGCAAAGGTCACAGCGGAGATACAGTGCACAGAATTCAGTGCACCATCTAACCTCAGTTAAAAAATATATCAGGCTTCATCATATCTTTGTCTTCAAACCAGCAGAAACTACTGAAAATAAATACAGGTGGGATTTTATCCATTGAGAATGGATTGGATAGTGAAAAGTGGGTGTGTTACATAACAGATCGAGTTTTAGCAACCCAGTCTCAACTATTTTATGATGTGCCAATTTAGTATTTTCGATTTCATACAAATTAGCCACCAGTTTGCCAAAACGTAAAATAGTTACGGATTGCCATGAGGTTGTGTTGGTTGTAGAAAATGGATTTCATGGAAATTAATTTAGTTTGAATTTCATTCGTATGAATTTAATTTTGTATGAAAATTTTATTAAATCCATTAATTTAGTATGAATTTGTACAAAGTGAATTGTACGAAAACATACAAATTTGATAAAAAGCAGCATGAAAGTCCACCCTTAACCCCACCCCTAAAGAAAAATATGACTAGGACATAAACGGATTGTATAAATATGGACAAATGTGTACGAATGAGATTGTACGACTTTGTACAAATTCATGCAAAGAGAAATGTATAAAAACATATGATTTTTAGAAAAACGCCAAGGTCTACCTCTAACATAAACGTGACTACGGCATAAGCAGATCGTAATTTTTTTTTTAAAAATTGTTATTGCCATGAGAATTTGTTTGTTGTAGGGAAGGGAGTTCATGCATTGTTTAAATTTTACAAAGTGAATCGTATGGAAACCTACCTGGTCTCATGGCATAAATGTACCTGGGCGCACTTTTTAGCGAGAAGCGAAATACGTACCAATAAGTACATATCACTAGAAGCCTTTTATTCCTTTTCACACAAATTTACAGAGTTTCCATTAATAAAGCATAATTTTCGCACAGTTACTTGGAGAACATCATGTTATGACTTCAAAACAATATTAATATGCTGGGAAAACTGATACTTTTGAACGTTAGCATCACGCGTATCCAGCTTAATATCGATGGGTTTTCATAGACGGTAGGTTTGTTCGATAGCTCACGGAGTACGGAGACGTACTTGAGAGGTGAAGAGCTCCAGTTCGAATCCTGTGTAACTATGGTTTGACAAAACAGTTCAAATCTGCATATAAGGAAGTTCAAATAACATGGTTGCATCAACAAATGCGTTTTTCAGGGCTTAAAGCAAAAAAAAATCCTGAGCCTGAACTTTTTTCCGGGGGCGGGCCGGGCCGGGGCAGGGGGGTTGCCGGGCAGCACATGCAAAGCATGCAATGACTGTGGCAACTTAAACATTTGAAAGGATACTATGGCATAGTTATTGCTTTTGTCACAAATCCAAGTCATGAACTTTGCTTCACTCACCACCAGGGGTCACTCTCCCATCTCATGGACTTTTACACAGTCACAGATCACTCACTGCACCCACACAGCTGTTCACAATCATCACGCTTACACCTGAACACAATCTCACATCACCATCACCCAATCACACACAATATATAAACTCTGAACATTCTCTTACACTCTGCCGAGTATTGTTAGCCCCGCTGCATTACCAAGCGTTCCCAGTATTACCTTGTAAGATCTTACCTTGTAAGATTCCTGTGTTCTGATTCCTGCCCGTGCTCCTGGTTTATTCTCTCTGCCTAGCCCTCTGGATACTGTTCGCCGATCGTCGACCCACGCTTGCCCTTGGATTATTCTCTGCCCTGTCTTTGTTATACCTGTCTGCTGTTCATTGACCCTGCCTGTTTCGACCATGTTTGATAATAAAGCCTTGCAAATGGATCCGCATGTCTCACGTCTCGTCAACCCTGTAACAGAATACTCGGCCCCACAAGGATCCAGCGGCTTTCCCAACCAACATTGGTCAGGTATGGATACAGCGGCCTTGTTACTAGGCCTCAAGCAGAGAACTCGATCACTTGAGGGTTACATCACGGAATATTTGGCTTTGGCTAACGGCTCAGATTTACCGGACTGTGTATTAATAGACTTTTTCTGTGATGGCCTTAACCAGCCGTTAAAAGCAAAAATAATTCAAAATGGCCCTCGTTTGTCACTAAGTCATTTCCTGGATTATGTTCTGTGGACTGTGGGTTCAGCATTCACTGTGGGGGTCGCGGAGGAATGAGACACCGCACCCAATTGTGAGATCACAGCCGCGCTAGAGCACGCTCACAAAATGGCGGCCACAACAAGCGTCATTGCTGCCAGTCACGAGCCAAGTCAAGTCCCAGCTGATCTTAAAAAGCCAAGTCAAGTCGCCGCTGATGTTAAAGAACCAAGTCAAGTCACAGCCTATGTTAAAAAACCAAGTCAAGCCACAGCCTATGTTCAAAAGCCAAGTCAAGCCACAGTCTATGTTAAAGAGCCAAGTCAAGTCGCCGCTGATGTTAAAGAACCAAGTCAAGTCACAGCCTATGTTCAAAAGCCAAGTCAAGCCACAGCCTATGTTAAAGAACCAAGTCAAGTCGCCACTGATGTTAAAGAACCAAGTCAAGTCACCGCTGATGTTACAGAACCAAGTCAAGTCACAGCCTATGTTAAAAGGTCAAGTCAGGCCACAGTTGATCGTCACGAGTCAAGCCAGGCCACAGTTGATCGTCACGAGTCAAGCCAGGCCACAGTTGATCATCACGAGTCAAGCCAGGCCACAGTTGATCCTCACGAGTCTAACCAAAGCACAGTTGATCATCACAAGTCAAGCCAAGCCACCAGTGATCTCCGTGAGTCAAGCCAAGCCACAGTTGATCGTCACGAGTCAAGCCAAGCCACAGTTGATCGTCACGAGTCCAACCAAGCCACAGTTGATCGTCACGAGTCCAACCAAAGCACAACTCTCCAGCCAGAGTCACACCACGTCTCAGCTCTCCAGCCAGAGTCACACCACGTCTCGGCTCATCATCCAGAGTCACACCAAGCCACTGTGGATCATCATGAACTCACCCAACTCACAGCTGACCAGCCAGAGTCACGCCACGTCACAGCTGACCAGCCAGAGTCACGCCACGTCACAGCTGACCAGCCAGAGTCACGCCACGTCACAGCTGACCAGCCAGAGTCAGACCACGTCTCAGCTCCTCAGCCAGAGCCTCTTCACGTCTCAGCTCCTCAGCCAGAGCCTCTTCACGTCTCAGTTCCTCAACCAGAGCCTCTTCACGTCTCAGCTCCTCAGCCAGAGCCTATTCCACCCAGAGATTTAAGGTCAGTCCTTCGAGTTTCCTGTTTGATATCCAGCGTGAGGGATGCACCGCTGGTGTCTGTACGCACTGCTGGTATCCCCAAATAGCCCTCCTGTCCCTGAACTGATGTCCCTGTCTGAAGCTCTTCCCATGATAGGGATCGCTATATGTTGCATTTGGGCCGCATACACCATCACTGAACTGCCCCAGGGGATGGCGTCCGCTGCAGAACCTCCCCAAGCGGTGGTGCTCGCCTCAGCCCCTTGCAAGGTGGTGACGCCCAGCAATGTACTCTCAGCCGGTCATGTTACCACCGTAGAACCTCCAGAGGTGGCAGCGTTAGCTGCAGAACCTCCAGAGGTGTCGGTGGTATCCTCCTGTGAACTTTCACCCTGCCCTGTCACGGCTAGGAGGGCCGCCTGTGAACTCTCACCCTGTCCTGTCACGGCTAGGAAGGCTGTCTATGAGCCCTCGCCCTGTCCTGCTCCGGCCATGGAGGCCGTCTATGAACTCTCACCCTGTCCTGTCACGGCTAGGAAGCCTGTCTATGAGCTCTCGCCCTGTCCTGCCCCGGCCATGGAGGCCGTCTATGAACTCTCACCCTGTCCTGTCACGGATAGGAAGGCTGTCTATGAGCTCTCGCCCTGTCCTGCCCCGGCCATGGAAGCCTGTCTATGAGCTCTCGCCCTGTCCTGCCCCGGCCATGGAGGCCGTCTATGAACTCTCACCCTGTCCTGTCACGGATAGGAAGGCTGTCTATGAGCTCTCGCCCTGTCCTGTCACGGCTATAGAGGCCGCCTGTGATTCCATGTCCTGCCCAGTCACGGCTGTGAAGGCCGCCTGTGATTCCTTGTCCTGCCCAGTCACGGCTGTGAAGGCCGCCTGTGATTCCTTGTCCTGCCCAGTCACGGCTATAGAGGCCGCCTGTGATTCCTTGTCCTGCCCAGTCACGACTATAGAGGCCGCCTGTGATCCCATGTCCTGCCTAGTCACGGCTGTGAAGGCCGCCTGTGAGTCTTTGTCCTGCCCAGTCACGACTATAGAGGCCGCCTGTGAATTTCTGTCAGGTCCTGTCACGGCTATCAAGGCTGCCTGTAATTCCCTGTCCTGCCCTGTCACGGCTAGGGAGGCCGTCAGTGATTCCCCGTCCGGCCCTGTCACTGCTATGGAGGCCGTCTGGGATTTCCTGTCCTACCTTGGCACGGCTATGGAGGCCGCCTGTGACTCCCAGACCTGCTCTGCCACGGCCCCTGAGACCAGGAAGGCTCTCCCTGTGTTATCTGTCTCTACTCTCCCTGTGTTGTCTGTCTCTGCTCTCTCTGTGTTGTCTGTCTCTGTTTCTCCCCAGATCTCAGACTCAGACATGGTTTCCTGCCTGGTCTACGGTCCTACTCCGGTCTGGTGGTCTCTGGTCCCGTCTGCTCCGCCCTGGGGGGCTCCTGGTCCGTCTGCTCTGCCCTGGGGGGCTCCAGGTCCGTCTGCTCCGCCCTGGGGGGCTCCAGTCCCGTCTGCTCCGCCCTGGGGGGCTCCAGTCCCGTCTGCTCCGCCTTGGGTGGCCCTAGTCCCGTCCGCTCCGCCCTGGTGGGCTCCAGGTCCGTCCGCTCCGCCCTGGGGGGCTCCAGTCCCGTCCGCTCCGCCCTGGGGGGCTCCAGTCCCATCCGCTCCGCCCTGGTGGGCTCCAGGTCCGTCCGCTCCGCCCTGGGGGGCTCCAGTTCTGTCTGCTCCACCCTGGTGGGCTCCGGGTCCACCTGCTCCGCCCTGGTGGGTTCCAGTTCCATCCTCTCCGCCCTGGCTTCCACATGGACCTGGCCCTCCGTCCCTCCCCCTGTTCCGCCTCTGCTCCTCCGCCCTCCTAGGATTGTTTAGGAGCGTCTGGAAGCCGCTCCTTGGGGGGGGCTATGTCACAAATCCAAGTCATGAACTTTGCTTCACTCACCACCAGGGGTCACTCTCCCATCTCATGGACTTTTACACAGTCACAGATCACTCACTGCACCCACACAGCTGTTCACAATCATCACGCTTACACCTGAACACAATCTCACATCACCATCACCCAATCACACACAATATATAAACTCTGAACATTCTCTTACACTCTGCCGAGTATTGTTAGCCCCGCTGCATTACCAAGCGTTCCCAGTATTTACCTTGTAAGATTCCTGTGTTCTGATTCCTGCCCGTGCTCCTGGTTTATTCTCTCTGCCTAGCCCTCTGGATACTGTTCACCGATCGTCGACCCACGCTTGCCCTTGGATTATTCTCTGCCCTGTCTTTGTTATACCTGTCTGCTGTTCATTGACCCTGCCTGTTTCGACCATGTTTGATAATAAAGCCTTGCAAATGGATCCGCATGTCTCACGTCTCGTCAACCCTGTAACAGCTTTCCTTATTCAAACTGATTTTTTTTTTTTTTCGTGAATATATGGTTGACCTGAAGAATGAAAGCTATATCATACACTTGGAAAATTATGAGCTATATCACTGCTAATCAAGACTAGGGGTGTGACAAAACACTTGAGACAAAATACAGATACTTGGTTCACTAGAATGAGACAATATTTTAATACTATTTTTAAGACATTTTCAACAACAAAATATATGTCTTTTAATTACAAAAAGTAAAACAATGCAGATGTAATTTGAAATATTTTAACTAATCTAGGGCTGTTTATTTATGATTATTTTGGTAATCAAGTAATCTACTGATTATTTTGACAATTGAGTAATCTGATATTTGTTAGTAACACAAACAGGGGGCTGTTCCATAAAAGACGCTAAGAAAAGCGGGGATTAAAGTCCAAAACCTGACTTGAAATAAAGTCCAAAACCTGACTTGAAATAACCTAACAAATCAATCGGGACTAAAGCGGTTTCATAAACGACAATTCAAGTTCACGCAATCTCACTAATTCGATCCAGGTTCAAAATGAGTCAGGATAATGTGACGTGCAGCTTATTCTTAAGCAGCCCTTAATGTCGATCATGGATCAAATCGATCCAGCATGGCAAACAGCGAATATTTGGGCTTTTTAATGCATTTAAGATGTCGTGTTTTCCTCAGTGCATAACTGATACGTCACAGGTATATTTTTCATCTGTAAATGTTAGAAAGTCATGCAAATATATCCATTTTGCTGTCAGGAGGGGGCGGGGCTTACGCGAGTGAACGAGCGCTACTGAGCGCATGCGCGCTACACAGACGGAGCAGAATAGAAGTGCAAGAATTCATAATAAAATATACATTCTGCTAAAATATTTATTGTTGGACATTACATGTGACACATGTAGAATTTTAATCCTACATATTAGTAACTGTAAATCAAATGTAAGCTGGCTTATACAGCCCTATACTTTCTCAAATTAGTTAAATGTGTTTTCCTCTTATCAGTTAAAATGTAGTCTGATTTCTATTATTTTAATTTTTAATTCAGTGATTTTAACTTTTAATTTAGTGTTTTTAATGCTTTAAATAGCAATTTTAGATTGTAATAATGTTCTACTAATAACCATAAAAGGTCAGCTGTCATAAGTTCAGAGAGAAAGGCTGCATGGCTAGAAACTGATGATCAACTGAATGCGCAAGTAGCAACTGTGTTAAAATGTTTTCATATATCTTAAAAAAAAAAGGGTCATTACATTTTGGGCACATTAAATACAGTTGGTTGTAGCTTATTTTTCATTTATTTTATTATTTAAGTTGCATTTTCTGTATACTTTTATTTTTGGACTAATAATAAAGTCAACTAATTGTATGTGAGAGAGTCAGAGGTAATATCGATGCGTTTCTATTGGTCAGTGTTAGAGGAGCTCAGCTTAGCCTGACAGTTAGCCTGCTCCTGACCAGGTTAGTTTCTCAGCATATGTTGCCACAGTGACTGAGCTTGAGCTAAGGTAATTTTGCTTTCAGAAACCAAATCAAGTGAAAATAAGTCAGAATTACTGAAATAAGCCTGGCTTATTTGGTAAACTTGTTTTATGGAACAGGCCCCAGGCCTAAGTGAAAACCAGGCTTTAGTATGACTATTTATATATAAACTAACGATGAGGCAATAATAATGGCTCAAATAAAATATCAAAACCAAGTAACTGCATGGTTTTATTGAACGACACTGTTAAAATGCATAATGTAATATGCCTATACATAATATGAACATAACTTAGTATTATAACAAATACCTGCAGAGGGCGCCAACGGCCTGGTGACGTTTCACTTTACAGTGTGATTAAACGATGTTTAAATTTTAATATTTTAATATTTGGCTACATGCAAACTCCGAAACTTTTATTTTGAAATCGCGATGCAAAATAAATGGCATATTTATAAATAGGTTGATGTATTCTCCTGTGTTGGCAAAGGATTATAAATTATATACACCTTACAAATCTAGTGAGATAATGAACACAGTTTTCCCAGATGAACGTGAGCAATTCTCACAGCATATGCAGAGGAAGAGTTTAACCCTTTCACACATACAGTCTTTACTGGTAAATTACCGGCAAGTTACCAAGAGATCATGTCTGAACAAGACCTTTTCAAAAATCTCGGTAAATATATTCTGGCAATCATATCGTTCTTAAGGAGATGACATGATTTGAGCTATTTACAAAGCTCCGCTGCTTTCTAGTTTTTCCATGTTTTTTACAGTCTATGGTAAATATGCGCTAGGTGGACATATTTGATCATTGCGCCTTGCAGCTTTTTCTATGGGAAGCCAAACAACCCTAAAGTGGGACGAAACAGCGCAGAAAGAGTTTGCGCCACTCGGTCGACTCGACAGCGCAGGGAGGATGTGTTTGCTAGCACCAACGAACTGACAGCGTGACGCGAACTAATCTCACCAGCGCGGCGCTGATCAGTTAACACAGCACAGTGCGGACAAGTTCTTGAAAAACAAGAACTTGTTCGCGCTGTGCTGTTAACTGATCAGCTGG
Organism: Aspiorhynchus laticeps; assembly: GCA_023376895.1. Lineage (NCBI taxonomy): Eukaryota > Metazoa > Chordata > Actinopteri > Cypriniformes > Cyprinidae > Aspiorhynchus > Aspiorhynchus laticeps. Next base: position 71,997,488 of record CM041793.1, read on the forward strand.
TGAGATTAGTTCACGCCGAGCTGTCAGTTTGGCGGCGCTAGCAAACACATCCTCCCTGCCTGTCGAGTCTGTCACGCCGCTCGGTCCATTGAGCCAGGGGCGCAACGGCATATTTGCCTAGGGGTATGCAAGATCATTACTAGTGCATGGAAGGATACAAACTCATAAGGAGTGTAAAAAATGACAAAGGTTTGAACCCCCTCCCCCTTTTTTAGTACCATAGTGAAAAAGTGAAAAGTTAAACAAGAAAAAAAAAGAAAGAAAAGTGTCACATAATATCCCCTTTAACTCCTGATGGCAAACCCCAGATAGTAGAACACTTTTTTTTAAAATTCATTTTTATTTTCAAACACATGTAATATTGCTCACTTTTTAGTTAGGTAATTTGAATATCATTTGCCTCAAAACTATTAATATTTTTTTTTCATTTTTACATAGTAAAATGTATTTTAAAGAACATCTGCATATTTTTTTTTTTTTCATTTTTACTTAAAGAGATAATTCATGGACAATTTGCCATGCTAAGTGGATGATTTCTGCCAAGATTTCACCTGGTAGAAAAAAACAAATACTATTAAAATGAATGATCATGATTCCCATTATGGCCACTAAATGCAGCAGAGGATCATTTATTGTCTCCTTTACCATTTCCACTCTGTAATATAGTTCTTTTCACATATTTTGCTAATTAATTTATATTTAGACATTATAAAATCACTATTATAACATTTAAAAATCTTTTTCGAATTGTATTGAAGTATGAAGTAGCAAGAGTTTTCAACTCATTGAATCTACTTGAATTACACAGATGGCCTATTTTGAATTTACAATGGCAATTTTCAGTGAAAAGTGGCTAGTTTGTATCCTTGTTTACAATCTTCTCAGTTTCTCTCAAATGTAAATCAAATGGCCATTCACAAACATGTTTTTTTTTTCTTTTTTCAGCAATCGAGATACTCAGAAATAAACTGATATTAATCACTTTTCCCTCTTAGGCAGTGGCGGAGCAGGGGTAGCCATGAAGGGGGCAGCAACCAGTCTGGGGTGGCACAGAAATCTTAATTATTTTCATATTGAAATGACTGTTTTAGTGCCTACAACACAACTGAATACCATTAATTTGTCCTTAATTGTAATTGAGGTAGTTGTGAATTACATCAAGTAATACCGAGTGAATGACAATTTTGGTTTTATTTTTGTATTAGCTAGGCTTTTAATAAAAGGTCTCACTATAGATTTATTGCTCAGGAAGCTTGATTCTGGGTCTTAACACCCCCAAAATCTTGTTCCATCTTTGCATATCATTGCAAATCCATCATTGCATAGGCCCACTCATGGATGAGACATGCAGATAACTATAGTCAACCTTCACTGAATTTTATGTAATCACTGAACTCTGAAAAAGTTTTCAGTCAATGTTTAACATTCTATTAGTTGTCAAAATTAATTAATTGCAGCACTTTTGTCATACCTAAATCAAGCTCTGTACAAAGGAAAATAATGTAAGTTGTTATTTCATGCATTTAAATATGGTTTCATTTTCTTTTAATTTTCATACTTTACAAATTAACGAAAAATTTGCGCATATTTTCTAGCATATTTGGTCTACTTGTGCATTCAATTATAACTAAAAATCTACATAGCCTATCATCGTGATCTCGATTTGCAGAATATTTCAGTAGGCTGCAAGCATTTAAATCTAATGCACATGCTTGCATGGACAGTTTTGCAGTTTTAATTGCCATTTTGGTAATTTCGTGACTAAACTGACGATGTATGCTGCAGTTCCTAGTGAGGTTTATTTATGAAGTGAGCGTGCGCCTCATATTCGAGTACAGTTGAAGAGCGTGCGCCGTGAGCACAGTAAAACGGCTGACAGAATAGGAAAGTTGGTTTAATGACATATAACAATATCTCATCAGACCGCAGTTCCCTGTTTTTCTACTGAAGCTCATTTGGCACCTGTAGCCTAGCTTTTCCACGCTTGTTTGACTCGCGCCTGGTGCTGTGGGAAAGCTAAAGTCGTCTGAAAAGTCTCCCGTTTGATGTGGTCGCAAAGAGATATGGCCGTTCCGCGTCTTAAGTTTTTAATAAATACATTTTTGAACTCATTAAAATGCTAAAAACCGTTGAATACAAATGTTGCATTGATTATTTTTAATAACTAAGCTTTTGTTTATTTATGACGTTTTATTAAAGAAGACTTTCACAGAATGATTTAGGCAAAATGGCGCCCCCCAATGTGTGGCGCCCCTATGCACTGCATACGCTGCATACCCCGTTGTTGCGCCACTGCATTGAGCTGCGCCTATGACAGGTCAGCGCGGCGCGATACAGCGCGGTTTCGTCCCACTTTTGGGTTGTTTGGCTTCCCATAGTTTGCTACGTGTCGCACTTCTCCATTCATCAGGACTCTGCTACTGGATACTATTATGCGAGTCTTGTGTTTATAAGAGCAAAAAATTCTGATTGGCTAGTAATGTTGGTTTGGTTGAGAGTGAAAGCTGTGCTGCTCTCATACCATTGGTAGGCGAACTCATGGACTCGAAAGTGATATCAACAAGTTTTTGTTTTAAATGTATTTTTTTTTTTTTCGCAGACAAACACGGCACGCCGGAGATCCGGCACGGTGGCAGAGACCTTTAAGCCCTGGTTATTATATCAGTTTTGCATTTGTCAACACTATCGGGTAGGTTTAGGGTTGGGTTTGGTGTAGGGCATATTTCCAACATGATAGAGCATTAATTTTTAGCGACGGTCCCCGGATATTTGAATTCTGAACCGCCGCAATACGTACATGAAGAAACGTAATACAAACACAGCAATACATACCTATATCAACGTAATAAAAACGTGCCAGTGTTTACGTATTGAACCCGTGTTTTAGCGCCACTCAATGGACATTTCTCTTTGAAACGTGCAGTAAGGTACGTAAAAACGCTAAAAAGTGCACCCTGGTACGTTTATGCCATGAGACCAGGTTGATGGAAACATATGATTTTTAGAAAAAAGTAAGCTTTAATGTCCCCCTCTAAACACAAATGTGAGCAGATCATATGAAAACGTACGAATGAGATTTGTACAAATTAGCCACCATCTAAATGTAAAAGTTATGAACTGCCATGCGATTGTGTTGATTGTATGTGATTCGTCAGTGAAAATTGAGAGTAAATAATAAAAATGTGATTACTCTAACTTTCAAAACTGTAATCACTTTTAATTTTTGATAACTAAAGTGTTTACGAATACAACCTTTTTTTTAAGTTAAAATAGTGTGCACTAACAAATCTGTTGTTGTAAACCGACTGAGCGATTTTCTAAGCCAGGAAAGCAGAGACCATTCAATGCAATGAGACATTTGTATTTATTTATATTTACATGATTGTCCATTCAACCTTGTTAGTTGGGTTAGAAGGTGACTAGAATGATTTCCTCAGAGATATGACAAATTGCAGATGACATTTCATATCACAGCCTCTCACGAAACACAAGCTAAATCTTTTTAAATTAGCCTGGTCCACACCGAAAGAATTCTCAAGTAAACAGATTATTGTCCGACAGCGGCATGCTAACAGAAGTAATGCCACCCGTGTGATTAAATCTGACATTTTCTCTGACATTTAAACAAAGAAACAAGGAATGATTACTATTACTGTTATTATGTTTGAGATTCAATACTTTTGTTTGTATTTTACCTGGTTTCTCACTAAAAGTGTTGTGGAGACCCCCTGTGAGGTGGTAGGAAGTCTCATGTTTGTGTTTTGGTGGGGTTAGATGAGTTAATGAACAGCACCTGACAATTATATTTTATAGCAAGGTAAATTAACATTAGCATCAGTGAGAAAATAATCTGGCTGGTAACTTTACGAAGGGCTGCAACATATGCAATAACAGCAAAAAAACAAAACAATAGTGTGACTGTTGCATACATCTTTTATATGTATATAATAGTTTTTTTTAAATTATAAACATTCTTTTCTAACAACTTTTACCACTTTCCATCTGACTGGCATCTAAAACCAATAATAATAATAATATAAAATAAATACAATATAATACAAATAAAATAGATTTAATAATACAAATATTTAATTTATTTACTTACAATAGTAATAATAACAGTTTATCATTTAAAAATGAAAAAAAAGTAAAATGTAATAAAACAAAGCAGAATATACAGTTCTGTATTTGGATGCGTAGTTAATGTGAGAAAAATACTTAAATTATCTTTTTTTAATAAAATTATTTATTTATTCAAACAAAAATATAATAACATTGTTTTTATAATAATAATAATAATAATGCATGTATGTTATAATTCAGAAATGTATTTTAAAGTGATTTATTATATCATAATTATAATACTATAACACAATTATTTTATATAACATTTAAAAATAAAAACAACATCAACATTTAAAACAATATATTTATGCATTAATAATAATAATAATAACAATAATAATTTGTTATTTTAAAGTAACTTGTAAACTGTAATAAAAAGAGAAAAAGCATATCTATCTATCTAGACCAGTGGTTTTCAAACTTGTTCCTGGGGACCCACAACTCTGCACATTTTGCATGTCTCCCTAATTTACACACCTGGTTCAGATCATCAGCTCATTAGGAAAGAGCTTCATGAACTCAAATGAGTATGTCAGATAAGGGAGACATGCAAAACGTGCAAAGCAGTGGGTCACGAGGAACAGGATTGAAAATCACTGATCTAGACTGTGATAGTGCTCTTTAGTTTTGTGTGCTATATACATCAGACAGTCAAGTGAATGACTGTGGACAGTTTGTGAGTGTGTTGTCTGAGAACGGAGAAAGAGAAAGGTCCAGAGAAAGTGATTACACCAAGAAAAAATAAACTATTCAAATAGACAGAAAAATATCCTTTTCTTATCAGAATAGCATTTCGATACTGCTAAAGTAACTGCCTGTGTCTGAGAAAAGTTACATTCATACAGAACATCGAAACCTCGAGTTGCATCCCTCAAATCGAAGCAGGCTGTTAAAAATGTCATTTACCTCATCTTCCTTTTCTCCACCTTGCTGATTGCCAGATCAAAGCCACTCAGCCGACGATGCAGGCCCGGGCCTAAAAGACGGAGCCAGTTTAGCATATAAAGACTTGCCTGCAGTCATGATCATTACCCCACATAATGTACAATCACACCCAACCTGGGACTGCGCAGATAAAGGTGCCTGGTAATTTGGTGTCTTCCCTTTCACTTCTATTTCTCCGCCTGTCAGCGCGAGCTAGCGGAGGAAAGATTGTTTCATTAGTGTCCAGTCCCTCGAGCAGTCAATCAGGAATTTTAGGTGTTCCCCTTTTCTTTTTAACTCTCAACAGCGAGTAATTGGGGTTAGCGTTGTTAACAGTCACTGGCATCAGCTAACTAGCGGTGTTTTCCGTCTCAATTCTCCAGGCGCAAACACTGCCTTAAGAAAGAGGTTTTGAAAAGAGGTGACAACTGAATAATGAATCTGTCAGGAGTTGTTTATTTTAAGATGTCATTTTGCTAACTCATAAACTTCAAGAGGAATCTAAAATGGCTAAATAGACTGCTAGCACTACTTTTGTGCATAATTGCTCAAACACAGACTTAGGGAATACTAACTTTAAGTAGAACCTAGCAACATGTTAGCAGCTACAAAAATGTTCTAAAACTCTCAGGCAACTCAAAACACACTAGCATCATATAGCAAGTATTTTACATAAGCAAACAAGCAATTTAGTTATTTCGTATTACTTTCTGCAGCAAGTTATAAATGTCTCATGGTAGGACATTTTTTTTTTATTTATTTTTTTGTTTCTGAAAGCACCATATTTAATGTCTTATAACACACTTTTATGTACAGTATAACTTTTGAAAGGTTTTCCCCTTAGATATAAAACAGATCTAAAGAAACAGAGACAATCATTATGGGGCTGAAGGTTTATCCTTAACCTTGGCGTAGCAAGTGCACGCTCTACTAGTGAAGCTACAGGAATATACAAATAAATAAATACATGTATGAATACACAATTGTTGCATTATCTTGAGAAATAACATGATTATGAATGATTTATATAAGTAACAGCATGAACAGAATTTTGAATAATAATGTGTGACCTCGTTTCAAATAATTTTAAAGTACTTATTTTGTTAAAGATATTCCTAAACAAACAGGAGACACGATTAAGCATCAAAATGTCTTCTTTTTTACATTGTGCTTCCTCATATAACATCATGTCAGAAATAAGTCAGTATCTAACAGGTCTCGGTCTGAATCACAGATTTGAGCGCTGTCCTCCTCTGAAGTCTGATGAATGGGGACAGGAACGTCATGCTCCTCTTTGATTTCTTTCTTGATTTCGTCCTGGTTGATGAGACTGAAACTGATGATCAGCTCTAAATCTCCCACACATTTTGATCAGTGTATTTCCATTACAGCTGATTCTGATTTCTTATCAAGTCAGTAGTTATTGATTCAATCAAATATGCTTCAGTGACTCTGTCACCTGTCCATAGCTTCCTAAAGATGTAGCTTCAGCTATGTGGCTGTAGAGATTGTGGCGGGCTATGAAACTACTGAGCCAATCTCGACCTCTGCTCTCCCCAGTTGTTGGGGACGGGAATGTTGTTCTTCTGTGCAAATTCAAAAGAGATTTCTCTTCATCTCTTTGGCGTGAGGCTGTGCACGCCTTCAGACAGCACGCGGATGTTTTCTGCAAGCTCCTCCTCTAACTCCTCATACAAGATCCTCCTGGCTTCAGCCGTTCCTCTGTAGCCCACGGTTTTCTCTCTTTTTTCTTCTGCCTTCTTCATGTAGCGCTGCAGGGTGGACCTGCCGATCTTTCTTTCTTTTGCCACTGTTCTGATAGATTTCCCACGCTTCACTTCAACGAACGCTTTCTCCAGCTCCTCATAGGTTACTGAACCCCAGTCCGTTTTACGAGTATAGTTCCGTGGCATGATCGCTTTCCTGTGGTGTTTGACAACAGCACAAGCGCTTTTCTCTTGTGTTTCTCTCATCTACAGACAGCTGGATATGCTGTGCACTTCCAGATGTTTGGTCACATGACAAATCAATGCTCAGATGAGGTGTCTCATCTCCCCCCGACTCAAGCCCTACATTCCACTGTCTATTTATCACCAGTGAATTAACTGATGCAGTTTGGCCCTTTCTAGTCCAGGATTTGTACTCTGAAAGAAGAAACAATTTTGTTTTAGTCTCTGAAGATATAATATGTCATATATATTCAACATTGAAATGGTACACAACCAAGAAGAAATCTCAAAATAAGTTATTCAAATAATGTCAAGTCACATGACAATTCTGTCAAATTTCACAGACTGATCATGAATATCTTCAAATATAACATTTTTTTTTTTTTTTTTTTTTTCGGCCTGTCAGTAACACAGATAACACATGACAGTACGTATGTGTGGCTATGCTATCATCATTCACAGCCTTTTTTTTTTTTTAATATTTATTTATTTATTTATTTATTTATTTATTTATTATTATTTTTATTTTTTTTTATATTAATTAATTAATTTAATTGTATATACCCTTTTACTTAACCACACTGTGACATGCAAGACCAGGGGACAAAGAAAACAAGAGAGAGAAAGAAGAAAAAAAAAAAAAAAAGGTTGTGGGGAAAGTCAACAGAGAAGGGGGAGAGAGAGAGAGAAAAAAGGAGAATGGGGGATAGAGAGAGAGAGAAAAAAAACAACAAAAACAAACAAACAAAAAAACAAAACAAAACAAAAAAACAAACAAAAAAACAAACAGACAATTTGCTTCGATACCTGCTGACAAAAAGAGAAAACAACAGAAGAAAACAACAGAAGACACAACATCAAAGAGACTGCAGCAACAACCAACATCTGTATGAATCACAATAAATTCTAAATGTTAAATGTTATTGAGCAGCACACATAACTAATATTACAAAATAAGTTTTGAAGCAACAGCAGATCAAGACAATGTGTGTCTGTGAGCACCTGTTTTTACACCAATGTGAATGCTTGAGTGTACACCTGTGTGTGTGAGCGCGCTTGTGTTCATAAGGTTCCTCCATGTAAATGTTTAATAGTGTGTGTGGGGAACAACAGCCCCATCCCACAAGGCATGAAGCAGGCATGGAAAAGACCCGGGCCCCAAACATCCGGGGGCCCCCCAGGAGAACCACCGCAGGGACAACTGCGGCCTCCACCCAGAAAAGGGCAGAGGAGAGCCCGAAGGTGGGACCTCCGACAGCCACAGTGTAGACGCCCCAGGGTGCCGTGGCGGCAAGCCCGCAGGCTCCACCGGCAGCCGACCACACCAGGGCAGACCGGGCCCTGGGCCCGGAGACCCAAAGGCCCCCCACCCCACAATCGGGGCCCAGCAAGGCCAGTAGGGCCAGGCCCCGCCAAGCGACCGCCGAGAGTGGGCCGGCGCTCACCCGAGTATCCTGCCCCGGCGCGAGAAACCACCAACGCACCGGCGGCATCCTCCACCGGCAGGGCATGGTGGTGGGGTGGGGGTCGACTGAGATGATGAGTGAGGCGGAGTCTAAGGCCCGACCTGACACATAGACGTAGACGACAAGCACACATATACACAAGCATACGTTCCCACCCTCATGCACGCAAACGAATATTCACACCCTCGCCCCACATGTACACACACAAAAATGGACACGGTACCCACACTCACACTCCCCATATGCACTCTATACTGCTAGATCCAGGCACCACCACCCCCAGAGGGGTAGTCAGCGCCCGATCCCGGAGCTGAACCCCCTTCGCTCTGGCGTGGGGACAGGAAGACAACCCTGGAGTCCCTGCAGCCCCCGCAGCAGCAGAGAAAACCAACAGCCCAGACCCCGACCGGGCGGCCAGCTCATCCTCACAGCCCCCGGCCCCAGACAGAGAACAGAGAACAGGGGTGTGAGAAAAAAAAAAAAAAAAAAAAAAAAAAAAAAGACCCCATGCTTCACCCCACCCGCTCAAATATAGTGTTGGTGTGTGTTGTTCTAAGGTGCTTTAAAACAGGGGTGCTTTAAAACAGGGGAGGGGCACCCTCCACAAGCTTGTGTCAGCTCGTCCCCTCCCTAGAGCCCTCAATGTCTATATGCAACTTAAAATTGAGAAGTGGGCACTGGTACCAGAGGGAAGGCTGAATGAACAGACCGCCCTCCGGATGCCATTCAGTGTGCCCACCCCCAAGGCCCTATATGTATGTGTCATGTGACAGTAAGTAATGAGAATGTCTAAGCTGTAATGTGTGATTGAGATGCAGGAGGCCACGAGGAGACAGAGGAGTACCACCTCCCCCACATCCCAGCAACGCACCCGCACCTCAAAACCCTACCTATGTGTTGGTGTGATGGAGCGGGAGAAGTGAAGCCTTAGGGATGGGGAGGAAAGCATCAGAGGGGGCAAAATACCCCCCCCTCTGGAGCCAGCTCCCCCGCTGACCCCCATAGGCACCCCCGTTACCCCAAATCTGCCCAGGGCGGGGGGCCCAGGCCCATCCAGACCAGGGCCCATGGCAGCCCGGGGCGGCCCACCAGACCCCACAGCAGAGGAAAAACTACCCCACCCCATCATTCAGTCAGTTCCCAAACTACATAAGACAATAAGACACCCAGGTAAAGCCCGTTTACCCTGCCTCTATTGGACCGTTTACCCTCCCCCCCCTGCGGAGGCACCGATGCATCGAAGACCCCCACACCAGAGCCGGGCCCAAGCGCATGCACCAACCCATGCTCCCGGCGGCACACCAACCAGGACCCAAGCCCCCCAGGCCCAGCTGTAACCCCAACCCAGAGGCAGAGCGCCCCCAGAACCCCAAGCCCCCCCCCGGACCAACCACGGAACAGTGCGGCCGCCAGGCTGGCAACCTACGTCCGCCGGCACAGGCATCCCCAGCAGCGCCGCATGCAGCTGCCAGAGAAACAGCACCCAAGAGTCACCAATACCCCATCCAGGCCAAGGCCGCAGCCCCAGCGCCGAACCCCCCAAGAAACCCACCCCCAGGGAACCCCCAGATGCCCCAGGCCCATATCGCCACTCCACGCCAACACCAAAAACCACAGCCGGACAGAATCGGGAATGGTAGGACATTTTAAAGAAATCACGACTTTGTTTATTAGCTAGCTGCAGCATGTGGCATCAGCTAACTAGCTATGTTTTCCATCTCAATTCTGCTAGTTTGACAAGCAAAGGTTTTGAAACGAGGTGACAAGTGAATAATGAATCTGTCTTGTGTTGTTTATTTTAGGATGCCATTTTGCTAACTCAAACTTCAGGAATCATTACCAGCTAAATAGACTGCGAGCACTACTTATTAAAGTAAATATTTGCTCATAATTATAAAATAGACCTACTGTAAGTGGAAAACCTAGCAACATGCTAGCAGCTAAACACTTTGGCAACTACAACACACCAGTATTATTTTGCTAGCTCATAAACTTCAAGAAGAATGTAGCTAAAATGGCTAAAAGGACTGTTATCACTACTTGCAAACTGTTAAGTAAATATTTGCTTAGAATATAAAATACAGACTTGAACAAACTACTAACCGTAAGTAGAACCTAGCAACATGCTGGCAACTAAAACAAATGTTATAAAACAGTCAGGTAACTACTCACGAAACGCTAGCACTTTATATCAGTTTTCTTTTTTTTTTTTTTTTTTACAAGCAAACGCTAAGCAATTTAGTTATTTCTTAGCACTTTCTGCAGCCAGTTAAATGTCAAATGGTAAGAAATTTTAAAGAAGTCATGACTTACCCTGTTTATTAGTTAGCTGCAGCATGTGGACTAACTAAGTTATCTCTCTGCACTTTAATTAATACTATATATGTATTTTTTAACTCTCAGCTGTAAGAAATTGGTGTTAGCTGCAGACTAGGAGTGTTTTCCGTCTCAATTCTCCAGGCCACTTTGCAGTGCCTTGGGAAAAATGTTTTGAAAAGAGGTGTCAACTGAATAATGAATCTGTCAGGTGTTGTTTATTTTAGGATGTCAGTTTGCTAACTCAAACTTCAAGAGGAATCATTAGCAGCTAAAATGGCTAAATAGACTGCGAGCACTGTTTGTGAAGTAGTAAATATTTGCTTGTACTTTCAAATACAGTATTGTGGACTTGAACAACCTAACTGTGAGTAGAAAACCTAGCAACATATGCTAGAAGCTACATAGAAAACATTACTCACAACACACTAGCATCATAACAACTATTTTTACACAGATAAACACTAGTTATTTCTTAGTACTTTCTGCAGCAAGTCAAATGCCAAATGCAAAGATGACCCATGCAGTTTATTAGCTAGCAAGTTATCTCTCTGCACTTTAATCAATGCTATCAATATGTACTCTTTTCTTTTTCATGCCCTTTGTTGCCAAGTTGCAGGTTGTCTCCGCTGATGCTTTTAATTGATTTTACTACCGGCAGAAAAGAGCACAATAGGCCGACTAGCACTCTAGAGAAATCGAACGTAATGTAGTGCAAATGTCCCTTCAAGCGCTTCAATCAGAGAAGCCTCTCCTGTAGACGAACTGTACACGATCAATACCGATTCTTCCTCAAAAGGGTCTCTGTTTCCCACACAAATACACAAAACACAATCACAGACACATGCTGATATGTGAAACTATTTCCTAAGGGCAAAATTAGCACAATCGTCCAGCTTGTCACAAGTAATGTATGTGGAAGTTGTTATCAGCTCACATCCTGTCCAAGTTTATGACAAATTCTTAAAAGCAAATTAATAAAAAAGGGTTTATGTTTCATATAAGGATAATCTTCAAATAAATAAGGAGCCTCAAAGAGGCACAGGAAATATTGTTTTCATTATTTGTTATTTTACTGGAGCTATTGCCATTTGGGCAAGAGTGCTGGCAGTTTAGCTGGTGGACAAATATTGCACATATTGCGTTTACGATTACTTATCGGGAGTACAAAAAACAGCTTTTAAATCTCGTATTCATTTAGTGAACCTTTCAAACTGATGCGGCTGATTATAAAAATAGAGAGTTGACTGTTAGCTTGTTTTTGTCTTGAATGGAAAATCATTTTTTCTATTTTCAATTAATTTATTTACTTTTCAAAGCAAGCTAAAAAACTCCCCTGGCATCTATGCTAACTGACTTTTTTCTTCATTATCAGAGCCGGAAGAAGGAAAAGTGCACATATGCCTAAAATTATGTGGAAATATAAACGCACATACATACATACATACATATAATATTATGTACAGTATATTATTATTACTTTTATATATTGTACATCCAGGGGCGGACTTAGTGAATTGGGGGCCCCAGGCAAATATAGGAATGGGGCCCTATACATTTGCACACATTTACCTAGATCAACCTTGAGGTTCCTTTTCTGTCATGATGCTAGCTGCTGCACAATGGTGCCCTAGTTCAGTCCAATGTTTCTACATTTATCATGTACATGTTATAATGGGATTCTTTCATTGACATTTATTCATTTAGCAGACACTTTTATTCTTTCATGTTGTAGACCACGAAATAACAATTGATTTACCGTTGAGATACAAGTTGATAAACCTCACAATTGAACCTTTAAACTGTTTTTTTTATTTTAAGAAAAGGGATGTGTCAGAAGTATAAATTATTATATTATTTAAAACGGGTTTATGTGGGTGGATTTTCGCATTGGTCTGAACAAAAACTGCAGACTGGATTATTGAAAATGCACATTCATTCTATAGTCTGTACTTTATCAGGTAAAATTTTAATTCTTATCTGTTTTAAATGTACCTTAAATTAATACTTTTCAAGTTTTTAATACTCTAATTTTCAACATGGACATGGACAAATATGGATGCTTTATGCAATATATTTTTTATTATTAGTGAAACCATAGTTAACATACATAGAGCATGAAGACTAGACATGTTTCATAGGTCATAGATGTTTTTCAAAGAATGTGTTCATGTCTATTAGACGCATGAAAAAAAGAACATAGAAATACCAGGTTCCTATTACTTCTCTTTCTTTGCTCTGAGCAAATTACTGACACAAACCTGTTTACATTTTCGCAGGACAGGGCAGCTCTTCTTCTGAACATGCAAAATGTACATTTATTATTACATTTGTTTCCCTCTCTGTGCCCACATACTGTATTTTGATGCAGCTAAATTCTCAAATAAAATGTTTTCATTGGTATATTTTACTGTTTCTGTTGTCAGACAACGGGATGAATATGAAATAGTGACTGAAACGCGACCCATTAAGATATAACCAGCTCTCCCTTCAAGATGTTAATCTGCACAAAACTCCTGATTTATAATCGTGCCGTTGTCTGATCAAATCAAATAGGCTACACATAAGATAAAGACAATAGCTGTGCTGTGATTTCGGCTATACCTGCATGTAAAATTAGAGAAGCAACATATCTGTGTTTTAACTGAAAGCGCAGCTCCTTTCAGCCGCTCGCTGTACAGAGCAGACAGAGAGAGAGAGAGAGAGAGAGAGAGAGAGAGAGAGAGAGAGAGAGAGAGAGAGGTGTGCGCACGCTGGGAAAGAGAGACCTCGCGCTCGCGCGGCAGTCAGCGTCAGGTGCATAATATTTGAATTTGCTACAAGCAGGATACACAAGAAGCACGTTCAACTCCGACATGCAGACGGTTGTCGTGGTAATAAACACCGTAAACCGCAACCGTTCGCTTTAATGCGCATCTCGTATATGAAAAGCATTTTAGGGGGCCCTTGGCTTTTGGGGGCCCAAGGCAGTCGCCTACCTTTGCCTAATGGGTAAGTCCGCCCCTGTGTACATCATACTGACTGATGGGCAGATTGTGTGCAGCACAGATTTTGTGGAGATTTAGTTTTTTTGCATTCTGTAGTAAATCAGCCACTAAAAACAACATATCACATTCAAATAAACACTATCAATAAGACATCAATACACATAATTTTTGTGAAGCGACAATAATACTTTTTGTACGCAAAGAAAATAAAAATGACGACTTTATTCAACAATTTGTCTCCTCCACCGTAGTGCCATTTTGGAGAATATCCACTGGATGCAAACTGTGTACCCTGTTCTGTGTCAGCTGCGCCACACAAATACGTTTTATACGTTTATTTACGCTTTGATTTGAACAAAAACAGCGTATCCGTGTGGTGCGGCTGACACAGAACAGAGTACGCAGTTTGCGTCCAGCAGATATTCTCAAAAATGGTGCTACGGTGACGCAGATGAGATGTGGAGGAGATGAATTGTTGAAAAAAGAAAAAAAGTGTTGTAATTTTTATTTTCTTTGCGTACAAAAACTATTCTTGATGCTTCATAACATTCAGATTGAACCACTGATGGCAGATGGACTATTTTGACGATGTCTTTCATACTTTTCTAGGCCTTGACAGTGTTATTTACTTGGCAGTCAATGGGACAGTCACAAGCAGGGCCGTTGCTAGTGGGGTGAAAGGTGGTGACAATTCTAGGGGCCCCCACCGCCCGGGGGCCCCACAAAATCCAGGAATTTTACAATATAGGCCCATGTTCTGTGAATAATTCTAATATTGTATTAGTTGTATAACTGAGATATTATGAAAACCACAAAAAAAAGCATGCAATTTGGTTCCATGCTTGTATATTGTACAGTATATGATATGTGTGTGTGTGGGGGGCCCACATCAATATTTTTTCAGGGGGCCCCCAATTCTCTAGCTACGGCCCAGGTCACAAGCCTCCCGGTTTTCATCCAAAATATCTTAAATTGTGTTCCGAAGACGAACGAAGCTTTTACGGGTTTGGAACGACATGGGGGTAAGTGACTAATGACAAAATTTTCATTTTGGGGTGGAGTAACCCTTTAAATAGATCTTTAGCAACTATAGTTATTCATTGCAAATGTGATTGTCACTACATGCATTTTTCGGTAGTCAGTTAATTTGGTTGTAGAATGTAATGGACATAGATTAACTGTGTGTACAGAACAAGTTAAAGAACCAAAAGGTGAATTGACAACCAAATTTAGCTGTAGTGTGTACGTGGCCTAAATTATATAACAGCATTTTCCCAATCTAACAAAAATATACTGACTAACCAACTAACTAACGATTAACTAAATAACTAAACATCAACTATTTTTAAATGAAACATTTTTTGGCAAATTAAAAAGTGTTTTGTTACAAATACGCTAGTCGTCTAGACAAATTTCCAGTTTTTTTTTTTGGAAAACAATATCAGACTTACAGTTATATTTGCCTGAAAACGTCCTCAGGGACACACATAATATTTCACATGGAAATAAGTGTGAATAGTAGGTTAGAGAGAGAGAGAGAGAGAATGAGACGGCGCGTGGCTGGCGGCTAGCAGACCAGCCCTGAAGGCTGTTGATTTCTCTCAGGTACTTCACCGCAGCGTTTTTAAGGAGCCAAATGCAGAAATCTCACGGGGTTGCTGGGCAACCAGCAGGGTGAGGTTGGGAAGACTTCGAAAACACTTTCAGTCACAAATCTAACGCAGAACACTGATGTATCGACTCAACAATAAAAACTGAGAGGTCTGTCCTCATACTTTTTACTATAAATGTCACGTTGACTTTTAAACTGTGCATAATCAACATTGTCTTCAGGTTATAAAGTGTTCCTCTTAAAGTATCAACCCAAATAAAGTGAGAAAGCCCTCTTTTAGCCAACAAACTCTCGTGATTTGGACCGCAGCGATTTGGGTTTCCTGAAGTGATGAGGGAAACGTCATGGAAGAGATCAGAGGAATGAGCAGCTGGTCTTTTCCACATGTCTGTTTAAACGTGTTAATTTATTCATTTTGAGCTCAGGAAATACTACAACATTTCCTACACAGAGGCTGTGTGTCGTGAACGAGCTATTTTCACGTTTCGCGACTCTTTGACACCTTTGTGCAAGAGTGGTTGTGATTTGATAAGAAGCCCGGACTTGTAGGATTTGCTAGTCTACCGTGATTTACTAAAGTTTTCCCTCTGTGAAATGACATCATTTATATCTCTATTTCCCTTCGCTTTTAAATGAAAGTATTAGTAAACTTGTACTAGGTTTCTTTCCTCTGCTGAACCTTGAAGATATTTTACACACAATGTGTGTAACCAGTTGACGGTAACCATTGACTTCCATAGTATTTTTTTTCTATACTATGGAAGTAACAGAAAACGTCAACTGTAAACTTTTGTGCTCAATATATATATATATACCCATACAGATATGGAATGCCACAAGGGTGAGTAAATGATGAAATAATTTTACTTTTTGGGTGAACTATCCCTTTAATACCACAGTGACGCATTTCATTTTAAACTAATATTTCAATTCCATATTATCTTTGCATTCAGACATATAAAATAAAGATAATTATTTCTCATTTCAATTCACAGTAAGGTCATTATACCTACTCCCATGCACTGTAATCACACTTTGTGCTGTTTTAGAAAGTTGACCAAGGGCAAGTTACTGAGAAATATCCAAATGTACAGAGTGATTCATTAGTGGTGCTAATTGCAATTATTCATCCTTTGGTTTCAAAGTTTAATGAGTAATTTATCCCACATTGTTTGTGCTACAGGCATGAATGATACCTCAAATATTGTAGTCTGTTTAGGAGAAGTGTGCCATTACTTTTCTAAGTGATCAAACTTTAGATTTTTGCCTTAGACGATACAATATGTAAAAAATATTATAGACTTGCATACTTGCATTGAAAGAGAGACTTACAACCTTATGCCTGAGTTAACACTAAAAAAAATAAGTTTTTGTGTTAAGTTAAAAAAACAATAATAATTGTGAGATGAAGTCATATTTTAAGCTATAAAGTAAAACTGTGAGAAAGTCACAAATATAAGATATAAAGTAATAATAGATAGATAAACTTAGTTTACTCAAATTATGAAATGTTAATATCTCAATAAATATTAATATATGTATTGTCATGAGACAAAATCATGTTATGAGATATAGCCATAATTGAGAGATTAACTTTATATACTGTAGTTTATAAAATCAGATGATGAGATATAATCAATATTGAGATATGTAGTGTCATATTATGATGATTGTGAGATGAAGTCATGTTATAAGTCATAATGTGAGATACAAAGTTCAAACTGAGATAAAAAGTCGTATTGTAAGATATATTGTATATAATTACTGAGGTATACAATGTCATATTACGAAATATAAAGTCACATTGATAGTTACAATAGTGCATTATAAAGACATATTTGTGAAACAGTCATATTGTGATGGTCAATATTGAGATATATAAAGTCCAAACTGTGAGATATGAAATCATATTGTGAGATATAAAGTCAACATTGTGTTATAAAGTCATATTTGGAGAAATAAAGTCACAATGGAGAGTTATAGAGACATATTAGGAAACATAAAATCATATTATGAGATATAAAGCTCCCTCTGTGAGATATAAATTCATATTGTGAACTATAAAGCCCAATTATGAGAGTCATATGAAGTCATAATTGTGAGATATAAAGTCACAATTGCCTATTTTTTATTTTTTTTTTACTGAGTTAGAAACGGCTTCCACATGGATCTGAGTCATATCTAGAGACTAGAACATCATAGATACTTGGTGGTGAGATATTTAGACTTAGACCATTAAGCAGCTACACAGAACATCCTAGCAGGCACCTAGCAACCACCTAAAACACATTAGCAACCATATTGCAACAACCTTACAACCATCTTCAACATTGTGTAAATGAGTTTTGTAGTTGCTGTCTTCAGAAAATGTGAAAACTTAGTTTATAATACAGTGCATTTTTACCCTGGTTGAGATCATTTTCTCATAAACGACAATGAATTGCTTTTAGAGGTATAGTGACACACTGCATCACCCCCACATTGTTTCGTTTTTCAAAGATTTTACCTTTTCTCCTTCTCCTCTTTCATACTTGTCTCTTTTTAAATGTATATCGTCCTGGGAGGAACCTGACAGGTTTGTTTTCGGGTGTGTTTATAAAGTAGTTTAGTGCGCCCTATCACTGCTCTGTATTATGTGTGTGTGAGGCAGAGACGGCGAGGCGTTTTAGAGCTGAGATAGCACTGTGACAGATGTTTGTCTCTTTTTTCAATGACACATTGGGTTATGTTCTACCTCTCTTCCACCTGCTCTGCTGAAACGTCTCTCGGTTTGAACGAGTCAGCATATGTCGGGGCACAGAACCTACAGAATGTGTTTTAAAGGGTAAAAGACCATCAAAACACCCGTGTTGATAAGAACGACTCCCTGATAAACTGCATTTTCGTATTTTGTGATGAATGTCTTTGTTTTTTTTTGCCACAAAAGTTAACTATGAAACAACTTCTAAGCCCAGAAAGCTTGTAAAAGAGCATTGCGATAATTACCATCTTAACTTTGCCTCAAATATTACTCCTCAAGTGCTTTATTAGAAAGAAATGACAACTTTTGATATATAAGAATATAGAAATATAAAATAAATATAGATAGCAACTCTTTGATGAGAAATGTCTGAGTTCATATTGAGATTTGACATCTAATTGCAGACTTCTGTCTCTTGGCAAATCTGAGCACATTTTGAGACAATATTGAGATTTCCTCTAAATAATGAATGAATGAACGATGCATTTGCAAAGAGAGATTTGAGATTATTAGGTCCTTTTTTCTTTGGTCTCTTGTCAAATCTGAGGAAGCAATTTTGAGATTGTGATATCTTGTCAATTCTGAGAGCATTTTGAAAAACTCTAGAGGAGACTCATTTGAGATTATTGGGACATCTTTGATTTTGGACTGTTGGCAAATCCAAGTACATTTTGAGACACTCTTGAAATTTCTTCTGAAGCTCTAGAGGAGACAATTTTGAGATTGTTGGGGCCTTTTTCTTTGGTCTTTTGACAGATCTGAGCGCATTTTGAGACAATGTTGAGATTTCTTCTGAAGCTCTAGAGGACCTATTGGGACCTTTTTTTGTGCATTTTGAGACATTATTGATATATTCCACTAAAACAGTAGAGAAGATAAATGTGAGATTATTGGGGCTTTTCTCTCTTTGGGCTCTGGACATATTTGAGTGCATTTTGAGACTACTTCTGAACAAAATCATGAGAAGCTGAAAAAAACAATTAGCTCTCCATCTATGTTGACAAGACTGAATCATATGACAAATAAAACAAATAAGGAGAATGTACTATTAACTGTAACAATTTTTTTTGTGATGTAATACCAAAACCTAACTGGATTACGCTCACTAACTAAACCTTGACTTTCTCTGGAGCAGGAATGACAATTTTCATTTTGGTTGAACTATTACTTTAAAAAATGCATTTAGATACGGACATCATACATTTACCCATAATCCTCCATGTCCATCACATCTTTTGGCATCGTATGATTCAGTCTTGTCAACATTTACTCAGCTAATCCTGAACACTTGTGCAGTTTAGCACTAAATCAAGCTTTCCTGATCCACGTCTGTCACCGACAGGTGACAGGTATGCCCTTCACTTTAAGAGGAGGAAGGGAGCACAGAATAAAAAAAAAAGGTGGGAAAGAATGCCAGAGGTGTGCATTTATAAATGATGGCGGTGTGAAGCCATTAGTTGGATTTGATCTGAGCTGAGAGGCAGAGGTTTTAGGTAGGAGACAGAAAACCAGAGAGATGATCGATCTGACGAGAGGGGTCGTACATCAAGGAGGAGAGAGTGTTTCTGCTGGTATGAGTGATGACGTGAGATAGTTACGGCTGAGTTCAACTCTGCTCTTGGACTCATTTTAATGAAATTACTGGTTGAAGGCCCAGCTTTAAATTAAAAGCTGATGTGTGGCCACAACGGCTGCCATCACTTCTGCTCCGGTTAAATCCCATCTATATGCGGCGAGTGGGAGTTTGATGCTTCGTAACACTTCACCTCCGCCCTCTCAGATGGCTATTTTTTATCCCCATCCATTTTTCAAACTCTATTACACAGCAGGAGTCACTACTTTTTAATTTTAGCAAGCGTTCGATGCAATTCGTAAGGCGAATTCAATTCTTTATCTGACAAATAAATGGATTATCATGGGTTTTTGTGATTGGAAGTGCGGCTAGTTGCACATGGTTTATTGCTACGTGACCCTGCTAGCAGTGACTCTAGCTATGCTAGCATATACTAATACATTTACACTGTTTCCTAAGCAAACTGATTTGTTTTTACACAGTATTTGCGTTA
Organism: Aspiorhynchus laticeps; assembly: GCA_023376895.1. Lineage (NCBI taxonomy): Eukaryota > Metazoa > Chordata > Actinopteri > Cypriniformes > Cyprinidae > Aspiorhynchus > Aspiorhynchus laticeps. The sequence goes on from CM041793.1 coordinate 72,017,673, forward strand.
AAATCAACGTAGGATACATACATTTGACATTTCCAACTAACAGCCATTTTTCAAGCTCAGCGGGAGTCACTAGTTTTTAATTTTAAGAAAGCATTTGATGCAATTTGTAATGCGAATTCAGTTCTTTATCTGACAAATAAATGGATTTTCATGAGTTTTTATGACTGAAACTGCAGCTAAGTTGCACAGTTTATTGCCATGTGATCCTGCTAACACTGACTCTAGCTATGCTAGCATATACTATACGTTTACACTGTTTCCTAAGAAGACCGACTTGTTTTTACACAGGATTTGCTTTAAAAACAAATTAGGTTACTTACATTTTACATTGCTAGCATCATGCTAACAGCATGGCATGACACCAGCTGTGTACAAAGTAGAAAATTGGTACAACATGCGAAATGTAGCGCAGCGCTACATTTCGCATGTTGTATTAAAATACAGCTATTTGAAGTGAGTTTTTGGACGAATGATATTTCACTGAGGGCTAACCAGCACAATGTGACAAATACAAACTAGCGGCCCTGTCTTGTTGCTTTAATGTGCTAAACTAGAACATGGTGTTTTATGTAACGAAGCTTGAAAACGACAAATAAAAATCATGCTTTGGAAGCTAGCTGAAATTACTGCTAGTTTTGCATATGAACACATTCCAAACTAACACATTAGCATACATGCACTGCTAAACTGTCATATAACCCAGTGGTCCCTTACTGCAAACAGCACTATTTTTTTACCTATTTCAATAACATTATGATAAGTAAGATGATCCAAATGGCATTTTTAATACAGTATAAACAGAACACTCTTATAGCTTGTAGTGGGAAGTTGTTATTAGCAGCAGCACGGCATTATATAAAATAAACACCTTCTAGCAAATGTGTCGAGCTCTCATGTGGTAAATAAACTACGTAATTGGGAATAATTTTCATGTTTCAGGAGTGGAGAACAGTATAAACAGCTTATGTTTTCAGGTAAAAGTTTCCATCAGAAGAAAAATCTATTTTGCATAAGGAGCTTAGCGCAATGTTTCCCACACTGGATCTTAAAATTAATATTTCATCTTATACAAATCCATAAACCATAATGTTTAATCAATATTAATTTGCCCTACTTAATAATCAATAATATAACTGCATTGAATGAAAATCCATAGCAGTCAGAAAAACTGGATAAATTCAGAATCTGTTAACTGAAACTCTTTTGGAGGAAAATTGTTGGCTTCCCTGACATTGTATAAATAACCTGTGAATAAAAATCTAAAACAAGAACATCAGAACTCTAAAGACAGACATATAGTTCAAGAGAAGTTCAGTTTAAACAATAATCAGCAAGATTGTATTGGAACAAAACAAAACAAAAAAAAATATCATACAAAATCTGTGTACGAAGTCAAAATCGACACTATATACATTGCTAATTAATATTTCTGGTCATATACTATACACATTTTCTTATCTTAGTAATCTTTCATCAAAATATAATAATTTACTCCGCCCCAAATAACTTTTAGTTCTCATGGCATCATCAAGGCCTCTTATTTTTCGACCCCTCCCCTCAATCTGACTCTCATATAGAGACACTTCACTATCCAGTAATATTTTTTTAAACATTTTTTCCAACTTAATATACCATTAAATTAAATACTTCACATTATGGAAGTAACATGCACACTGTTTCACGCACACATTGCGGTTTGGTAGTAAAACTAAATACAGAAACAAGTAAAACAGTCAAGCTGATCCAATTTGTTCCAGAGTCATTACCTAACTACACTAACGACATTGATAATGCAAATGTACAAATGTTAATAGCAAAATACTAAAATGTAAACATGACCTGCAGGACTTGAAGATGAGGGGGCGGAATCAAATTCTGGTTTGAACCGAACAGTTGAACCCTGGCACTGGAGACCACCTGGAAACAGCAAACTGTGGGAGTCTATATGTTCCCGTCTACTTGTCTACTCATTACAGACTTGAATTATAAAAGTACAGTACCCACTTCAGCAGCCGTACGCCCACTAAAAGAGCCATGCTGACGGATGAAAGAGAGAGAGGATGACATGAGCAAGACAAAACGTATGAAAATATACATTTTGGCTTTTGGAAAGAGATGGGAATTTGAAATGACTCAATAAAAACGGTGACATGAATCCCGCCTTATCTGTTTCCACAACAGGGCGAAAAGGGAAATAAAAAGAGTCCTCAATTTTTCTCCCCGTTAGTTGATACACTCAACCTTTTGTCCTACAACTTGTTAGATGGTTGCTGTTGACACAGTATCCCTTCCTGTCTGTCTTTCTGCATTAGGGACTCAGAATTACCTCGCTACATTCACCTGGACTTTATTTTCCATGACACTCGGATACCTGATACAGTCCCTAAAGTGCTGCCTGCATCGGATGCGGAATTCTCCTCCAAAAGCTTTTAACTGGTCTTGCTTTATTTATTTTTTATTTCAACATCAGCGTCTGAAGCTTTGTTGCATCGGTATGAAGAAACTCGAATACGACTGTCATCCCAGGTTCAACTGCAAGAGATCATATTCAATGGGATAGTAGTAGATTCTAGATCAGCACTTCCATTTCGAGAAAACTGATACATGAAGCCTTCTCTTAAAACGAGAATTGACTTTAACAGTGAAATCTGGCATGGGACTACATTTTAACAGTCTTTAAGCAAACTCTTTAACTAAGTTTTGTTTGAACCCAGCAGGCACAAAACAGGCACACAACGTCATAAGACGTTAATATTTGGTAAAATTTTGGTTGCGACGTCGGGTGACCAAAATTCAATGTAAATCCAACGTCTAATGTCAATGTTAAATTGATGTCCAATACCGACGTCAGCTGACGTTGAGATTTTGTTGTTTTTAAGTTGTGTAACCAAAATCCAACGTTAAGTCAACGTCAAATTGACGTCAAATATTGACGTCAACCCGATTTTCATTTTCAACCAAAATGCAACGTCTGTCTGACGTCATGTCCAACGTCAACCTGACGTTACATAGATGTCTGGTGCCTGCTGGGAACTAGTTGTGCAAGTCAATGGTGTCATACATTTAGACATTTTGACAGTTTCTATTTTGGTTGTACAAGGTAGCCCTGCACACAATGACATATCATTGGCCTAAAATCATGCTGCATACTGTTTTAGATTTTTGTTCTGATTGGCTGATAATTTTTGCGATCACAATATTTTGCTTTCAGCAACAATAACAAAAACAGTCACAATTTGCTGCATTGCGACTCATTAAGACAATGAGTATCTCTCTTTCTTTAGCTCGAAAACTTAATTGTTTTATGAAATATTGTGGCAGAAAAACGCTATCATAAACAGGTATGATGCGATAAAGTGTTGACTGCTACAGTAACCTCTGGTCTTTATTTTTGTTATGTAATGCATGAAAATCTATAACATGTAATTGGTCCAAAATCCCACTCCATATAGCTGTATTTTTGTTCTGATTGGCTGTAGTTTTTTGACATTGTGCAATATTTCACTTTCAGAGACAAAAAACAACAAAAAATAATACTTGAGACTTGACTACATAGGACAAGGCGTATCTCTCTTTAAATCTTTAATTTGATTTCATGCAGCTCAATTTGTTGTCAATTTGTATTGTTTTATGAAATGTTGAGGAGGAAAAACATGGTGGTGATCATTTATTTATTGTATAGTACACTCTTAAAAATAAAGGTGCTTCACGATGCCATAGAAGAACCTTTTTGTCTAAATGGTCCCATAAAGACCCTTTAACATCTGAAGAACCTTTCTGTTTCACAAAAGGTTATTTGTGGCGAAATAAGGTTCTTCAGATTATAAAAAGGTAAGAAAGAGATGGTTCTTTAAAGAACCTTTGACTGAATGGTTCTTTGTAGAACCAAAAATGGTTCTTCTATGGCATCGCTGTGAAGAATCTTTTAAGCACCTTTATTTTTAAAGAGTGTACATGTTAATCTGATCTTTTGCCCCAGCCACGTGACAGTCAAAATTCCAAATCTTGTTCTAGTTGATTGGTCTCAGTTTCTGCCATGTCATGCAGCCTCTCCCACAGTGAAATCTCATTGGCGCAAACGCCCTACACAATATAGATATTTTAAACATCAAATATGTTATAATTGGCTTTGATTTTTATCATTAGTATTTCATGTTTACCAAGGACAGAAAAATTACTATGAATAGTTCACCCAAGAATTAAAATTGCAAGACGTACATTCATCCATGGATCAAAAAGGAAGACATTTTCAAGAATATTCACATTGCAAACAGTTGCCCAGCAGCTGTTGAGCTACAAAAAAGCGGGATAAAAGTAATGACAAAATATAACTCGGTGCAAAAATAAACCCAGTGTTTCCCATGTTTGTCTTTATACAATTCCAAAGCAGACATTTCTAACACTTGACACTTGCTTAATGAACTCAAACCCACGAGAACAAAACTCATTGTTTGTTCTTGTCAAAACCAAGACAGATTCTCAATGCATGTCAAGATCTTTTCTAACATAACTATTACTAATAAGTGGTTAGAAGAAAAGACGACACAGAAATGTAGCACATAAAGCTACCAAAAATGTCTCTGTTTTTTATTATTAAATATACATTTATTTACAATACACCTGTATAATTCTAACCATATAAAACAAGCTCAAAATAAATCAGTCGTTAGTGTATATTATAGTCCATAACATTGTCAGTGATTTGTCGTGTTAATTAAAGATTTAAATGCACTTCAAAAATGTGTTTAGGCAACGGACACCACAGTTTTTTTTGTTTTTTTTCCCACAGACATAAGAATCCAAGCAGACCCATGGCACTCAGCCGAAGCAATGCAACCAAGACTGTTCGGATAACAAGATTTTAGCTCTGTGAAAGGTGGGTTATTTGTTAGTGCTTTCTTGGGTGGTGGATGTTCTGGCTTGTTATGGAGGATGTGAGATGTGTGTCTTACGTGACAGCAGCTTGGCAAATTTCAGCTAAAACCAAACATCTACAAAACAGCATAACACAACTCCCACGGCTACAAACACGATACTCCGGTCCTTCAAATACAGCAGCTACTACTTCATATTACAGCTTTCGGAGAAAATTCAAAATACTAACAGCTCACAACTGATTATCAATTCGTGATAAATGTAATTGTGTTTATCACAAATTGATAAACCTTATTAACCTGACTCATTAATATTAAAGTTCATCCAACAATACTAAATGATTTTTATTCAAAAGCAGGCAAATGGCCTAGCTAGACTGGTATTAGTGCTTGAGTGCAATGATCGATTGATTGATTCATACATAAATGTCCTTTTAATTTAGTCAAAATTAGTACTAAAACTGAAATAAAAAGAAGACATTTAAAAAAAAGGAACAATTGCAAATAACAAAATTACTAATGTTGAACTGAAATGAAAACTGAAAATGCAATAAGTTAATTCCATATATTAATAGAATGAATATATATATTGAATAGAATAGTAATAAAAATAGAATATTTTCCTATTAATTATTTCCTAATTATTATAGTTATTTCCCCTGCATTTGTTATAGTGGCTACACGCCTGCACTGTAAAAGATGATTTTTCGAAGTCATAAAACAAAATTATTGAAGAAAAGTTCATGTTTAATTAAATGTGTTACTTGCCATTTCTTTGTAATTACTTATAAATCTTACTAGCAATTTCTGAGTGAAAACGGTTTCTTCACTACATTTTTTTTCTGTGTGGATGTACTGCCACCATTTAAAAAGCTCCCATTTTTGTTTTTCTCGTGATGTGTGGCTTGATGAAAAAAAAACAAAAAAACATCACATCTTAAACTTCCTGTGAGCTGCTAAAATTGCACGGTAAGCCATCCCGCTTCATTTCAGTTTCGCTAGCATGAATATCTGAGATTGAGGATTCATTACCTCGGTGAGACGCACTGAAATCTAATGAGAGGAATGAGCCAATCGTGGTACAACATTCCGGCTGGTGTTTATCCATGCTGAGATGGATTTAGCTGTAAATCGGACTCAGTTCTGTGCCCAGGGCTGTTTGAGAGAGGATCCATCATCTCTGTTCCATCGCAGGAGTGACATTTACATAGATCACGGCTAGATAAATTTCTAGCATTATTGATTCTTTGTCCTGACGCCACTGAAAATGACAAATGAGGGGGTTGGGTGGGGCGATGATTAGATACCGCCTCGACGCTTCGCTCTGGTGCATTGTGGGTATTATCGGAGGAATCTGCACATCTTGACCCTTATGCTATTCTGTTCAGAACATTTTTTTTATCATGTTGAGTCCGGGAACCAATTATATTTAGATTATATCTCATAGCGGTGAGGAAGCAATCATAATATGATCTAAGACATATTTGAGGCTTATACGGGAAAGACCTGGCAACCTTTAAAAGGCTGTGAATGATATTTTGACTCCATTACTTGGTTCCTCTGGAATATAATGTAATAGAATCAGGTCCCACCAGTACAGAATGAATTCTCATATTCCCAGTCTAAGAGTTTATTGTGGACTGGTTTGATGCACTCCAATGCAAAACCTTCCCTTCATTGCAACTATGATTCACAGGGAACTTTGTGTTCCCGGAAAATACATCATGGCCATTTCTGATCAGCATATGAGACTTTACACCAGTAAACATAAAATGAAATGTCTCTTCTTACTTGTTCGGGGAACATTGGGGCCTTATTTCAGGTTCTTAAGCATTTGCTGAGAGTTTGAAATGCAATATTATATGAAAATACTGATTGATATATATATTTTTTTTTTTGGTTCTGGAACAACATTTCTTTGAACCAATCACTAACTTCAGATTTTAGGACTCACATTAGGACCTGGAAAATCGTTATATTGTAGGGTGCATCAGATGTACACTTCCAACAGTAAATCTGTAAGAGCATGTGGTAGAGTGATAGCACCAGAAACAGATGCACTGAACGAGTGAGTCTTAGATTTTAAAGACAACATAAAATCAAAATTGACCGTATAACTTTACTTAAAGACCCTATGAAATCAAAATTGGAGTTCCGTGGCTTGTAAGATCACATCAATTAACTTTGAGGCCATTTATATGGTAGCACGTCTTGAAAAGTTGAATCAATTCTAGCAAAACAGATCAAGAAGACTGAGGACTCATCTTGAGAACTACACAGATTTGTGTCCAAATCCACTAGAATGAGAATTTCCCTTCCCCAGATACCAACTACAACTGATTAGCAACATAATTTAACCTGCAAAGTATGCTGTAAAGTAAGGCTTTCTGTTATTTAAAATAAAGCAACAACAGGAAATACTCCAAATTTCCAGTCCCAAAAGCTGCGTCAAATCATTTTATGGGGTCTTTACAAATAAATCGAAATTAAAATTGACACTACGTAGGCCTAATTTCTTAATAAATGATCCAGGTTTTATTGTGCATGAATCAGTGTTTTTCATAAAACTTATTCCACAATACTTTTCTGCTGATGTAACCAAGTTGGCAGGAAAAACAATATTGACCAATATCACTCCTACTTTTAACGATACAATCAAATCTTGCTAAATAAAATCCCACCCTACGTTTTTTTCAGTTTCACTTTGAAATACATGACATAACTATAATTAAATGGTCTTAATCTGAATGATTCTTCAGTGCAAATTACTCCAAATAATAATAAAATAAGTATTTGGGAACTTTTATCTAAATTAAATAACTTGATCCGCCTCCTTTTCAAATGCTATCATCAACCCCTCCCCTCCAATCACTCGCCTCCATTCTGAAACATAACACCTGCTTTTCACAACCCAATCATGAGTTGTACAATACAATCAATTGTTCCTGACAAACTGTTCTTTCTCTCTGCGAATTGTCACATGACTGTTAAGCTAAATGCATTACGAATGCTGTTTCAAGTAGTCCTTAGGAAAGGAAACAAGGAATGAATGTATGAAGGAGAAACAGAGCAAAGGAAGGAGGAAGTGAAAGAGCCCCACTGGTAACATCACCCACTTTATTTGCATCACTACATTGTGCTCGCCTATGGCTGAACAAGACCATTCATGCTGGATTAGTACTGCACCAGAGCCATTTGATTGGTCACGGTCCACAGACTGGAGACCGTCGAGTGTTTGTTTGTCTGCCAGAGTGATTCGCATGTGTGCGCACACAAACAATTCTGTAATCTCTTTGTTGTCTGGTTAAATAATTAGCCCTGAAAGCAAAAGAGTCGCTTCAAACGTTTGATTCTCCATACTCTATGAAGGGCTGAAGGCCATGTTTGGGTATGGCTTCTGAGCTTTGAGGCCACCTGATCTTCTAACTCTTGGGAACGTTTTGTCTAAAACCACAGCAAAGAACCACCGATATAAACCCGGTCTGTTAAAATCCACCACGCTGCCTGCGTCCCGCTATAATTCAACGTATCTGTGTTGTGTACTTTCCATTCCCTGAATCCTGGATGCTAAAGGACAGTGGTTGGGAGGGTGAAGGGCACTGGCTATGTCCATAAGGCTCAGCTGACTTCCTGTCCCCAATCCCTGTCCACTGAGTTGGCGCCGAACATTAGGGTCGCAGTGACTCAGTTGGGGTCACGAGGTTCGTACACCACAGGTCAGATGAAGTACTCTTTCCTGCTGTCTCTCATGGCACTGTGTAGGTCCAACTCGGCCCGGTATCTGAGTTCTGGCCTGGGCTGGTGATCTTTCTCCTTGACGGAGGCCATCTGCCGGGTACGCTCATGTCGATGGCGGTACAGGAAGCGGGTCATCACGGCCACGGCGCAGAGGGTAATGAGCACTACTGCTGCTATCAAACCTACGAGAGACAGAATAAGTAAGTGGCACTTGTGCTGATGCACAAAGGCAAAATATTTCCTCATTCAAAATTCACAACTGGTTCAAGTTGATCACATAGATTTGCTGCATTGACCAACAGAAAGCTGCTTAGTTTGAACGTAACTTCTACGATGGTCACAGGTGCAGTCACATTTAACACTGTTTGGCAAATTTTCACATGCAAAATGCAATTATTTCAGTAGGAGTCCACACAATTAGGAATTTCGCATGAAGGTGAAAGATTTTCCCACACAGATTGGACACAAGGATTTTCCATGTTGTCCAACAAAAAGCTGCTTGGTTTGAAAGTAACTCATGAGTTATGCTTTATAAATAGCTACACTATTGACGATGGATGATGGACCTTTTTTGCCACTCAGGTTTGATTTTACAGCACGTTTGCCTTAAAAAATGGAGCAGGAACACAGCACCTACCTCCGATTACACAAACTCTCTTGATTCAGAGGTAAGATCACCATTTCTCACAAGTTATGCTTTATAAATAGCTACACTATTAACGATGGACCTGTTTTGCCCCTGACATTTTTTGCTAATGTGACCACACCTTTAATGTCATCTTTTGCACCTTCAAGATACTTTACCGAAAGTTGACAAGATATATCTGTGAGAATATTTGTAAAAGGTTTGATTTAATTATTATTATTTATTTATTTTTATTAAAAAAATGGAGCAGCACCTACCTCCAATTACAGCGGAGTCACTTTGGGCATCATTCGTAAGTTTTTTCCCTCTACTTCCTGTGTCTACATGATCTGTGAAAAAAGTTTATAGTTTGTACACTGATTCCATTCATTTTGCCATTTCTTGAAAACATAAGATGGTATATTAACCAACCTGACAAAGATCTGGATGAAGACTTATCAGCCAGCTCTCCACAATTTGACTCTACCAGGTTACCAAGAACACTGACCAACGAGCTGCCTCGATTCAATATGGCCGCCTTGAGAGGAGCCAAATGGTTGAACTGAACTGAAGACAGACAGCCAATGAAACCTCTCGATCCAGCCTGAAGAACCTCCTCATCTACACCAGCTCGACCTGACAGAGGCAAGAAGACTAAACCTCAGGAAGTTCTTATTTGATGAACAAATAGTGTTAAACTAAAGCAAACTAGTGTATTTAGTGCTACATGAAGGATTTTTGCACATCAAACTATCTCAAGGTGGCTCCTTGTGGTGAATTAGTTAAGTACAAGCTCGCACACCCACAGCTTTAATCTTGGAGTTTAATTAAACCGCCTACCTGTGACTTTCCCCAATGTCAAAGACCTTATCGTGAGCAACTCTTTGTCTGTGGACAGGCTGCATTTCAGATTGGTATCTTTATCAATCTAAGAAGGAGAAGGATACAGAGAGAAAGAGAGAGAGATGTGGTGTGACATTCGCAAGATTCTACAAATATTTTATTGGTGTGAGACAAAAGCCGGCACATGTTAATCTGCAACACTGCGTGAAGAATACCGATGACATCCTTGAGTTTAAGCACTGCTCATAAAGTCTGTGCTACCGGGGTACAAATCTTCAATGTATCATCAGCCATGCACATCAGGGTACTTTATTTAACTTAGACTGAAAACAAATCTGATCTAAATCAATTGAGAGGAATGCGATTAATGATGCTACAACTTTCCCTCAGCACCAACGGAACTGAATTATGAAACACGAGCGGAACAAAATGTCTTTGTAAATCGTTTGTAAAACCATTCTTATTAAAATTGATGCATTCATTAAATTTCTATGTAATTTATTTTGTAAAACCATTCTTATGTAAACTGTCTCAAGAATATCATGTGTTTTAGAACCATTCTTATGTAAAGTGTAACACACATTTATTTTGAATTTATTCAAATTATACATAGAACCAATTTTACATAATTTAACATAATTTGTCACAAAAATGTGGCCTATACATTAAAATGTGTGAAAAATGTAAAAAAGTGTCAAAATACAATCTTTAATTTAATTTCTGTGTAATTTATTCGCAAAACTGCTCGTACATAAATTGTTTCATAAATGTGATTCACACCTTTGACTGAATTTCTGGGCAATTTGTTGGAAAACCATACTTATGTAAATTGTTGCATGCCTGCAACATACATCTTCAAAATTGTTCATAAAACATTTTTATGTACGTTGCCTTGGTTAGGTTCAGTAAATGATTAATAAATTTGTTCTACTCATGTTTCATGAATAAATAATATAATAATGTTGTTGACACATAACTGTGCAAATATTAATTGAAAAGGTTAGTAACTGCCAACGAACTGACCAAAATTTGTTTCGCCTTGAAATATATGCAAAACTTACCTGGACATACATGTCCCTTCCTTCTCTATGGATCTGGATTCTGTGGAGCTCTCCATTGGCCAAATTAACAGACGTTGGTGTAAAGATGTCAGGCTCTTTCTCTCTGTTCAGCCGATACCAAATCTGCAAACTCCCTGTGGGACGCCAATGAGACGCAAAAAACGCAGGCAATTTAAGACATAAGTAAGACAGAATCAAGTCAGCACAGCACATTGGATGGATCATTTCCTTCCCCACTGATGAGGGTAATTGCTAGCTTGACCGCTGTTTTGAAATATGAGGAACACAGAAAAGGATGCTGCTCTCCAATCATCACCATCACCATCATTGTTGTAATCATCTACTGACAGTTTGAAGGTAATCAAAAAAACAGCTTTGATTGGCCAATACAACACTGTGATTTGGCACATGCCGTAACAGGACAACATCGTCAATAAAAATGAAATATACAATTTTCCTGCTGCATTCAGTATTGTCATTGTTATTATCCTCTGATAATATACATTTCTAGACTTTATTTGAACTAAATGTAGCCAATACTTATTATAAAAACCTATTTTAGGACCTTTTTTGCATTCTCATTACCATAATATTCCTCTAAAGGTGGTTTTAATTTTCATATATATTATACGTTTAAATTTTAATTAGTATAAATTTAAGGCAGTCCAAAAAAAAGACACTACTCTGCTACTATACAAACTATAATAATTAACATTATACTATACAATATACATGAAAGTAATGAGTTTTTTTTTTTGCATTAATAATGATACCTTCCCTCACAATGAGGAGTGAAAAATGTGCTTATTTTTAAATTTAAATATAATGTATTCTTCTTTATATATATATATATATATATATATATATATATATATATATATACTATGTGTATATATATAGGATATTAATATTAAAAATATTACATATTTACATTTCGATTAGCATAAAAGCACAAAGTCCATACAACAAAAATGAGAATGAGCTTTTTGAATTAATAATAATTAATATACTATACAAAATACATACATTTAATTTTTTGCATTCAGAATTATACTTTTTGCATAAGTGAAAAATGTGCTTATTTTTTCTTTTTTTAAATGAGAATGTGGGTTTATTGCATTAATAATGATTTTTTTTCTGCATAATAATGAGAAATATTTATTTAAAAAAATATATAGATATAAAAAATCTAAATATAATGTATTGTTTTTATTATTTTGGGATGATATACAGTATGACCAAAACATGTTCTAAAAATGTTTTGAGATAATCACCCATATTGCAGTTATAAAAAAAGCAAAAGGAAAAAACAGTAATATTATGTTAGTACCATTGTGAGCTAAAATAATGGCTATGTACTGTTGATGATAGGTGTTGACTGTCAGAAGCATGGCAGGCGTTTGAGTTGTGAGGAAACTGAAGGCGATGCTCTCTCGTGAATTGCTGCTTTGGGCGAAGATAGCTGAGGACTGACGGCTGTGGTTGCGCATCACAGAAAACGGTTCCTGGAAGGTGTAGGTCACAGAGGACCCGCTTTCAAAGGACATGGAAACTTCTGGAAAGGAAGAAAGCACAAAAGCGTGAAAATGTTGGTGCAAACGCTTGTGGGCAGATCATAGACGGTGATTGGCCATGTTTTTGTTTCCCTATCAGCATATTAATGTACTGTTGAACACCAAGGACGTGGCGCTGAATGGACAGAGCAGAAAGTGCAGAGGAAATTAATCATTTAAACTTTAAATGAATGCAAAATTATGCTTGGACTGAAACCGACCCCTGAGCATCTCATGGTGTTCATTTACTCATAATATTATCAGAATAGAAACATCATCCCTCTAGAGTCCAATAAAGAAAACGCAAAGCCAAGAACGCCGTCTCATTCACAGAGCGTTGAATGGCTCGGCTGTCTCGCATATCAGAGGATCAAATGCGATAAAGGCTTATTGACAGCAGAGAGGTTTAGCATTGAGCGTGATGAGCAGGGAGGGTCCACTGGGATTGGTCAGGTTGCAACCCTTTGAGCGAAATTCATCCAAACAACTGCGGTTCACGGTCATGGACGCGAGCCATGCCGAGACAGCGAGACAGACAGAGAATAGCAGAACTGCACTGAATATCTCATGTTTTATCCAGATCAGCTTTGATCAGGTGCAATCTGCGGGCACAATGCAGTCTTCAGAAATCAAGGTTGCCGAGCTCTTAAACATCCTCCTTCTGGAACGCTCTTTGATATGCAGTAGAGGAGTTTGGAGGATGACAAAGTTGAAACAAACTGTTTTTGATGAGGAACTATTCCCTTGAACTGCAAGAAAATCTAAAACCTTCTGTGTCAGCCACAGACAGATGTGTTGGTCAATTATCGGCCAGTTAGCATCTTATTTTAGTTATGAATATCTCAACTGTTTAAGACATTTTATTGTGTAGATATTGGTGCGATGTTAAACACTGAGCAACCTGCTTTTATTATAACTGGCAGTTGAAAAACAAGCGCAAAAATGACTAATACAACCAAAGTAAGTGCAAAAAAGACAGGAATCTTTGTTAGCGTAAATGCTGTATAATATAAGTGCAAAAAACAGAAAGCTTTGTTAGCACTAATACAACAAAAGTAAGTGCAAAAAAAGGAAGGAGGCTTTGTTAGCATATATGTAACAAAGCTAAGTGTAAAAAAGACTTTGCTAAAAGACATTTTGTTAACGCAAGTTAAACAAGCACAAAAAGACAAAGCTTTGTTCACGCTAATACAACCAAATTAAGCGCAGAAAGACAGGAAGTTTTGTTAGCACTAGTACAACAAAATTAAGCGCAAATGATTTTTCTTTACTTAATATGTTCTTATTTTTGTGCTGCTGTAACTGTCGTAGGACTGTAAGAGCTGTGCGTGTAAACCTCACTCCCCTGATCTCAAGAGGCGTTCTAGTGAGTGATGCTAGAGGCCATGGTCTTTAGCCTCCTTGTTAGAGCGCCTGCCTCCCACACCGGAGACCTCGGTTCAAAGCCCGCTCGGAGTGGGGCGAGTAGGACCGGTTACACCGCTACATAGAATGATGGGAAGTTTGAAGAGAATAGTTGTGCGAAACAAGCCTGCCCTGTTGAAAAAAAACAGCATATGCTGGTTAGGTATGTTTTGAAGCATGGCTGCTGGTTTGAGCTGGTTTAAGCTGGTCCTTAGCTGGTCATGAGCTGGTTTAAACCAGCTCAAACCAGCAGCCATGCTTCAAAACATACCTAACCAGCATATGCTGTTTTTTTTTCAACAGGGTGTGGCCTCATAAAATGGCTAAAAACAAGCATTATTCTTCATCAGAATATGCAACCTGCAATCTTAATTCTACAGTCAACAGTCACAATGAAAACTTATTATGAATATCAGCAATTAATTTCAAACCAGATTCTTTCATTGACACACCCTCAGTCAGCACTTAAAAAAAATACTTTGACAGAAAAAAATCCTTTGCTATTTTACAACATTGTTGTGGTGGACCAATGATATTTCAGAAACCAAGTGTACAGTCAATACAAACAAATTCAATATTAGTGCAAAAGATGTATCGCCAATATTAACGCACCTTTCTTGCAGTTGGGTCCTCCATAGGCCGAATGTGTGCAATCACAAACGTAGCCACTGCTCTTCTCGATACATTTCCCCCTGTTGTGACACAAGCTGTTTTGGCTGCTGCAGTGACCTGGACACCCCGTACTGACTCCTGGGGTCATTTTAGCCCGCTCCTCAAGGTCAAGTGTCATCCCATTGATGTTTAATGACCTGATGCACCCTAGAAATCCTCTCTGTCTCGATGCTGTGCCTCCTGCACAGACAAAAATGTAGTTATAATAAAAATAAAGCTTTGTTAGAGCTGGTACAACAAAGTTACATGCAAAAAAGACGAAAAGCTTTGTTAGTGCTAGTACATCAAAATTACGTGCACAAATTACAAGAGGCTTTGTTAGTGCTAGTACATCAAAAGAGACAGAAATCTTTATTAGCGCTAATCTAAAATCTAAAATTAATTATGAAAATGAATTTAATATTGAAGTAAAACATGTAAACTCTATTAGCAGCATCTGTGTGGAGGTACAGGGATATTATTCTTTTACGCCCCGCTGGCACAGAGCTGTCACTCAAGGTGGTGCCTACCAATGAACAGCTGGCTGTTGAGCTGAAGGTGGGTGTGGCCTTCAGACGGGGCCTCCAGGAAACGCAAGGGCAGCTGGTCCACCTGCAGTGACGCCTCCTTCACATTCCTCTCCGCTCGGACATAATGCCACTGCTTGTCGTTCAGCGGCACGTGAGACTTTACCGTCAGAACCACCGGCCCGTTACCCACATCAAACGTGAAGGTCACGACGGAGGGTGCTGCAGGATTCAGAACACAACACACAAATCACTACATATGCAACAGGAATTTGTGTATATCATTTATTAGATACTTATTTTAGGGCTAAGTGTATTTAATATATACATTTTAAAATATATTTTTTTTTAAATATGCAATCGCAAAGTTGTTCTTTGAATCATGGAAGAAGTCAAGGTCCATTGTGACATGGAATAACACCTCGTTGTAATGCAACTAACTTGTTTACATGGAGCCAATGTATTTTGGCAAATCTTGGTAAAAAAATGATCCTTATACTTGGGGGAAATATATATATATAAAAACAATGAAGGCAGGCAGCATGATAAAGATGAACAGCCTCAGTGAACTGTGTACAGTAATTACACAGCTGATGGTTTCAGCGGCACAGTTCACTAAAACTGCTCTTTCCACTCAAACCGACTACATCCTCTCCTCTTTGCTGCAAATACTAATGACACAGCATGAATATGAGGGGCTTTTACCATTTTAATTCCACATTTGTGTTACATTTACATTTATCAGATGCTTTTATCCAAAGCTTACAATGCATTCAAGTTACAGTTTTTTTTTATCAGCTCTTCCTTTCCCTGGGAATCGAACCCATGATATTGGCGTTGTTAACACCATACTCTACTATTTGAGCTACAGGAAAGCTAATTGTTGATAAAGCATTAGATAGATTGGTTGAAGCTCACAAAACCTGTGAGAGAACATGTTCAGATCATATTTAATTTTTTTTTTTTTGAATAAATAAAAAATATGAAAACAAAAATATGGTCATATTAAAAATGTAATCTATTTTAAATAATTTATTATAAATAATTGTACTTATTTAATTTATTTAAATTAAGTGATCAAATATTAAAAATCTAAAAATAATGAATATACAAATATAATTTTAATATAAAAATAAAATACAATTATTATTTTTATTTATTTATTAAAACTCACAGAGGAAAAAATGTCCACTTAATATACACTCATATTTTACAAACCACCCACATAAATAAATATATAGGATTCTTAAAGCTGCAGTCAGTAAGTTTTGCCTCTTTGTTGCCATCTCTGTTTCAAAACCTGGAATTGCAGGTGCTTGCAGAATTATCTTCTGTGCATGGGGTTGTGCTCCGGCACGGCTCCAGCGCGGATGAAGCTAATGTTTTGAGGTGAATGTGTGGCAGTCATCCACGCACCGGTGTGGATGTTTATTGTACTTCGCAATCACAGATTCTAGCCTATGTCTTGGAATATATGACCCAAATAAGAATGTTCACCGTATATTGTCATCTGAACAAGTAACAAGTCTGCCACGTTTGTTCTGACCAACTGAGGAAAATAGCATTACAATAAATCAGGCTACCAATGGTGATTAAATCTAAAGATCAGTTAGCTCATATCACATGAAACCATGCAAAGTATTATCATTGTTATACTTTGTTCTCAAATTATTAATGTTAACAACATCAGCATTGCGTGACTATGAGTATAGTGTGTATTAGCGTGTAGATTTCAATTTATGCACAGTCTAATCTAATTGTCATACCATTCGAATTTCATATTAAGAAATTCATTATTTTACCCAAAAAGCAAATTTACTTGAATACTGAATTATTTTTACCCAAAAAGCAAATTATGCTCCCTTCGAACTGGTTTTCTTTAAAATACAAATCTTGTGTAATCACAGGTTATCTGTAATCATAAACACATTTAAAACTGGAATATAATTTAATTTCATTCACATTTGTTTCATAAACACATAATCCTTTCTGGATTACAATCCGCCATCAAAATGATAAATTTAATTATTCTAGCTGCTGTGAGAAAAGGCTATAAATGATCCACCACCTGCAGGATCCTCATGTGCGATAGCCTACTAGCCGGGAAAACTTCTTTATGTTTACAGATGTGACGTAATGACGCAGTGCCATGCTCGAATTTCTCGCAAAATCCTACCCGTACCACTCAAATTAGAAAACATTATTATAAGCTAACCGTTGTGAATCGGGCTAAAGTAAGGTGATAGTTTTGAAAACTGCCTGGTTATGTACTTGCTAAAATATTGATTTCGGATCATTTTTTACAAAAAAAAAAAGTTACGGATTGCAGCTTCAACTCTTCTTAATTTGAAAAGTTAGTTATTCCGCTTTTTTGAAAGTCTAGTTCTCAATATAAGAGGTCTCACCACTGAGCTCCACTCTAATGAAGTCTTTTGTGCCCAGATTTTCCAGGAAGACTCCGGAGGGAGCCGTGGTCTTGAAATAGAGCGAGATGTCGACGCTGAGCTCGCCCTGAAGTGTTGGGAAGTGCAGGTAGGACGATTCCTGGTAGAAGGAAGCGGCGTTCCACAGAAACCCTGAGGAAAGAGGAGACTGATTATGGTTTTCATTCAAATATTCTTATAATAAGACTTAATTATGACCTGGAATTTAAGGAGTCTTGTCAAAAATTTAGCTAGAACTATATCACTCTTTTATAGCTAAGGTGTGAAGACAAGATCTGACTGCAAGTTCTAGATATACACAATTTTAAGTCTGTTAAATATAACGCATTAACACATGGTATTAATAGGACTAATGTGCTAAAAATGCACAATTTAACTACAAAAATGCACAAAAAAGGTTTAGCATGATCGATTAATTTATTAAACTGACAGCAACAACTGTTGCTCAAGCAGTAGAAGGCGGCACTAACAATGAGAAGATCATGAATTTGATTCCCAGGATAAGCCTGGATAAAATTATAGCTTGCAATGCAAGTCATTTTGGATAAAAGCATCTGTCAGACTCGTAAATGTAAATGTAACAAATTCATTTAAAAAGGAACTGAATGTGTTGGCATGCTAAAAGTCCAAAATATTAAACAAGATTATTTTAATACACTGACAGAAACAATTAAACTGAATGAATTAACACTGTAACTACAAAAAAAGTACATATCTCTTAAAATGTCACTAAAAAGTAAAAGATACAAGTTTCTAAATGTGCTAATTACATAGGGTTAAAAAAAGATGAATCCTTTTTTTGTAAAATCTGTGCATTCACCACAACAGAAATAAACATATTCCCATCCATTGTGTTACAATTCACTCGCACATCTGCACTTCTGTGCATTTCTAAAGTGTGATAAAATGAGATACGTATGCTTACGTACTGTCCCCGTAGCAGTGCAGAGATCCCACTCTGTAAATGGCTTCTGACCCGCTTCGGTTTGTGTCTCCTACCAAGATCTCGGTCACTGGTAAGTGCTCTTTGTAGGACAGCACTCCTGTGTCATTCTCCCTGTTAACAAGCAAACAATAGCTGTGTTTACACGGCTGCTTTCACTATCTACAGCTATTGATACTGTCAACATGTGCTGAGATGATATTCAGCAGATTACAAGCAAACAACACAAAATCTAATATGAAAGAGCACCAGTGTAGAAACAGGCAAACAGTGACAGCTCGTACCATGAGCTGTGGTCAGCATCACAGTTGCAGAAGTGGTTCATATCGATGCAGTTCTCATCCAGACTGCAGGCGCACTGCTGCACCCCGGGGAGAAATCCACCCCAGTACGTCCTTCTCTCTCCTGCCCGGTCCAGCCACCAGGACAAGGGCGTTCCATCTGGAGCAAACACATTTCAGACAACACATTTCTTTATTTCGCCAGTGACATCTAACACTGCTTGATAACAAAAAAACACCTTAGGGATGTGCCAATATAAAAGGTTAATACTGACAGTCAATGACTATTTTTGTGTTACGGCTGACAAATATAGTTTGCCCAAAGGTATTTTATTAATTACTCACACTTACATGTTTTACATTAAATCAGACATGAAAAGGTTCAAAATTCAAGGTTCAAGGTTCTTTATTATTTGTCACATACACAATCATACAGGGTATAATCAGTAGTGAAATGTAGGTCAGGACAGGTCCACTTAATGGACAGTGCAAAAAAAATAAAAATAAAAGATGAAACATAACACAGGAGAGTATATATAAATATAGGTAAGAATAATATAAAAAATAAGTAAAAAATAAAATAAAATAAGGAGTAAAATGTGCAATGAAATAAAATGTGCAATACAGTCTACTGTGGATTTAATAAATATTAATATAAACGGGGATGTGCAAGAGGAATGTGCAAACAGGTTGTACCGGGTATATACACATAGCAGCAATGCGGATGATGGAGAATAATGGTTCAAGGTTTAAGGTTCAAGGTTCTTTATTATTTGTCACATACACAATCATACAGGGTATAATCAGTAGTGAAATGTAGGTCAGGACGGGTCCGCTCAATGGACAGTGCAAAAAAATTAAATAAAAGATGAAACATAACACAGGAGAGTATATAAAAATATAGGTAAGAATAAGATAAAAAATAAAATAAGGAGTAAAGTGTGCAATGAAATAAAATGTGCAATACAGTCTACTGTGGATTTAATAAATATTAATATAAACAGGGATGTGCAAGAGGAATGTGCAAACAGGTTGTACCGGGTATGTACACATAGCAGCAATGCGGATGATGGAGAATAATGGGTGTTTTTTACAGTTTATTAAATTGAGTCCTGTAGATTATGAGACTGAATTTAGGAGCCTGATGGCCTGAGGGTAGAAGCTCCTCCTCAGTCTCTCAGTTTTTGCCATCATGCTCCTGAAGCGCTTGCCAGATGGCAGCAGAGTGAAAAGACGGTTACCGGGGTGATTTGAGTCCTTGATTATTTTTGCAGCTCTGCTTTTGCAGCGTTTGAGGTAGATGTCCGGCAGAGAGGGGAGGGCAGACCCTGAGATGTGCTCAGCTAAGCGCACGACTCTCTGCAGAGCTTTGCAGTCCTGATTTGTGGCGTTATTATACCACACTGAGATGCACTGAGTCAATACACTTTCTATGGCCCCTGAATAGAAAGTTTTCAGGATTGCTGGTGAGACCCTGAATTTCCTCAGCTGTCGCAGATGGTACAGTCTTTTCTTGACCTGTGTTTGAATGTGTGCAGTCCAAGTCGGGTCCTCGGAGATGTTTACACCGAGGTACTTGAAGCTGCTCACCCTCTCCACAGGGGTCCCGCTGATCATAAGAGGAGTGTAGGGCTGCTGCTGTCTCTTCCTGAAGTCTACAATCAGCTCTTTAGTTTTGCTCACGTTCAGAGAGAGACAGTTGTCCTGGCACCATGATGTTAGTCTCTCTACCTCACCCAAGTATGCGGTCTCATCATTGTTGGAAATGAGGCCCAGAACCACAGTATCATCAGCAAATTTAACAATAGAAGTGGAGCTGTGAGAGGACACACAGTCGTGTGTGTAGAGAGAGTAGAGCAGGGGACTCAGAACGCAGCCCTGCGGGGCTCCTACGTTCAGGGTAATGGAGTTGGAGGTGAACTGGCCCATTTTCACCACTTGTGGTCTGCCGGTGAGGAAGTCTTGAATCCAGTCACAGAGTGGAGTGTTTAGGCCGAGGTCTGAGAGTTTGATAGCTAGCTTGGTGGGGACTATAGTATTGAAAGCTGAGCTATAGTCAATGAATAGCAGTCTGACATAGTTGCCATTTTTGCTGTCAATATGTGTGAGGGAGGAGTACAGTACCTGAGAGATGGCATCATCAGTAGACCTATTTGGGTGATAGGCAAACTGAAGAGGGTCCAAGGTAGCAGGGATGGAGGAGCATATGTGTTTCTTTAAAAGTCTCTCAAAAACCTTCATGACTGTTGATGTGAGGGCAACTGGACGATAGTCATTCAGGCAAGAGGGTTTACTGTTCTTAGGCACAGGGATGATGACAGATTTCTTAAATGAGGTGGGAACCACAGAGGTAGCAATGGACTCATTAAAGATGGAAGTAAACAAACCAGCAAGCTGATCGGCGCAGGACCTTAGAACGCGGCCAGTAATCCCATCAGGTCCGGCGGCTTTCCTGATGTTTACTCTCCTTAATTCTCTCTGAACCTCGTCCTCCGAGACGGTGATAACATGATCAACATCGCTGCTCTGTCTGCTGCTTCCTGACGCGCTGATCGGCAGAGTCACGCCGCCGTTGCATTCGAAGCGGCCGTAGAAGGTGTTTAGCTCTTCGGCCAGCAATGGATCTGCACTCACCTCGGCGGAGGAGTTATTTCCAGAGGAACAGATGGTCTTCAGTCCCTGCCACATGCGTCGAGAGTCATTGAGCTGAAAATGTGACTCAATTCTCTCTCTGTATCGGAGTTTAGCAGCTCTAACTGCCCGTCGGAGAGCATAACATGATGCTTTGTACTCGCTCATGTTTCCTGACAAAAGATCGGCGTTGTATGCTGCAGTGCGTTGGTTAACCGCAGCACGGATTGTTCTGTCCACCCACGGTTTCTGATTAGAGAATGTCCTCATTGTTACCGTTTCAGTGGCTTGGTCGGTTAGCATGTAAACAAAGCTTAATGCTACATCCGTGAACTCGCTGACGTCAGCTGAACTCGCCAGGAACATGTCCCAGTCAACGTCATCAAGAGACGCCTGTAGCATAGCTTCTGAGTGGGAGGACCAGAGTGTCACTTCCCTCATCCCCAGGGATTCCTGAACGATCCTTTGTTTATATTCCGGTGTGAGGAAAATGGCGGCATGGTCCGATTTGCCGAGAGCCGGCAGGGAACGAGCTTTATAGGCATTCTTAAACTGAGTGTAGCAATGATCCAGTGTATTCGGTCCTCTAGTTGGACAGGATACATGCTGATGGAAGGTCGGCATGACCTTCCTGAGGTTGGCTTTGTTAAAGTCCCCTGCGATGATAGAGGCAGCGTCAGGGTGTTTGTTGATGTAGCCGCTTAGCTCCTCGTGGAGTTTGGACAAAGCCAAGCTCGTGTCTGCCTGAGGTGGAATGTAGACGGCAGTAGCGATGACCACGGAGAACTCGTGGGGTAAATAGAATGGGCGGCAGATAATGGAGAGATGTTCCAGATGAGGAGAGCAGAAACGCGACAGAATGGAGATATTCCTGGGGTCGCACCACTTCTTGTTAATCATGAAACACACTCCACCACCCTTGATTTTTCCGGCCTCGGCTGTTCTGTCCGTCCATAAAACAGAAAAGTTATCAGACGGTGTTACAGCGGTATCCGGGACCGAGGGAGTGAGACATGTTTCAGACAAACAAAGGATGTTACAGTCCCTAATGTCCCGTTGGAAACTTGTCCTGGCTCTAAGATCGTCCATCTTATTTTCCAAGGATTGGACATTTGCGAGCAGAATACTCGGAAGAGGAGGGCTGTGAGCCCTTTTCCTCAGTCTGTCACAAATTCCTGTGCGTCGCCCGCGGTGTTTCTTGCGCCTCCTGGGATTATTCAGACGGCCTTTGTTAACCTCGGTGTTCCGAAGAATCGCCAATGGCCACGCTGGATCCGCCGTGGATAAAGTGTCCTGAAGCAGGTTAGTGCAGCGGTGTCCAATGTACAAAAATGTTCTTTTGTCGTATATAAATAGTGCAGACGTTATGCGTGTAAAAA
Organism: Aspiorhynchus laticeps; assembly: GCA_023376895.1. Classification (NCBI taxonomy): domain Eukaryota; kingdom Metazoa; phylum Chordata; class Actinopteri; order Cypriniformes; family Cyprinidae; genus Aspiorhynchus; species Aspiorhynchus laticeps. The sequence continues at coordinate 72,040,627 of CM041793.1, forward strand.
GAGAAAGTAAAAATACGTAAAAAAGTATATAAAAGCACAGATTGAGCGGAGCCATCCTTAACGTCGACTGAACAAAGCAGCACCGGAAGCGGAATGGGTGTTAATGGCTTGAAGCTGCTCACCCTCTCCACAGGGTTCCCGCTGATCATAAGAGGAGTGTAGGGCCGCTGCTGTCTCTTCCTGAAGTCTACAATCAGCTCTTTAGTTTTGCTCACGTTCAGAGAGAGACCGTTGTCTTGGCACCATGATGTAAGTCTCTCTACCTCACCCAAGTATGCGGTCTCATCATTGTTGAAAATGAGGCCCAGAACCACAGTATCATCAGCACATTTAACAATAGAAGTGGACCTGTGAGAGGACACACAGTCGTGTGTGTAGAGAGAGTAGAGCAGGGTGATGGAGTTGGAGGTGAACTGGCCCATTTTCACCACTTGTGGTCTGCCGGTGAGGAAGTCTTGAAGTGTTTAGGCCGAGGTCTGAGAGTTTGACAGGTAGCTTGGTGGGGACTATAGTATTGAAAGCTGAGCTATAGTCAATGAATAGCAGTCTGACATAGTTGCCATTTTTTGCTGTCAATATGTGTGAGGGAGGAGTACAGTACCTGAGAGATGGCATCATCAGTAGACCTATTTGGGCGATAGGCAAACTGAAGAGGGTCCAAAGTAGCAGGGATGGAGGAGCATATGTGTTTCTTTAAAAGTCTCTCAAAAACCTTCATGACTGTTGATGTGAGGGCAACTGGATGATAGTCATTCAGACAAGAGGGTTTACTGTTCTTAGGCACAGGGATGATGACAGATTTCTTAAATGAGGTGGAAAACATTACAGCATTCATAAACAAATAGAGAGAAAAAGAGAAAGAGAGAGAGAAAGAAAAGATGGCTAATAGTTTAACAATTTGAAAAAAAAGAGAGTAAAATATTGTATAAGATTCAAAAATCAAAATCGACTTTATACAAACAATGACAAAAATAATATAAAATAAAAAAGTAAATTTGACTTTATATTTGACAAATGCAAATGTAATACTTTGTTACGACTTTCTAATCTTAGTTCTAGTTTACTACTACTACTACTAAACAATAACAATATGGCATACATAATGTTTATATTTTATGCTATTATATCCTATAAAATATTCAATAATATTTAATTAAACCTTTAATTAAAAAAGTTATTTTTTTTATTTCAATTTAATACTGTCAATCTAAAAATATCTTAATTTAATTTCATTTATTTTTACATTAATAATTACATTTCACAATGATTTAAAAAATGAATAATAATAATAATAAGGCATACCTAATGTTTATATTTTAATGCTATTATATCCTATAACATATTCAATCATTTAATAAATAACCTTTGTTATTTAATTTAAAAAAGTTTATATTTTATATAAATTTAATACTGTCAATTTGAAAATATTGTAATTTAAATAAAAATTAATTCATTTTTACATTAATATTATAATAATTTATATTACATTATATTATATACTGTATATCAGTAATATAAAAAATATTAGTTTTTATTTAAAAAGGGTTTTACAGCAATTTGCCAATAATAATATTATTATTCAACTTCAACTTTTATTTATTTATATAGCACATTTTAACGCAATTTTATTGCCCAAAGTGCTTCACAAATTAAAAGAAAACATATACAAATATTAAAACAATAAAGTCTATCATAATTAGTAAGAATAAACCACTTAAAATGAACCAACCCACAGATGAAAATACCCTTTATCAGGTCATTACACATCGGGGTAGTTCCTCTACGAAAGGTCTCTACGAAAGTCTTTCCTCTCCGAAAGCTAATGTAAATAGATGAGTTTTCAACTGAGACTTAAAAACTTCTAAGGATGGAGCCTGCCGAATATGAAGTGGAAGACTATTCCACAATTTGGGAGCCACGACCATAAATGCTCTATCACCTTTAGAATTTTTTTTGGAACGAGGAACTGCCAGTAACAGTTTATCTGCTGATCTCAGTGTCCTAGCCGATGTATGGTACTCTAAAAGATTGGTGATATAACTTGGGGACATGTTATGAAGTGCTTTAAAAAAAATCAATAAAATCTTAAAATCGATCCTGTACTGAACTGGTAGCCAGTGAATAGAAGATAATACTGGAGTAATATGATCCCTTTTTTTCATGCCTGTCAGAAGCCTGGCTGCAGCGTTCTGTACCATTTGCAGATGAGATAGATGTCGCTGACAGATCCCAACATAAAGAGAATTGCAATAATCCAATCTCGAGGTAATAAATGCATGGATAACGGTTTCTAAGTCTTTAAAACTAAGAATGGGTTTTAACCTGGAGATCATTCTAAGTTGGTAAAAACTGCTTTTTACTACCGACTTTATCTGATTATCAAAGCTGAGAGTTGAGTCGATTATGACACCCAGGTTTCTTACACTGTTTTTTATGATTATTTCTAAAGGAGCAATATTACTGGAGATCATTTCTTTGAATTTTGGTGGACCAAAAATTATTATCTCAGATTTTTTATCATTAAGCTGAAGAAAATTTTTAGACAACCAAATTTTGACCTCTGTCAAAAGACAGAGGAACAGGGACTGTAGCGAGTGCTCGTTCCCAACTTTAAGTGGTAAATATATCTGAGTGTCATCAGCGTACATATGATAGGAAATGTCATAGCGACAACATATAGATCCAAGTGGGCACATGTACAATGAGAATAATGTAGGGCCCAGAATAGAACCTTGAGAAAGACCATATTTTAAAGGAACCACAGAAGATGAGTTATTTGCGAAATTAACAAAGAATGTTCTATCATGCAGATATGAATGAAACCATTTTAAAGCTGTTCCTTTGATGCCTACATCACACTCCAAACGTTTTAAAAGGATCGAGTGGTCAACAGTGTCGAATGCAGCACTGAGATCCAACATACCCCCAACCCAGAATCAACTGCCATCCGTAAATCGTTCACAATTTTTACCAAAGCGGTCTCTGTACTGTGACCAGCTCTAAATCCAGATTGGAATTTATCCAGAATATCATTTTCAGTTAAAAAAGGGGTAATTTGAGAAAGAACAACCTTTTCTAAAACTTTAGATAGACATGGTAATTTAGAGATTGGGCGGAAATTATTCAGCTCTGTAGGGTCAAGACCTGATTTTTTAAGTAGGGGAAAGACCACTGCTTGCTTAAGACAGGGTGGGACAACACCATTAATTAAAGAGCTATTCACAATAGATAATATACTAGGGCCCATAAATTCAAACAGATTCTTTAAAAAGTGAGGAGGAATAGGATCTAAAGGAGTATGTGACAGTTTCATGTGTTTAACAATGCCCTCCAGAACTGGAAGAGAGACAAGGTCAAAACAATCAAATATACAAGAACTTGACATAGAGGCTGCTTGAACACTATGAGAAGACACAATAACTTATCTGATTGACTCAATCTTTCTTATAAAAAAGTTCAGAAAATCCTCACAGGTATGTGAAATAGAGTCAATAGGGGACACTGTAACTGGGTTTAGCACAGTGTTTATTGTGCTAAACAAAGCTTTAGGGCAGTGAGCAGTTCTACTGATTAAATCAGAGAAATATTTTGTTCTAGCAGCTTTAACTGCATACTGATATTTATTAAGAGATTCCTGTAACATTTCAAAGGAAATTTGTAATTTGTCTCTCTTCCATCTACGTTCTGCTTTTCTACATGCTTGTCTGAGAGCACGTGTTTCATTATTAAACCATGGCTGAGACAGGGACTTAGGCTTTTTTAGTCTGATTGGAGCAACATCATTAATAATATCCAGACATACAGAATTAAAAACAACAGTCAACTCCTCTGTGCCCAATGAGGGTCCAGAAGCCTCTATAATAGAGGAAACTGGGCTTTTAACATATGCCTCAGCAAAACAATTTGCTGTCGACTCGTTTATAGGACGAAAATAACAATCAGCAGATTGGCTTTTAGATACGGAAGCAGGCAGATCAAAATTAAAAAAGACAGGTCTATGGTCAGATATATAATTATCCTCTGTGACCACTTCACTAATTGACAAGCCCATGGATAAAACCAGATCAAGAGTATGCCCATGCCTGTGTGTAGCATCACAAACAAACTGTGTTAAGTTAAAAGAGTCAATAAGATCAGAGAACTGCTTTCCTAAATGGTTTGACGAGCAACACATGGATATTAAAGTCCCCAATAATTAAAAGGTTATCGGTGGTCGGAACAATAGAAGAAATAAAATCAGAAAAGTCCTGAATAAAGTCCTTATTATATTTAGGAGGACGATAGATAAGTGCACAATATACAGTGTAGGTTAGTTCTAATTTGATCAACTGTAATTCAAAAGTTGAATATTTCTCCACTGATACAAGGCTACATTTAAATCTGTCCTTAAAGAGCATGGCCACACCCCCACCTCGACCAGTGACTCTGGGGGTATTTAAAACATTATAGTTTGCAGGCAACAACTCGGTAAGAAGACAGGTATCCACAGGCTCAAGCCAAGTTTCAGTTAGGAAAAGGAAATCCAAATCCTTAGATGCCACAAAGTCGCGAAGTATGAATGTTTTATTTCTCACTGACCTCACATTCAGAAGTGCAGCTTTAGCTCCAATGAGGTCCAATGAATGTGTTTTGGCTAATGCTGAATACTTTAGTTCCTTTAAATAAGGATGAGCCGTCAGTCCGCTCCGCCTGTGAGTCTGTAAGAACGGAGGCCGAAGAATAGGTACAGGCTGATCAGGGTACACCGACAGGAGCCACGTCCGGAGAAGCAAAGCGTCATTAGCCCGGTCCGCACGTGCATTAGTCGCATTCTTCGCCAACCACCCGCCGCGCTTTCCTCGTCTTTTGCGGCGCTTCTTTTTAGAGTAGGAGCCGCAATGTTGACGACATAGCTCCGGCGGTATGGACAGCAGATGCTTGGAGAAGTTAAGAGTTTGGCCACCATCGATAAAGTAGCTATCCTCAAAGTTAACTGAAGCTTTAATTTCCAACAATGTTGATCGATCATATCTCAGCACAGATGAGGCAGCAAGCGGAGACAATAGCATTATAATCATAAAAACATAAATAATTTCTAAAATGCTCAGGATGCGACGGCTTGCCGTGCAACATGCTGGCGCCATCTTGTCCCACAGAATTATTATTATTATTATTAATAATAATAATAATAATAATAACAATTTTCTAATTTGAAAAAATGCCAATAATGATAATCTCAAAAATACAGTTGACAACAGCACATAAGTAAGAGCTGGAGGTTTTTGTCACTGTTATTGGATTCCTCTGATCCTCTGAGGTTTACAGATCTGAAAAGAGTCTAGTCAATGGAGATATTCCCACAAGATCCAGCCACCATTATTCCACACGTTTAGCCTTTCTATCCAATATCCCCCCAGGAAAAATCAGGCCAATCGTTGTTCCTTTGCCACCAGAGCGCAAGAACGGGACCCGACTTCAGATCTCATTATGCAAATATATCTGTGCCCTGCACAAACTGATGGACAATTTCAAGGACTGGCTAGTTTATAAATGTCGCCATTTCCCATCAATTAATATTGTAATTAGATTGGGGTCAAGTCAGATTATAGATCTGAACAAATTCCACTTTAGGTAAATTATCCAATGAGCTGAGTTGATTTAATCAAGAATAAGGACTTGGAACGTACACAGAGGAACTGTTTAGATAGTGAACAATGATCAGTGACTGAGTTTAATAGGAACAAAGTATCAACAAATATCAAGTAATACTATTTTCACCATTGCATTAATAAGTCATTAAACATGATGCCATTAAGCAATGATCAGTTATATATTAGCAGGATTTTTATTGTTAACTAAAACTATAAAAAATATTTGTTAACTGGAATAAAACTGAAATACAATAATATATAAATATTGGATTAAAACCTTTAAATTGAAATTAGAAGTGTTGCTTTGGCAACTACTATAACATAAGTTTAAGTTGAAGCACAAAAATTATTAACTGAATAAAAAAAATAACTGGAAATAAAAACTAAAACTGAAATAAAAAGAAATGAAACCTAAATAGTAAAAAAAAAAAAAAAGATATAAACTGAGTCACTAAAATGACTAACTGAAAAAAAAGAAAACTAAAACTGAATTAAAAATAAATGAAGTCCAAATAGTAATAGAAAGACGAAAGCACATAAAATGATAAATAAATAAACAAATAAATAAATGAATAATCATAAAAGCAAAATATTAATAGAAATTAATAGAATAAAATAAAATATAAATAATAATAAAATAACACTGTATTTTACGTAATAGTATAAAATAATAAAGTATTGTGAAACGTTATATACTGACTTAAATGGAGAGAGCAAAACCTCAATAATACTACTACTATTAATAAATAGTAGATATGAAAGGTGCTTTGGATAAAAGCATCTGATACATTAATTCAAATGTAAATTACAATTATATATACATATATCAAACAATTACATCAAAATTTACATAATTAATAAATGTAGATGAATATATAATTTATATATTAATATATAATATTATATAAATCAAAAACCAACAGTGCTGAAGTTGTTCAATACCCACCCCATGTGTTGAAGAGGCGGGACTTCCTGCATAGATAAGCAACTTCCTGCTGGCACTGTTCAGACCTGCCCACAAGTGTCCGCAGTTGTTCCAGAGACGTGCTGTAGTTGAACTTCATCACGTGGGGCTTCTGAAGCGACGACCCTTGAACCCTCACCATCTCCGTGCTGTTGTGATTCACTACGGTCCAAACCTTATCATCTGGAAAATACAAAGAAAAAACCTGTTTAAAAATCTGAAATAATCATATGTATTTCATCACTAACTGAAAATATTATTTTTGCAGTCAGCATACTGTAGTATACACTGCACAGCATGTAGTAAGCAGCACATCGCCCATCTTTTCTGCACTATCAAAGCCAATCCTATACTAAACTGAATTCATAGCACTTCATACCTCCCCGGTTCATTCAATCACAAAAGCGAGCTGTAATCCAGATAATAACGTACACAAACCTTAATGAGAAAAGAGTGTGACCTCAATTAGCTTTAAAAATAAAGACGCGCAGCAAGTCTCCTCCAACCCAGACTTAAGGCCAATCTTCGCTACACCTTTGACGTCAGCTTTCATTTATCCGGCAAACACCTCAGCGGGGGGGTTGTGTTTACTCAGCCAGCAGGCACTTAAGTCTGCGTATGCCAAGCGTACAGTTATTTACATTTCATGCGGCATTTCTAATTGAGGTTGGCCAAAGTCAATGGCACTTTATTCTAGTGGATCCCGAGCCAGCGGATGTGTGTGTAAGAGAGTGACGCTTTATCACAATTCTGCAGGAGATGAGTAGTATTTCACAGAATACAGCAGCGTGTATAACGGTCCAGTAAAACGGGCCCGACCACGGTTTTCCCCCGGACAGACCCATCGTTCTGCACCCTGGGACCCAGACAGCCCTGGCAGACAGTGCAACATCCATCAGCGATTGGACAAGTTCAAGCTCTGATTAATGACTTTGCATTGGTGTGGATTCAAACAGATTTCCCCTGGCCGAAAACTGCCTTCATAACCCGACAGCTCTGTATCTTTAAAAAACCCTGAAAAAAGTTAATATTCTGACAAAATACTTCTGACAAGCACTTTTAAGGAACCTTTTTGACCAGTACGTGGAGGTTGAAAGTCAAATCACCCTTGAGGCAGCAGCTATTTGCATTAAGTGTAAAGGTCCTTGCACACCGAGTCCAACATTTTTGTATGCATTTTTTCATAGTTTTTTGTTTCGTATTCGTCATCCTTTCCTATCAAAATGCTTGCTATGGATGCGAAAACACAGAAAATCGCAGAACTTCTCCTAACTCTAACCCTAACGCAGAAAAACATGAGGTTGTATTTATTTTTTAACCTGTTAACCAGCGCCCCCCATATTGGGAATCACAGCTGAAAATGACTAACTAAATTAAGATGGTAACAGTTCCTGACTTCAGTGTGCCACACACACAATTTTGGTGTCTTTGGAAAGAAGACCCTTTGGGCTTTACTATCCATCATCCAGAGTTGATAATACCACACTGAATGTTTTTTTAAATTTCATATAAAAATACATGAAATCAGTCCTGGAGCAATCCAGAAAAGTAATGGCTTGAAAGTCACATGTCTCATGAGTTTATATTTCAAATCTGAAGAAGATACCATGAAAAATTAGATTCCTGCAGCCATTTTTCTACATATTGATGATCATTCATACAGATGCTAATCATACAGATGGCCCATATTGTCAATAATCACATTATAATGGCCTTTTATATAGACTGCATTCACACTGATATCTGTGAACAGTCAGTAATTACATGCTGATTATCAGCCATACAGATGTTAATCATACAGATACAGGCAATTCCCCACAAAACATGCAAACATATATGAAAAATGAAAAAAAAAAAAAAAAAAGGATTATTTGTGCAAAAAAGGCGATCGCTAAGTTACGCCCCCATCAGATGACAGGTGTGTCACAGCGTGCGTCACATGCCGTCGCAAGGGAGCGCCAGAATTCAAATAAACAATCTTCCGTTTATCTTTGACTTTTTTTTGGATGATCTCATTCTGTTTGGGACATTGCCTGCTACAAAATCATGCTGTTTTTTTTTACCACCAAGATGCTGTTTTTGAGTGTAATTTGTTCCATAACGGACACAAACAATAACTCTCCCTGAAGAGATGAGACATCAACAAATGAATAACGATCCAAATTACAACATTATTGTTTCTTTGAACTAAAAGTGCTCTTTGGGATGTTGTTCCGTGGACCCTTATCTCTCAAACTAAACCGGGATTTACAGCAGTGGATACGTTTGAGTGTCGTTATCAGGATGAATCTGGTATGTACTGCGTTTTTTTTATACATGTTTTGATGTGTACTGCTTACACAAATTTAGCAAATACATTCCTTTCTAAGTTTTCTATCGAAAAACAGCGATCTGTCGTCGATGCTTGAGGCTTAGACCTTCAAAATGATATATAGTTTGTCAAGATTAATTTTGTCCTGTTTCATTTTATCTGTTTGAAAACAATGACATGTGCAAACAAAGTGCTTTCAGTGCGCTGGCGTCCTGGTGCATGTTAACAGGTTATTAACATGTGAAAATTTTGGAGGAAAATTTCGAACTCAAGGCCATTGCACACTGAGTCTGAATTTTTCGCATGTTAAAAAATAAATATGACCTCACATTGTGTCAATCACGTTTACACACTGCCTCCGAAACTTTCGTCTGTCATAGAAAAATTAGGATCAGGTTCGTTTTTCTGCGTTTTCGCATCCGTAGCATGCATTTTGATAGGAAAGGATGACGAAGATGAAAAAAATGAAAAACGCACCCGGAAATTTTGGTCTCAGTGTGCAATGACCTTCAGTGTGCAATGACCTTAAATAGCATATTTTCTTAGCAATAGATGCCATTTACACTAAGTTCAAATAGCGATAGATTTTATTTACACTATGTAAAAATAGTTGTATTTTCTGCTATTTATAATACTTATTGCAAATAGTGGCAAATATCAGAGATGGAAACTCGAGTCTGCGACTTGGACTCGAGTCGCATTTAAGTCGCATAAATAAAGACTTGGGACTTGACTTGGACTCGTGAACAGCTGACTCGAGACTTGACTTGGACTCGTGAGTTATGAGACTCGTAAAAAATGCAAGTCATTTGGTATAGGAGTTTATATGAATGTATCTCTGAGGGAAACTGTCTGTCTTAAAAAAAGTTTAGATGGTATTTTCTTTTCATCTTGCCTCCGTATAATGCATATTAGTGTTCATAACCGCAGCGCTGCTTTGTTTAAAGCAGAAACCAAGGAAACAATGTTTAATTGATGTTCAAGCTCCACCTGCTGGCAGAGAGTGAATCTGCATTAATTAAGCCTGTATACTGTTTTGTTTCGTACAGATGTTATATGAAGAATAGTTTCACAAAACTAAAGTCAGACCATTTTGTTTTTGCTTCAAATTTCGAAATTATACAATCCAATTTAGATTGGCTTGTATAGCTCATGCTGGATGTACAGGTACATCTCAGAAAATTAGAATATGGTGAAAAAGTTCATTTTTTCTTGTAACTTATTTCAAAAAGTGAAACTTTCAAATATTTTAGATTCATTACATGTAAAGTAAAACACTTCAAAAGTTTTTTGTTTTAATTTTGATGATTAGAGCTTACAGCTAATGAAAGTCAAAAATCAGTATCTCAAAATATTTACATTTGAGTTTCAATAAATGACCATCCATACAGTATAAATTCTGGGTATCTCTTGTTCTTTGAAACCACAATAATGGGGTGTACATGAGATGATTACATGAGATGTACCTGTATGCAGCCTCTTTGTTTGGATTGTGTTGTGTTTAAAACATTGCTTCTAATTTTAAATTGAAAAAGAGCACAGACAAAGCCTTAGTTTGTTTATATATGAGATGTATTTCATTTGTGTAATTCATTTGATTAATTGGGGTTTGTTTTAAAATTTTGTTTTGTTGTTTGACATATTTGAATTTTACAAAGAAATGTGCTGCATTTTATCTGACAATTAATAAATGGACACCTTTTCATTTCTAATTTAACTTAAATTTTGTTCAAGTTTTTTTTTTGTTGTTGAGAAAATCATATCGTGAAATCAGTATTTCAAAACTGATTTAGCCTCAATAACTAGCTGAAAGAACTGTTGCTAATAAATAGAACAAAGACTTGAGACGTGACTTGGACTTCACCTCAAAGACTTAAGACTTGACTTGGACTCCGCTTTAAAGACTTGAGACTTGACTTAGACTTGACGTCAAAGACTTGAGACTTGACTTGGACTTGGACCTCAGAGACTTGTGAACATGTCTGGCAAATATCTACACCTAAGTTTTGTAGTACATTATAAAACAGTATGCAATAATAACATATTGAGTGTAGATTATCATTTTTATTAAAATTATTAAATGGATGCTGCCTTATTGGGATAATAAAGCCCTCCCTACATCTACCCCTAACCTTACCCAATACTTTATTTTTAACTTTCTGATGTGATATGAGATGTGAAAAGGGAGAAGAACGAGTTTGGTAAAAGGCGGTTCGAACTCGAGTCGATTGCGACAAAAAGACAGCACTACACATTTTACCATCAATGCCACTGAAGGTGTGGCTTGATAGTGGTTTTTATAATATTGTCAAGCCCAACCACATGCCCAACCACATGCTGGTGGGCGGAGTTAATGTAAATAGCCTTTGCCAACAAGGCAATTTAAGTAAATAGACATTCCAGAAAAAAAAAACACTATGGAAGTCAGTGGCTAACATCAACTATTTGGTTATTCACATTTTTCAAAATATCTTCTTCGTATTTTCTTTTGTGTTCGGAAGAAGATTGAAATTCATTCAGGTTTGGAACGTAATGACAATTTTCACTTTTGGGTGAACCAGGCCCGGCGCCAGGACGCACGACTTGGGGGAGCTTTTATATTTCTTGGGGGGGGGGGGGGCGCACAAAATGCATTATTTGGGTAACACTTCACACTTAACAGCGTAGCAGCCAATAAAAATAATTAATAACCATTTCCTTACCTAAATCCTACATTTGGACCAGGCTCGGTTGCAGAATCACATCACTGTGCTTCTGAAATTATTATCTTGATCTATATAGTTTTTTATAGGATTCCAACTTAACAGTATGTCCAGCTATAGACGGGCTCTAAAAGCTGCCAGGACCGAGCATATCCGCAAACTCATAGATAATAACCAAAATAATCCAAGGTTTTTATTTAGCACAGTGGCTAGATTAACAAATAACCAGACGTCACCCGATCTAAATATTCCCTCACAGTTTAATAGTAATGACTTTATGAATTTCTTCACTGATAAAATAGATAACATCAGAAATACAGTAACTAATGTAGATTCTACGGCGTCTAGTAATTCAGCTTCATTCATCGCACCCAAAGAAAAACTGCTGTGCTTTACAACTATAGGACAGGAAGAGCTAAATAAACTTATCACTGCATCTAAACCAACGACATGTCTATTAGATCCTGTACCCACTAAATTACTGAAAGAGTTACCTGTAGCAGAATACTGCTTCTCAATATTATTAACTCATCGTTATCTTTAGGTCATGTCCCAAAACCATTCAAGCTGGTAGTTATTAAGCCTCTTATTAAGAAGCCACAACTAGATCCTAGTGAACTGGCAAATTACAGACCCATCTCAAATCTTCCGTTTATGTCTAAAATTTTAGAAAAAGTTGTGTCTGCTCAATTGTGCTCATTCTTGCAAAAAAATTATCTCTGTGAAGAATTTCAGTCAGGTTTAAGGCCCTGCCATAGCACAGAAACTGCACTTGTTAAGATTACAAATGACTTGATTCTTGCATCAGACCAAGGCTGCATCTCATTGCTAGTAGACACTATAGATCATGACATACTCATAGATCGATTACAAAACTATACGGGTATTCAAGGGCAGGCTTTAAGCTGGTTTAGATCCTACCTGTCCGATCGCTACCACTTTGTTTATTTAAACGGGCAGTCATCTCAATTATCACCAGTAAAGTATGGAGTACCACAAGGATCTGTCCTAGGTCCTCTGCTATTTTCAATATACATGTTGCACCTTGGCAATATTATTAGAAAATACGGGATTAGTTTCCATTGCTATGCTGATGCTACTCAACTATATATCTCAACAAGACCAGATGAAACTTCTAAATTATCTAAGTTAACTGAGTGTGTTAAAAATGTAAAAGATTGGATGACCAATAATTTTCTCCTATTAAATTCAGATAAGACAGAGATATTACTTATTGCATATGCATTCATGACCTCTAGACTGGACTATTGTAATGCACTGCTAGGTGGTTGTCCTGCATCTTCAATAAACAAGCTACAGGTAGTCCAAATTGCAGCGGCTAGAGTCCTTACCAGGTCAAGAAAATATGATCATATTACCCCAATTTTACAGTCTCTGCACTGGCTACCTATTAAGTTCCGTATCAGTTACAAAATATTATTACTTGCCTATAAGGCCCTAAACGGTTTAGCTCCTGCGTACCTAACTAGTCTTCTATCTCGCTACAATCATCACGCTCCCTAAGGTCGCAAAACTCTGGACTCTTGGTAGTACCTAGAATAGCAAAGTCCACTAAAGGAGGTAAATCTTTTTCATATTTGGCTCCCAAACTCTGGAATAGCCTTCCTGATAACGTTCGGGGTTCAGACACACTCTCTCTGTTTAAATCTAGATTAAAGACACATCTCTTTAGCCAAGCATTCACATAATGCATTCATATAATGCATCTCATAATCTTGTACTGCAGTTATATCTGATCAAACGCACATTATTATTCTTTAACTTGGGTTGAACAAATAATTTTTGCTTGGATGGAACAACAGCTACACTAATTATGTATCTTTGTTTCTCTGATTAACATCCCGTGGTAACTAGGAATTACACAAACTTCAGTCTGGATCCAGCCCTTAAATGATCTGAGATGACCTGAGAAGAGATGATGCCAACCCCTCAGAGGACCTCAGAGGATGCCAACCTCTGATCCCCAGACAACATGCAGAATTAACAAATTTTGCCATAAGTTAATAAATTAAGTTTCTACAATGTATAAATATATTGTAGAAACTTAATTTCCTGTAAAGCACTTTGCAACTATTGTATCGTAAAAAGCGCTATACAAATAAACTTGAATTGAATATAGTGTAGTAGTTATCTCTGTGTCGTACGTGGTCGCTTGTCAAGCATGAAAAACAAGTTTTATTTAAATTCTGAATATATTATCGTATACAGCATGCAAAGAGCGCTCCTTTTAAATTTATTAAAAACTGTCACTCATTCATCACTATCTTACAAAGTTCCGTTTTAACCAATAGATGTGACAAGTGACAACACAATGAAACCTTTTTTTTTTTTTATATGAAGTCACGAGCATGAAAGAACTCGGCGCTGGACAAAAAGCTGTGAGTGCGTGGATTCCAACTTAACCACCTGATTGGCCATTGCGTTGTAGAAATCAACAAACATGTCTTTGATTGGCTACTTTGCTCCCCTCTGCGAAAATGCCTTGTAAAATCATTTGACGCTTTCCAAAGCAGAAGATACACTGGATTGTTTGCCAAATCTATTTTGTTATGCTATTATTACAAAGAAAACAGATCCTAGACCAGGAGTTATGGGCAGTTTTTCCATCTAAAAGCAATCAGTTAGACTATTTTACACTATGAGTTAGACTATTATACACGCTAAACTAAAGTCCAGCCCTCCCCCTCGGTCCGGAGGGGGGGCACAGTGATGTCCATGGGGGGCCAAGCCCCCCCGGCCCCCTCTCTGGCACCGGGCCTGGGGTGAACTATGCCTTCAACAACATCAGCGAATTGAACCTTATTGTAATATTCAATGAGTTTCAAACAAACCAAAAGTACTAGAAAATACTATAAACAGTCTTAAAATAAAGTGGCAAGCTCGAACTTAGCTGTGAACAGGAAATCTGATTCACTGAAGGATGAATGTTTTCTTAACACATACAACTTGAAAAAACTGCATGTACAGTATGTATGCATCTCTATTTTTATCCTACACTTGCAGTATTCATGTTAACACTTATGTTTTTTATCCCACAGAGGTCTCACCAGTTATGTTGCAGTAGACGACGGTGGATTTGAGCGGTCCGCTTCCATCAGGATCGATTGAGAAAAAGCCTGAGGCACTTCCTGTGAGCCGGTGGGCCTCGCAGGAGGGTTCAAAGATGGCTGACCAGAAAAACAGCAAAAACCTCGAGTCAGCTCATGTTGAGCAGGACAAAGAAGGAAAACTGTTTATTTGGCATTGTAGAGAACGCGTTTGGTTGCTGAACTGCTGGTTGCAAGAACTGAAAAATAAGTTAAACCTATTCTTCATCAATGCAAAAAAAACTAAATACCTAAAAAATAGTTGAAAGAGTTTGTAGGTACTTTCTCAAAAAAACAAACAAACATTTTAATGTTTTTGTAATCATTGTAGTCGACTCACAGTTATGACAGGTGGCTCCCGTGTATCCAGTTCCCGAACAGTCACAGAAGAACGCGTTCCAGGACTGAGAACATTCTCCATCATGCTCGCAGTAGTTAGGAAGACATCTGCAGGAAAAAAAATAAGATTTCTGATCAAACTTTGACGGTACTTATAGCAGGGTGGAAAATACATTATCAAATTACACAAATCACACAAATGACACACTGTGACATATGGTACAATACCAAACGGTAATGCATTTTGTGCTCGGAGGGATTTAAGGACGTGGCATTAATCAATAACCACAAGTGACTATTAGGAAATAGATGAGCGAGGCTGAAAGCTCACGAAGGAGGCATCAATTTTGCGACAGACTGAACACGCACTCAAGGATGAGGACGGTGGACAAGTGATGAAAGATTGTGAATGTGATTAAGTTAAATCTGAAGCCAAGAACTGAACTTTCTCTTGCTGTCTCTGCAAAAGGGTACAAGCAATATATAAACTATTAGTGACTCTTGATCAACAAGTTCTTAACGTACATGCGACATCCTGCATTTTAATTGTATATGAGATGGAGTGTATCTACTGTTTGATCTCTCTCTCATCAGCAGGTAAACTATTTTTATCCATATGATGTATTACTCATAAAAATCAATTACTGGATCCTAATTGACAAAGGAATAATTTCAGAAAGGAAACTTTGCTGAAATTAAATTGTGAAAGACAATAATACACAAGTGATTTAATGCAAAGCATATGCTGAATACCTGCATGTAAAAATGCTAATTAAATTGGTAACACGACTGAACTACCTTGTTAAAATATAATTCAACAAAACCATCTGGGTATGTATTTATCTCTAATATTACGATCTCTTCTGAAGTGCCTCTTTGTCGGCAAAACAAAGACTGTTGAATCTGAAAGGTGTTAATGTTGTAATAGTTTCTGTCACTAGAAGAAAATTTAATAATTGAATCCACTAATCAAATGCTGTACAAAATATTAATACCTGCAGAGGTGTGGAAAAAATAACTTTAAAGAATCTTACGATGCTTGATTGCTACTTTGATTAATTTAGAGTAGAGAAAAGAAACAAAAGACCAGGATAATGAGAAGAAGAAGAAAACACAGCTGTCAGACTCCATTGTGGCAGAAATAACTCATATCCATGTAGCGTGTGATAAGGAAAGGGAGGAGAGAAATGACAACCGTCTCGCTCATAGGCCGCAGGATTGCGGCCGTGTCTAGAACTCAGCAGAGGTCGATTCTAAACCAGCATGAGCTGATCTCAGCACTAACGGATGAACAGTGGAGGATGAAACCGGACTGAAGTTGAACCCCAAAATACGTTAGTATATTTTATATTAAATTTTATATTAAATTATATTATATTATATTATTATATATTAAATCTTTTGGCAGTTTGTGTTGTGGAAGTTATAAGGCACCCTTGAGAGCATCTTGCTGTATCCCAATGGTAACGCTTATTTTTCAACTCAAATTTAAACTAACCTTATTAACATCAACCACCATTATATTACAGCATTAACTATAGACAGGATTTTAGAAATGCTGTATTACTTACAACAGTAGTCCAAAACAATGACATTTCGAGCTGTTTTGAGGCATAACATTACGACATTAATTCATTTTAAATAAACCAATGTTTTGTGCACAAGAAGTGTGATGAGGGAAGGGAGGACAGGGATAACCGTCTCGCCGCACTGGCTGCAAGATTGCGGACGTCTCTGAAACTCAGCAGAGGTCGATCAAACCGACGAACAATGCAGGATGAAACCTGACTGTTAAACCCTGAAATGCGTTTGAATACATCTTAATTGTGTCTTTTCTGCAAGGTTAAGCACAAGAGTACAAAGGTCAATCTTTGGTGGGGTGGAGTGCTTGGTCCAGAGAGGTTAAAAGGAGCAAAATTTAAGAAGCCATGGATGGTGACTTAAAGGATATCTAAAGTGCTGTGGTGCGAATCTTCATTCAGCCAGAGCGAGTGTAATTAAAGATTATCATCACTCTCTCTCGTTCTCATTTCATTCTCTGCTTACTTCTGCTATGCATCTCATGAAGAACAGGGCAACGTGGGTAGCATCACCCCTCTCGATCAACAAGGATGGCTATATACAGTGTTGGGGGTAACGCATTACAAGTAACGCGAGTTACGTAATAATATTACTTTTTTCAAGTAACTAGTAAAGTAACGCATTACTTTTTAATTTACAAGAAAATATCCGAGTTACTTTTCCAAAAAAGTAACGCGAGTTACTTTTTTCCCATTTATTGACTGATAGTTATTGAAAAACTAACTGGAATAAAATAATAATTAACAAAAATTAACAATCGTTTTCATAATCATGACGTTCTCACCCCTTGGCAGAAAAATATTTGAGCTGTGTGACAGTTTAGGGAAACACCTGTAAATGGCGCATCACACACATTGGGTTATCTGACGGAGAGACGCAAAGCAGTTTAAAGCAGAGTCCTGCACCGGTCCTGTTTGCTAAACGTGGACCAGCAGTACTTAACAGAACACCCGACCCGTTATCCCACAGCAGCACTCATTTATTTCTGTACCAGACCAGAACCGTTTGACATAAAGACCGCGAGTCACAAGCCAAACCGCACACGCATTAACCTACAACATCAGGTAGGCAAACTTATTCATTTTCTCGTGTAACACAAGCAATCAAAGCAACATTAGGCATTCTAAGTTGGTGCTTTGAAGAAAAACAGACACGCAGAGCAACGTGATAATTAACAGAAAATAAAGATGAGAACGTGCCTTTCTGTAAACAATACAAAACTTGGCCGAGCATCTGTGATCACTCTGCCAAACTTTAGAACAAATATGCATAGGCTAAATCACATCATACACACGCTTATAATTCTTCATAAATAAAGAAAAGAACATATTCAAATATGAGCCTTAAATGCGATTGTCGTTATTATTGAATTTCATTAGTCATTAGTCATAATTCATTAGATGATTTATGCGTGGCTGTTCATGGAAAAGTGAGCAAGACACGACAATACCATGATTATGGTTAAATAAGAAAAAAGACATCTAATATAACGAAATTAGGCTACATTTATTTTCATATTAATATCTCAACACACCATTAGATTACATTATCGCAACTTGTGTAGATGTATGCGTTTCAGCATGCGTTAATTTTTTTTAAGGTTAAATTATGCCCAAGTCTTTCTTTGGCCTTCGCTCTGGAAGTGATCTGTTGATTCTGCTAAACTTAAATTAAAACCGAAACTAAACTATATAAAAACTAAATAAAAATGTGTTCACAAAATAAAAACTAAACTAAAACTAACAAAAATATTAATGAAACTAATAAAAACTAAACTCAATTTTATAGCAAATTTGAAAACGATATTAAAATAAAACGAATTTAAAAATTCAAAACTATAATAACCTTGGTGTGAATATGCTGTTACTGTAGTTCTAGACTAAATGTGAATGTGCTTTAATTCATCCCGCTCGCAAAAAACTGATTTAGTATTCATCAAAATGAATTAAAACGGTGAAATGCAAACACAGAATATGACACAAACCTGCAATAATTAAATCTGTTATACAACACAAATGTATCTAATCCCATTTTATTAACCAATGTCTTTGCTGCTGACCTTTGATGATCCAGTTCAATCATACTGATAAGAAAAAATGACTTTAAATAAACTAACAATTGTGCTTCATTGTTTTTTTTATTGCTGAAGAGTGTTGAACTTCTTCACCTGCGCTCTACTCTTCACACGTGAATTTACTTTTCCTTCAGGCTGAAGTTTATTCATTACACTTTTTGGTGTGAAAGGGCTTTACATTTGCTATAATTACAACTTCTTGTATTAAAAACAATCAAGCCCTGCTCATATTTAAAAAGTAACGCAAAAGTAACGTAACGCATTACTTTCCTAAAAAAGTAACTAAGTAACGTAATTAGTTACTTTTTTAGGGAGTAACGCAATATTGTAATGCATTACTTTTAAAAGTAACTTTCCCCAACACTGGCTATATATATTCACCCACGAACCAGGTCCTCCCCACAGGCGCTATTCAGGGCAATGGGGGGGGGGGGGGAGGACAGGGGCTGGCGAGGACAGGGACTTCGGGCCTAGCCATAGGTTAGACAGGGTGATAAAGAGACAACGAAAGCGGTAGAAAAAAAGGAGATGGCTAGATATAGCTAGAGACAGGGAGAAAGTGTCTGAAGCACGCTAGTCTAGGTCTACACAAATGATTTAGGATGTGATCAAAGGCCATGAGAGAGGAGTGTACCTTTTCGAGACTTTCTAACTTATTCTAGAGGACAGCCAAAACCAACAACTGGCCTCGCTTATCTTCATTTACTCTGGCTGATAGGCTTTACTGAAGCGAAAAACAGGCACATCTTCTACAGCCTTGGTACTCAACAAGCTTCATGTGGCTCTTAATGATGTTGCATCTCGAAGGCTCATTTGTCCCTCAAATGATTCTTTATGTTTTTGTCCTTGGCTTGGCTAGACAGTCATAAGTCAACAGCGTTCAGGATCGCTTACCAACCAATCAAAATTAACCAACCTATCACAATAATACTTTGGGTCTAACATTTAAGAATTAGCAACATCCATCACTAGGACGTAAGAATAGATGGCAACCAATGTCACTGGAAAAAGCATAACAATCAATAAGAGTCAATATGGATAACTTGCGCATATTAAATCAGTTTTAGGGGGTGGTCATATTTAGCGTTTTTTTGGTACATTTTTGAGGGAGAAATCCAGTATTTTCAATAGAAATCAGGAATTTTCTGTGAGGACAAAACATTTCCTCATGTTTAGTTCCACGTAAATTCCAGTTTAAGTTGGCCATGTGATGACAAACGGAAAGCTACTTCGTTTAAAAGTTACTTCTGTGTGAGCTGTGCTTTATACTTTGCTACACTACTGACAATAGAGAATGGACCTTTCTTGCCAACACATTTTTGGCAAAAGTTCGATATTGTGACCACAGTGTTTGTTGAGACTTTAGAAATCAGTGGGAAGTGGCAAGTATCCTACCTGTCGCAATATTCCCATTACTTTTCTTACAGAACAACCCATTTTCTGTAGCAAATTCCAAATATAACTTTCACCAAAATGATTATGTCAGGGCAAATGCTTTGAAGGCGCTGTCAAGGCAGTCAATTTACAAAGTGATGAGCTGTTTCAACATTGAAGCAGTTCAGCGTATTGAGGAATCTTCTCCAATGACTTTCATTCAAACTGAACTACCCTGTCTGCCTGGCGAGATTACACCCCTGTTACACCTTTTTGAGTTAACCTTGAAAGCTTCCCCTGCGGGAAAGGCTCGGACGACGTGCCCCTACTCTGGATGCTGTTGATTGACCGATCAGAAATCACCATCACTACAATATGCACCTATTCTGGATGCCGCTCACCCAACCATCAGAATTACAGGATAAGTTCACGTCCAGAATAAAAATGTCTTGGTAATTTACTTTGAGCCCTTTGAAGCTTTTTGAAGCTGCATTGAAACAGCAATTTGGTCATTCAACCAGTTGGTCCCTGTTGAAGTCCACTAGATAGAGAACAATCCTGGAATGTTTTCCTCAATAACCTTAATTTCTTTTCGACCGAAGAAAGAAAGTCATGAACATCTTGGATGACATGGGGGTGAGTAAATTACCAGGACATTTTTATTCTAGAAGTGAACTAATCCTTTAACTACCACCCTCACATGCTCCTACTCTGGATGCTCTCCAACTGTTTAGAAATAACCATTACTACATATTTCCCAACTCTAGATTGTTGCTCACTTTCCCATCATAATTTATTCAGCATATTGAGGCAACTCCAACAAAGAATTCCATTCAGTCAAGAACTACCCATTGTCTGCCTGTCAGGATCATACACCATTTTGAGTTAACCTTCAAGGCTTCCCCTGCGGGAAGGTCTCTGGTGACGTGGCCCAACTCTGGATTATGTTCACTGACTGATCAGAAATTACAAGAACTATGACAAGCACCTATTCTGGATGCTGCTCACCCACCCATCAGAATTAACTACCACTCTGACATTCCCTACGGATCTTCAGCAACCATTTAGAAGTAACCATCACTAAGATGATCCCCTCTGGATGCTGCTCATCAACCCATTAAACTTACTGTTATTTTGACATGCCCTTACTTTGGTTGCTGCTTACCAATCCGTCAGAACTTTCCATTACTCTGACATCCCTCTACTGTGGATGCTGCAGATTCCTCAATCAGAAATGACCATGATTACAACATGCCTCTTACTCAATGAGCTGATGACCAATCAATTACAAATGATCATGCAAACAGTCTGGATGTCACTCACCAACTCATCAGAAACAACCCTCTTTCTGACATGCCCCTACTTTGGATGGTGGTCATCAACCCATCACAACTAACCATCACCCTGATGTGCCTCTATTCTGGGCACTTCTCAACAACCCATCACAATCATTTTGGGTATTTCACTCATAGGTGTCAAAAAGTTGTCAGTAACAACTAGGATTAGCTAGCTAGCCTATGTTATAATCTGAACACAAAACAAACATTTCTGTCAATCAGTATAAGAAGAGTATGCACTCTCACAATCTAAAAGGTCAGAATTTGGTCTTGAATCCAGGTCCCAAAGTAGCTAAGATTGAGTAAGAAAATTAAGCCAGAGGGAAGAAACCTTAAATGTAAATGTTTCACAACATATGCTGTAATTCAACAGCTGTTACCATGAAGGCCAAGTTGGTTTCTTGTGAACAATTAAACTTGTCACAACACAATTTTGGCCTGTTTTAATTCTGAGGTGATGGTTGGTCAAAAGAGCATTTCAAATTTAGTTTGACAAGGGCACATCAGTCTAAGTGGGTCATGGATGCATGCCTGGAACTGCCTTTCCCCCCTGGAACATTCACAGCATGTTGGCAGAGCTAAAATCACAATTCATCCCCACGCCGGCCCTGCCAACAGTCATTTGCCCAGGTGCCAGGTCTGAGCATTTGCTCGGTGAAGAATGTGGAGTACGTTGCCAGAAAGACCTGCAGAGACGAGATTGACAGCAGAGAATTTACGATCTCACCCCCTCTCTCCTTTTCCCTGGCTAGCGTTCCCTTTCAGTAATGCTCTTTTCCAAACCTGGTTATCTCTCTTTTGTCCCCTAACTATCTTTCTCTTTGTCTAATGCAATAGCCTAACGTGACTAGCTAGATGGCTTTCTTTTTTTTACTTTCACTGTGTCTAATACTCTTATCCTAATTTAACTAGCTATATTTTTTTACTCTTTCCTTCCTTCTTCCATGCATCCACCTATCAGTCTTTCTTGTATACTTTCATTTATCCTTTCTTCCATCCTTTTTTAACACCTTCATCCATCTATCCTTCATCCATTTATCTGGTTCTTTATTCTTTCTCTCTTCTCATCAGTTCATCTATTTTTTTCTTATCCTTTTTCATTAATTTCAATCAGTTCATCTATTTTTTTTCTTATCCTTTTTCATTAATTTCAATCAGTTCATCTTTTTTTCTTATCCTTTTTCATTAATTCGACCATCTATTCTTTCCCTTTCTTCATTCATCACATTTTTTTTCCTTTTTCTTTTTCTTTTTCATTCATCCGTCCACCCATCAATCCTTCTTTCTTCCAACCCTCCATATTTTTCCTTCCTTGAAATGAGACATTCTTCTTTCCTTACCTATTTATTTCATCCCTCCATTTTTTCAGTCCCATTAGTTTTCCTTTCTTTTTCTATCTCTATTACTTTCTTTCTTTCTTTCTTTCTTTCTTTCTTTCTTTCTTTCTTTCTGTCGCATTAGCTTTCCTTTCTTTTTAATCTTTTCATTCATCCTTTTTGAAATCACACTCTTTATTATATTTGTCTTTGTTTGTTTCTTTTTCTTTCTTTAATCCATCCTCTTATCTTTTCATCCTTCCTTCTTTTACCAATTTATCCATTTCCTCTTTTCTTCTACCCATCTTTTATTTCTTCCCTCCATCCTTCAGTACATTAGTCTTTATTTCCTTCTCTTTTATTTTTCTGTCATTTTTTAACAATTCATCAATCCATTATTTTCTTTTATACATAATTTCGACATTCTTTCTTTCATCAATTTATCATTGCTATTTCCTTATTTCACTCTTCCTTTATTTTGCCATCCCTCCATCCTTCGGTACATTAGCTTTTCTTTCTGTCTTTCTTTCTCTTTGTCTAATGCTCTTACCCTAACCTGAATGGCTTCTCCACCATCCAAATGCTCTTATTCTCACCTGCCTAGCATTCTCTCTGTTTCACTGCCATTCTGCCTCATATTTATTCCTCCCTGTTTATCCCCCGCTTGTGTGTGCCATAAAGTAGACCATGGAAAACAGGCCAGGATGCTAAGGGATGGAGGATAATGGAGGAACTGTCTCATCTGCTCATTCCCTCTATTCATTTAAATCTGTCATTATTCGCTTACAGTGCAAGCAACAGTGTAGAGTACTTTGGTGTCATTTGCACAATGAGAACACACACACGTGCAAAGCAGCGATGCATTGTCCAAAAACATCTTCAAAAAATACAACCCCAAATCAGAAAAAGTTGGGACAGTATGGAAAATGCAAATAAAAAAAGAAAGTAGTGATTTCTAAATTTACCTTGACTTGTATTTCATTGCAGACAATATGAACACAAAATATTTCATGTTTTGTCTGGTCAACTTCATGTCATTTGTAAATATACATCCTTTCCTGTCATTCAGACCTGCAACACATTCCAAAAAAAGTTGGGACAGTAAAGCATTTACCACTTTGTAATGTTGCCATTCCTTTTCACAACACTTAAAAGACATTTAGGGACTGAAGACACCAAGTGATGAAGTGTTTGAAGTGTTTTAATTTTGTCCCATTCTTCCTGCAAACAAGTCTTAAGGTGGGCAACAGTACGGGGTCTTCGTTGTCGCATTTTGCACTTCAAAATGCGCCACACATTCTCTATTGGAGACAGGTCGGGACTGCAGGCAGGCCAGTCAAGTACCCGTACCCTCTTCCTCCACAGCCAGGACTTTGTAATGTGTACAGAATGTGGTTTTGCATTGTCTTGTTGAAATATGCATGGACGTCCCTGGAAAAGATGTCTTCTTGAAGGCAGCATATTGTGCTCCAAAATCTCTATGTACTTTTCAGCATTAATGGTGCCATCACAGAAGTGCAAGTTACCTTTGCCAAGGGCACTGACACCATGACAGACCCTGGCTTTTGGACTTGTTTGCTGGTAACAGTCTGGAAGATCCTTTTCTTCTTTGGTCCGGAGCACACGCCGTCCATTCCTCCCAAAAAATACCTGAAATACTGATTCATCTGACCACAGTACACGTTTCCACTGTGTGATGGTCCATCTCAGATGCCTCCGAGCCCAGAGAAGTCGACGGTGCTTCTGGACACTGTTAACATAGGGCTTCCTTTTGGCACAGTACAGTTTTAACTGGCATTTGTGGATGTAACTACGTATTGTGGTACTTGACAAAGGTTTGCCAAAGTAGTCCTGAGCCCATGTGGTGATATCGCTTATAGATGAATGACGATTCTTGATGCAGTGCCGCCTGAGGGATCGGAGATCACGGTTGTTCAGCTTAGGCTTGCGCCCTTGTCCTTTACGCACTGTAATTCCTCCAGATTCCTTGAATCTTCTAATTATGTTATGCACTGTTGAAGGTGAAATATCCAAATCTCTTCCTATCTTTCTTTGAGGAACATTGTTTTTAAACATTTCAATAATTTTCTCACATATTTGTTGGCAAACTGGCGATCCTCGGCCCATCTTTGCTCCTAAAGGATTAGACCTTTCTTGGATGCTGCTTTTGTACCAAATCATAATTACAATCACCTGTTGACATCAACTGTTTCAAATCACATCATTATTTAACCAATTTACCTCATTACTAGCCCTAAATTGCTCCTGTCCCAACTTTTTTTGGAATGTGTTGCAGGTGTGAATGACAGGAAAGGATGTATATTTACAAATGACATGAAGTTGACCAGACAAAACATGAAATATTTTGCGTTCATATTGTCTGCAATGAAATACAAGTCAAAGTAAATTTAGAAATCACTACTTTCTTTTTTTATTTGCGTTTTCCATACTGTCCCAACTTTTTCTGATTTGGGGTTGTACCTTTTAAAGCAGTTTTCCTTTTAAACTGATCTCGGGTCTCCTAGCTTGCTAATTACTTCTAATTTATTTCACACTGTTAAACACCGATCAAACGTGTTACAAAGGTTGTGTCCTTGCCTGATGCTGCAGTTTTAAACTTTGCCCACGGCTTTTGCACTCATGCAGAATAAACTATCATTAAACAAACTGAATGAGGTTAGATTTTTATTCACATAAACATCGCATTAACCATCAATCCTCATGGGTGAGGTGTGAAACATTTTCACACATTTGAAGTTTCAGGCAAAAAAGGTGAATCCCAATTAGCTTGCAAATCACTGGCATGGATTTTACCACTGCGCTACGTTGTTTTGAAACTGTGCTTGTTTATGTCACTCATTATCTCATAATGAGTGAATCACAATAATTTATTTAAAAAGCCACTCGTCATTAGCATTTCAAACAAAATGACTAATAGATATACCTGTCCCGAATGCCACAGATGTCAAACTGGAGCTTGCTATAGTTTCCCAGCAGGCCTTGCTGCACCAGATAGAAGTTGATTGGCTGGTTGTTAATGATAACAGAGCGCATGCAGCCTTGATATGCCAGTGTTGGATTCCGACAACCCTGATTGGTTAACACTGATGGACAACCTGTTGAAAAATATTTACAACAGAAATAATAGATAATGAATCTCAATAATGTGGCAGTGTAACCATGTGGAACAACCATGTGGTCACTGTAGTTAACTAAAACTAAAACTAAAACCACAATTTGTGTTAGCCTACTTAAAAAGTGTTTTAACCGTAATACAATAAAATATAAAAACAAACTTAATTCAGCATCTTGCCAAGGACACATTTTCATTTAGTTTAACTTGATGTACTAAAATAAGAAGCTAAAACAGTAATAAATTTGTTAAAAAGTATATAGACTTAACAGAACAAAACAAATTACCTAAATTAACGTCTCGGTTACGTACGTAACCCTCGTTCCCTGATGGAGGGAACGGAGACGTTATGTCGTGACGACATAAGGGGATTTACTTGGAAGCCCCAATCATCTCTGACTAAGAGAAAACGCCAATGAAAATTGGCTAGTGGATTTTGCATACCTGAGCCACTCCCCGTGCACACGGGTATAAATAGGCGACAGGTGCATCCACTGATCAGGTTTTACGCTGAGGAGCCAAGAACGTGTCCCTGGCACCCAGCGATGGTTCAAGATTGTGGCATGGGGACATAACGTCTCCGTTCCCTCCATCAGGGAACGAGGGTTACGTACGTAACCGAGACGTTCCCTATCTGTCGGTCACTACGAGTTATGTCGTGACGACATAAGGGGTCCTATGGAAAGCGCCACAACCTGAACCCCGTCACGACCTTGTGGCATGCAGATGCTGACAAACGAGAGTGTGACAGACAAATGCCATGCGAAGGTCGCAACCTTCCCATCGCCCCAGCGCAAATTCGCTAACCTTGGTGCCCGCAGGGACCACTGAGTACATCGCTGCTGGAGATAGCCAAGCCGCTGTTCCTTACCCCAGAGTCGGAAGGGATTTCGACCTTCAATGAAAGATGCTTCACGTCTTTCCTGTTTGTTGTTACAGCTTGGCAGTAACGACGGGGAAGCGAGCCTTCCGGAGAAGGGCGCTACGGAGGCCACATCCTGCCCGAAGGGAGGTACCATGTGGAGACACTGATATGGACTGACCCAGGCCTGGGGCAGTACTACATACGACTGGACCCTGGGGCAGATCCTACCTAGGAGTAGGGAGGAGGGCTGCCAGCAGGGCCTGACAGAGAGCTCTGTCAAAGGGAAGACACGGGTTTACCATGAGGGAAACCTTACCGTGGAAGAATACACGTATGGGATTACCCGAAGGGAATCAAAGCCATACGGACACCTAGCCGAGTACAGGGGCTGACCGGAGACCCGGGCGAGCTAGCACAAGTACTGGGCCTGGCGTCAGACTGCTCCGCCCAGTCTGACTGCCGGGGGTGCTGGAGGAACTCCACCAGGGTTCGCCGTCCGGGGAACTGAACCGGAGGAGAAAACAGGCGCTCGTATCCCCGGGTGAGGGGGAATGGCGCAGCAAGCGTGACACCAGCCAGTTCTTCCGCCACTTACCTGTTACCCAACACACGGGAAGAAACTGGCTCAACGCAGAGACTGTAGAATCTCGCGAAGGTGTTCGGTGTCGCCCAGCCCGCAGCTCTACAGATGTCTGCCAGAGAGGCGCCGTGCGCCAACGCATAGGAGGAGGCAACACTCCGTGTGGAGTGAGCCCTCACCCCCATGGGGCACGGCTCGCCTTGGGATTGGAACGCCAAGGCGATGGCATCCACTATCCAGTGGGCCAACCTCTGCTTGGAGACAGCCTTCCCTTTCTGCTGACCACCGTAACAGAAAAGGAGCTGCTCAGAGCTTCTGAAGCTCCGGGTGCGGTCCACGTATATGCGCAATGCTCTTACGGGACACAGCAACGCCAAGGCTGGGTCTGCCTCCTCCGAAGGCAGTGCTTGCAGGTTCACCACCTGATCGCGGAAGGGCGTGGTGGGAACCTTGGGCACGTATCCAGGCCGGGGTCTCAGGACAACGTGAGAGTAGTCCGGCCCAAACACAAGGCACTCTTCGCTCACCGAAAATGCTTGGAGGTCCCTGACCCTCTTGATGGAAGTGAGCGCGGTCAGGAGCGCTGTCTTAGCCGACAGGTATCCGCTACTTACCTGTTCCCTTAGCTCAACTGAGTCCAGCGGCTCAGAGGGACCCCTCTGAAGTCCAGCCAGGACAATAGAGAGGTCCCAGGAGGGCCTCAGGGGTAGCCTAGGGGGATTCACCTCCTGGCACCCCTCAGGAACCTCACGATGAGATCATGCTTTCCCAGGGACCGGCCATCCACTGCATCGTGATGGGCCGCGATAGCGGCCACATACACTTTTCAAGGTAGAGGGTGACAGCCCACGCTCCAACCTTTCTTGAAAGAAAGCACTACTCAAATCGTGCATCTTCGGGGGTCTTCTCGACAAGAAGAACACCAGTTCGCGAACAGACTCCACTTCAGTACATAGGCTTGCCTTGTAGAAGGAGCTCCAGCCTGAGTGATGGTCTCACCACCGCCTGTGGGAGACCACTCAAGTCTGCCGCGTCCCATCCAGGAGCCACACATGGAGGATCCAGGGTCTGGACGCGGGTGCCAATGGTGCCGAGCCCCTGAGAGAGGAAGTCCTTCCTCAGAGGAATGGGCCAGGGAGGGGCTGTCGCGAGGAGAATGAGTTCGGGAAACCAGGTCTGGGTGGGCCAGAACGGCGCGACCAGCAGGACCTGCTCCTCGTCCTCCCTGACTTTGCACAGTGTCTGTGCGAGCAGGCTCACTGGGGGAAATGCATACTTGCATAGAGCCCGAGGCCAGCTGTGTGCCAGTGCGTCCGTGCCGAGGGTGCCCTCGGTCAGGGAGAAATACCACTGGCAGTGGGAGGACTCGCAGGAAGCAAACAGGTCTACCTGAGCTTCCCTGAATCGACTCCAGATCAGCCGGATCGTCTCGGGATGGAGTCGCCATTCTCCGGGGAAAGTGAGCTGTCGTGAGAGCGCGTCGGCCGCACGATTGAGCTCCCCCGGAATGTGGACAGCGCGCAGCGATTTGAGCCGCGTGTGACTCCAGAGGAGGAGATGGCGGGCGAGCTGTGACATGCGGCGTGATCGTATACCCCCATCCGGTTGATATACGACACAGCCACAGTGTTGTCAGTACGGACCAACACATGCTTGCCTAACAGCAGTGCCGAAACTGCCGCAAGGCTAGATGCACTGCCAGCAGCTCTAGGCAGTTGATGTGCCAAAGCAGTCGAGGCCCGACCAGAGCCCCGAGGCTGCCTGCCCGTTGCATGTAGCGCCCCAGCCCGTGCTGGAGGCATCTGTTGTGACAACAATATGCCGAGACACTTGTTCTAAGGGCACCCCGGCCCGTAGAAAGGCAAGGTCTGTCCAGGGGCTGAAGGAGCGGCGACACTTCTGTGTGATGTTCACCCGAAGTGCACCGCGGCGCCATGCCCACCTCGGGACTCGGGAGTGCAACCAGTGCTGAAGTGGTCTCATATGAAGCAATCCGAGCGGCGTGACTGCAGCTACGGATGCCATATGCCCCAGGAGCCTCTGAAACAGTTTCAGCGGAGCCACAGTCCTGCCTCTAAGGAACTCAGGCAGTTCAGCACTGATTGGGCGCGCTCTTCCGTGAGGCGCGCCTTCATACTCACCGAGTCTACTCCACACCAAGAAAAGAGATTCTCTGCGCAGGGGAGAGCTTGCTCTTTTCCCAGTTGACCCGAAACCCCAACTGGCTAAGGTGCCGAAGCACCAGGTCCCTGTGATCGCACAACTGTTCTCGCGTGCGGGCCATGCTCGAGACAGTTGAGGATCCTGATGCCCACTTCCCGTAACGGGGCAAGGGCACCCTCCGCGATCTTCGTGAAGACACGGGCGGACAGGGAGAGCCCGAAGGGGAGGACCCTGTACTGCCATGCCCGACCCTCGGACGCAAACCGTAGGAACAGTCTGTGTCGCGGAAGGATCGAAACACGAAAGTAAGCATCCTTCAGGTCGATCGCTGCAAACCAATCCTGGGGCTGTATGCATTTGATCATGCGCCTGTGCGTCAACATCTTAAACGGGAGCCTGTGCAGGGCCCGGTTCAGGAGTCGCAATCCAGGATTGGTCGAAGACCACCGTCTTTCTTGGGTACGATGAAATAAGGGCTGTAAAACCCCTGCTTCATCTCGGCTGGAGGGACCGGCTCGATTGCATCCTTGCCAGGAGGACAGCAATCTCCTCGCGCAAGACAGGAGCATTCCGAGCTGCCACCGCAGTCTCGAGAACGCCGCTGAACTTGGGAGGTCGCCTGGCGAACTGAATCGCGTAGCCGAGTCGAATCGTGCGCGTGAGCCAACGAGACGGGCTGGGCAGCGCAAGCCACGCCTCCAGACGCCGTGCAAGTGGCTCCAATGGCACAATCGACGTACCCGCAGTGGTGCAGCGAATGGGAGTAAGGCTGGTTGGTACAGAAGGCCCTGCGTTCTGACTCATCCTCGCAGAACTCCCTGAGTCCCTGTAGGGACTGGCTAGAGGTGCGTGGGGAAGCACTGCGTCCCCGAACCGCACTCTCTTGGCCGCTGGCAAAATGGGTCGCGGGTGAGAGTGAGGAGGCAACGCGTCGCACACTGTCGACCCGTGGACCTAAAAACTCGGAGGAAAGGGAATTGCTCTTACTTGATAATGTGGGTACCGCTGGCCCTTGAGCCAGCGGCGGAACAGAATGAATGATTCTCCCCCTGCCCTCCTTCGGGGGAAGGAGTGGCGCTGTCCTCGCCATCTCCTGAGATCAAGCAGGCTCCCACATCTCCGGGTTGCCTGTGTCAGGGCCGCTTTATCGCCTCTCTGGACGACATAGGGGCCAGCTGGAACACAGGGGGCGCCGCGCTCCTGCGAGAGGCTCGACGCGCCGGCTTAAGATTTAGCACGGGGCGGAGCCGTTACTTACCTGTTCCCTACTCTGGAGGGCACAGGAGGGCGCCCACGGCGACAAGCAGACTGTGGTCTTGCTCTGCGGCGGAGCGGTGCATCACGCCGGGGCAAGATGTGTTGCCACGGTCTGCGTCTGTACTGCCGAGGACTGCTGGGCACAGTCCTCGACAGTGTCGCCGAACAGTCAAGCCTGGGAGACGAGAGCGTCGAGAAAGCTCACTTTGTCGACGTCGCTCCTCTCAGCAAGGCAGAGCCATAGATGGCGCTCTTGGATCACACCTGTGGACATCGCCTTCCCGAGGGACTGCGCTGCGACTTTCCCCGCCCGTAGGGCGAGGCCAGTCTCTGAGCACAGTTCCTGCTTCAACCTCGGGTTGGTACTACCCTCGTGCATTTAATGCCTTGGCTTGGTGTGCACGCAGGACAGCCTTGGCATGCAGCGCAGAGGCGGCTTTGGCCCGCCGCACTGTAAGCTTTGGCCGCGAAAGCGGCCGTCAGCCTACAGGCTTTGGACGGGAGACGAAGACAATTCCTCCAAGTGGCGGCGTTTTGCAGGCACAAGTGCACTGCAACCGCACTCTCCACCTGGGGAATGTCAACGTACCCCGTAGCCGCCCTGCCATCGAGGGTAGCGAGGATGGAGGGGGCAGACGAGCCGCTTCTGGCCGTAAAAAGGGGCCGTCCACAACTTCATCAGCTCCTCGTGCACTTCCGGGAAGAAAGGAACCAGGGCAGGGCGTGGTCGCGAGCCACGGCCCGTGCCGAGGAGCCAATCACCTCACCGCGAGGGCTCGGGACTAGGAGGTGTGCACGCCTCCAGCCCCGATCTCGCGGCGGCCCGGGAAAGCACGGCCGTCAACTCTGGGTCAGATTCGGCGGCGGCCGCGACACCCGAGGGGTGCAGCTTCGCCGAATCTTCATCCTCAGAGGACGATTGCCCATCCACCGATGCCGCGATCGACATCTGATCCTCTATCAGCGCGCCGAATGAAACGCTGGGCACGCCGTGAGACGGCACAGCAGAATCACCGGGGAGCCGCACAGAACAGCTGCTGCGGGAGGAGTGAAAGGTCCGTGGGGACTGACCCGGCGGAAAGCTCTCACTGTAACCCTCAGATCGCCCAGAGCACTAGCCGATGGTTCTCTGCTGTTGGCAGAGAAGCCAGCGCGGGTAGTGACAGAGGGAGCCTCTCCCATCCCCGTGGGGAGAGAGAGGCGCGATCGCAGCGCTGCCATGGTTACACGCTCAGAACGAACGCATAAACCATCCACGAACGCAGCTTCAGTGCGCTGGATGCCCAGACACTGAAGACAACGATCGTGGCTGTCGATGGAGGATAGGAAACGACCGCAACCAAGAGGACACGGCCGGAACAGCGTCTTTAAAAAGACGTGAACCGACCGTGATTTTTGCTCTTTTAGGAAATCTGCTCTTTTAGTTGAAGTGCCCAGGGGAATCGCTGCAGACAGGGACACCGCTGTTCGCACCGTGACGCCAACCAGAACAGCTTCCAGACAGATGATGAATGGCTTTGTGGAGATCAACACGTTCATCCACTTGGCTCCGAAGCAAAAATCTGATCAGTGGATGCACCTGTCGCCTATTTATACCCGTGTGCACGGGGAGTGGCTCAGGTATGCAAAATCCACTAGCCAATTTTCATTGGCGTTTTCTCTTAGTCAGAGATGATTGGGGCTTCCAAGTAAATCCCCTTATGTCGTCACGACATAACTCGTAGTGACCGACAGATAGGGAACTATTGTTATTTACTAAAATTTTAATGAAATCATGAAATCTAAAATAAAATATAGAAATAAAATCTAATTCAAAATATTACTAAAACCACTATAAGTATCTCACTGATACTAAAATAACAGTGTGTAAGAAATGTAAACAAAATCATATAAATCAAAAACATAAATAAATAAAAAGAGGGCCACATTTAAAAAATAAAATAAAATAAAAATTATTTCATATTTCTTATCATTTTCTGTACAATTACGCATTTAGTAATCCATGATAAAACTTGCAGGATAAAGAACCAAAAGAAGTGGATTTTGTAATTACAGCCCACACAATTGAATTGCACATAAATTATTAGTCAATGCTTTTAATTGTAAAACTAAAGGCTTAGTTTGTTTGTTTAAATGCACTAGCACCCTACCTCCAATTAGCACGCTCCTCCCAGGCTGTGCGATGTCCTTCAGCTGCATGGTGGATGGTGGCTCGTCATCCACCGAGAGGGAAACCTGGAAACCTCCCACGCTAATGGCCACAGTGTGCCATTGGCCGTCACTCAGAGCCTGACCTGGCAGAGGAAGACACGGAGCGATGTTACGCCTCAAATGCTGCGCATTAATCAGAGTGAATGATTGACAGATCTGGGGTTTGTGCGCTGGAGCTCAACGAGTTAATCTGCATATGTCAGCCCGGCCGAGAATCCACTATTCCCCTTGAGAGGGACGTGCAGAGATTCAGTTTGCCATCTGCAATGGCAGCCTGCCAGGCAGCCACATCCAAAATTCAGTCGCCATACAGGTGTGCCTGCCAAAGAGTGTTTTACAACTAAAAATCCTGTTTGAAGTCTCGGTAAACGCTTTTAGGGTGAACGTACGCATGCAGGATTGGATTTGGTTCACATTGTTGTATGGCAGAGACGCAAATATGAATACAAGCTCATAACCTTGTATATTTATCCCTTGGAGGGTCTCCCCTTTCACATCTGTTGTTCTTAATTTAAGCTAATTATAATTAGACTAAAGGGGCGTTTGTATCAACAGCGGTTTGCAGTGACAAAACAACCGTTATATTTTCACTAAGAGTTGGCAAAGACGTCCATAGATGAAGTGGAGTGTGCATCAAAAAAAGTCAGTTTAATTATTATTATTATTATTATTATTATTATTATTATAACAATACAAATAATATTACTAATAATAGAAAAATATTTATTATTATTATTATTATTATTATTATTTGGATTACAACATTATTTAGTGGGTTTTTTTTGGATGAGGAGATAAAGATTTGGGCTGACAAGCAGAAGGTTGTAGGTTCAAACCCCACAAGATTCAAACTTCAGAAAGACACACATGTACACTAGTAGACATCTCACCGATGACTATATCAGAGCTTTGCAGTGCTGATCTGTGGTGTGTGAGTCTAAGCTGGCCGTGAACGAGAAGCAAAAGCAGTCTCTCCGACTCCCGCCTCAGCCAGGCCGACAGTAGCATCCCTTCCCGGTTCCATGTCCGGAACTGGAATGTCACCGACAGCGTTTCGGTGGCAGCGTCCGACGGAAGCGACAGGAAACTGCTGCTGGAGCTCAAGAAGGTGGTGGATACCAGTTGAGGCTGTGAGCAAGTAAAAGTCACGTTTCCCTGAAACGACAGGTTATAGGAGGGTTAAAATAGGGTTAAAAAATAAAATAAAATAAAAATCAGGAGATGGGAATGTAAAAGTATTTTTGGTGTAGTAAATATTTCAGTGTTTGCACAATGACAAACAATTTTCCCTAAATCTAAACACAAATCCATGCAGAAATATGTTATTTTCCTTCTTTGACAGGCTTTGCCCGCAGGCAGGCAGACTGAGCGACAGGGGAATAAACAGTAAGTCAAATGTCAGGACTTCGAAGACTGCAGGTCTCCACAGAAACAAAATAGGGGTCTGTTTTTAGACCAACAGTCCAATGGTACTGGGCTATATAGTGGACAATCCATTGATCCGTCTTTCTGTGTGGTCTCAGACAGCAAGCCACAACAGGACCGGCTCTGTCGGCCTATCGTATGGTGAACCGCTAGAGGAAAAAGAATGTGTCTGGATTTTTTAAGTAAGGAGGTGATGGAGCGCTAGCTAAACACAATCCAATAAAACCCCAAACACCACAGAAACACCTCCAGCCTGTGGTGACACACTTATTTAGTCTAGAAGGAAATACAACTGATTAAAGCCAACATGAAACAACATTTGCATTACCAATAAATATTATTTATTACTATAATAATAATAATAATAATAATAATAATAAAAGGCAACAACAAAAAGCAAAATAAATAAATAAATAGTTAATAGAAAACAGAAAACAGCATTCATATTTCCATAATTAAATATATCTAAGTTAAAGCTATATTCTGATTAATAAACAAATAAATTATTATTAATATTTAATAATAATAATATATTTTTAATTAAAGCCAACAACAAAAGCATTTGAATTCATGTTTTCCTATTTTCATAAAGAATTATTTAAGTAAAAAAGCAGCTGACAAACAAATAAACAATAAATATTTTTAACAATAACAGCTTTCATATATATTAAAATGTTTTTTTTCTTCTTTTTTCTAATATTTAATCATTGACTATATGTAATGTGTACTATACTAATGTTACAGTATAATTCAGAGCTATCAATTTTAAAATGTATTAGACTTTAAAATGTAACAACTTCTAATTTAAGTGAACTTAAAACAATCTTCACAAAAACCTATTATAATAAATGTCATATTTAGCTACCTGTGCCCTTCAACAAGTAGGAAATATATAAAAAAAGTCATAAAACATTCTAAATTAAATATAGATGAATCCTAAAAGCTACAAAACTTATTGATTTCCTTATTGATCTTTTTGGTTATTAGGCTGCTATTACTTTAAGAGCTGCCACTGCTTAACGTGATTCATTGTATTTTGGTAACTTCATGACTTAACTGATGACATAACTACTCGTCACCTGTGTCTTTACATCGCTCGTTTGACTAGCGCCTGTCGCTGAGACGAAGTGGAGTGTGCATCTGAAAAGTAAGTGTAATGTGGTCATAAAGACGTTCTGCATCTAAATAAACAATTCTTGTCAAGACAAAAAGAGACAGAAGAAGCATTTGTGAGTGGGTTGGCCAACCCTAGCTCCGCCCCTGCATTAATTGCGTTAACTATTTTTAATGTGTTAAACTGAAAGAATTAATCACATGAGTTAACGCACTAATTTTGACAGCACTAATTCAAATGCAATATAACAGAGATAAAAAAGGTCTTAGACTTTTTGACCCTATCCCAGACACAGTATATCCCACATATTCTCTGAAGCCCCACTATTATCATGCTAGTCGCTCAAGAGACACCATGCCTCATTGCCTGGCTCTAATTGGGCTCCAAAGGCCCCTTAAGAGTCTATATATTTGCCTCGCTGAAAACTTACTGCATAATTGAGAGAAAGAGAGGAGGTGTCCGTTGCGAAAATCTCCGAGGGTGGCAAGGACTAAGTGGGACTCGGTCCTCTCTGTCATTAGTACCAGAGTCCCGCTGAACTCCCTCCCGGTCCATTAAAGGATGCAATATCCAGCATGTGGGCCAGATTAATGGCTGCAGTGATTAGCTGTGCTCTGGTGTAGTCCACTGCACTGATGTGACATGATATGACAACCGACGACAAGCCATTACACATGATCACAGTGGGGAAACAGGCACTAACAATACAAGACCATAAGAATGGGAACTCGCAAAAGTTGCTTGATTTAGAGGACTGTGATTCCTCGAGTCTCAGAACTGGGAAAATGTGGAACACTAAAGCTGGACTGTTGATTTATATTTGGGTACAGTATCATATAAAATTATGTCATTATCAGGGATTTATGTCCAAATATTCCTACTAAAACAGCTGCTTAAAAAATAGCACATCTATCTATCTATCTATCTTAATTCTTTATCCATCTTTATATATTTAGTTCTATTTTTCAATGTCCATCTAGATCTCTAGCCATCTTTATCTACCCAGTTCTTTATCTACCTAGTTCTATATCCATCTATATCTATCAGGTTATATCCATCCATCCATCCATCCATCCATCCATTTCTTATTATATATCCATCTAGTTCTCCATCCATCCATTCATATCCAAGTATCCATCTATCTATTCATATCCATCTAGTTCTCCATCTATACATTCATGTCCATCTAAGTATCCATCCATACATTCATATCCATCTAGTTCATCATCCATCAATTCATATCCATCTAGTTCTTCATCCATCCATTCATATCCACCTAAGTATCCATCCATCCATTCATATCCATCTAAGTATCAGCCATCCATTCATATCCATCTAGTTCTCTATTCACCCATTCATATCCATATAGGTATCTTTCCATTCATTCATATCCATCTAGTTCTTCATCCATCCATTTCTTCATATCTATCTAGGTGTCCATCCATCCATTCATATCCATCTAGTTCTCCATCCATCCATCCAGCCATCCATCCCTTCCCTGAGTTATTGCTTTAATCTACAATTAAAAACCATATATTTATGGTTAATATCTCAATACAACCAAAACAATATGAAATAATATGGACATATGAACATCACACTTGTGGTGTAGTCAGATAAGCAAAAACATGCCATTAGACAAAGCCATCCCTCTCATTAAAACCCCTCCTTCATTTCAAAATGACTGTAATTTAGTCCCCAGACCTTTGGCGATGTGCAATTTCATGAGATATTCGTCAGCTGATCATTTATGAGGTGTAATCTAAGGCCAGAGCAGCTCTTGGAGACTGATTGCCCACCTTTTAAAATATATTTTAATGACACAGCTCTCAGCGCTGTGGGAATAATGTGGACAAAACCACAATTCATTCTCTTAAAAAGCTCCCTTGTGGTGCCATAGTATACTGGTGGCAGCTCAAAAAATCAAAATGGTACCATTTCACTCCCTGCTGACCAATTCAACAGAGAACTAAACCAGTGCTAAAATGCATTTCTGGAAAAATGCAGGTGAAAACGAATGAGAATGAAAATATAAATCAATCTTTTTACAAACACTGTTTTGTGCTCCAACAACCAAAATTCATCACAATCCACAGACTTGGCTGTAGAAAGTTCTGGCACCTTTCCATGCTGGTGCTATTAGGGAAAATCACTAAATACTCTGGTCAAGAACGTCCAGGTTACGTATGTAACGTCTCGGTTACATGTGTAACCCTCGTTCCCTGAAGGAGGGAACGGAGACGTAACGTCAGTGTGACTGACTAATGGGATCTCGCTCGAGAGCCCAATCATCTTCGAGTGTTAACAAAACAAGCCAATGACAGTTGGCGTGCGTGTTTCGCCACGCGCACCCCGCCCCGCAGCGCGGGTATAAAAGGAGAGCGCGTGCAAACGCACATCAGTTTTTCGCTGAGGAGCCGAGACTGTGTGCCCCGGCCGTACAGCGGTGGTACAGCAACTATGGCGACGGGACGTTACGTCTCCGTTCCCTCCTTCAGGGAACGAGGGTTACACATGTAACCGAGACGTTCCCTATCAGTCAGTCACGTTCGACGTAACGTCAGTGTGACTGACTAATGGGATCCCTTGGAAAACGCCATTATTGCTGACCCCGTCCAGTGCCCTGCGGAAGCCGGCAAGTCCCCCCACACCAGTTGGGACGGAAGATAGGACAGGACTTAGGCAGAGATGACCGACACTGCTGTTCCGTACAGTGGGTAAGGATAACACTGGGAAAGCGTACTCCAAGTAGGGGAACGCTACGGAAGCCACATCCTGCGTAAAGGAGGTAGCATGTGGAGAAGACATATGGACTGGCCAGGGGCAGTACTACATATGGAAGTCTCTGAGGTAGACTCAGCCAGCCTGGGGTGAGATAACTACACAGCAGAGACGGCAGAAGGTCTCTGCCAGGGAAAGACACGGGCTCACCGTGCGGGGAGCCGTACCGTGGAAGAATACACATGTGGGACCACCCAAAGGGGAATCGCTACACACGGGCACCTAGCCCAGCACAAGGGCTGACCTTGGGCAAACACACGAGTGCTGGACCTGGCGTCTGGCGCTCCGCCACGCCTGACTGCCGAGGGTGCGGGAGGAACTCCAACAGGGTTCGCCGTGGGGAACTGAACTGAGAAGCAACAAAAGCGCACGTATCCGGTCCATAGAGGGGAATGGCGCAGCAAGCGTGATTGACACCGAGCAGTGTCCCAGTGTTACTGGCCACCTGAGCCAAGTACACGGGAGGACACGGGCTCTACACGGAGATTGTAAAATCTCGCAAACGTGTTAGGTGCCGCCCAGCCGGCAGCTCTACAAATGTCTGCTATCGAGGCGCCTCGCGCCAATGCCCAAGAGGAAGCAACACCTCTTGTAGAGTGTGCTCTCACACCAAGGGGGCACGGTAAGCGCCGGGCCTGATAGGCCAAGACTATAGCCTCCACTATCCAGTGGGCAAGTCTCTGTTTGGAAACAGCCTTTCCCTTCTGCTGTCCTCCGAAGCAGACAAAGAGCTGGTCTGAGGTCCTGAAGCTCTGCGTGCGGTCCACGTAAATGCGCAAAGCGCGGACGGGACAGAGCAGAGCAATGGCTGGGTCTGCCTCCTCCCGGGGCAGCGCTTGCAAGTTCACCACCTGATCCCTAAAGGGCGTGGTGGGAACTTTGGGCACATATCCAGGCCGGGGTCTCAGGACAACGTGAGAGTGAGCCGGCCCGAATTCTAGGCACGAATCGTCGACCGAAAATGCCTGCAGGTCCCCCACCCTCTTGACCGAGGCCAATGCAGTGAGGAGCACTGTCTTTAACGACAGAAACTTAAGCTCTACTGACTGCAGAGGCTCAAAGGGCTCCTCCTTCAAGGCCGTCAGGACCGAGGGGAGATCCCAAGAGGGTACCAGATGAGGGCGCGGAGGATTTAACCTTCTCGCCCCTCTGAGGAACCTGACGACCAAGTCGTGCTTCCCCACAGACTTACCGTCTACTGCATCGTGATGTGCGGCTATAGCGGCGACATACACTTTGAGGGTGGAGGGAGACAGCCTTCGCTCCAACCCATCTTGCAGGAAAGAGAGCACGACCGCGATCGGGCATCTCCGGGGGTCTTCCCGGCGGGAAGAACACCAGTCGACGAACAGGTTCCACTTCAGCCTGTAAGCGTGTCTTGTAGACGGGGCTCTAGCTGAAGTGATGGTGTTTACTACCGATGGAGGTAGCCCATCTAGAACCTCCGCGTCCCGTCCAAGGACCATACGTGGAGATTCCACAAGTCTGGACGCGGGTGCCAGAGGGTGCCCCCTCTCTGAGAAAGGAGATCCCTCCTCAGAGGAATTTGCCAAGGAGGGGCTGTCGCGAGGAGCATCAGTTCTGGGAACCAAGTCCGATTGGGCCAGTACGGCGCCACCAAGAGGACCTGCTCCTCGTCCTCCCTGACCTTGCACAGGATCTGTGCGAGAAGGCTCACTGGGGGAAACGCATATTTGCGTAGGCCCCGAGGCCAGCTGTGTGCCAGTGCGTCCGTGCCGAGGGTCCCCTCGGACAGGGAGTAAAACAGCTGGCAGTGGAACGTGTCCGGGGAGGCAAACAGGTCTACCTGAGCGTCCCCGAAGCGTCTCCAAATCAGCTGGACTACCTCGGGGTGGAGTCGCCATTCTCCCGGAAGGGCGGGCTGACGTGAGAGCTCGTCGGCTGCACGATTGAGCTCGCCAGGGATATGAACGGCGCGAAGCGACCTCAGATGCTTCTGACTCCAAAGGAGGAGATGGCGGGCGAGTTGCGACAGGCGACGGGAGCGTAGACCACCTTGGTGGTTGATGTACGCAACGGTCGCAGTGTTGTCCGTACGGACCAGTACATGCTTGTCGTGTAGCAGCCCTTTGAAGCGGCGCAGAGCAAGCCATACTGCTAGCAACTCGAGGCAATTGATATGCCACTGCAACCGGGACCCTGTCCAGAGCCCTGCAGCTGCATGCCCGTTGCACATGGCTCCCCAGCCCATGGCAGAGGCATCTGTTGATACAACAACATGCCTGGATGCTTGCCCTAGGGGAACTCCTGCCCGAAGAAAAGCAAGAGCCGACCACGGGCCGAAGGTCTGACGGCAGGACGGGGTGACTGAGACCCGGTACGTGCCGCGTCGCCATGCCCATCTCGGGACCCGGTCGTGAAGCCAATGCTGAAGCGGTCTCATATGAAGCAATCCGAGCGGCGTGACAGCGGCTGCGGATGCCATATGCCCCAGGAGCCTCTGAAAGTGTTTCAGTGGAACCGCCCTCTTGCACTGGAAAGACTCCAGGCAGTTCAGCATCGACTGAGCACGCTCCACTGAGAGACGTGCTGTGAGGTTGACCGAGTCCAACTCCATACCGAGAAAAGAGATCCTCTGCACAGGGGAGAGTTTGCTCTTTTCCCAGTTGACCCGAAGCCCCAACCGGCTGAGGTGGCTGAGCACCGTGTCCCTGTGTTCGCACAACAGTGCTCGAGACTGGGCCAATATGAGCCAGTCGTCGAGGTAGTTGAGAACGCGAATGCCCGCTTCCCTTAATGGAACAAGGGCTGCCTCCACGACCTTGGTGAAGACACGAGGCGACAGGGATAGCCCGAAGGGGAGGACTTTGTACTGATATGCTCGCCCTTCGAACGCAAAGCGAAGAAACGGTCTGTGTCGAGGGAGGATCGAGACATGAAAGTACGCGTCCTTCAGGTCGATCGCTGCGAACCAATCGAACGGACGGATGCATTGAAAAATGCGTCTCTGCGTCAGCATCCTGAACGGGAGCTTGTGAAGGGCCCGGTTCAGGACGCGCAGGTCCAAGATTGGTCGTAACCCACCGCCTTTCTTGGGTACGATGAAGTACGGGCTGTAAAACCCCAACTTCATCTCGGCTGGAGGGACCGGCTCTATCGCGTCCTTCGCCAGCAGAACCGCGACTTCCGCACGCAAGAGAGGGGCATCCTTGCTCAACACAGAGGTGAACCGAACGCCCCTGAACTTGGGAGGACGCCGGGCGAACTGAATCGCGTAGCCAAGTCTGATGGTTCTCATGAGCCAGCGAGACGGCCTGGGGAGCGCTAGCCAGGCCCCCAGAGACCGTACAAGCGGGACCAGGGAAGCCACAGACGTACCCGCGGTGGGGCAGCGAAGTGGAGCACAGGGGCCCGACTCGGAAGGCAGTGCG
This sequence comes from Aspiorhynchus laticeps, assembly GCA_023376895.1. Lineage (NCBI taxonomy): Eukaryota > Metazoa > Chordata > Actinopteri > Cypriniformes > Cyprinidae > Aspiorhynchus > Aspiorhynchus laticeps. The sequence continues at coordinate 72,082,283 of CM041793.1, forward strand.
TTCCGAAGTGGGGCCTGAGTGCGCAGTGCGACACTTACCTGGCTCCAAGGCTGAGCAGGGGGTGCGGGAGAAGGCATCGCGTCCTCGGACCGGACCCTGCTGCTCATAGGCGAAAGGAGAGGGGGACGGGAGTGTGGAGACTGGGTCTCGTGCACTGCCATCCTCGCCCTCTTGGGACCCGGAGAAAAAGGAAACTGCTCTTTTTTTGAGGTTTTGGGTACCACTGGCTGGAGAGCCAGTGGCGGAACAGAATAAAAAGGGAACAAAAGATTCTCCACCCGGCCCTCCTCCGGGGGAAGGAGTGGTGCGGTCACCATCTCCTGAAGAGCAGGATCCAGAGACTCCGGGTCGCCCGTCTCAGGACCGCCGCTTGGCCTGGCGCTTCGCAGGTTTGGCAGGGGCAGAGACGGGCTGCGCCGCTTTCCTGCGGCCAGCTCCACGCTGTGGCCGTTGTGAAGGCTGCTGCTGAGGCCGAGCTGGAGCGGAGGTGGAGGCCGCAGGAGGGCGCGTTCGGCGACGAGCAGATGGAGGGGCTGCAGCCGGCGGTGGGGTGGAGACAGCAGCGGACCGCCGGGGCAGGATGTGTCGAAACGCCTCCGTCTGCTGCTGTGCGGCGGAGAACTGTTGGGCAAAGCCCTCCACCGCTTCGCCGAATAGGCCGGCCTGGGAGATCGGGGAGTCTAAGAAACGGTGTTTGTCAGACTCCCTCATATCCGCCAAGGTCAGCCATAGGTGGCGCTCCTGGACCACCAACGTGGACATCGTCTGACCCAGGGCCCGCGCCGTGACTTTCGTCGCCCGCAGGGCGAGGTCCGTCGCTGTGCGCAGTTCCTGCAAACCAGCTGGGTCAGCACCACCCTCGTGCAACTGCTTTTAACGCCTTGGCCTGGTGGACTTGCAGGAGGGCCATGGCGTGCAGGGCGGAAGCGGCCTGTCCAGCAGCACTGTAAGCCTTGGCCGTCAGAGCGGACGAGAACTTACAGGCCCTGGACGGAAGGCGTGGATTACCCCTCCAGGCGGCAGCGCCCTGCGGGCAGAGCTGCATCGCAATGGCGCGCTCAACTGGGGGGATCTCCACATACCCTTGGGCCGCCCCACCGTCGAGGGTGGTGAGGACGGAGGAAGCACTAGGCCTGTTTCGGGCAGAAAAAGGTGCCTTCCAAGACCTAGTCACCTCCTCATGCACTTCCGGGAAGAATGGAACCGGAGGCGGTTGCCGGCGATCGGCCTGCGCCCCCAGGAACCAATCGTCCAGCCTCGAGCGTTCGGGAGAAGGAGGAGGCCTCCAGTGCAGCCCGACGCTCTCAGCGGCCCGGGAAAGCATAGCAGTCAGTTCTGGATCTGACTCGGGCAACGCCACTCTTCCTGATGGAGGCAGCGCAGCCGAACCATCATCTCCAGAACCTAGCTCATCCCCCGATGCAGTGATCGACATCCTGTCATCTGCTGGAGCTCCGAACGAGATGCTGGGCCCCGCCCTGTCCGAGGACTCCACAAGCTCGCCCGGAAACCCCAGACGGTGCGATGCGCTAGAGGAGTGAGAGGCCCGCGGAGACGCACTCGACGGGGAAGCTCTCACTGTGATCCTCAAATCACCCTGACCATGAGCCGAAGTAGCTCTCCGAGAACCGGAGGAACTAGAACGGGGCATGACAAGGGGGATACCCCCCCGCTTGACGAGGAGGTATCTGGAGCGCAGCATCGCGATGGTCATGTTCCCACACAGAGAACATGAGTCATCCACAAGCGCTGCTTCAGCGTGCTGAAAGCCCAAGCACGAGACACAGCGATCGTGACCATCAGATGAGGCCAGGAAACGACCACATCCAGAAACACACGAGCGGGAAGCCATCTTTAAAAAGACGCCCGTCGCTCGTGGAGCTCTTTTAGAATTTGCTCTTTTTTTTTTTGAAAAGAAATGCTCTTTTAGAGAAAGTGCTGAAGCGCACAGGGAAGGTCGCGGCGTGACCGCAGTTGGAGAGCTGCAGCACGCCGTCAGAGAAGCAGCAGCACTGGATTGCAACCTCCGCTGACGCGCCGTAACACCAACACTGTAGCTGTAGCTGTCTGTAGACACTCTCAGAGACTCGCACTGAAAGGCTTGGCTCCGAAGCGAAAAGCTGATGTGCGTTTGCACGCGCTCTCCTTTTATACCCGCGCTGCGGGGCGGGGTGCGCGTGGCGAAACACGCACGCCAACTGTCATTGGCTTGTTTTGTTAACACTCGAAGATGATTGGGCTCTCGAGCGAGATCCCATTAGTCAGTCACACTGACGTTACGTCGAACGTGACTGACTGATAGGGAACCATGGTTCCCCGAGGGAACGAGACGCTGCGTCGAAAACACTATGGGAACGCCTTTCAGCGATATCAAGCTCTGAATCATATGTGTAATCAGTCCAATTGATGGCGAGACGTCAGGTGCGGGTGACGTCATGACCAGGAAGCTTAAAAGCACGTGAGGTGCAGCCGGCTTCAGCTTCCAGGAATGAAGCATAGCTCTAGTAGGGATGCCGGAAGTATGGCCCTGCGACGCAGCGTCTCGTTCCCTCGGGGAACCATGGTTACATATGTAACCTGGACGTTCCCCTTCAGGAACTCGAGCTGCGTCGAAAACGCTATGGGAACGAGATGTCCATGCCGCCAGACTTGCAAATCCCTGCCAAGTGTGGAAGAGCACAGCTATGGCAAGAGAACAGAGGAGCCTAGAGTGGCTCGCAAATCTAGGTCATAGAACCTGACGAAGGTGAGGGGCGTAGACCATCCCGCAGCGTTGCAGATGTCCTGCATAGGCACACCTGCCAGAAAGGCCTTAGAGGCCGCCACACTTCTCATTGAGTGAGCCTTGACCCCCAATGGTGAGGGGAGATCAGAGGACTCGAAGCTATAGAATAGCATCTTGATCCACCACATAGCGTAAGCTTCTCTGGCCGGAGGCCTCAGCCTCATCACACTGCGGAGGAAACGTGTAACCAGGGGGTCCTTGCCCACTGACTGACCACCAAGAGGGGCATGGTAGGCCGCTATAGCCGCCACGTAAACCTTCAGGGTGGAGTGGGTTAACCCGGTGGAGAAAAAAGCCTGCAAGAACTCCAGCACTGTACCCATCAGGCAGTTAACTGGGTCAAGCTGGCGGTCTCCGCATCATGAAGTGAAGAGTCTCCACTTCAGGGCGTACAGTTTCCTTGTTGAGGGAGCTCAAGATTGGAGGATGGTCTCAACAACCTCGGTCGAGAGACCAGAGACTACGAGTTGTGCCCCCTCAGGGGCCACACCCACAGCTTCCACAACTCCAGGCGGGGATGAAGGATCATGCCCTCCGCCTGTGAGAGGAGATCTCTCCTGACAGGAATCTCCCATGGAGAGCCGTCGAGAAGAGAAATCAGGTCAGAGAACCACACTCGGCCCGGCCAGAACGGGGCTAATAGCAAAATATGGACCCCGTCCCGGCACACTCTCTCTAGAACTCCCGGGAGCAGAGCGATCGGGGGAAAAGCGTACAGACGAAGCCTCGGCCAAGTCTGTAACATAGCATCCAGCCCCAGTGGAGCTGGATGAGTCAGAGGGAACCAAAGAGGACAGTGCGATGTCTGACGAGTCGCAAACAAATCCACCTGGGCCTGGCCAAAAACTCTCCATATCTGCTTCACCACCTCGGGGTGAAGCATCCATTCCCCGGGCCTCGGCCCCTGCCTCGACAGGATGTCTGCTCCCATATTGAGATACCCAGGAATATGAACTGCTCTCAATGAGAGAAGTTTGTCCTGAGACCACACAAGGATCTGGTGCGCCAGCTTGTATAAGGGGCGCGAACGCAGACCTCCCTGGTGGTTTATGTAAAAGACCACCGCTGTGTTGTCGGTGCGCACCAACACATGGCGATCTCTTAGGTCTGGAAGAAAGTGTTTGAGTGCTCGAAACACGGCCAGCATCTCCCGGTAGTTGATGTGCCACGTGAGATGGCGACCACTCCACAGACCGCGGGCAGGGTGGCCACTCATGACCGCTCCCCAACCGGTGAGGGACGCGTCTGTCGCTAGCAATACGCGGCGACAAGGAGCTCCCAGCACCAGGCCCTGAGACAAGAACCAAGGTTTCCTCCACATGTCTAAGGCACGTAGGCATCGCCGCGTGACCTTGTCAGGCGAAGCGTGTTTCCCCTCGGGGAGAACCCCTTGGTCTTGAGCCACCACTGTAGGGGTCTCATGTACAGCAGGTCAAAAGATATCACGTTGGATGCAGCTGCCATCAGACCCAGCAGTCTCTGGAACTGCTTGACAGTGAGTGACTGGCCTTCTCTCACTCTCCTGACTGCCGTGAGGATCGACTCGATCCGAGCAGGGGACATACGTGCCTGCATCGTGGTCGAATCCCACACCACGCCCAGATAAGTGATTCTCTGTACTGGAGAAAGCACACTTTTCTGGCGTTAAGTCTTAACCCCAGCTCTTTGTGAGCGAGAACGACATCTCAATGCCGAACCGCCATCTGCTCTGATTGAGCTAATATCAACCAAATGTCGATGTGGTTGAGTATGCGGATGCCCTGGAGTCACCGAAGAGCCAGCACAGCATCCACATACTCCGTAAAAGTGCGGGGTGAGATTGCAAGGCCGAAGGGAAGAACCCGATATTGGTACGCTTTGCCCCCAAAGCAAACCTCGGGAACTTCCTGTTATGGGGAAGGATGGAGATGGGAAGTATGCATTTTTTAGATTGATCGTGACAAACCAGTCCTCGGACCTGGTCTGAGACACGACCTGCTCGAAGAGAGCATCCTGAACTTCGGTCACATGACTGAGCGGTTCAGTTGACACGGATCTAAAATAGGACGCAACCCTCCATCCTCCTTGGGAACAATGAAGTACCGGCTGTAGAACCCGGACTCTCTGTCAAGAGGAGGGACCACCTCGATGGTCTCCTTCCTCAAGAGAGCATTCAATTCTTGTTCCATTACCAGAGCCTGCTCGGGACGCATTAGTGTGGGAATGACCCAGTTGAAAGGTGGCGGCGGAGTACCGAACCGAAGCCTCATTCTACAGTGTGCAGGACCCATCGAGACACATTTGGCAGTAGTTTCCACGCTGCCAAATAGCCTACTAAGGGAACCAGTCTCTCAAGACTGGCCTCTGGTGTGCTTAGAGCTGCTAGCTCGGTGCCCTGAAGCGGAGGACCGGCAGGGGACGGCCGCTCTAGCTGCTCTAGAGACCCCCGAAGGGGTGGCGAGTCTCTCAGTTCCGCTACGTTTCCGGGCGGGAGAGACTGAGAGAAGTGCTCGCTGGAGACCGCTGCGCCCTGGAACACTGGCAGGGTTGGTAGACCGATCTCCTGAGGGCACTGAGGAGAGACGGGCACCGTGTAATGCGGTGTACCCCGCTCTTCCCCAGAGGGGCCTGCCCTCATAAGTCCTGTGCCATGGGCATCAGGACTGCCTCTGAAGCCTTCTATGAAAATGACGGTCCTCAGACCCACGTCATCTCCTAGGAAGACTAGACTGATAGAACCAGAGTCTACTCAGGTAGGACCCATTGAGACATGCTTGGCAGGGGCTCCCACACTGCCGGGTGACCTACTAAGGGGACCAGTCTCTCAAGACTGGCCTCTGGTGCACTTAGAGCGGCTAGCTCGGTGCCCTGAAGCGGAGGACCGGCAGGAGACGGCCGATCTAGCTGCTCTAGAGACCCCCGAAGGGGTGGCGAGCCTCCCAGCACCGCTACTTTTCCGGGCGGAAGAGACTGAGAGAAGCGCTCGCTGGAGACCGCCGCGCCCTGGAACACTGGCAGGGTTGGCAGACCGATCTCCTGAGGGCACTGAGGAGAGACGGGCACCGTGTGATGCGGTGTACACCGCTCTTCCCCAGAGGGGGCCGGCCCTCAAAAGCCCTGGGCCATAGGCATCAGGACTTTCTAGCCGAAGACTATCCAGTGAGAATGACGGTCCGCAGATCCGCCTTCTGCTAGAAGCCTTCGGCCCGGGAGCGCCACTCTGACTCCAAAGTTCTAGGGAGTACGAGAAGTGACGTTTCCCAAATGAGGAGCTGGAACATGATTGGGGCTGCTACCGCCCAGCAGCCCCTGCTGACCACCTCAACCTCCTCGGAGGAAGAGAGGTAAACATAGTGCTCTCACTCGAGAAATTATCCCAAGATGCTCCTGTATAGTAATATATATATATATATATATATAATATATCTACTTCCCATAGTCAGATGAAATACCTCATTTAATTCCTCAAATTAAATGCAGCAAAACAACCAGACAAGTAAACACGGTCTGATGTGAAAAGATTCAATATAATGAACTGAGAATGACCGTAATGCACGCGTTGCCTCGGCAACACGCGAGCCACTCGGATGAAAAACAATACCAATCTCCTCGGAGAAAGATAGCTCAGCAGTGCGCTCACACAAAGGGGGAAGAACCGCAGCGCGGGCTTCCGTACTCCGAGCGAGCACTAGATCTGGGGAATGCAGGTGGAGATAGGGCGAGCCCGTCTCCAACCCGTCCGCCAGATCCATGTGCGATCCCCGCGATCTCAATCGCCGCCGTGCCTCAGCAGCAGCGGGACCAGAACCGCGAGATCACAGACATAGCGTGCCCGGCGGGAGCGCTACATATTGCAGCGGGGCAAGCACAATCAGCCTTTTTTCTCGAGAGAGTTGACTGCACGAGCTGCGTTCCGCTGACATGTTGCTCATAATGATATTCGTTCACAATATGCTTATGCAAACAATATGCTTGTGCAACTGCTTTATGAAAGCTCATCGACGCCTCCATGTCCACCTCCTCGGAGGAAGACAGGCAGAGCATCGCCCTCTCTCCGAGGGGAAGAAAACCACGGGGCGGGCTTCCGATCCCAGAGAGCGGGCGCTGGATCTGATGGGAAAGGAAGAAGATAGGGACTCGCCCGTCTTCATTCCCGCCACCTGATCCATCTGCTCAAAGAGAGCTTCGGGGAGCGAAGCATACGCAGTGGAAGCCGCTCACAATGCGGGCAGTCGACCCCCTCGAGAGCCGACTCTGCGTGCTTTGCTCCCAAGCAGACCACGCACAAACTGTGTGTATCCCCACTTGTAATGTAGCATGAGCAGGGAGACACACAATCTATAACGTGAACTGCTTTCTTTCGCCCTTATGTTTTGTCTTTGCCTCGGCTTTAGACACACGGGAGCTTTATATGTTGCTGGACTTGTAACTTGACAAACAACATTAAATAAGACTCACAGAACATAGATCGTGACTGACACACACAGAGAGCTTTGCTGAATGACAAAAGCTGAAGCCGGCTGCACCTCACGTGCTTTTAAGCTTCCTGGTCATGACGTCACCCGCACCTGACGTCTCGCCATCAATTGGACTGATTACACATATGATTCAAAGCTTGATATCGCTGAAAGGCGTTCCCATAGCGTTTTCGACGCAGCTCGAGTTCCTGAAGGGGAACCATCCATCATGGATAGGATAGGATGGGACGGGATTGCTTATTCATCAAGACCTGTGGAATTTTTTTCTTATTTTATATCTTTTTCATGACCCTGACAACAATAATAACAAATGTATGAGATGATCAATAATAAATGTACAAGATAAACATCCTTACCACACTGTAGATCTGAGGTTTGCGTCGTTTGGCTAAGTCGATGATGTTGACTCCGTTGTAGTAGAGGTTCTCCATACATCCATGGAAGTTTTTCCGCATGAACGTGCCTGGTTTTCCGGGAAGAGGGATTCCTCCAAAGCTGAGCTTTGTGAAATGAATGGGAAAACAACAGTGATGGAGAGGTTTTACAACATAGCGGGAAATGTATCCAATAATTAGTCAAGTGATTTGGCGCATGAGGTGTAATGCTCTTAACTAATCAAAATTACATGATTAAGGTCACCATGTTTCTACTCTATAAGCCAACATGTTACAGGTAGACTTGGTTCAATTTGCAGATTTTTATGCACTATTTTTAAGGTGAAATAAAATAAAATAAAATAATATATTATTATTATTATTATTATTATTACTACTACTTGTAAAGCATATTTCATAAAATCCTCTTCGAAATGCAACAATATAAACAACAAAAATGTATTATTCTTGTTCTTCTTATTATTATTATTGATACTTGCATAGTGTATTTAATAAATTTCTATTCAAAGTGCAACATACTGTAAACAATTTGCTGCACTTCTTTAAAATATAAAATAAAATTACTATTACAAATAGTAATTCGCTTCAATGCACTTTAAGGTTTAGCTTATACAATGTGTACGTCATTAAATAATAAATAATAATTTATTAATATATTTTACATACATTTTACTACCATATTTCATAAAATGCTCTTCAAAACGCAACATATAAACAACATAAATAGACACCGTATATACAATTAAGTTAAAAGGAGATCAAAAAAGAACAGAGCTGACTGAATTGTTAATTGTCTACAATTATTTAATTTGAATTAATAATAAATAAATACATGTATTCAAGATCCCATAAAGTAATACATATTAATTAAATATAAAGTAATAAATTAAATATATTAGAAATTGACTCTAAGTAGGACTCATTGGAGAAAAAAACATTGTCCATAATGGCACATCAAATCTGTTTTCCTGGAAAAGACTAATTTTTTAATAATTTCTGATATCCTAATATATGCTAAAAGTAACGTGACCTCAAACCTAACAGCAATGGACTAAAAGCTGCAAAACTTGGGGTCTTTCATAAAAAAAAAAAAAAAACTAGTGTTAAGGATCTCTATATGGATCTGCTAATAAACTGTGCAAAAAAATGCAATAAATAAAACAATGTAAAGTAACCAAAATCATTCTCACCTCATAATCAACTTCCAGCGAATCATCCAGCCCACCCGTCCTCACGTGTTTGGTTAGTCTGTCCACGGTGAAGTTGATCTGTTTGTTAAATCGCTCGATCAGGACGGAATGCCAGTGCTGGTCGTCCAGAAGATTTCCCAGAAACACAGAGACATGGCCGCTGCTAGGGTGCGTCTTAGCATCGTCTTGAGAGAAAAAAGAGATTTTTTTTTAACATATGAAAGTATTAAATTATATTTTAGTGTCATCTTTTATGTTCTTCCTTAGTATATCCATTTTTTTATGTTTGAGAAATTTACTAATGTCATACTGTGCAACAGTCTTATTTTTATATACTATTATAGTATTTATTAGTATTTTGCATTAGCTTTTATTTTATATTTTCAGTATTAATTTTATTTTTATTTTTAGTTTAAGTTTTAGTACTTTTATTTAGAGTTTTTATCATTTATTAGTTTTTGTTTTATTTTTCTATTTCTATTTAGCGTTATTATTTTCAGTTTTGCTAATTTTAGCACTCCAACTTGCCTTTTTTTCAGTTTTCATCCGTTTTTATTTATTTCTTTTTTTAGCTTTTCATATAATATTTAGATCTTATTTTTTATTTTAATTAGATCAATTTTTTATAGTTTTAGTTTTAATCTTATTTAACAATACCAACACTTACACAGGTGCACATAAATACCATTTATATCATGCTACTAAATGAAACCAAATTAAAATGTTGTCAGAAGCAAACATTTTATCAGTTTCTAATTATACAACAACTTTATAATGGGCAACCTTAGAAAGAAAATTATCAAACGGTCTCTTTTTCAGCACGTTTTCAAAACGAGCCATAAATAGCTTAGGAAAGGTGTGCCTTGTGCCGTCTCCTCTGTTTGATCCTTCTGAACTTCCTGGAAAGAAACCTGCTGTATTGATGATAAAAGAACAGAAAGAACAGCCTATCTTGACAAAGTGAGAGAAGCCTGTCAGGAACATTTTCAGCTCATATTTCACCACAAAATCAAAGGAAAAAAATATGAAATTATATTTTGCATAAAGAAAAGTAAGCTTATTTTTAGCACCATTAATATTCGTTGAATTGTCACATTACTTGCATGTCAATTAAGCACTTTTTTTTAATAAATGAGAAACACCAAAATAATGGTGTCAGTGAATTTGAGAAAAAACGTAAGTAATATTTGTCATGAAAATTGTCTCACAAAGCAAATTTCTAAAAAATATATATTAATAATATGCTTCATTTTCTTTAAGTAATTAAATCCTTTTCTGATTTTGGAGCAAAATATAAAACACATTATAGTAAGATTTATCCATGAAGGAGACAATATACGGCATCTGAAATTAGCTTTGAGAGCTTTTTGTGGCTTTCAGATACAGGATGAATGCAAATGTAAAAGAAAATCATTGTCCTGATAAACAGCATCAACATCATCTCGGTTCGGTATACTTAGCAATCAGAGCTCACCGCCGCTCTTAGCGTAACGTGCAACTTATTCCATCTGACTGCTGGTGCTAATTGAACACGAGGCTTGGAAAGCGCTGGGACTCTACATTAGACTGCTCTTTGTAACAGCTCGATACACTTATATGTGATTACGCTGCATATTTGGCCTCTTGATCAAATCTTTGTTTCACAACTGCCTCTCATATGATTACGGTAAGATGCCATGATTGTGTCTGTGAACGCTTCCTCTTGCTGCAGTGATAGAAGAGATCTACAAAACCCAAAGATGCGGAATTAACCTAACAAATTGCTTTGAATCTCTCCAAAATGGGTGTTTTGTGGCTTTTAGTCCACATATATTAGATCTGAGGATAATTTGAATGTAGTATACACTTAAATGTTATTTTGTGCAATTTGCATACTATCTTTCATGAATGAAAACACAGATATAGTCCCTGGATGCACGAAAGCAAAATTATTTGCAAAATTGAGATGTGCTCCTAAAAATCACATCACCATAAAAGCAATAAAATAATTAAAATAAAATCTTTCCAAGTTTAAAGAAATGGAATGTGCACAATAGTTGACCTGAAAAAATAAAAATAAAAATGCAAATGTCTGCATTAGCGCCCCCAATTCTAAATCTGAGAATGCATTACAAATATCTGGCACAATTCTGAACATGAAAATGCATGAAATCCAGCTTTATCAAAGCATTTGTGGCCACAAGTTTGCATAGAGTACATTTCAGGCCTTCATTTTGAGTTTAAAAGGCTATAGAGAGCTCTCACTCACCCAGATTGATATGCAGGGCCAGTCGGCCCTTATGTAGCTCTAGGGTGATGTAATCACCTCTTTGTCCCTCTCCATGCACAAGGACCCCCTCCGCACGCTGGCTCTTAAACCGTAGAGAGATGACATCTTTCACAGTGCTGGTGGACTTCTGATTAAACCGGTAGAGCAAAGAGCTCCTGCCGTTGAAGTCTGCAACATCTGACTCTGAGAAATGGAAGGGAAAAAATAATCCATCATGGTCATAATTACTAAGCAAGATAAACCTTATTTAGTTTCTTTAAAATATATATACACACACACACACACATATATATATATATATATATATTGTACAAATTATCAGTAAAAATAAACAGTGTTTGCTTTCACATTCTTTTATAAACACAAAACAAATAAAATAAGAAAAGCAAAAGAAAAAAGTAAAGTAAAACAAAGTACAAAGCACAACAATTTTTATTAATAAATAAATAAATAAACCAAAGCACAACAAGACAAAAATAACACAATAACAAAAAGCAATAACAGAAAGCAAAACAAAAACAATAGCAAAAACAAAGCAAAGAAAAGCAAACAAAACAAAACACACACAAAAAAGCAAAACAAATCAAAACAAAAAAAGCAATGCAAAGTGAATCAAAGCAACAAAAATAAAAACAATGGCAAGCGAAACACCAAAACAACACAATGACAATGAAAAGCAAAACAAAACTATAGCAAAAACAAAGCAAAGAAAAGCAAACAACAAAACACAACAAAAACAAAAAAGCAAAGCAAAACAAAAAAAAACTAAAACAAAGCAAAGTGAATCAAAGCAACAAAAATAAAAACAACAGCAAGCAAAACACCAAAACAACACAACTATAACAACAACAACGACAACAAAGTAAAGTTAAAATAAAATAGCTCTTGAGCTCTATAGTAAAACACTATCAAAATAAAAAAAAAAATTGAAAAAGAACCAGAATGGTACACAATAAGACCTGTCTTAAGAGTTAGAGTTCGTTTATTTTATCTTATTACCTTCTTAAAAAACTTGAATTGAAAGAATTTAAAGAAATATAAAGCCTGTCTCGAAGCAACCCTTCAAAACAAATGCTACCCTAGCAGTAAAAGGCAGAAATGTGGATTTCGACCCGGGCTCAGAGTTCAGACATTTTTGCTCTCTTTCTCCATCTCTCTCCTCGCTGGACGCCAGAGTGCGAGAGACTGAAGCTAACTAGCCGTGACAAGCAAAGCCTCGCAAAGAGCTCGGAGCCGTCTGCTGAATATAGAACTAACACAGAGGGTCCAGGAACATCAGCAAGAGCAATGAGGCTGAGTTAGATGAAGTGGGGAGATCAGATGAGAATGTGTTTGATTTTCGTTTTTTGCACAAGTTGCCGTTTTGATGGAGGTGCAATGCGTGGCAAGATGGAACGATAAGAAAATATAGCTTTATCTCAAAGCCATTCAATCAAAGAGGCACAACAATAATCACCAAATAACCATAGAAGTTATATAAATGATGACCTCAAGAACTGAGAGGATAGAAAGAAGAGAAGTTGAAAATACTGCCAGGTTTAAGGGGGAAAAAAACTAATGCCTATTGTATAATCCTTCCTGAGGGGAAAGAACAAAAACAATGAAGTTCAAACTCGCAACTGCATCTGAACTCAGCCAGACGGCTCGCTAAACACAACACACAGTGGATTCACGTCATGATTGAATAATTTATTATTTAGGATTGTAGATGGCAAAATAAACTTATATTTTCTGTATATCTTACTGCCTACATGAAATCTGGGTCCAGAGAGATGAGAATAAAGTCTAAATTGACAGGTTACTCATTCAACGCTGATATTTCTTACTCATTTCTTACATATTTTTTACGTATTTAAATTTTGTTAACTGAAATAATGCTGGAATAAAATCTAAATATTTAATAATGTAAAAAAAAAACCTACAAAGTAAAAGATGAAAATTAGAAATGCTGCCTTGGCAACTAACTGAAAAAAGTTTTCATTGAAGCACTAAAATCACAAAATAATTAAAAACTAAAGCAGCAATAAAAATAAGTTGAACCTAAATACTATTTAAAAGACTAATAAAAAATGACAAAAGCACATAAAATAAAAAAACAACTATAATTAAAAAAAACTATAAATAAACGTTAATTTAAAATATTAATAAAGACTATAATTATACATAAATAATATTAATATAACAATGGATACAATCAACATCAGATGGATTATTTAGAAATATGGAAAATAAGTGTTTGGGATTGATATTCAACACTGACTTCACATGTATTTGAAATATGCTTTGTAATTTGTTGTCTTTTTGCTGTTTATTTAATGTTACTGATGATGGCCTTTAAATATGTCAAAGGATTAAAATGATATAAACTGCAATAATAATAATAATAATAATAATAATGAAATCAGCAATGCTGATCTTGACTACCTATTGTATCAGACTGAAAAGAAAATAAACACATGCCAAATTTTAAATCTTTTTGTTTCCAAGAATATTCTCAATCACTCAGCATGGAAAATGTGGGTGAAAAATGTGTATATTCTGTTTGGGCCTGCTTATTGCTTAAGAGACACACAAAGTTGTCCGCAAACTCAGAATTAGACCTCACTTTATCTGTGGGTCTCTTGGTGGCATCAACACAGCGGTGCTCCAATGTGAATTAATGACTGTACAGACACACACACTTATGCTCTTGCTACACACTCCCCATTTTAGACATACATACACAAACAGTTTATACCACGAAGCCACGGCCTTAAATTGCAGTTAGCAGCAGAGGCACTTGACAGATTTAAAACTAATTGACTTCAGGAGCATTTCAGCAGTGCATGAATAAGGCCAAAGCACCACCGAGGACGTCCGGTTTATCCCACAGAAGACAAATATGAATAGCGGGAGACCATGTGTTATACTGAACGTGTGCGTTCTCTTTTATTTTTTTAAGACTCAGACATGTTTGAATTCACTTTACCCCCCATTTGCTACCACATTTTCTGTTTTCCCCCTTACATGTTTGTCCTCTGTATTTCTTCCCTGGAGTTCAGTTAGCATACATGTTCATATGTCCTTTGTGCTAACATTGAGCGCTGCTGTGTGAAGCCATTGTATGTTTGGCGCATACTAGCGCAGGGCTAATTATATTACAGATCACTAATTCACTGCTTGATTCATTCACGGCTCTTTTGGAATGCAAGCTGAGTTAATGTTAATGCTAACCTATGGGATCATTTTCCCGCCAAAAGTATTGCAGTCACGGATAAAAAAATAACAAGCGTGAAATTTTTTTTAAAAACGCAAGTAAAAATATATTGCACAAGATTTAAAAATGAAAGCAAAGTTTTCAGAATAGCAAGCAATGGTCACGAATCGAAAAATAATAAGCGTAAATAAAAAAATGAATAACGCATTTTTAAAACTAATAAGCATGAATCAAAACTTTAAACACATTTAAAATCATATTGCAAAAAATTGAAATATTAATGCAAAATTATCTGACTTTCGCACAAAATCATGTTTTCCTTGGTTATATTTCTCTGTTTTTCATAAATTTTCTGGTCATATTTTTATTTTTTGTATGCTTATGCTGTTTTTCCCTTCGTGCTTGTTTCCATGTTCTGCGCTTGCGTTCCCAAATGTTGCGGTTAGAGTTTCATGTAAATCAGCGCGGGCTCAAGCGTCTTCATTGGTCCACTAGTTCTCGATTGACAGCTCCTCCTCAGCCAATCAGTCGAAGAGGGGCGGTGACGTCACTCCAGTGCGCCTCATTAGCTGCCGATGCTCAGTGTTCTGTTCACTTGTACAGGTGAAGATGGATTACTGTCAGCTGGGAAACATATTTCCATACAGGACACTGTTATATGTGTCTGTCTGTCACTGCTATACGCCTGCCTGGCGATCCGTTAACGTTAAATGAGCCGTCCTATGACCCGTCGTGGTTATATTCACCTGTATTTATTCGCCTATATGGCCACATCGCAAAAGGGAGCAGCCACAATATGCACCGGCCTCGTGAAGTCACCGTTATATGTGTCTTGCTCGCCCATACCTGACTAATAATAAGTCTTATGGTTATTACTGTTAGGAGAGGATAATATGAGTAAGAGTAATACATCCCAGTCACAATTGTTTAGTTAGCTGTATATTGCTCATGTGGGCAATATTTATCTTTTTTTTTGTCATGTATTGTTTTTTTGTAAACAGCTATTTGCAGCGTTTTCTTTCATGCACAGTATGTAATTGATAAGGTTGATGGTTTTGTAAGATTTATCACATTTTGTGTTACACTGAGATTAGAAAATGACATACAATTAAGCAATATCACATGAGGAAGAGTGTGTTCCCCGAATATCAGCTACATTGAAAATCTTTATTGAACTGTAGTATAATCAATATAACAAGAAGGAACATTTGAGTGAGTTTAATATTGTAACTATTTTCTCATTTTGCTCTATTTTGATGAAGAGTCCAAACAAAGCCACAGCAGAACAGCACCTACAAGCAACACACAGCAGCTTTCATATTGAATGATTCACTTTATTCCTCACTGAATGAATCTGCCGTTTGAATGAATGATTTAATGTCTTACTCTAAAGATCCTTGCCGCCACCTGCTGGCTGTTTTACTTTCATATTGTTGCTGTATTGTAACTTTATATATTTAAAACATTAATATGATAGTGTTATGCAATTATATATGTAACTTGTTGCATATTGTGTTTATGTAAATAAACACAATATACAAATGAATCTTATGCAAATGAATCATTGTGTATATCAAATCCACCTGGCATCTGTAACTGTCTCCTCTGTAACACTATCGCTTTCATTGATCAGTAGTCAAATCTAGCCTAGTCAATGCAAAAACATTACATTCATTCATTCATAATTAATTTACCAATTTACTCATTTAACATTAATGGATCGCCAGGCAGGCGTACAGCAGTGACAGACAAGCACAGATAACAGTGTCCTGTACGGAAACATGTTTCCCAGCTGACAGGAATCCATTTTCTTTTTTTTTTTTTTTTTTTTTTTTTTTGGCCTGTCAGTAGCACAGATAACATATGACAGTACATATGTGTGGCTATGCTATCATCATTCACAGCCTTTTTTTTCTTTTTCTTTTTCTTTTTTTTTTAATTAAATATATTTATTTTTTTATTTTTTTTTATTTTTTATTAATTAATTAATTTAACTTTATATACCCTTTTACTTAACCACACTGTGACAGACAAGACCAGGGGACAGAGAAAACAAGAGAGAGAAAGAAGAAAGAAGAAAGGGAAAAAAAAAACAAAAAACAAAAAAAAAACAGACAATTTGCTTTGATACCTGCTGACAAAAAGAGAAAACAACAGAAGAAAACAACCGAAGACACAACATCAAAGAGACTGCAGCAACAACCAACATCTGTATGAATCACAATAAATTCTAAATGTTAAATGTTATTGAGCAGCACACATAACTAATATTACAAAATAAGTTTTGAAGCAACAGCAGATCAAGACAATGTGTGTCTGTGAGCACCTGTTTTTATACCAATGTGAATGCTTGAGTGTACACCTGTGTGTGTGAGCGCGCTTGTGTTCATAAGGTTCCTCCATGTAAATGTTTAATCCATTTTCACCTGTACAAGTGAACAGAACACTGAGCATCGGCAGCTAATGAGGCGCACTGGAGTGATATCACCGCCCCTCTTCGACTGATTGGCTGAGGAGGAGCTGTCAATCGAGAACTAGTGGACCAATGAAGACGCTTCAGCCCGCGCTGATTTACATGAAACTCTAACCGCAACATTTGGGAAAGCAAGCGCAGAACATGGAAACAAGCACGAAGGGAAAAACAGCATAAGCATACAAAAAATAAAAATATGAGCAGAAAATTTATGAGAGCAGAAAAAACAGAGAAATATAACCAAGGAAAACATGATTTTGTGCTAAAGTCAGATAATTTTGCATTAATATTTCAATTTTGTGCAATATGATTTTAAATGTGTTTAAAGTTTTGATTCATGCTTATTAGTTTTAAAAATGCATTATTCATTTTTTTATTTACGCTTATTATTTTTCGATTCGTGACCATTGCTTGCTATTCTGAAAACTTTGCTTTCATTTTTAAATCTTGTGCAATATATTTTTACTTGCATTTTTAAATTTAACGCTTTTTTAAATTTCCACGCTTGTTATTTTTTTATCCGTGACTGCAATACTTTTGGTGGGAAAATGATCCCATACTAACCTGCCAGCGGTCTGACTTTGAGAAAGCACTAGCGTCTCTGTTATCAAACCCTATTACTGAAATACTGTGTGGTCAGCACCGACTTATCATGTTTGATCAACACGGTAAACCGAGTCGGCCCCATTGGTGTCACATTCCGCCCTATCTCACGAAATTAACGTTTAGAGAATAAACATGGTGGTGATAGGTCGGCGAGTCAGGCTTTGAATTGACAATCGGTCTTGCTAGTGCACAGACTGCAAATAAAAAGCACCTGAGGAGAGACTGAGAGAAAGGAACAAGGAGGGAGTAGGGGAAGGAAAAAATAAACAAAACGAGCACTAGCAAGCCTGCATTATAAATATTTAAAGCACAAGGCGCGTGGTGCTGGCTTCCCTTGAGGTAACCGATTGATTGTTACTCTGCACTTTGACACCCAGGGAAGGCAGGTCTAAACCAACTCAACCTGACTGCAGTAAAACAACATTACAGTGAACTAGCCAGACTAGCTGAACTTTTGCCCTTATGAAAATTAACCATGGTTTTACCACAAATAAAACCAAAAATCACGGTTACTATCGTTAAACTGTGGTAACTACAAATTAACCATTGTTTTGCTACACTAATCATAGTTTAACCATGGTATTTGTAAAAAAAAACTCTGGTTATACAAATGGAAATCAATAAGCCAAAAAAACTGGTTACTACACTTTTACTATAGTAAAACCATGGTTAATTTTCATAAGGGTGAAACCACAGTTTTCTTCCTACAAGCCATGTCAGTACAATTGTATGTGCAAGATGCACTTGATTGTTTCATTTAATGTGATCACACCTCCAAAAGGTTTGAAGAAAACCTTTCAGCACTGGAAATACATGGAAATATATTGCTGCACTGATTTAGCTGCTTGGCTTGTACAATAAAAAAATAAAATAAAACTAAATCTCCCTCTGTGGCACCATAAAGGCTTGTTCACACTAGCAAAACAATCCAGTCTGATTTTCACATGCGATTTACAACGAACTACAAACAAATATAAAATAAATGGCAGATGGGTTGTATGAAAATGCAAATTCACTCTCTGACAGTAGGCGGTGCTTTTAAAGCAGAAATACCCTGGTTATTCAAAGTGCTACGGAACTTTACATGTCAGATCTCGCTTGTCATGAAGTCAAAAAGCATTTACATGTTTTCAAACAGTAGTTCACATTTTTAAGTTAGCTATGTTTTTCAAACAACACTAAATACAAGAGTATAAAGAAATACAGCTGGTTACAGATTTTTTTAAACTGCTGTTACTGATGCTTAGCCAAATTTTCGAAATTTTACATTTATGCCAAAATAGTAACTCAAGGCAGTAACAATTTAAACAATATATTTTATTTAAACAATTATATATTTTATTTTTTAACTGATGTTCAGCTGTTCTTGTTAATAATAAACTTATGATGCACCATTAACTAAATAAACTTACAGAGATGTACCATTAATTTAATTTAAAAGCTAATTGCTCACTAAAAAAGCCACAAAGATCATGTTTTAATGCCATTATATTGTTTATTCAGACTGATTCGTGAACGCAGAATGTGCATGAACACAACAGGTGGGATAATCGCATGAACCAATCACATCCAAACATAATCCATATCATATCCAATCATATCACGATAAAGGCATGCCTCCTCTCACATGACTTTCCCCCATTCATCCATA
Organism: Aspiorhynchus laticeps; assembly: GCA_023376895.1. NCBI lineage: Eukaryota > Metazoa > Chordata > Actinopteri > Cypriniformes > Cyprinidae > Aspiorhynchus > Aspiorhynchus laticeps. Next base: position 72,101,305 of record CM041793.1, read on the forward strand.
ATTACCCCCTACCGAACTCACCATATGCTTTAGGAGGTCTGATAAAATTCAATGGGCTCAGGGGAGGCGAGAGATATAGACTCCTGCTGTAACTTTACTTGCTGGTGTCGCTGTTGGACAGTGTTTCTTTAGAAAAATTTGTGATTTATATACTTCTTAATGTATTTTTTTTCTCATCCAATATTTTGAGGAAGCACTGCCTCCCATGCGCTGACAACATGCAAATACTCATGTCAGTTTGAACCAATGCATTAACAGCCTTGAATTCAAATTAAAATGCTTATTGCACTAAATTTGCACACTGAATATTTGTCTTGTTGTCAACAGAATGTTAGAGTGCCAATGTCTTCCATATTGTGACATACATCCGAGTGAAATGACAGGGACTGAATGCAAGCTTTATAGGTGATTTAAAATAAATAAATAAACAAACAAAAATTAACATGAACACGGATGAGTCATTAATAATAAAATCAATAAGATGCATTTAGAAAATAGATAGAATGAATTTCCATTTCATCCCAGCTTTCATTCCAAATACATAAAGTACCAATTACACACCAAATGTACATTCAGTACTCACTGTATGCACAGCCATAGACCTCCACTCTGAGCCCCATCCATCCCCCGGGACTCCAGTCCACTGGCAAGAACCGCAGAAATCGTGTTCTTATGGAGTGTGAGAGCTTGTGATGAACAGTCCCATCTGAATTTGTATTTCCAGGGAAAGTCTACAGAAATAAATCTAAATTGTTAGTTTGCCCAATAGTAACTTGTCCAAGATCTGGCCTTAGTATGTGCACTTCATGTGTTAATGAATCAATATAACTTCAAACAATGTTTTTCCAGCTGGATGAAAGGCCTTTGTAGAGGTGCAGCCATATTTACTGCTGTTTGGAGAATTTTCATGCACAAAAAAAAGAAAAAAAAACATTCATTACAACAGGGAATATATGTGATGAGGAATTTCGCATGAGGGGTTCAAGTTAGTCAAGTCAAATTTTTGCTAATGTGACCACACCTTAATGCTAATGTGTTACTTGCTCTCCCACATCTATTAACATCTTGTGAGTTAAGTTTTCGTAAACTTTGAGACATTTTCAAATTTATTTAGTGTCTAAAGTGCAATTGTTAGCTTTGTACACTGTTGGCATTCCTGTGTTAATGTTTGGCTAGTTAGCATGTGCTTCCTCATTCTATTTCTTCATTGACTGCCCTGATATTTGCTAATGAAGGTCACTTACAGAAGTCGGAAAACTGATATTGACGTTACCGGAGCTTTCTGCAGGTACTTTAGCCAACTTAGTCTCAATTAGCATATAGGTTTGCCTCAAAGAAACTCTTCCAAAGTCAGAGAGTTGATTATCTATACATAGAGCTGAACTTTTGCCAAACTGCATTTACCTAAGATTTAAAAAAACTAACTAAAAAAGTTAGCGGGGCGCCGCTGGCAGCGTTAGTTTCTTTAAGCTGCACTCAAAGCGACGCTTCTAATCTAAACCTCCAGGTTTAGAATAGCTGGGGGTCCTACCTCCAGCTGTAGAGCCTACCAGAAAAATGGCACGACCAGGAGGCACCTACCGCTCTTTAAAAATGTTCCACGTCTTTTAATCTTCTACTCATTAAAATGCTTCACACCTTCAAAGACTTCCATTAAACTCCGTTCTCAAACTAATCAGCACCTTTTTTTTCCTCCTGCTGGGTGGAAGATAAAAGAACCAAACATTAAACCATCAACGAACAAAAAAAATTATAAAAATAAAGTTGTAATGAGATGAATTAGCCGCAGAAAATGTATACACCACCTCCACCTCCTCCTACGGCTCTCAGTGTTTGTTTAGCTCCGATGATTACATTAGCAGGAATCCAAGTTTCATACTGAGAGACGACAGAGATGGCAGGTAAGATCTCAGTAATGTTTTGCCCCAGATCTCTTCGAGCCGGGCAAAATAAGAACGCCGGGGAATGATGGAGCTTTGAAATGACTAGTATTGATTCAGAAGAGGAGGGTGAAACCCATTTGTTTGCCTGTAAGTGTGGAGGCAATGCAACCGCTGTCTCTTGTGGTGCAAGGGCCGTGCCAATCGATTCCAAAGTTGTCAAAATAAAACTACCCAAAAAAAGAAAACGTAATTCAAGTTGGGTAGACAAGGATTTCAGCTGCACTGCCAGTGACCGGTGAGGTCAGGAGACCATGAAATAAGTTTGCGAAGGGATATGAAGCCACATCACTCAAGATAGAGGGTGAATTTAATCTTAGTTTAGGCGATTAAGTGAAATTCAAGTCGGTAATTAAAATGTGAACATTTCGTGGGTGGCTGGTTTTCGATGGGAAGTGTGTGCTGACAGTGTCTGAGAGTGCATGGGAGGATGCATTAATTTATCCTAGTAAATTATTATGATTTTGTTAAAGACACATATGCTTAATGATTATGGGTGTGCATGCATTTTATTCCAGTTATAAAAGCCCCCCTGATCCACATTATCCAGAAAGCTTTTACAGTACTTATTGCACCGGCCAAAATACTAATGCATTATAAATATAATAAAAGGATGGATTATGTATAAGAGTACTTGGATAACTCACCCCTATGTTGTCCTCTTGTCTGAACTGCTTCCAAGCTCTTCCTGTGTCACTGTACAGCAACATGTAACTCGCAACCCAATCAGGGCTCCCGAAACGACCCTGGGTCGCCACAGCTGTGACCTCGACCCGTTCTCGCAGATCGACCTGTAGCCATCGTAGCCTGTCTGTTCGTTCTGGAGCCCAGCCGCCACCTCCTAACACATGAACAGAAGGGGTGCATTGTAACTGAGTTCAGGTACAAGCAACAAAAAGATGCAACTTAACCTGTGTTGAGTTTGCCAGGCTACAAGCTAATTTCAATTTTAAGTTGTGGTCACATTAGCAAAATTTCGGCGAAGTGTTGCAGAGAAAAAAAGTAACAATGAAGCACTGCTCACACAGAAGTCACTTTCAAACCAAGTAACTTTGTGTTGCTTACTTGAACATGTTGTGAAATCTGCGTGGGAAATCTTTCGTCATTGTACGGAATTTCTGATTGCGTAGATTCTGATTGAAAAGTCTGGATATTTCCACGAAAACGTACCGATCAGTTGTAATTGTGTATTTACCCAAAAAAGTATAATCACACAATGTCTTTTACAACCACTATGGAGTGATGTTTCATTTGAAGTGAGCTCTTAAATTTCACTAAAACAAACAGTTTAAAACTTATTGATAACTCTTATCAACTGACAAAGATGTGTTTACAGTAGACTTTATGAATTCAGAATTATTTCTGATCACAACATGAATATGGTCATGAGGAAATTATGTTGTGATTCCCAATATTCTAATTAAATTATTATTATTATTATTTTTTTTTTCAGATTCTGAATTCCCAAAACTTCTTGACAAAAAAGAATCCTTGGATGTTTTAACTTTATGCCAGCTCACTTGTGCACAGCACAATGTTAAAAAGTAACAAAAGATTGTGCTGTCAAGCTAGAATGCTATTTATAAGAGAAGCTAGCAAGCTAATGTTTAAACAACTCTTTTGAAAATGGATACTGCTATGCTAGTGAAAATGCTAAATTGGTAGCATTGCTACTTTTGGCTAGTGTCTGCTCAACACTGTAGTTAATTAAGAAACATTCCTTCATTAACAAAAGCTAAACTTTTAATTAAGGCAGAAAAGGTATTTGAAGCATTTAGTAGCCAGCCAAGCCTCAACTTCAGACAAGCCTGCCAAGTGAGCTTCTTTTAAGCCTGTCTGTTCACACTAATTAGCTCAGTAAATCTAACTTACACAGGCACTGTATCTATTAAAAGGCTGAGCAAATAGACAGCAAACCCAGCGCTAGTCATAGCACAAGGAGCTGCTCCACTTACACAACCATACTGAGCCAAAGAGGTGGGTTTCACATGAGTGTCCCTGTCACTGTCAGGCAGTAATTCACTATTTGGTCTGCTTTTGACCTGTAGGTCAACTAAATTTCAATCAAATCCATTCTAAATGGCTGAGTAATGATGGCTAATACTCTATCTCAAGTCATACTGGGTATTTATCCCTGCTGTGCCATATCAAATGACATAAATTTGTTTTTGAATGCACTGGAACGGACTCCAGCATGAGCTATACCAATGCTGTAAAATGTATTTGTGTATCTTACTGTGTTTTTGGACATGCAAATAGAAATACCTTAAGGAGCCATGTAAATACCATAGTACATAAACAAAATAATAATTCAGTGCCATAATTTATATCTAAATTACTACAGTATTAGTATCAATGTACAATTCTGCCAATTAAGGTAATTTTATAGAAATCTAATATAATTACTTGGGTACTTTTCATCATTTTTACATTTTATGCTGGGATTACTCACCATCTCTTCTGTTGAGCTTGGCAAAATATGGCAACTGACTTTTGGAGGAAGATGAGGAGCTCTGGAATGATGTGGGAGGAAGAGCAGAAACCAGTGGCCCATTGCAGTGATCTAGAACAGCAGGAAATAGATTAACCAATCAGAGTTGACATTCAAGGTTTGTGAATGACTGGTTTATTCTGGTTCATTCTGGTTCAGAATGCCCACTTTTCATAAACCAATCAGCTCCCAATGGATAACGGATCAAGTCCTCTCCTTTGCATTTTCCCAATTCACCCCTTCAGGCATAACGTGGCTTGTAAATGTTTCAAATCTGGTAATGTTAATTGTTAACACCCTCAACCTTGGCTGAAGATACCAGTTAATGGACCAGAAGAAAGCAGTATGTGGTACACATGGGGTAAACTTCATTCATCCAGCAAAAAAAGGGGGACTTTCAGTATCCACTCCTCAGGTTAACGTGTGGAGCACGATAATGACTAGAAAGAACGAGCAGAAAGGAGAGAGAGTGAGAAATCTGACAACAGCTCTCATTTCAATGTTTGAGAAAGCCGCACCGATTTCTCAGCTAATTAACCTTTCAAATGCTTTCTGAATGAGCCTGACATCAAATAGCTTCACTCACAGAATTGCAAATGTATTCCAAATCAGGCAAAAGGTGAGACGGGGAGATGAGAGGGAGAAAGGCAGAGATAAAGAGACGGAAAAACATGAAATAGAAATAGTGAGTATCCGGGTAAGGTCATAGGAAGGATAGAGACCGGTAGCTAGCTCCATCTCCTCTCTAACAACGGCTTTGAGAGACAGAGATACCTGAGCCAAAATGAAACATCCTCTGCTGGCACAATGGTATATTTAGTTTGGGAAAAATCCCTAATAAACAGGCAACCTGATTGAAGCTGACAAGGTTAAACCAAATAGACTTCAAGATATTTTATTTACTGGCACAAAAAAGGGGATAATTATATATTTGGTCCGGTTGTGGCTAACTGTATTAAAATCTGGAAAACGGTTGAACGTCAGATAGATGGACCATTCTAATTTTGTAACAGTACTCCTTTATGGCACAATTTTAATTTTTATGTGGAAATCGTCTATTTGTCCAACCCTCTTGGTCTTCTTTAGGTGTAAACACGTGCAGTGATATATATGATAACAAGGCCTCTGTTCATTTCAGACATTAAGAACCAAATTTTGTCTACCAGCCAGGGCCGTTGCTAGTGGGGTGAAAGGTGGTGACAATTCTAGGGGCCCCACAAAATCCAGGAATTATACTATATAGGCCCATGTTCTGTGAATAATGCTAATATTTTATTAGTTGTATAACTGAGATATTATGAAAACCACAAAAAAGCATGCAATATGGCTCATCGTCTTATTCACTTCAAGTCATTCATAGAGCATACATAACTCCTTACAAAAGATTTAAAATGAAGCTGCAGTCAAATTTAAACTGCCATATATGTAACACTACATCATCAGGCACTTTTCTGCATATGTTTTGGGAATGTTCTGTCGTCATCAGTTTATGGACACATGTAAACCTGGTTTTGTCATCATTACTGCGAATTGATTGGTCTGTTATAACCCAAGTTTGTGTCTTCTTAATGATGATTCTGGTCTCTGTATAAGTTCAATGCAAAAGAGAATGTTGTTTGCTGGTTTTACAGCTGCGAAGAAGACAATAATCCAGAACTGGTTTACACCACACATGTGTGGAAAAACATATTTGATCCGTACCCTCCTGCAAATAGTGACTTGTGAATGTGCAACGGTGCGAGTCGGTGGGGCCAGGCCCTCGACCATTGACAGTGTTTTTTGTTTGATATACGTGATTATACAAAGGAGTGACTTTTGTGTTTTTATTGTCCTTCCCTCTCTCCCTCTCTTTTGACTGGTCTTTGAGATGTTGGACTCTGAGTATGTGTCTGTTGTTTTGTTTTGTTTTGTTATATTTTAGATGCTGTGTTGTGTTATGTGTGAAAAAAATAAAAAAATGTTGATAACAAAAAAAATAAACAGGCAACCTCCGAAGCAGATTTTCTCCAGACGAGGCCATTTAAAAACCCACCCCATGATGCATTTTTCAACAGGGAGTCTCTCTCTGACTATCTCTCTATCTTTTCCTCTGCAAGCGTGTAAAGTGGGCAAATTGAGCAAGTGATGTTTCTGAAACTCATAAATATGAATGATGGGAATGACTGACAGGGGCTTCCGCTTCTGCTTGCGGTGACGGTCATGTGGAGGAGATTGGCAGCATTGCGTCCACCAGCGGAAAGAGACCAGATTAGATTTTTCCGAAGGGAAGTGAAAATGACCTAGTGGCTGCCAAGCACCTGGTGCTCTGATGGTACAAGAGATGGGAATCGATACAGCACGACCATAAACCAGCAGCTTCATTTCTTGAGATGTTTGTGGGCGCTTGCACACGGGGCAAAGCTCTGATGGAGCGTTTGATGGACAGCAATGTGTACAACTATTTTGAGGGGGAGGAAAGAGCCGTGTCCATTTGAAATCATGCAGGATTTCTGAAAACACTACTGGATCCTACTCTGGTCAATGTTGCAGCAAAGTTTGACATGTTCTTAACTTTCAGTCAGATTGTCATTTTCCAAAAGTTTTACCTTCTGCAACCTTGCGATATGCTATCCCCTTTGAAAAAAAATGATTCACCGCTCTTACAAAACTACAAATCTATTTATTACTGGTGTAACTTTTGGTTGTATGACTGAGTGCCACTTTCGCTGATCCTTGCTTCTTCTACATCTTTGCAATGCACAGTGCCATTTGAAGCCAATCGATCCACAGCATTCGCTTATGCAAACTCAAAAGTGCCCTAACTCTGTGGGTTATCCACAAATGTTATTCGGCGACTGGAATGTTTTGACCTTTAGGTCTTTATTTGGCTCAAGAAGTTGAGGTTAAAAACCACTGCAGTTGATAAATGAAATGTATGGATACCTGGAGAGGTTTTCAGAGTATGATGTGGAGCCATTAGTTCCAAAGGGCATTGTGCATTGCACGTACGTAGGAGGAGGAAGGTTCTATGAAAGTGATGCTCCATCAGGCAACAAAAGTTGCTGCAACATACTCAGCATTGAGTGTCCTTTATCTATCCTAAGTTGGATACGTACAATTGTTCTATAATACATCCATGACTACATAAGACACTACATGGGAAAGATTGGGATCAACATCCAAGGTCATAATCCCAACACCAAATAAATTCTTGCAGAATACTCAAAGTCCAAATAACGAGTTGTTTCATATCACCTACTATTTTAGTCTTCAGAAATAAAGTTCCCCAGAGGGGGCTAGATGGGAATATTGCTCAGACCTTGTTCTTTCTTAGCTCAGAAGACATAAAGATAGGAGTTTTCATTCATGCATCAACGTTTCTCCTAGAAGACAAAAAGTGATCACAGGACCCTTCATCGACCTTTCAAGATGATAAATGCTTGAGTTGAGATCTCTGACTTTTGGTTGTTTAAACTATTCTTGGGTTTGACAAATCTGAGCATAGTTTGAGACATTGTTGAGATCTTTTTTCTTGGGAGCACAATCTGGGGGGCAAGAGACTTAAAATAGTCTTTTGCTCTCCATTTAATCTAGTTTCTGTTTAGGAGGAACAATTGAGAAGTTAACAAAGAGTGATTTTACCTTTTCTATTGGTCTACAAACAGTTAAATAAGGAATCAAAATCTACAAGATTTTTTTTTTAACTGCCTATTTCGACTCTGTAATGTTTGAACTTCTGCCAATAATCAGAATAATAATTTATTCTAATCAAATACAATGACCTGATTGCTGCATACATAATTGGTTAATCATGCTAATATTAATCTCAGCTTAGCTTATTAATTAGTGGAAATGAAGTGTACTCATGTATGCATGTAATTAATAAAATTGTTTAACGAATCAAGAACAGTGCTCACTTTTTTTAATAACAATTCAAGACAAGAGTGAAAGCCAAAGGATGTTAGCGCACACACAGGGTTGCGTGTTGAACTGTAAAAAACATTGTTTTTCCTCCATTTGACAATCACACTATGCGTAATTGTTTCTACCGGGATCAGACGGATGCTCAGCATGAATACGAAGATGGGTTGGAAGGGTGGGGGAGATTACATTTTTATGTTTACCTTGGAAACTCTCCTAGTCAGCACTGCCAGATCTACTGACATATGCATGCTGCAAAATTAATGTTTATGGGGGGAAAACAACTCAGCAGCACTGGTATTAGCTTGAGGATAGGTCGCCTAATTTGCCGTTTTGCTTGCTAGACAGTTGGATGGCGTAAAATGTTAGCTTTGTAACAAAGAGTTGGTTGTTATTCAGAAATGTTTACAAAAGCAAGCTCTCAGAATCATATAAAACATCCATTTGACATTACTAACTCAATTCCATACTGTTCGCTACTCCTTGGAGTGCTTAAGACTCAAAGCTTTTAAGCAAATGTGGTTTGGAAAAACATGTATGAAGCTATTAGCGGATGTAAGAATCCAAGAAATAGCATTTATGAGACGAGGTTTTTTTTCCTCCTCCTGTGCAGTATTCTTACGCTTTATTAGACGTAAAAGCAGCCCGGTGCAAACCCAGCATGACAGTCCATTTTTCCTGACCCCAGCTGCGCTTTTAAGAGTCCACACCTTTAATGGAATCCCTGGATGTCCCAGTGCATCTGCGCTGTGACAGAACATGTGATTTCTAATGCAGTTTTAAAGAAGCTTTTCCCACATTGAATTGAGTCCGGTGCCTCCAACACATTTTTCCAATGGAGGCATAAAGAGGGAAAGGGGGATGGGGTGGTTAGATGGAAGCTGAAAATGCCGAATGCCTAGACATCTGTGAATGGACACCTACATCCTGTAGAAAGTGTGAAACACTCATTTAAATCCTGTTGGAGAGTTTGCACGGTCCCGAAGTGTCCCAGATCTCTTTGTACACAGAACACAATCCGTTCTCTGTGGATTAAAGCTTTCTTTTCCGAATACCAAAACCTGTATTCAGACACTAGTTAGTAAGCCAAAGTCTTCAACATTTAAAAGTAGTGAAATGTGTAATGTTATGACAATTTTTGTTAACAAAATGTGCCATTTGACTTGAAAAATGAAGGCACTAGTTAGAAAAAAAGCCAGAAATGTTAGACAGCAAATGAGTTCAAATTAAATGACACAAAAAACACTAAAGGTTACTAAACTATCAAATAAATGAAACATAATAAACAGTTAATCTAGTTCCATTTTCAGGCAGAATATTATACTTCTAAATTAACTAAGTGGTAACAAAAGCTATTTATACTCTTAAATTAAAAACAAAATGAAAATTAATAACAGTTACAAAACAAAAATAACAAATAATCTATTTAATCAAGCTCCATATTTATGTTGAGTCATATCCTTGTTATTTAGCTATACACTTTCAAATGAAATTAAATACAATACAATTAATCTAATAAAGTTTACTAAACAACACAGTAAATAAAAAAAGAAATATACGTATATACTGTATATGCACCTTTTTCAATTGGCTGTATACTTCTATTAAACAAACAAACAAAGTAAGTCAAGTTTGTATTGCAAAACCAAGAAACTCTTTTGTGTTGCAAAACCAAGAAACTACATGACCTCCAAAAAAAAGCCATAATTTGACAAGCTTCTACAACAATTGAAAAAGTTTATGTATACAGAGAAATCAACTGTAAAACAATTCTATGGTTCTATCAAATCACTTATGTTAATTCAAAGCCAGTACATTTGATGACTGTAGTGCAGAAATTACACACTTCAGGAAAAAAAGATACTGATCTGAAGAACCTACCAACCAGACTTTTTCAATCTCCAAAGCGCCATATAGCCAACTTAAAACCTCTATCCACTGAAAAATAGGCTCCAAACGATTGTTCTAATACTCCTCTTCATGCTATGTGATAATGAATTATCATTCTCGACATGTTTAAGTAGTTTAAGAATTGTGGATCATTCCTGAGCCTCGTGAGAGGGGTTTAATCTTGCATGTGAAGATAAAACTAAGACCAACATCTGTGTAGATTAAACAGCGAGAGAATTCTGCCTTCTTTTGTAGCAATTTTAACCAGTGTAATGTGGATTGTTAATAATAATAATAATAATAATAATATTAATAGTCATAACACTAAATTATTTAGACATTTTACAATAATACGTAATAATAATAATAATAATAAGTATTATTGTAAAATATGTCTAAATAATTTAGTTATTTAGAGGTTATTTTAAAAATACTAAATTATATATTATAGATTTTATTAATATTCTATATTTGTAATTAAATAATATAATATTTATAATTATTATTTATTATTGTTTTATCATTATGTGTGAAAACTACAAAAAATAATAATAATAATAATAATAATAAAATAAAATGATAAAAACAATTCAGAAAACCATGTACCATCCTCTTTTTTTTCCCACAACAGCAATTCAAATTTAGACATGTCCCATTTACACCTCAGACCCCTGCACCCTATCTCACAGCATTTTTGGTAATTAAAATGACTCGGGCCACGTTTCTGCCCCCCTCTTCAAGCTTGGCATTTAGCGCTGACCTGATTTTACTAGCGGTTGCCCATGGCAGCGAGGGCTGATGTAATATAGGAAAATGAAAGAGAGGCTATTATTTAAACCTGACAGCGACACAGAGAGACTCTTCACTTCCATTATGACACTCTACGCTCTCCTCAGCAGGTAAAACACAACGAGAAGAGCCTAACAAAGCCCGGTAATTTACGGTCACCCATTTAAACCTGAGGATCCGATAGCAAGATGAGGCTATTACGTCATGGAACATGAATGGAATATTGGAAGATGTAAACATAAAAGTCAATTCAGCCACACTGATTGACATTTTTGTTTGGTTTAAAGGAACAAAAACAAATTTTGACATTATTTTATTGTTCCAAACTTGTGTGCGAATCTATATGCTGTTTCAGAGTAAATAATGACAAAATTGCACCGTTTATGGCAATTTTCTTATCGTAAAACAACCCTAAAGCACAAAGAACGTCTCGGTTACGTACGTAACGTCTCGGTTACGCATGTAACCCTCGTTCCCTGAAGGAGGGAACGGAGACGTAACGTCAGTGTGACTGACTAATGGGATCTCGCTCGAGAGCCCAATCATCTTCGAGTGTTAACAAAACAAGCCAATGACAGTTGGCGTGCGTGTTTCGCCACGCGCACCCCGCCCCGCAGCGCGGGTATAAAAGGAGAGCGCGTGCAAACGCACATCAGTTTTTCGCTGAGGAGCCGAGACTGTGTGCCCCGGCCGTACAGCGGTGGTACAGCAACTATGGCGACGGAACGTTACGTCTCCGTTCCCTCCTTCAGGGAACGAGGGTTACATGCGTAACCGAGACGTTCCCTATCAGTCAGTCACGTTCGACGTAACGTCAGTGTGACTGACTAATGGGATCCCATGGAAAACGCCACTATTGCTGACCCCCTCCAGTGCCCTGCGGAAGCCGGCAAGTCCCCCCACACCAGTTGGGACGGAAGATAGGACAGGGCTTAGGCAGAGATGACCGACACTGCTGTTCCGTACAGTGGGTATGGATAACACTGGGAAAGCGTACTCCAAGTAGGGGAACGCTACGGAAGCCACATCCTGCGTAAGGAGGTACCATGTGGGGATTACACATATGGACTGGCCAGGGGCAGTACTACATATGGAAGTCTCTGAGGTAGACTCAACCAGCCTGGGGTGAGATAACTGCACAGCAGAGACGGCAGAAGGCCTCTGCCAGGAAAGACACGGGCTCACCGTGAGGGGAGCCGTACCGTGGAAGAATACACATGTGGGATCACCCAAAGGGGAATCACTACACACGGGCACCTAGCCCAGCACAAGGGCTGACCTTGGGCAAACACACGAGTGCTGGACCTGGCGTCTGGCGCTCCGCCACGCCTGACTGCCGAGGGTGCGGGAGGAACTTCAACAGGGTTCGCCGTGGGGAACTGAACTGAGAAGCAACAAAAGCGCACGTATCCGGTCCGTAGAGGGAATGGCGCAGCAAGCGTGATTGACACCGAGCAGTGTCCCAGTGTTACTGGCCACATGAGCCAAGTACACGGGAGGACACGGGCTCTACACGGAGATTGTAAAATCTCGCAAACGTGTTAGGTGCCGCCCAGCCGGCAGCTCTACAAATGTCTGCTATCGAGGCGCCCCGCGCCAATGCCCAAGAGGAAGCAACACCTCTTGTAGAGTGTGCTCTCACACCAAGGGGGCACGGTAAGCGCCGGGCCTGATAGGCCAAGACTATAGCCTCCACTATCCAGTGGGCAAGTCTCTGTTTGGAGACAGCCTTTCCCTTCTGCTGTCCTCCGAAGCAGACAAAGAGCTGGTCTGAGGTCCTGAAGCTCTGCGTGCGGTCCACGTAAATGCGCAAGGCGCGGAAGGGACAGAGCAGAGCAATGGCTGGGTCTGCCTCCTCCCGGGGCAGCGCTTGCAAGTTCACCACCTGATCCCTAAAGGGCGTGGTGGGAACTTTGGGCACATATCCAGGCCGGGGTCTCAGGACAACGTGAGAGTGAGCCGGCCCGAACTCTAGGCACGAATCGTCGACCGAAAATGCCTGCAGGTCCCCCACCCTCTTGACCGAGGCCAATGCAGTGAGGAGCACTGTCTTTAACGACAGAAACTTAAGCTCTACCGACTGCAGAGGCTCGAAGGGCTCCTCCTTCAAGGCCGTCAGGACCGAGGGGAGATCCCAAGAGGATACCAGATGAGGGCGCGGAGGATTTAACCTCCTCGCCCCTCTGAGGAACCTGATGACCAAGTCGTGCTTCCCCACAGACTTCCGTCTACTGCATCGTGATGTGCGGCAATGGCGGCGACATACACTTTGAGGGTGGAGGGAGACAGCCTTCGCTCCAACCCATCTTGCAGGAAAGAGAGCACGACCGCGATCGGGCATCTCCGGGGGTCTTCCCGGCGGGAAGAACACCAATCGACGAACAGGTTCCAATTCAGCCTGTAAGCGTGTCTTGTAGACGGGGCTCTAGCTGAAGTGATGGTGTTTACTACCAATGGAGGTAGCCCATCTAGAACCTCCGCGTCCCGTCCAAGGACCATACGTGGAGATTCCACAAGTATGGACGCAGGTGCCAGAGGGTGCCCCCTCTCTGAGAAAGGAGATCCCTCCTCAGAGGAATTTGCCAAGGAGGGGCTGCCGCGAGGAGCATCAGTTCTGGGAACCAAGTCCGATTGGGCCAGTACGGCGCCACCAAGAGGACCTGCTCCTCGTCCTCCCTGACCTTGCACAGGATCTGTGCGAGAAGGCTCACTGGGGGAAACGCATATTTGCGTAGGCCCCGAGGCCAGCTGTGTGCCAGCGCGTCCGTGCCGAGGGTCCCCTCGGACAGGGAGTAAAACAGCTGGCAGTGGAACGTGTCTGGGGAGGCAAACAGGTCTACCTGAGCGTCCCCGAAGCGTCTCCAAATCAGCTGGACTACCTCGGGGTGGAGTCGCCATTCTCCCGGAAGGGCAGGCTGACGTGAGAGCTCGTCGGCTGCACGATTGAGCTCGCCAGGGATATGAACGGCGCGAAGCGACCTCAGATGCTTCTGACTCCAAAGAAAGAGATGGCGGGCGAGTTGCGACAGGCGACGGGAGCGTAGACCACCCTGGTGGTTGATGTACGCAACGGTCGCAGTGTTGTCCATACGGACCAGTACATGCTTGTCGTGTAGCAGCCCTTTGAAGCGGCGCAGAGCAAGCCATACTGCTAGCAACTCGAGGCAATTGATATGCCACTGCAACCGGGACCCTGTCCAGAGCCCTGCAGCTGCATGCCCGTTGCACATGGCTCCCCAGCCCATGGCAGAGGCATCTGTTGACACAACAACATGCCTGGATACTTGCCCTAGGGGAAATCCTGCCCGAAGAAAAGCAAGATCCGACCACGGGCCGAAGGTCTGACGGCAGGACGGGGTAACTACGACCCGGTACGTGCCGCATCGCCATGCCCATCTCGGGACCCGGTCGTGAAGCCAATGCTGAAGCGGTCTCATATGAAGCAATCCGAGCGGCGTGACAGCGGCTGCGGATGCCATATGCCCCAGGAGCCTCTGAAAGTGTTTCAGTGGAACCGCCCTCTTGCGCTGGAAAGACTCCAGGCAGTTCAGCATCGACCGAGCACGCTCCACTGAGAGACGTGCTGTGAGGTTGACCGAGTCCAACTCCATGCCGAGAAAAGAGATCCTCTGCACAGGGGAGAGTTTGCTCTTTCCCAGTTGACCCGAAGCCCCAACCGGCTGAGGTGGCTGAGCACCGTGTCCCTGTGTTCGCACAACAATGCTCGAGACTGGGCCAATATGAGCCAGTCGTCGAGGTAGTTGAGAACGCGAATGCCTGCTTCCCTTAATGGAACAAGGGCTGCCTCCACGACCTTGGTGAAGACACGAGGCGACAGGGATAGCCCGAAGGGGAGGACTTTGTACTGATATGCTCGCCCTTCGAACGCAAAGCGGAGAAACGGTCTGTGTCGAGGAAGGATCGAGACATGAAAGTACGCGTCCTTCAGGTCGATCGCTGCGAACCAATCGAACGGACGGATGCATTGAAAAATGCATCTCTGCGTCAGCATCCTGAACGGGAGCTTGTGAAGGGCCCGATTCAGGACGCGCAGGTCCAAGATTGGTCGTAACCCACCGCCTTTCTTGGGTACGATGAAGTACGGGCTGTAAAACCCTGACTTCATCTCGGCTGGAGGGACCGGCTCTATCGCGTCCTTCGCCAGCAGGACCGCGACTTCCGCACGCAAGAGAGGGGCATTCTTGCTCAACACAGAGGTGAACCGAACGCCCCTGAACTTGGGAGGACGCCGGGCGAACTGAATCGCGTAGCCAAGTCTGATGGTTCTCATGAGCCAGCGAGACGGCCTGGGGAGCGCTAGCCAGGCCCCCAGAAACCATACAAGCGGGACCAGGGAAGCCACAGACGTACCCGCGGTGGGGCAGCGAAGTGGAGCACAGGGGCCCGACTCGGAAGGCAGTGCGTTCCGAAGTGGGGTCTGAGTGCGCAGTGCGACACTTACCTGGCTCCAAGGCTGAGCAGGGGGCGCGGGAGAAGGCATCGCGTCCTCGGACCGGACCCTGCTGCTCATAGGCGAAATAAGAGGGGGACGGGAGTGTGGAGACTGGGTCTCGTGCACTGCCATCCTCGCCCTCTTGGAACCCGGAGAAAAAGGAAACTGCTCTATTTGAGGTTTTAGGTACCACTGGCTGGAGAGCCAGTGGCGGAACAGAATAAAAAGGGAACAAAAGAATCTCCACCCGGCCCTCCCCCGGGGGAAGGAGTGGTGCGGTCACCATCTCCTGAAGAGCAGGATCCAGAGACTCCGGGTCGCCCGTCTCAGGGCCGCCGCTTGCCCTGGCGCGTCGCAGGTTTGGCAGGGGCAGAGACGGGCTGCGCCACTTTCCTGCTGCCAGCTCCACGCTGCGGCCAGAGTGAAGGCTGCTGCTGGGGCCGCGCTGGAGCAAAGGTGGGGGCAGCAGGAGGGCGCCCTCGGCGACGAGCAGGCGGAGGGGCTGCAACCGGCGGCGGGGTGATGACAGCAGTGGGCCGCCGGGGCAGAATGTGTCCGCCCGCTTCTGTGCGATGGAGAACTGCTGGGCAAAGCTCTCCACTGCGTCGCCGGAGAGGCCTGCCTGGGAGATTGGGGAGTCCAGGAAGCGGTGCTTGTCGGACTCACCCATATCCGTCAGGTCCAGCCATAGGTCATTCCTGGCCCACCAGAGTGGACATCGTCTGACCGAGGGACCGCGCTGTGACTTTCGTTGCACGAAGGGCAAGGTCCGTCGCTGTGCGCAGTTCCTGCATCAAACCTGGGTCAGAACTGCCCTCGTACAGCTGCTTCAACGCCTTGGCCTGGTAGGTTTGCAGGAGGGCCATGGCGTGCAGGGCAGAGGCGGCCTGTCCAGCAGCTCTGTAAGCCTCGGCCGTTGAAACGGACGAGAACCCACGAGCCCCGGACGGGAGGCGCGGATTACCCTGCCAGGCGGCAGCGCCCGCGGGCAAAGCTGCATCGCAATAGCACGCTCAACTGGAGGGATCTCCACATACCCCTTAGCCACCCCGCCATCGAGGGCAGTGAGGACGGAAGAAGCACTAGCTCTGTTTCGGGCAGAAAACAGTGCCCTCCAAGAGCTAGTCACTTCCTCATGCACCTCCGGGAAGAACGGAACCTGAGGTGATTGCCGAAGACCGGCCTGCGCCCCCAGGAGCCAGTCGTCCAGCCTTGAGCATTCGGGAGAAGGAGGAGGCCTCCAGTGCAGCCCGAAGCTCTCAGCGGCCCGGGAAAGCATAGCAGTCAGCCCTGGATCTGACTCGGCAATGCCACTCTTCCTGACGGAGGCAGCCGAATCGTCATCTCCAGAACCTAGATCGCCCTCCGATGCAGCGATCGACATCCTGTCATCCGCTGGTGCTCCAAACGACATGCTGGGCGAAGACACCGCAAGCCTGTCCGGAAACACCAGATGGTGCGACGCGCTGGAGGAGTGAGAGGCCCGCGGAGACGCACTCGACGGGGAAGCTCTCACTGTGATCCTCAAGTCACCCTGACCATGAGCCGAAGTAGCCCTCCGAGCCGGAGGAGCTAGAACGGGGCATGGCAAGGGGGATATCCCCCCGTTTGTCGGGGAGATATCTGGAGCGCAGCGTCGCGATGGTCATGTTCTCGCCTTGAGAACATGACTCATCCACAAGCGCTGACTCAGCGTGCTGATAGCCCAAGCACGAGAGACAGCGATCATGACCGTCAGATGAAGCCAGGAAACGACCACATCCAGAAACACACGAGCGGGAAGCCATCTTTAAAAAGACGCCCGTCGCTCGTGGAGCTCTTTTAGAATTTGCTCTTTTAGAAAAGTGCTGAAGCGCACAGGGAAGGTCGCGGCGTGACCGCAGTTGGAGAGCTGCAGCACGCCGTCAGAGAAGCAGCAGCACTGGATCGCAACCTCCGCTGACGCGCCGTAACACCAACACTGTAGCTGTCTGTAGACACTCTCAGAGACTCGCACTGAAAGGCTTGGCTCCGAAGCGAAAAGCTGATGTGCGTTTGCACGCGCTCTCCTTTTATACCCGCGCTGCGGGGCGGGGTGCGCGTGGCGAAACACGCACGCCAACTGTCATTGGCTTGTTTTGTTAACACTCGAAGATGATTGGGCTCTCGAGCGAGATCCCATTAGTCAGTCACACTGACGTTACGTCGAACGTGACTGACTGATAGGGAACCCTCGTTCCCTGATGGAGGGAACGGAGACGTTATGTCGTGATGACATAGGGGATTTACCTGGAAGCCCCAATCATCTCTGTAAAGAGAAAACGCCAATGAATATTGGCTAGTGGAATTTGCATACCTGAGCCACTCCCCGTACATACGGGTATAAAAGGGCGACAGGTGCATCCACTCATCAGGTTTTCCGCTGAGGAGCCGAGAACGAGTCCCAGGCAACCAGCGGTGGTTCAAGATTGTGGCATGGGGACATAACGTCTCCGTTCCCTCCATCAGGGAACGAGGGTTACGTACGTAACCGAGACGTTCCCTATCTGTCGGTCACTACGAGTTATGTCGTGACGACATAGGGGTCCTATGGAAAGCGCCACAACCTGAACCCCGTCACGACCTTGTGGCATGCAGATGTTGACAAGTGAGCGCGTGACAGACAAATGCCATGCGAAAGGTCGCAACCTTCCCATCGCCCCAGCACAAATTGGCTAACCCGGAGACCCGGGCGAGCTAGCACAAGTACTGGGTCTGGCGTCAGACTGCTCCGCCCAGTCTGGCGTCAGACTGCTCCGCCCAGTCTGACTGCCGGGGGTGCTGGAGGAACTCCACCAGGGTTCGCCGTCTGGGGAACTGAACTGGAGGAGAAAACAGGCCCTCGTATCCCCGGGTGAGGGGGAATGGCGCAGCAAGCGTGACACCGGCCAGTTCTTCCGGCCACTTACCCGTTACCCAACACACGGGAAGAAACTGGCTCAACGCGGAGACTGTAGAATCTTGCGAAGGTGTTCTGTGTCGCCCAGCCTGCAGCTCTACAGATGTCTGCCAGAGAGGCGCCGTGCGCCAACGCATAGGAGGAGGTAACACTCCCTGTGGAGTGAGCCCTCACCCCCATGGGGCACGGCTCGCCTTGGGATTGGTACGCCAAGGCAATGGCATCCACTATCCAGTGGGCCAACCTCTGCTTGGAGACAGACTTCCCTTTCTGCTGACCTCCGTAACAGACAAAGAGCAGCTCAGAGCTTCTGAAGCTCCAGGTGCGGTCCACGTATATGCGCAATGCTCTTACGGGACACAGCAATGCCAAGGCTGGGTCTGCCTCCTCCGAAGGCACGAACCTTAGGCACGTATCCAGGCCGGGGTCTCAGGACAACGTGAGAGTAGTCCTGCCCGAACACAAGGCACTCTTCACTCACCGAAAATGCTTGGAGGTCCCCGACCCTTTTGATGGAAGTGAGCGCGGTAAGGAGCGCTGTCTTAGCCGACAGGTATTTCAGATCGACTGAGTCCAGCGGCTCAAAGGGACCCCTCTGAAGTCCAGCCAGGACGATAGAGAGGTCCCAGGAGGGCATCAGGGGTGGCCTAGAGGGGTTCAACCTCCTGGCACCCCTCAGGAACCTCACGATGAGATCATGCTTTCCCAGGGACCGGCCGTCCACTGCATCGTGATGGGCCGCGATAGTGGCCACATACACTTTCAAGGTGGAGGGTGACAGCCTATGCTCCAACCTTTCTTGCAGGAAAGAAAGCACTACACAAATCGTGCATCTTTGGGGGTCTTCTCGGCGAGAAGAACACCAGTTCGCGAACAGACTCCACTTCAGTGCATAGGCTTGCAGGCTCACTGGGGGAAATGCATACTTGCATAGAGCCCGAGGCCAGCTGTGTGCCAGTGCGTCCGTGCCGAGGGTGCACTCGGTCAGGGAGAAATACAGCTGGCAGTGGGAGGACTCGCGGGAAGCAAACAGGTCTACCTGAGCTTCCCCGAATCGACTCCAGATCAGCCGGATCGTCTCGGGATGGAGTCGCCATTCTCCGGGGAAAGTGAGCTGTCGTGAGAGCGTATCGGCCGCACGATTGAGCTCCCCCGGAATGTGGACAGCGCGCATCGATTTGAGCCGCGTTTGACTCCAGAGGAGGAGATGGCGGGCGAGCTGTGGCATGCGGCGTGATCGTATACCCCCCATCCGGTTGATATATACGACACAGCCGCAGTGTTGTCTGTATGGACCAACACATGCTTGCCTAACAGCAGTGGCCGAAACTGCCACAAGGCTAGATGCACTGCCAGCAGTTCTAGGCAGTTGATGTGCCAAAGCAGTCGAGGCCACGTCCAGAGCCCTGAGGCTGCCTGCCCGTCGCATGTAGCGCCCCAGCCCGTGCTGGAGGCATCTGTTGTGACAATAACATGCCGAGACACTTGTTCTAAGGGCACCCCGGCCCGTAGAAAGGCAAGGTCCGTCCAGGGGCTGAAGGAGCGGCGACACTCCTGTGTGATGTTCACCCGAAGTGCACCTCGGCGCCTTGCCCACTTCGGGACTCGGGAGTGCAACCAGTGCTGAAGTGCTTTCATATGAAGCAATCCGAGCGGCGTGACTGCAGCTGCGGATGCCATATGCCCCAGGAGCCTCTGAAACTGTTTCAGTGGAACCACAGTCCTGCCTCTGAATGAACTCAGGCAGTTCAGCACTGATTGGGCACGCTCTTCCGTGAGGCGCGCCGTCATACTCACCGAGTCTAACTCCACACCAAGAAAAGAGATTCTCTGTGCAGGGGTGAGCTTGCACTTTTTCTAGTTGACCCGAAGCCCCAACTGGCTGAGGTGCCGAAGCACCAGATCCCTGTGATCGCACAACTGTTCTCGGGACTGGGCCAGAATGAGCCAGTCGTCGAGATAGTTGAGGATCCTGACGCCCACTTCCCGTAACGGGGCAAGGGCGCCCTCTACGACCTTCGTGAAGACACAGGGAGAGAGGGAGAGCCAGAAGGGAAGGACCGTGTACTGCCATGCCCGACCTTCTAACGCAAAACCGTGGGAACGGTCTGTGTCGAGGAAGGATCGAAACATGAAAGTAAGCATCCTTCAGGTCGATCGCTGCAAACCAATCCCGGGGCTGTATGCATTTGATCATACGCCTGTGCGTCAACATCTTGAACGGGAGCCTATGCAGGGCCCGGTTCAAGAGTCGCAAATCCAGAATTGGTCGAAGACCACCGCCTTTCTTGGGTACGATGAAGTAAGGGCTGTAAAACCCCTACCTCATCTCGGCTGGAGGGACCGGCTCGATTGCATCCTTTGCCAGGAGGACAGTAATCACCTCGCGCAAGACAGGAGCGTTCCGAGCTGCCACCGAAGTCTCGAGAACGCCGCTGAACTTGGGAGGTCGCCTGGCGAACTGAATCGCGTAGCCGAGTCGAATTGTGCGCGTGAGCCAACGAGATGGGCTGGGCAGGGCAAGCCACTCTTCCAGACGCCGTGCAAGTGGCTCCAATGGTACAATCGACGTACCTGCGGTGGTGCAGCGAAGGGGAGAAGAGCTGGATGGTACAGAAGGCAGCGCGTTCTGTAGCATCCATGCGAAACTCCTTGGGTCCCAAAGAGGACTGGCAAGAGGTGCGTGGGGAGGCACTGCGTCCCCGAACCGCGCTCTCTTGGCCGCTGGCAAAATGGGTTGCGGGCGAGAGTGAGGAGGCAAAGCGTTGCACACTGTTGACCCGTGAACCTTAAAACCCGGAGGAAAAGGAAATTGCTCTTTCTTTGAATATGTGGGTGCCGCTGACCCTTGGGCCAGCGGCGGAACAGAAATAAACTGGAACATAAGATTCTCCACCCAGCCCAGTCTGGGAGATGGGGGCGTCGAGAAAGCGTGCTTTGTCGACGTCCTTCATCTCTGCCAGGTCGCGACAACACCCGAGGGAGGCAGCCCCACCGCACCTTCATCCTCAGAGGACGTAAGCCCATCTCCCGATGCTGCGATCGACATGCTATCTTCGTGCGGCGCACCAAATGATATGCTGGCCATCCCGTGGGAAGAACCAGCAAAATCACCCGGGAGCCAGACGGGACGCTCGCTGCGTGAGGAGTAAGAGGTCCGTGGGGACGAGCCCGGCGGAGAAGCTCTTACTGTGACCCTCAGATCTCCCAGAGCACCAGCCGGTGGTCCTCTGCTCGCAGAGAGACCAGGGCGGGTGGCGGCAGAGGGTGCCAATCCTTTCAGAAAGGAAAGGCGAGATCGCAGCAATGTCATGTTCATACGCCCACAACAGGCACATGAATCATCCACGAACGCAGCTTCAGTGTGCTGAATGCCCAGACACTGAAGACAACGATCATGTCCGTCATCCGCAGACAGAAAACGACCGCAACCAACAGGACACGGACGAATCGGCATCTTGAAAAAGACGTGATCGTCCGTGATTTGCTCTTTTAGAATTTGCTCTTTTAGTTGAAGTGCCCAGGGGAATCACTGGTGAAAGGGACTCCGCTGACTGCACCGTGACGCCAACCAGGAACAAATCAAAGACGAAAGGCTTTGTGGAGATCAGCGCACTTCTCATCCACTCGGCTCCGAAGTAAAAATCTGATGAGTGGATGCACCTGTCGCCCTTTTATACCCGTATGTACAGGGAGTGGCTCAGGTATGCAAATTCCACTAGCCAATATTCATTGGAGTTTTCTCTTTACAGAGATGATTGGGGCTTCCAGGTAAATCCCCTATGTCGTCACGACATAACTCGTAGTGACTGACAGATAGGGAACTCCTTCATTCATCAGGCATACACTGTTTCTAAGAGTTTATGCGGAGAAACTCAATCAGATCTTGATTGATTTGGAGTCAGTTCAGAGATGTTTGAATGCAGTTCATGCTGAGAGCACTCAGTTAAAATAGCAATAACAAGACATCTTAGAGTTTTGGAATATGACTCACAGAATTTAAATATTTGACACTGAGATGAGTTATAGTAAAAATAAAAAGTATTGATCATATCATATCATATTTAATCAAGAAAATTATTTATATGGGTGATAAAAATTAAATACTACTACTACTACTACTACATATATATTATTCTTTTTCTTTTCTATTCTATTATTTTTCTTTTCCATCTGTTTCTTTTTATTTATTATATAATAATAAAAAAAAAACTTGCTACGTGTATTGCGTTAGGCTAACTGAGACTTGTCATAACACTTGCATGTTGCTCTTTTGTTGATTTTAAATGACTAAATGTAATGTAAATGTGTATGTTTATATATATAAATATATATATATATATATACTAGACTAAATATATGTTAAACAAATGAAATGGAATAAAATTAATTATAATTGTATATTTTATATAAAAATCAATATACACATATTTAATACAATACACAATAAATAGTATTGATAATAATAAGTTACAACAAAAATCGCATTCAAAATAATAGTTTATGTTTAATGTTAAATATTTATATATAAATCTAAAATATTTTGTTACATGTATGTGTGTGTATTTATATATACATAATAAATATACACAGTACATACACATAGTATGCAAACAAACTTTTATTTTGAATGCGATTAATCACGATTAAGTATATTTGTATCCTTAATATATATATATATATATATATATATATATATATATATATGTGCACATTTTTAAAGTGTGTATATATTGTTTACTTTAGTCTTTTAAACTAGGATATTTTGAAGCAACTCAACTGCAATGCCCTTGACATTAGAGGAATTTCATGGACTAGTGTACACAAGATTCTGGAAGTATGACAAGGTTTAGGCATTAATAAGGTAACAGCTGAAGCTGCTTAGTACATATGTGGCCAGAAATAGTGTATACACTGTTGCTGTTTTTCCCCTTTGGTTAACACAGCAGTCTTGTAAAAACAAACTTATCGAGGCCTTCGAATGGTCATTGACTTAAATAAACAGCACAACACAACCGGGACACCATCAAAGCTATGGAGATGTGTTTACTCAACCTTTCTTTCCACTGATCAGAGCAGGGAACATCTCCGGCGCTGTTTCACGAGGAGTGTGGGATGCCGGCAGAACTTTCTGGGATATTCATAAAATGCCATTAGCAGCTTGTTAAGAGTTTCTTGTGCTTTGGATGATATTTACGAAGTTGCGGAGCATATGTTTGGCAGACTAAACGCCCACTAACACAGACTGAACAGCATCTCATTAAGGGAAGATACATTAAAGGAGTCTGTTTTCAAGTTACTGTCGGGAGTGAACATCAGCTGGGTTCACGTTTATCATCACTGGCTTTTACTTTGATGGATCACATCCGTCAATCATCTTCATACTGTTCGCTGTGGAGTGACGGCTGGAGGGTCCTGGTTGTGGTGTGTGTTTCGCGAGAATATGTTTTGATATACTTGGGAGATTTTCTTTGCATGTTTGTTTACTGTATGTCTGTCTACTCATTCAAAAAGTTTTTGAGTTCATGTATATTCCGAGAGGCAACAATGAGAACTTTTCACTAGTGGCATAAAGTTTAGTCCTCCCACTTGACAAGGAAAATGACTGATCGCAGTTCATTTTGGTTTTATGCACCCTCAAGATTATTTGAAATAAATTTTCCAAAGTACCAAAAAGTGGTGTGGGATTTACTTTGAATTTTTTTTACTCAGAAATTGCTAGTAAATTTCACAAATAATTAAAGAAATGACAAGTAATGTTGAATTAAACACAAAAATTAAGTAGAAAGAAAAAAATAACAAAGATTAATGGATCATGTTTTACAAGAAAATACTATTCTTCGAAGTTATAAATAAAACTGAAGACTGTACCACATTAATAGATTAGCATAGAATTTTATTTTTTATTTTTGTGCAACAGGCTTTAAAAATTATTATAAAGAAAACACAACAACAATCAATATAACAATGTTATATTAACTTACATATTTATTTGTGCAGAAAATGTTCTCATGCTAAAAAGATTCACCAGTTTTATTTTTTATTCACTTTTTTTTAAAATATTTGTTTGCTATACTTTAAAAGTACTCTAAATTTTGATTCAATTTAAGTACAAAGTCTTTGATAAATCAAAAATTCTGCAAAACAACATTCACGATTGGATTCGTTTGCTACTTTAAAGTACTCTAAATTTTAAGTCAATTTAAGTGCAAACTATAATAAATCTCAACTCCTGCAAAACAACATTCACGATTGGATGATTAGCAAATGAAGTTCAATGTGATCAACATTTTGTGCACTTCAGGATGTCATGCCATGCTAACCAATCAGATTGCCATTTCAGAGTGCGGAACTGAAACTACGAAAACAGTATTTTCAGGCAAAATTTATGTTTTGGATGGTTTCTGGGAAGGATGTTACTCCACAAACAAATATGTATTTCTACTTTAAAAGTCCAGGTTTAATTTAATGCGTTATTTGTAATTGCTTCATTACAATCATTTGCAAAACTTATTAGCAATTTCTCAGTGAAAATATTTTAAAATTAAATTACTAAACCAATTTTTTTTTTTTTTCAGTCTGTCAGTCTGGTTAATACGCAAACCATTTTCGCATCTTCAAATACAGCAGCTTACATTTCTAATCAGCTGTTTGTCAATATGACGTTCTTATCAACAGAATATGAACAGAACTTGTTTATATAGCGTACATCTTGTTATTTTACTAGTACCAGCAGCAACAAACCATCAGGGGCCCTGAAGAGGAATTCAGACTTGATTACTTATCTTTTGATTACTGGTTCAGAATTTCCTATGGAATTTGCCGCTTAATAAAAACCAAGACGTTCCTCGGATCTCTCAGAAAGACTAAGAATATTTGCCTTTTTTCTGCATCTTCCTCATTTTCTATTCTTTTTTTTTTCTTTTTTTTTCAACCCACGCATCTTTCAGAATAGATTTTCTGGCATTTATAAAACGTCTTAAAATACCCAATGGCGCTGTCGTGATAAACACTCATTGGCAGTGAAAATCAGACAGAGATACGTGGACTAAAGGCCATTTACGAGCAGGACGGGAGTTTGTAGGTGGGTGAAGGGGGGGTTGTTTGACTTTAACTTCTAAGGTCAGGCTTTTACAGCGACTATGGATCCGCCTCTTGTTTGGGGCCGAAATTACAGCTGACACATGTGCTGACAAGATAGAGGCAATTATTGAGTTAGACAATGATCTACTGTACAGTGCAAGTGCTGCACTTTTCTTTCCTAGACAAGGAGAGAGAGACGTTTGAGAGTTACAAGGCCAGACGAGATGCCCTAACTGTCCGTGAACCAGCTAGTTTGTGTTCACTCTCATACTTTGAACCATCTAAACAGAATGGACGGCATAACTGAATTTTTCCATCAAAACGGTTCTCAACTGGAGGGTTGCTAACCAAAAAAATGTGTTGCATTGTAAAGAATAAACACAACAATCATGCATAATTAACACAAGCTTATTTTAGTTTAAAAATGATTAAACGTGTACCATGTATTTGTTATTGACATCAAATATTGCAAATCAAAACTCAATATGATTTTTGCATATATTCATCAAGAACCGACTGGGTTCGAAGGGTTAAACAAGAGTAAAAATAGTGTATGCACAACGTTTTTCCATCCAAAATGTCAATATTTGATTTCAGTCACCATTTCTTGATGAACATAACATTTGGTTCAGAGAAATTAACTGTCTTGGCTGAACGCTGTCAAATATCGCAAATCAAAGACTCAATATGATGTTTGCGCAAATTCCTACAGGACTGATTGGGTTCAAAGGGTTAAACAAACGTAAAAATATTTTATACGCAACATTTGTTCATCCAAAACAAATATTTGATTTTAGTTACCACTTCTTGACAAACGTAGCATTTGTGTCCTGAAGCACCAACAATGGCTCTATGACCTCTGAACTTTGTATGACCTACAATCTTTATTTTAACAATTAAAAAAACAGAATAAGATCCAAGCATTTTTTTTCAGAGTCTGAAGCTTACAGATAAGGTAATTAAAAATATAAATTTGACTCTTTTTTGGCTGAACGTTTTCAAGTATTGTGAATCAAAAACTCAATATCATTTTTGCACAAATTCATCAAGGGTAGATTGAGTTTGCAGGGTTAAAATAAGATAAAAAAAAAGTTGTGGATAAACCATTTTTAGTCAAAGCATGAGTATTTGATTTTAGTCGCCACTTATTTTAATGATTTAATGATATTTTTTTTAATATATATATATTTATTTTATTTTATTTTATTTTAAGTCTAGACCTTTCAGATCAGGTCATTAAAAGGAGTAACTGACATCTTTGGCTGAGCATTGTGAAATGTTGCAAATTAAAAACTTGATATGATTTTTGCGCAAATTGGGTTTTTGGAAGATTTGTGTTTGAAGGGTTAAACAAGAATGACAATGGTTTATGCACAATGTTATTTTGTCCAAAATGTCAATATTTGATTTCACTTGCCACTTGT
Organism: Aspiorhynchus laticeps; assembly: GCA_023376895.1. Taxonomy (NCBI): domain Eukaryota; kingdom Metazoa; phylum Chordata; class Actinopteri; order Cypriniformes; family Cyprinidae; genus Aspiorhynchus; species Aspiorhynchus laticeps. The sequence goes on from CM041793.1 coordinate 72,128,192, forward strand.
TGGCGAACATACCATTTGGGTCTGGAAGCACCAACCACGGCTCTACAACCTCTTTATTTTCACGATTTAAGAGCAGAATAGGGTCCCCGCTGATTTTTCGGAGTCTGGACCTTCCAGATCAGGTAATTAAAAGCAGTAATTGACTTTTTCGGCTGAACGCTGTCAGGCATGTTCGATCAAAGCAGAGGGGAAATCTAGGCCACCAACTACAGACTCTCTCAAAGACACTTTCCCCTCATTATATTTAATAGACTGCAATGTTTTCACCTCACAAGAATACATATCTCAAAATCATTCACAAACAACACTAAATAAAGTATATGGAGGCGTTGTTATTTTCAGCGCCGGTTTCTAGGCCTCGCTCCAGTTCTGCATTTCATTACGAGACTCACTTCTATCTATCTGCAATCTGTTGTATGAAGAGTTTGTTAATTATAATTTGTGCAACCTAATGGGTTATGAGTACGGTGCGGTTAGTGCTGTTATTAATATCAGCAAACTGCTCGCGCTTAACCACAGATGGTTTCTTGCCTGCAACATCCTGCAGCCTTCTGTTATATCTCTAATCTATAATTAATATCTAACACTAATATTTATTTGGCCAGAAAGGCGCTACTAATTAGGCCGCAAACATGAAGCCATTTCCAGTCAAGGCTGAGGTGCTTTTGAGGTTATAGTTGCAACGGATCAGACAGAATGTGACGGGCCAATCATAGCCAATATTAAAAAATAAATAGCCAGTTGATTGGCCAATTCAAACTTTGTAATGTGAAATGCAATTCTCAAATCATACTTAACACTCAGATTCAATGATTTTGCACAAGCTTGTGGAGTTGAAAGCTGGATTTGAAACACACATTACATACAATATGTGTAACCACACACATATAAATGACATGTAATCAAGTCCAATTAAATAAAAAACAAAACAATCACTCTCACATTATACTGTATATAATTTGTTTTAGCAAACTGAATAATTAAAAAAAATGATCTCTCACTTTACAATGTACAATCTATAAAACATTTTATCAAATTAAATTATTACTTAAATTATGAAACTAAAAAGAAGTTACACTTTAATTTAAAAAAAAAATATATATATCCATTTATCTTCGATCTACCTATATCTATAAAGCATTTCATCAACTTAAATGATTACCCATGTGTGTGTATATATATATATATATATATAATAGAAAAAAATTATTAAAAATAATGATTATCTATCAAATATTTTATCAAATCAAAAATGATTAAATATCTTTTTATATAAATTATGCAACTAAGAAATAAAAGTTAAATGAAGTGCTATCTATCCAGCTATTTGTCTGTCTAGCTATAAAACATTTTTATCATATTAAATATCTATTTTTTATCAAATTAAAAAATATACATTTAAAAAAATATATATAATAATGGATACTGGTGAATTTCTAACAGTAAATGAACTGTCAAGACACCAGTCGCTCTCCACAAACATGGCCTGGATTCCAACCTGCCAAGTTTTTTTTATGGATGTTATGTTTAGACACATATGCAAATTAACCATAAGGGATTTGCATATTCATGTTGGACAACCCTGAGTGCCTAACCAGAGTCTGAGGCAACAAATCTTCCTCAGAGAGTAATGTAAATCTCAATTCAACAGATATATGACTCATATTTACAAGTGTGGAAATAAGTTTTGCCAAGTGTCGCCTGCCTGCTTTTTATTTCTTTGGATGGTTGGTTGCCAGATTTTGTAAAATTAAGTCATTTAAAATCGATCCACGAAGTATGAATCAACCAAAAAGAGAACGTGGATCTTTAATAGCCTGTACTACAAATGTGCAAATTTGTGAAATTATAGGCTTTTAAATTGCGATTACGATTGTTCTCAATCCATTTAGTCCTACTGCTGAACTTTTCTTTTAAGTAATGTCCTCCTACGAATTACATAAATCTTCATAAGTGCCACTGATGGTATGTGTAAGGCCCTTGAATACGGCGCTGACTCATTTAGATGTCAATGGCTTTACAATTCGATCTATACGAGGAAATAGTGCCGCCTAGCGGTCAGATATCTCTATAATGTGGATTACAGAAATCTCTCTTTATATTTTACTGATCAATACAGAAATTGATCTATTGAATAACTTATTTATAGCTCCTAAGTCTTTAATTATCGGAATCACGTGTCATGCATTTGCTTCCTGGACTTTAGGAAGTAAAAACAAAGCCTTGTTTTAACTTGCTGTTTTTCCACTCATCAATTCCGTGGCAGCATCTTAAACATGCATTCAATAAACGCACTGCCTACAGAGATGCATGGATAACAAATGTATAGTGTACAAAAGCATTAAAAATAACGTGTGTGTACTATCATGATTCTGACAGCTGTACAAAGCTTCCAAATCACAACCGACGCAGTTTTGTGCCTGCAACTTAAACTTAAGTATAATCCTAAAAAAAAAAAGAAAAAGGAAAATCTGCTCACAAAAACTCACTATTACAATTAGTATGTCTACTAGTACGCTCTAAAGTATAATTGCTACAAATGCTACAAATAGTAATATTGCAATTTCATGCATCAGATCATGAAAATAACAGATATGATATTTATCAGGTATTCATATATATTCAAATATTTTTAAAACATATATAGTTGACATTTTATAATACTTAATATTTGAAAATTTAAATAAAGTTTGAAAATATAAATACAACATTAATATAAAATTAAAAATATAATAATAAATTATTGTAGCCTAGATTTATTTTATATAGCCTAATATTTAAGATGTAAACTAGACTTATATTTTATTTAATATTACATCGTAAAATATATTAGTTTTTTTTTTTACTTAGATTCTGTATGTACTCACGGTTGTTTGCTGCCAGTATGGTGCGTAGCGCGCACAGGAGCGCGAACGCTTGGAAACTCAGCGCGTCCATCAGCACCACCTTCATCACCTCTCCAAACGCACAACAACGCTTATCCAAGTTGCACTATATTCCCAGCCCGCGGAAAATAGCTCCAAAAAGCCAGTTCGGGATCGGCTCCAGCTGCTCTTCGGCTAGACTGTCCAGTGATGAATCGAATGAGACACTCCCCCCATAGTTCCTCTAATAGACATACGTTAGGCTCTTCCCACGAGACTCTACGCACACTAAGTTTTTGGCGGGGTTTGCCTGGATGTCTTCAGATCTGCTTCATATTCCGAACTGTACAGGTCCAGCTGGAAGTCGAGAAGATACTGAGGTCAGAATGAGACGTGATGCGTTTTGATGCGCGAAAGCCAACAGACACAGCGTGGAGAGGTTGCGCGCTGTGAGCCGAATGATACGATCTGTGCAGTTCAGTTTTGAGAGAGAGAGAGAGAGAGAGAGAGAGAGAGAGAGAGAGAGAGAGAGAGAGAGAGAGAGAGACGGTTTCAGCAGCACATAGGTGGACAGCGCTCGCTGACGCGCTCCAGTTTTACACAAGACGCTTTGAAACACATTCCAGGTTTAGACCTCTATAACGTCTATTTTTTAGCGGTGTGTTTCTAAAATCTTAATTTAATACTCGAATATTTCTCTGATACACAGCATTTGAAAATGTACATCTAATACTGTGTAAATTAATAGCAAGTACACGGTGGCTCTGATTTCTCCTAAAATTCACTTAAATGTGCGCGACTTCCGATTCATTAGCTGCTACGGTAAGAGTGCAACTAAAACTATTTGCTCTGCAAACCAGTGTGTTTATGAGTTAGAATAAAATGAGAGCAAATACCAGTTTGCAGTATCAAGCACATAATGGACTATTGTTTACAGGTAAATAACTTGAAAGGAATGACACAGGAAGCCTCGCACATTCAAGTTACAAATGGCCGCGCCCGCTCTTACAGTAAAAACAAAGTGGTATAGGCTGTACTTTAAAAATATTAAATAACGTGGATAAAATAGCACGAAATTTTTGGCCTTCAATGGGAATAACTTGAGTTCAAATTGAGACTTTTGGAGACATAAAAACAACATTTCATGTTTTAACGTCTGTTTTTTTTCTCAAGATATGATCTCAAATCTTCATATTCTTGTAGCTGTCTGCTACATCTAATCCTTAAACTGTGTAAATATCAAGTAAATATCAAATAGTGCTGAGTAACCTACTGATCTGATGTTTCTCCTAAAATTAATTATGAGACATTAAAACAAGCCCAGAGAGGCCTACCTCAATAGTTGTTAGCCTACGTATATATATTATTAAGGGAAGGGGCTATCAGACTCCAATTATTAATGACAAAATAACCTTATAAAATGTATACACTACATATTTTAGTAGGCCTACATAGTGCATAAGTACATTAGTGTATAAGTGCACAGTGCATAGTGCGTCATTTAGGACGCTGTTTGTGTCTTGTGTTTTTCCGTTCCAACATTTCGTGTTTTTGACCACAAAAAGCGTTCTATGTGAATATAAGAATTCAGATAAAATACTGCATACTGTATATTTTGGTCTTTAATGAGAATAACTTCAAATTGAGACTTGAGTTTATTTTTGTTCATATTTGGCTTGGTATCTTGGTTTAAGACAAATGTTTTCTGTGAGTTTAGAGGTTGTTTTCAATCTGAGACTTAAGTAAAGGTTTTCATTTGCTCTCCTTTCTACTTGTCCTTTCAAGGACAAGTTTCCAGTAACCAAACAGACTGCTGACTGAAAACCATTTGAAACTCTAAAAATCAAGTGAAAATGGTTTATCTATTCATTTAAAAGTATTAACAAACCCAAGGCTTTCTACCTGAAAAATGTTGCCTGCAAACTCTCAGAGATTAGCATCGCTATACCATCCATTTGCTCCAGAATGCTAATGTGATGCATTTCCTTTGAGAACGAAGAATTAAAGTTGGATAAGTGAGGTAATTATTCTCTGTATCATCTAAAACACAAAGATGAGTGCTCGGTGATCCATCATGATACACTATTCAGAAAAACCAAGTTGCAGACATCATAATGTGACTGTTTTATGAACTTCACATAACTGAGAAAGCTCAAGATACATACTCTAAATATATTGTATATACACATTAGTGTTGATGCATTTTACAGATGCGGTGGTAATCTGTCGGCAGGTCATAGGGCACAATGGCATGTGTTTGAGACTGGATTATAGGAATCCAGAGTACAGGGATTAGAGCATTAATCCCAGAGGTCATTTGGACAGAGAATGACACCGTCCTCTGTTCAAAGAGCAAAGATCTACTTTGATACAGTCTGCACACTGATATAGTTGTCAGCCATGGGTGTAGTGTTTATCTGCATCTTTGAGAAGATAAATATGTTTTTGTTCATACTTCAATTTCCAACATTGTTCTACAGAAAATGCGAATGTTGCCACAATGAAATTGTAGTAATTTTGTAACTGGGAATTTTTATATACATACAGTACATTTATTTATTTGTAAGTGTTAAAGAAAAAATAAGTACATGAATATATAATGCTACTGATTATTAATTAATGTTTCATAAGCTCAGACACATTAATACCTTTCTGCATTAATGCTATATCTATCTATCTATCTATCTATCTATCTATCTATCTATCTATCTATCTATCTATCTATCTATCTATCTATCTATCTATCTATCTATCTATCTATCTATCTATCTATCTCACACACACACACAAACACACACACTTACATATTTCATGTTTCATTTCAATGTTCACATTTTAAATATTCTAAAATATATAAAATGTAAAAATACAACCCTGATATATTTATTATTATCTTTTATGCAAAAATAATGCAAATGATAATTCATGTTCCATGAGTTCAGAAACATTAACACTATTCTCTGCATCAGTGCCAAGAACAGTACAGTATGAATCATCATATGCGTTGTGAACAATATTTGAAGCAAAAGGTTAATGATTAACTCAGTCTCAGAGTTTTAAATATCTAAAAATATAAATTCATACAATAAATGTAAATTTATTTTACATGGAAAATATATGTATTTAATTATTTGTTTGTTTGTCATTAATAACTGGTCATAAATTCCCCATATTTTCCTCCACAGTTAGGTTTCCAAAAAACTCAAACTTAACTTTAAATGTATAATTATGTAAATCCAGATAAGAAACAATGTATTACTTATAATAACTTAATTTTTATTAATTTATTTGTTCAGTATTTGCCATTGTGATACATATCCCAATTTTTTCTCCAAAATCAAAAAAAAAAAAAAAAATAATAGCTAGTTTACGTCAAATATAAAACATCATTTGATCAATTAATATAATGCATAGAGTTATAACATCAGTTATTTAGATTTAAGATTTTCTATGTCACATGATATAATTGGAAAGTGCAATTTTACTGGAATTTTCATTCTCAGTCTCCTCATTGGGAATTCATCCTGGTCTTTTCTCGCCGGAGATCCATTTCCTGCCTCATCGTTTTTAAAGTCCCAGCATGCTGTGTTCTGATCATGCTGTTAGACTTACAGATTAGCAGCTTTTAATTTACTCTCCCTGCTCTCCCTTCCCGCTGGCAGCTCACTTCTCACATCATCTGTCCGCGGTCAAGGTTCTCGCCTTCCACCTGCGGTCGAGAGCGTTTTGATTTCATTTGGTTAACCTCACTTTAATAAGCTGGGTAATGATAGACTGGATGGGTGTCATCCAGTTGCATGAAGGTGAGATGAGAATGGTGTTGGGAAAGCCATTTTGAAGATGTAGCTTGCTCTGATATGAGATACTCATGATCAAGTAGTTAATCTAATGTCAAAAATGCACACAAAAAAAACAGCTTGAATAATAAAAAAAAAAATCTGCTTTCAAAACATACAAAAAGTAACTAACTTGAATTTAAAAAATGGTATTGGGATAATTGAAGAAATTTTACTGAATGAATTTGAATTTGAATTTTTTGGGTAATTTAGGACAAATGAAGAATGAAGCAGAGAATGAAGAGTTTAGGATAATTCCCTAATTGATTCCCTAAAATGAGTCAAACATTTGAACAGACATATGAATAATAGGATTGTTTAAGACAATCTAGTTCACTAAAGTAAAACAATTGAATCAGAGAATTAAACATTTAGGATTAAGTGATTCACTTATTATAAATCAGACATTTAAACAGACATATGAACAAGAGAACTGTTTAATACGAACCAATTCACTAGAATAAAGCAAACGAAGAATAAAACAATTAGGATGAAGTGATTCACTAAAAAGAATCAGACATATGAACAAGAGAATTAAAATGAACCAATTTGCTAGAACAAATCAAACGAAGCAGAGAATGAAGCATTTAGGATGAAGTGATTCACTAAAATGAATCAGACAATTAAACAGACATGAACAAGAGGATTGTTAAAGATAAGCAAATTCACTAGAAAGCAAATAAAGCAGACAATTAAATGATTTACTAGAACAATGCAATTGAAGCAGATAATAAAGCTTTTGGGATGAAATGATTTGTTAAAATGAATCAAACAATCCTCTTGTTCACATGTTTGTTCAAATGTTGAACAAAGCAAATGAAGCAGATAATGGAGCGTTTGCGCTAAAGTGATTCACTAAAATGAATCAGATACTTTAACAGACACATGAACAAGAGGACTGTTTTAAACTGAATCAAATGTTTAAATGGAACATATGAAAGGATCAGCTAACGAATCAGACTTTCCAAAGCTACAAATAAAAGTGAGAATCGAGAACGACAAATTCACTAGAATATCCCAGACTTTCTAATGATATGAAAGAGAGGAGTGAATCAACTCACTAAATGAAATCAACACTTATCAGCGCTACCATGTAGTAATTTAACATGCCATAAGTTACATTGAGCTGTACAGCAATATGACATTGAAAAAATCATTTGGTTGTACTTCTTGTAAAAAAATTTTTTTGTTGTGCTACTGAAAAATGTGCTTCTAAATCCTCCACGTTGCATGAGAAACATGCTAAGAAGGATAGAAAGTGAGCCTTTCTGCGAAAAGGACACCATGTTCATCTCCAGGAACAAAGATTTGGGAAGAAAGGGTGAGCGAGAAAAAAGAGATAAAAGACAGGAAGAGAAAGAAATGAGAGAAACAGACAAAAGAGAAAGGGTAAAAAAGCACCTTCAGTTCCAGCAAAGGTAAAGCCACACACAGACAAAAGAGTACAGCAAGAACAACCATTAATAAATAATGACATTATTTATTAATTACATATTATGGATGATGTTTCCTCTTTTTATGTTCTCCATTTTTTTTACCTCTCTTTCAGTCTTTCTTTCTTTTTGTGTGTGGTTTTGAACTCTGTGTTCTTGGTTTTCCTTCGTCATTAAAAATTAAGAGGTTCAATACACATGTCCAGGTTTTCATTATCGTTGAACTTGATGAAGGTTCGCGCATCGATTTTAATACACTGGCCTGTTTGGCTCCTGTATATCTTGTATCTAAAAGTGACTACATACAACAATGAAAACAAATAGTCAATGCAAGTTATCAGAGACTCAGAAACACTTACTTTATAACTGATAAAGGTATTGTCTTCCTGACTCATTCTTATCTCTGCCATGCCAAAAATTAACCTCGGCTGCTCTGCAGTATCTTTAAAAGCTACTACTCTCTGAAAGTCAAAAAATATATACAATATTTATATTGTAAAAAAAGTATGTTCCTAGGCTTATAATGCAAATGTCAAAAGTTTTGTGGAAATCAGGATTAGTCATAAAATTAATTGTTATTAATACATGTGAAAATCAGATGAGAATTGAACATAGTTGTAACCTGGATCAAAGGAAGATGGACTTTTTGTCGTTGTGGTTTTTCTGGTGATAGTTGAAAGAACAATAATCCACATGCCTCAATTCTATCTATTAAGTGTAAAAATATTCAAACTTCCTGCTAAAATACGGGTCCTCTATCCATAATTTCAATGAAAAAGTCATCATGTCTAAATCACGATAATAGATTTGAAAAAGAAGCATTACTTTTGGAATATGTCACTGTGCTCTCAAGGGTGACCGTGATCTTCAGGCTTAAGATCCTGGTTGACAAGCCTCCACATTCAGGTCTATTCCTATTCTGGTTTGAAACTTCTGCTTTTCATTAATGAAGTCTTGAGGAGAAAAATCCTGTTCTACATTTTCTCTTGTTGGATATTTAGTTTTACTCAGAAATGTGGCACAATAATGAACTAAACATGGTTCTGAAAACAGTTGCATGCTAATTTTGAACATAAAGGTGTTTTAAATGTTCTTTGCAGGTTGAGAATCTTTATCATCAAAACTATACAGCGTTCTTCAGTTAGATGAAAAAGTCCTTCAGTTTAAATGTTCTTCAGATCAACATATTGGGTTTTAACTTTTTTAAAAGCAGAACATATGGTACACTCTTAAAAAATGAAGGTTCTTTATTGGCATCAATGGTTCCATAACATCCATGGAACCTTTCCATTCCACAAAAGGTTGTTTAGATTTTTACAATGTTCTTCTAAGAAAAATAAACTACAGTTTAGGAACTGTTCAATGAAAGGTTCTTTGAGGAACCAAAAAATGATTATTTTGTGGCACTATACTGTAAACCCCCCATTTAGTAACCTTTATTTTTAAGAGCTTGGATTGTTTAAAAAAAAAACGAAATATGTTTTAGTACATTGTACATACAAATTATGCATGTTCTTTACATTAACATCTAGTGTTTTCGTCACAAGGTACAAAATCACATTCCAGAACCCTTTCTGTTCCTCTGTGGTGGAACAACCTTCAAGAACCAGCTGAAGACATCTGTTAACTGAACCATAACCATGAAGGTGCTTCCTTCTTTATATACTTTTTTTTCTACTTTTCTGCATTTCCCTACTTTAGATTGAGTACTATTCTAGCTAACACCTGATACTTGGGACATTGTTTACTCCTATGATAAATTGTTTGCGCTGTTCTTCATTTGAAAGTTGCTTTAGATAAGAACATCTGTTAAATTTAACGTAGGCATTATTTTAAATGTTAGTTTATGCATTCCTCTAATTGACATAATGAGGCACGCAACATAACCCCTGTCAACCAAATTCACCTCACTTTTAAGTAAAAGCTGGAACTGTTCTTCAACTCTGAAACCTGATAGACTCTCCTCATTCATCTGTATAGTCCAGCAGCAGATGGGTATTGACAGCTGGCTGACATCCAATCAGAGAGCAGTGTGTGTTCACTCTCCTGGAGATTTCTGTCTGTCTAGGCTCTGGCTGTGTGGGTTCTTTACATTCGTGAGGAAGAGTATTGGACATTAATTACAGCTTCTGTTTGTTTTGGATTAGCGGTACAATCTCAGTTGAGAGAGCTACTGCGCGACAACAAAAACAACAACTCAAACTCTTTAAACTGGAGATCTACAATTTGTGAAGAAACTGTGAGTGGCATTTCCCAGTGCAAAAATATATTTGAGTATATTTTCATATTATAGCATTATATATATTTTTTACTTAAGTTAAATTTACAGCTAAAGCAAAATACAGTCTTTTGACATTTCAACCCATACAGTTCTAGTCCGACGAGACCCAAAGTCCTGAGTTTACTGTAGGGAAATCAGGGCTTTGCTGAAAATGGCAAAGGAACCAAGGCGGAGGAACCATTCTATCCGTCATGGATCATTGGCTTCCACGGAGAGCTCCGTGTGGGGGCTTGAAATCATCAGTACAATAATAGAGTGAATCTACCCAATGGGCCTTATGGCAGCCCATCACATCGACTCTTATAAGGCATGTACGAAAACTTGCAGATGCTCAGATTCATTCACCACATCATTGCCGTCGCTTGCCTCCGTTGGCGTGAGAGTGTTTTGATAGGGCACTTCTGGTCGTGTGGAAGAATCGCTCCTGCGTGCCCATGCTGGAAAAAAAACGGGCTAGGTGAGGGAACATCTGTTTTCAATGGATTCTGTCCCACCTCGCTGGGAAGCCAGATGGAAAGAAAGGGAGATAAAAAGGGAAGGAGAGGATGTGCCGAAAACACTGTCTACAGAGAGAAAAAGCATTCAGAGAGGTGACTAATTACGTTTCTGATGTCTGAATTCAGACTGAGAAAGTGAATTACACATCTAACAGGCTGTGACTCTAGAGAACCTGTGTTTGGCTCCTTTGATTGCTCAAGGTATTACAAATAATTCACAGATTTTATTTCCCCAGAAAGAAGAGCTGGATGTGCTTCCCATAGATCTAAATTCCCTTAATCTCGTTAAGCAAGATGCAATACAGTTCGGCTGACAAAGCACTTCAGCCTTAATGGAGATTCTCCTCAGCTTGAAGACGTCTGGCTTGTGTTTCCGAGAAATCAGCACTCATTATCTGGAACTGGTTATGGTGCGACAGCCTGACGTTCCACTATCGTGGCTTTGTGGGGAAAATTTACGGAACGCTCCGCCCGTTCCCGAAGAAATGCCATTAACCTCATACATTAGCTAACCCTGAGCATATGCTGAAATTTATTAACTTTTACGACCAACGATTACGACGATAATTTCCATTATAAAGCCATTATGAAGCGTTTCAGTAAATGCCTGAGATTTGTGACATAATGGAGGAATTACCCAATAGTTCATTCATATTGAGTAGCTGCGGGCCTTTGTATGGTTAGCTTAATTTCGAAGTGTCTGCAAGAAGGTGAGCAGGCCAAAAACGAGCCTCTTCACTGTATATGAAGTATTTGCATTAGATAAAAATCTAATGGTCCATTTCTCTGTTTAATCACAGCTTGTTCCCTGAAAAATAAAAACAAATTACATAAGATCTATTTTAAAAACTCATTTGATTCTCCTAGAGCAGCTAATGAAAACTTTATGGCTACTTAGATTGCTCACCTGAACAGATTCTCAAATGTACCTCCACAGGATTTTCAGAAGAGATCTCAATAATGTCTCAAACTGTGCTCAGGATATTTCAGTATGAACTCAACTTCTACATTTGTCTGCAACCACAGAAAAGCAAAACATAAGAGGATTACTATCTCAGATGTTTCTCCTTGAAAGCAATGGGACTAAAAAGAGACAGCATTATGCTTTTGAGATTCCCACATGGTTTCTCTAGACTTTCAGAGATGAGCTCAGCAACTGTGCCAGATTTGCCAAGGTATCAAAGTTTCCAATCAAAAGTCAGATCTCAAAATGAACTCAAATTATTTCATGACCAAATGATCTGTGCTATGCTATCCACAACAATTGTCTAATTTATTGTTTCTCCTAGGGAGTTTTAGGGGAAACAGTTGACACTCGAAAGAAGCTTATCTGAGAATATTATGCGGTGCACATTATAAAAGAACAAACTGGATAATTTACCTGTGGGATGAACTGCCCATTGTCCACACCAACACACAAAAAAGGAAATCTCTTGAATGTCTGAATTAAATATCCTTCATAGCAATGAGATGGAGAATGAAATGGAGATCACATTGAGACATTTGCATAGTCTACACTTTTCTCCAAAGAACAAAAAGCCCCAGTTACTTCACATAGTTTTTGATCTCAATATCAAAACGTAGACCTTAAAATTAACTCAATAATTGTCTAATTTATTATTTCTCTTTGCAAGTTTTAGGAGAAACATCTGTGGCAAGCTGATACTTAAATGAAACATAACTGAGAATATTAGGAGTTGTGAGCTATTTTTTTCAGTAATTTTCCCAATGGGATGAAGTCTCATTTGTCCACACCAAAACTAAAGGAAATCTCTTTAATATCTCAATTATTTCTCCCTCACAGCAATGCCATAAAATGGAGGTCAAACTGAGACATTTGTATAATTCAGTTTTCTCCATGAATAAAAAAAAAAACAGTAATCTTATACAGTTTTTGAAGAGATCTTAACATCAACAGGCAGAAACAAATTAATCATAAGTGAGAATATTATGCACTGTGAACTATAAAAAAAGAACAACTTTTTCAGTCATCTTCCCAATTTGGCGTTGTCCACACCAAAACAATCCAAATCTCTTAAATATTTCAATTTTAAGCAATGAGATATAATGGAGATACAACTACTGTATGACATTTGCATAATTCATTATTTTCTCCAAATAACAAACACCTAATAATCTCATGTAGTTTTTGAAGAGATCTCAATATGCCTCATGTGTCTCAAACTGTGCCATTTTTGAGCCAGAATTTCAATATGAATGTCATATTTTTCAGCATGCTATTCATGTCATGCTATTCTTTGCAATGCCCACTGGTCCATATTACCATTCCACACAAGACTACAGGTGTCAGATTTACTTTCCTCTGGCGATGTAGCGGTCTGTCAAAATGGGGCGGGGAAGGTACGGTTGTTTATACCAGCTTCCTCTAATATGTTCACACTCTACTTCTTTTTAATTTCCTCTCTTGTTAAATTGAAAGAGTCCTTTCCCCCCCCGTCTCTGCAGCTGTCACCATGGCATTTATGTCTATGTTGGACTTCAATAGGTTGAAGCACTGTTTATCAGACACTTCTTTTCCTAAAAGAGTTTCAGACTCACCACCACTCATGTGTCGTCCGCCCAGGGGAAGCTCAGGCAGTTTGTCAATAGGCCCATTATGCGACCTGTCAAGGAATATGACAGGGGCCCATGGCTCTCTCAGTTTCTGTCTGGGTATTGAGAAGCTCAAAAGAAAATGTCACATGTCCCTACAAGAATTAAACCTTGTAGCGGTGTGATATTTTTCTTATGATAGCAAAAAGAGAGATATCTCTCCAGAAAAGCCTCATTGGAGGTATCGCGACTTGCTAACTAGGCAAAGTGCTAACAAGATTTGTCTGTGCACTGCTACAGTGTCCTCCACTAATATTGGCACCCTTGGTAAATATGAGCAAAGGCAGCTGTGAAAATAAATCTGCATTGTTTATCCTTTTTATCTTTTACTCAAAAAATTCACAAAATTCCAACCTATCATTGAAGTAAAACAATTGAAAGTGGGGCGGGGGATCTCATTGTGAAATAAATGCTTTCACTATTTCATGTTGGCAACAATTATTGGCACCCAATTATTGCAATGTTCTTTTCCTAGCACAACAGCTCTGAGTTTTCTCCTATAATGCCTGAAGAGTTTGGAGAACACCTGATAAGAGATCAGAGACCATTTTCTTCATACAGAATCTCTCCAGATCCTTCAGATTCACAGCTCCATGACGGTACTTTTTCTCTTCAGTTCACCTCACTCATCTTCTACAGGGTTCAGGTCAGAGGACAGAGACAGCCATGGTAAAATATTAATTTTGTGCTCAGTGACCCATTTTTGTTTTTATTTTGATGTTTGTTTTGGATTGTTGTCCTGGTGGAAGATCCAAACACGGCCCATTATAAGATTTCTAACAGAGGCATTCAGATTTAGATTTTTTTATCTGTTGGTATTTGATAGAATCCATGATGCCATGCATCTGAACAAGATGTTCAGGACCTCTGGCAGAAAAACAGGCCCACAACATTAAAGATCCAGCAGTATATTTAACCGTGGACATGGGGTACTTTTTTATCCCTGTTTGTACTAAACTCATCTGGTGGGTTTGCTGCCAAAAAGCTCTTTTTTTCAGTTTCATCTGACAATAGAAGCCAGTGCCATTTGAAGTTCCAGTCGTGTCTGACAACTGAATTTGCTGGAGTTTGTTTTTGGATGAGTGAGGAGAATTTTTCTTGAAACCCTCCCGAACAACGTGGTGATATAGGGGATGTTTGATTTTTTTTTTTAGGTTTCTGACCCCAAGACTCAACTAATCTCTACAATTCTCCAGCTGTGATCCTTGGAGAGTCTTTGGCCACTCAAACTCTCCTCCTCAGCGTGCATTAGGACGATATAGACACACGTCCTCTTTCAGGCAGATTTTTATCATCTTTAGTTGATTGGAACCTCTTAATTATTACCCTGATGGTGGAAATGGGGATTTTCAATGTTTTAACTCTTTTCTTACAACCACTTTCTATTTTGTGAAGCTCAACAATCTTGTTCTTCACATCAGAAATATATTTTTTGTTTTTTTCTCATTGTGATGGATGATTAAGGGAATTTGACCTTTGTGTTCCTCATATTTATAATCCTGTGGAACAGAAAGTCATGGCTGGACAATTTCATGCTCCTAGTCACCCTGGTGTGTTAAAAAAATTAAATATGAATGGGAATATACTTTTTTTTACATATTTTACTCATAAGAATTTCTAGGGGTGCCAATAATTGTGGCCAACATTCATTGGAGAAAAACAGTTATTTCACAATGAGATTTTCTCCCCACTTTCAATTGTTTTACTTCAATGATAGGTTGGAATTTTGTGAATTTTTTGAGTGAAAGATCAAAAGGATAAACAATGCCGATTTATTTTCACAGCCGCCTTTGCTCATATTTATCAAGGGTGCCAATATTAGTGGAGGGCACTGTATAACAACTCTAAAAACATAGCAGTTTTTAAGCTTGTAAATTTCTAAAAGCTTTGGTTATTATTGGATGTCTTCCACAACTGTAGCATTTTACAACTCTGTTCACGTTTATGATGTTAGATTCATGCAAAAAGCAAATGTTTGTCTTATTTTGAATGTTAACAGGTTACATTTGGGAAAAAGCAGATAAACGTATTAATTGTGTTGAAAAAAAATCTGTTCATATTGTTCTGGCTTCTTCAAAAGTGTCATAAGAACTGAAAATTGGCTTTTAATATCACTGCCAATTTATCAGCTTGTTAGCAATTATGCTAATGCCTTTCGGCTACTGTAGGCCTACATATTAGCTTGCTTACTGCTAATGTTGCATTACGCATATTAGCGTGCTAAATTCAAATATGACAAATAAACAAATTAATGTACATGCAAAACCTTGTGGAAAAAGTACTGTGCTAAAAATAAAAGTAATCAATCAATTTAGAGATATGTTTCACAAAATCCTTTTAAATTTATTTGATAATTTTTGTTAGCTTATCAGAAATCTTGGAGATGGCTTTGACAACTACACTAGTTTGAACTAGTACTGTCTATGTTTGATCAAACAATGGAAGACCATTTCAGTTTATCGCCACTAGTGCCACAGGAATCACTCCCAACAGCTTTAAAATAATCAGTTACACAGCAAAACATCATATTTTATGATATACCATGACCTTACAAACAGTTCCACTTTCACAGTCCGGTATTAAAGACAAATCTTTCTTTTCTTCGGCCTCCTGGGCTGCACAGAGTTAGTACAGTTGTGCGGGGAAGACTGTGTCGTTCATTAGCTAAACAGGGTCAACACTGTGTCTATCCCTCCCACATGCAGAATACACCAAATCAGCTATACTGCCGGTTCCTCCTTGCAGCGGCCCATACAGCAGGTGTTTATGGGTAATTGCTGTGTTTGGCGCTTTAGATTGTTTGTGCTGATGGTGACGGTTCCTTCCCAGGCATGACTATAATTTTAGGATAAACACTTTGCTACTACGCATACATTTTAAACAGCAAAACAGCTCTAGTGGGAGTATGTGCCATCTAAGTCAATGGTTTCAAACCACTGTTGAGGTGTAATTCACAATTTGCAGGAAAGAACATTACATTAAATGCTTTTCCTATTAAAAATACAGATTCAAATGTCAAATAAAGCTTTTATTGCATCATGTATAGCCAGGGGCGCCGCTACGGTTTCTGGGCCCCCTGGACAGCATATTCACTCGGTCCCCCGCGTTCCGGTGGGGGGGGGGGGGATTGGGGTGTTGTGGTAGGTGTCTGGGGTTCCCCTGGGAGTCCCCCTTGGTACAAATCACAATCACGGGTTTGGGGGTGGAGGTGTTCCCCCCTCTGTACAGATTGCGTTCCACGTTCCCGTCGGTAAATCACGTTCCGGGTTTTTATTTAAACCCAATCAGTTAAAAATTGCTTGAAAATAAATAGTTTTTAGTTAGAATATTGCATCCTTCAAGGTATTATCGGATACGTATTCAAAAGGAATTGGACATTCAAAACCATCCTACTTAAATCCACTTGTTTCGTGAACTTGCTTTGAAACTTTACTCAGAAATCTTCCAAATGTTACTTTGATCAACACACAAACCCTTGAGCTTTTGTTTCTCCACTCTTCTGGGGTTTTTGGAGGGCTTCATCTCATGTAATGACCTCCATCCAAGCGAATTCTACATCTCTTGGACATGATATGCCAAAATACTGAGGGTTAGAGTTGCATTAGACCGGCTCTCAAGACAACACTGAACAAATAAAGCATGGATATGAGAGATCTCAAAACCTCCCATCCAGCTGCACTTGAGTTAGTCTTCCAGCTGGGCCAATCTGGCAAATGTGAGAGAGATACGAACACCTGAACTTATTAGAGGAGTTGTAAAGACACCTGGAACGAAACAAAAATAACTGTTCTACTTTCACACTGGTATTTTTGATGTATTTTCACTGAATCCACAGGTGGGAACTGTTGCACATGACAAGTGTGGCATTTTAAATTCTTCTCAGTGCTGCCGTTCCTGTTGCTGCAGCCATGTAGCGGCTTTAAATAAATGAGCACAACTGAGGAAAACTGCACGAAAAGAACAAAGTAAGTTTAAACATCTCATCTTAATTGGTTGTGTACACTCTTGATTATAATGAGGTTTAAAAAAGGTTATGTTGCATTATAAATTCTTTAGATTATTGGACTGGTTGTGAAAGAAAGCAAGAAAAAGAAAGAAAGGGATATAATTTTGTTAACAGCATTATTATTATTATTATTATCTTAATGTGAAATGTTTTTAATGTACTGTTAATGTAAGTTAATCTAAGTTAATTTAATATTTATTTATAAAATATACTATTTATTTTCTAACCATAAGGCAGTTATATTTATATTATTTAAGTTTTACTATATTGCACTGCACAGTTATGTGTACTGTCTTATTTACAGGGTTCAGATATGATCTTCATAATTGTACTGTAGGTAAAAAAATAAAAATCAATAAAATGTTATTATATATCTATTTTTTTATTATTTAATGTTAATTTAATATAGTAAAATTTACTTTACCACAGGGTAGTTACTTTTTGCAAAAAGTATTTTATAATATTGTTATTAACTTCACAATATAGTACTGTAAAATTACATATACAGTGTGGTTAAATATATAAATTATGCCTTATACCTGGATGCTTAATTAAATTGTGCAAGTTAATCTACTTTGGCTACAAGATTGAACCTTTAACGTACTCTTTTACAGCTACAACATTTTCAGTAATATTTTACAGTATAATGTTCTGTTATTTAAGAATGTAAGTTTTTGGTATTTCCTTTTGTTTTGATGTTTACAGAACTTCTGAAATCTGCGATATTAGGTTGCAAAATCCTTTCAAACATTTTCAAACAGATTTCCTTTAGTGAGTCTATATGATTAAAAAGTTCTAATTTAATTAACACCAGTGTCACAAAATATTATTTATTAAATTTAAATGTGATTTACCATTCAGTCTGAAGGAAAAGGCACCTTCCCACCCTGCTCCAGTTTTATTTGGGACTCAGACCGGACCATCCATAAACACCCCACCTGTGAAGGAAGTTTCATTAGATTATTTATTCGTTTGTCTGTTAGAGGAAATGAGAAGAAATGGAACTGACCTTGCCAGCCAAAATGTTTCTCTTTATAGATAAGGCCGGCTGGATATGCTGTCCCTGGGCTATTGTGTTTAATGAAAATGAAGACCCTCAGTACCCCGCAGAGGACTCTGCAGGTGCCAAGCTCTGATCTATTATTCTCAGACAGAAAGTGAGTAAGAAAATGGTACAGAGAATGAGGCAGACCACAGTTTTTCAGGTGTCATATGATGAATTTGTCTGCTCTCTTCTTGAATTCTGTTTCCCTGCGTACAATCATACTCGCATCGCTCTGAATGAAGCGTTCCGGCATCGGCCACTTACATTAATCTTCGTCTTGGATTGAATTTCACCAGGACTGATTCATTATAGAAGGTCCCGGTCAGGCCAGAGTCACTGTAAGTACGCAAATACATGTGAAAATATGCAAATTATTGGCTGATGCATTGAACGTGTGTAATTATACATGCTTAACATTATAAGTTATACACTTGAACTAAAGTAGCTAAAAGCATTTGTTTACAGGTAAAGTTTCAATTTGCGTAAAGTTTGTTTTGAGCGTAAAAATTAAGCAAGCTTTTTTTCTTTTTCTTGTTTTGCATTTCAAGTAAAATATAAAACAATCTTCAAACCTGTAAAATACATTTTAGTAAAAGTGCAAGGTGTTCATTGTTCTGATGTAAGATCACGCTTACAGTATGTAGCTAAAAGCATTTCTGTATACAAACTTGCGTAAAGTTTGTTTCAGGCATAAAAATGAAACATTCTGTATTTTTTTGTTAGTTGAAAATAAAATTTTATTAACAAAATAACAAGTATCCTATTTAACATGCACTATTAGTTATAAACATGTCAACAGTTTAATGAGCCAAAAACATTTGTAATTACACAAGTTTGTTTCAGGCGTGAATTTTTTTTTTCTTGTCTTGTTTAAAATAACAGTTTTTCCATAAACAAACAAACAAACAATAGATAAATAAAATAAGACAATAAAAAAAGCAAAAACAGCTTATTTAATTTTAAGCCTGAAACAAACATTGCACGTTTTTTTTCTTTCTTTTTTTCTTTTTCTTTTCCCCAACCACTGGTGGTTATCAGTACATTTCAAACTGCTGCTACATTTATTTATTTTGCAGTTTAAATGAAACACAATAATGTTAAAAAACTAAAATTAAGTAAAGGTGCATAGGTCTTCATCTCACACATCAGGATGATTAAGCTTTTATAACTAAAAGCATTTGCATTTAATTAGACATTTGCATAACGTTTGTTACGTCTGTAAAATCTAAACAAGCTGTTTTTTTATTGTCTTATTAAAAATATAATTTTAATAACAAAAGGTTTCGAAAAGTTTAAAAAAGTTAATAAGAAAAAGGCAAAAACAACAGTGTGAAAGTTACGATTTTGTAGCTATCAGCATTTGCATTTAAACTTTTGTGTAAAGTTTGTTTAAGGCTTAAAGATTGCAAGCATTTTTTTTTTTTTTGCTTTTTTGTCTTGTTAAAAATAAAAGTACTACATTTTAACAAGAAAATAAAAAAAGCAAAAACATCTCGCTTTAACTAAGCCTAAAACAAACTTTACAAAAGTATATATACACACTTACTTGTGCAATGTTTCAAAATAACGTTATTTTGTAGTTCAAGTTCAAAGCTGCTCTGTACCTTTAATGCTTAAAGTAAATGACCTCTTAGGATTGACTTATCTCAGTGACATGGTTCACATTGATGTTGTCCATTTTTTTGTATTTCATATAAGGACGAAAAAAAAAAGATATATAGACAAACAAACAAGTTACCAATGTAGGAAGTAAGAAATAAGTAATAGTTTCCTTTGTAATGATGTTTACGAAATTTAAAGAAAAAGAAAGATGGGACAGCATCACCTCAATCTATGTCTGAACTCCACAGGATTTATTTTCTGTATGAGAGAACTGAGTAATGTAGTTATATGGCTGTTTTCAGACTCATGCAGGTTCCTTAGAGTCATTCAAAAGAAACGCAGAACGAAACGAAGAAAGAGAGTCCCATTATCACGGAAGCGAATGTAGTGTCAGGAGCACTTGTGAAATATTTGTTTTTCCTCTATATATCTGTTGTTTGTCTACATTATCCTGCAACATCTCACTCGAAATCTCAGTGCAGTTCACAGAGTTTGTGCTTCATAAATGAAATCTCGGCAGCATCCTCCTCTGCGGTAGAGCCAATATTTGTTCTGGGATATTTCTGCATGTCTCTGGGCTGTGCGTGAACATATCCAGGAATAATGGCCAAGGAACGTTTCCTATTCTCAGCACTCACCCGAATTATATTACAAAACCATGCTGCGCAGAACCTGATGATGAATATCTAGTAGGGCAGCAATTAATCAAATAAATTAATCGATCATGACCACCGTGATTAACTAATCTTTGAATCTTACGACCAAAAGTAATTTGGAAATTGTGTGAAAATAGTTGGCACACACTGCAAAATGAGCTGTGATGCTCTTATGAGAAATTTGAATTCAAACCTGGCTTTGAATGTGTTGAGTTGTTTAAATAATTATTTTTTCTTTTTATAACACAAGCAAATAAATTTAACAGGAAAGGTAAAGAGGTAAATTTTCTCATTGGACTAATGGACATGTGCATTAACCACTATGCCACGGCTCCTACTAAATACATTTTGACAGTACGTTTACACACCAATGATACCGGCAACAAAGTTTTTCCTTTGCATTTTTTCTGTAAAGTTTGGTGTACACATGCCAACATTGTCAAATCGATCCCAATTCACATGGAATGACTAAAAACACTGTATTTTGCATGCCAGGCCAGTAGTTGGCGATGTTACTTTGTAAAGAAACACTACGCACCTGTGCACATACCTACAGTATAGACTGAACACAAAATCATGCAACGTAATACAGTTTTCACAAATTTGTGTTTTTGTAGTTTTAAAAGCAGACATTGTAGTTGACATTTAAACACATTTGAAAATACATTTAAAACTTTAGTTGGAGCCATGGTGTAGTGGTTAGCACTCGAGTAAACCTGAAATCTGCTTGCAATAGTTTTAAGTCTTATAGACCCTTAGAAAGAATAAAAATGTGTGTGTGTGTGAAGACAGAAACTGATTTTATATTGCGTTAGAGCAGAACTAGCCAGATATTCCAACAGAAGAACAAACTGTATGGTTTGTTTGGGCCCGGCACTTTTTGAGGAGGGCATAAATCTCTTTCAGAGTTTTTTTTTTTCCCAAGTAGATAATGCTATAATGCAATACCCTCACACTTTCTCTCTCTCTCTCTCTCTCTCTCTCTCGCACACACAGGCATTATTCTCATACTTTTACACTGTTTCAAGTTCCCAAGCACTAGAAATACAAACATTACTTTAATAAGCAGTTTTATGTTTTAGTGCCATGTCGCATTGATTTCATGCCGCATTTTTATTGGTTGGTCTGTAAACGTGGATCGTACCAGCAATCACACTGTGCGATGATCATGCGGTATCGTAGGCTATCTTTGGTCACAAGACCGTGACAACGCCAGTCTTTGAACCTCTCTCACTGTACGACACAGGACCACCGGATAAGGAGCCACGATCACACAGAACACAAACAAGCCATTACACAACAAAATTAACAACACAACGGAAGCAAGCCACAACACAAAAAAAAAATTAAAAAAAATAGCACAACACAATGGAAACAAGCCGCAATACAGTGAAAGTAGCACAACACAACGAAATTAGTCCTATGCGTTATGTTGTGATTTCGTTTTGTTGTACACTACTGGGCCAACATACAAACCCATTCAAAAAACTCGATTTCAGGACAGCGGAACCATCCAACCAACCAAAGTCATCCCTGCAGCTCTCTATTGTTGAATTTGAATTGAGCTAGGAAAAAAAAAAAAGAAGTAGAATTTGAATTGAAGTAAAATTCAAATAAATTCAACTTAACTGTAAAATTTAACTAAAAAGCAAAAGTTTGTCAAGACAAATTTTGAATATTGGCTTCACAAAGTCTTGAAATTCTGATTCAACTTAACTCTGCACTGGTTGCCATGCGGTTGCTAGGGTGTTCTGGGTGGTTGTAATAAGATCCCACCTTCAATTCTCTGATATTCAGGTCTCTAGATACGGATCATGTTTCTCCGTCAATGTAAGTCCATCGGATTTCTGTGCTCATGTTGAGAGTTAGATTTTGTTTTATTACAAGAATCTTGAGACTCAAATTACTTCAAAATTGCTCTACAGCCAGCTGTCAGTTGGTAGGAGGTCTGCACCATACTGGGTGATCAGACACCTTTCGCAAAAACACACAGGTCTTGGACTGCTGTTCTCACTCAAATCAAAAAAAAAAAGGTTAGTATTTATGATCATGTCTGGGAGTTTATCTTTAGCGAATACAGGTCTGTGGACCGACACGTCTAATAGGAGTTTCAAAATGCTGAGCTCACGAGAGTTTATCATCTATTGCCATGTAAGCGTGGAATAACTGCCCCAATTATCTCCATGTTATTCATTTACTCTACATAAACTGCACTGCGACAGCCTCCTGGCTACGTTCTGCATGTTTAAAGGATGAATTTGAATTTTAGTCACTTTTTTCCCCTCTATTCGTTTTGCCGAGGGGTGCAGATGGCCTCCGCTATACCTCCTGCTAGGTGCATAATGTAGCTTAGTTTGTGTTTTTGCACCACTGTGATGCTAAAAACAAACAATGGATGAAAAAAGTGCATAATTAGTTTTATTTACACGATCTGATCGATGTACCTCGAACTCCCAACACCCATGGGGTCTCGGCAGGCTACCTGAAATTGACAAAACTGTCTTGTTAATTGATTAATTGAGATTCTTCGATTAGATGTCTAGTCTTCTTTGAGCTGAGATGCAGAACAGATTTGTAGAACAGGTTTATTTAAGCATGATGCTTTGTATTATTGTAGATGCAGATGTGGTTTTAAAGATATATTTAAAGCAAAAATGAAAACAGTCATTAAGTCACCTTTGTTTCATGCCGTATGAGTTTCTTTTGTCTGTGGAACACAAAAGAAGATGGTTTGAAGAGTGTTCATGCTGCGCTTTTCTCTCTGTAAAGTTTTAAAAAAGACAAAAATATATACATGCATTTGAAGAACGATAGCTATTTCACACCCACCCAAATGCATGATA
The DNA here is from genome assembly GCA_023376895.1 of Aspiorhynchus laticeps. NCBI lineage: Eukaryota > Metazoa > Chordata > Actinopteri > Cypriniformes > Cyprinidae > Aspiorhynchus > Aspiorhynchus laticeps. The sequence continues at coordinate 72,151,868 of CM041793.1, forward strand.
ACGTTCTGTTTACTATAAACATACACTGGATCACTCCAGGTCCTTAAACACAGGATGGATTATGTTTGGCTGTCAATGTTTTTATCATTTATCAGCTGAGTCCAACAATATCGCTCCTCAGTGTCATTATCATTAAAAGTTTGCAATTATACTACATTTTGAACAATCTTTTAAAAACATTTTTATTGTTATAGTCCTTGGCTTTCCTTAGAGGTAATTCAAATCACTTGCGCTCTTCTGCAGGACTTGCTACTGTGATAAAAATTCTGAAATTTAAGTAAAATTTTAATTGTTATTCACTGAAAATCTTTTAGTTATCCTGAGATCTATTTAAATTCACACAACTGATTACAAAACAATACTGCCTGGAATCATTAAGTAAACACGAATGTGATTTTCTGTTAATAATGACTTCAATTTCATTTGTTTGTAACAAAAATATTGTACAACTTCATAATCATATTCAATACTTGTATCATATTTTTAGGCAGCTACCTGTCACGGTGCACACAGCAGGGAGGAACAAGGACACGCAGACGAGGATGTAAACTCAAATAATAGTATTTAATAAGACATCAGGGCTAGACATGGCAGGACAGGACAGGGCAAGGCTTACAGACAGGAAACACCGGGAGTAACGAGTAAAGAAGATGGTTTGAAGAGTGTTCATGCTGCGCTTTTCTCTCTGTAAAGTTTTAAAAAAGACAAAAATATATACATGCATTTGAAGAACGATAGCTATTTCACACCCACCCAAATGCATGATACAAATCCATAGTTTATGTGAAGCATTCGCATAGTTTGTATAGTTTGTATTTTTTATCTTTATCTTTAGTTTTACAGGGTAAACATTTAGGGTAAACAGATTGTATAGTTTGTATTTTCTATCTTTATCTTTAGTTGTATAGGGTAAACATTTATATATAGTATACCTAGTCAAATCTAGGTTAGTTTTTGTGTATAGGTTTATAGTGTTTTACTTCATTGTTTTATGTCTGTATTTATGTAGCACCGTGGCTCTGTGAGGCACGACATTTCGTTCCACTGTATGTCCCCACATGCAGCGGAATGACAATAAAGCTCAACTTGAACTTGAGTAGACCAGACCAAATCAAATTGAACAAACAGAACTATAAATACACAGGTAAATCATACATAACGAGACAAACACAGCTGGACACAAATTAACTTGTGATCACACTTAACAAGGACAGGAAACAAACCAAATATGGACACAAGAGGCAGGAACACATGACACACACAACAGAACCCTGACACTACCATAGACACACTGAAACAGAAATGTTAATTACATTATATTTAGTGCTGTCAAACGATTAATTGCAATTAATCACATTCAAAATAAACGTTTTTGTTTACAAAATGTGTGTGTGTGTGTGTGTGTGTATTGTGTATATTTATTATGTATAAATAAGCAGTGTTGGGGAGTAACTAGTTACATGTAAGGGCGTTACGTAATTTAATTACAAAATAAATGTAACTGTAATTAGTTAGAGTTACTAAGAAAAAAAATGTGTAATTAAATTACAGTTACTTATGAAAATGTTAACGATTACAAAGGGGGTTACATTTGAATATTTACTCACATCCACATACAGATTTAATTGATTTCTGTCCCAAACTGCACTGACTTGACCGCTTTTTTCTAATAAATCATTAATCGGTTAGTTTGACTGACAATGCCTCGGCTTGCGCACGCTCCGAATCTCCGCCAAACGGTTTCGATCAGAGTAATCAATGCCAGAGATTTAACAATGGAGAGGACTGTGGAAGCGCACAGGTAGAGCAGAGAAGCAAAACTACTGTTCAGGATTTCAAGTGCAGGTCAGAATCATCTGTAAATATGCTATTATAGTTTTGTCTTTGTTTAGTTAAGCAGCAGCCCATTGCTCATCAGTCATCACTCAAAGTACTGTAGGCCTATAGCTAAAGGATATCATTATTAGCCTATCTATTGTAAAGTTACAGTAGTAATTTAGCAGACAAATAACCATATCGTTTTATAATAGGTTTAGAGGGAGCTAGGGCAGACAACAACACAACCCTTACGAAAATTAACGATGATTTTACTATAAATCCAAAGACAATAATTACTATTGTAAACCATGGTAACCACAAACTAACCATGTTTTTTGTTACACTAACCATAGTTTAACCATGGAATTTGTAGTACAAATAAATAAATACAAATGGTAATCCATTTGCCAAAAGAAAAACATGGTTACTGTACTTTTGCTATAATAAAATCATGGTTAATTTTTATAATGGAAAAATATGACTCATGTTCAGTATTAGGATTTTTCTAGAAAGAGTCAGAGAGATGTATCCTGTGAATCGCTCGTGGTGTTGTCAGTCTGCCACCTCAATATATATGAGTACATGAACATATAAACAATCTCTAGAACTGCTCTGAGTCACTTCATGAGCATTTTACAATTTCTTTTGAGAAGACTAACATCATATATACAAACAGAAACCAATGTTTAAAAAAGACACCAATGTTTCAGGAGTTTAGTACAAAGAACGGGACACATGCTTATTAGATAACCGTATTTGGGTTGATGTATATGCTTTTATTTTATTTTTTTAAATAAACTGTTATTTTTTCCAAAGCATTGTTAGATGCAGCGTTTCCTGTACTTATGCAAAGATTTGATTTCAAAAACAGTATCAGTAAACTATTTCTTATGATTTTAAATCTGCATTGAACTTAATCAATCTCAAAGTAAAAGGCAGTAATAAAGTCTGATTTTGGTGGATTTGTTCAAATTGTATCATCTTAATTGAAGTGATGAGGGTTTTGACAGTCTGACAGTTATCAGTGTTGAATCCTAAGGTTAACCCTTCATGGTGTAAATGTTTGAAAATGATTAACAGTTGAAAACATTAATTAGAAATTTAGGAAAGTAATCAAAAAGTAATTAAAAGTAATCAGTTACATTACTTTTATAAAGTAATTTGAAAAAGTTACACTACTATTACATTTTAAATAGGGTAACTTGTAATCTGTAACCTATTACATTTTCAAAGTAACCTTCCCAACACTGTAAATAGAGTGACGTCAAACTATGACGTCAGAACCCGGAAGAGTAATTCGCCGCGGGTTCCTTCAAGATTTTCCTATGGGGTTTAATAATGTTTTTTTTTTCAATTTAAATAAAGTAAAATAAAGCCTGTGGTAAACACAACTTGACGATACTTTTACATTTTGTTCTACAACGTAAATTACACATATCCATACCCAAAACTAAAAATTTTAAGCAGTTATGTTCATTTTTGAAAACATATGTTTTTAATAAGTAACTAAGAACGTTTGGGCTGTGAGTGGGTGCAGTTTACATTGTAGAACAAAACGTAAAAGTATTTTCAAGTTGTGTTTACCACAGGCTTTATTTTACTCATAAATTGAAAAACCCCATAGGAAAATCTCGAAGGAACCCGCGGCAAATTACTCTTCCGGGTTCTGACGTCATAGTTCCCCCAATCTATAAGACACACTCATACAGTATATATTTTTTTAAATATAAATATTTACTAATATTTATATATAAATATAAAAAAATATAAATATAAAAAAGTACATGTATTTACATGTATACATTTATATTCATATAATTTATATTACATATAAATATATTTAATATACAAATATATTTTTTTCTTAAATATATACATACTTGTGTGTGTATTTAAATATACATAATAAATATACACAGTAAACACACACACATTATGTAAACAAAAACTTTTAGTTTGGATGCGATTAATCGTTTGACAGCACCAGTTATATTAAATCATTTTGTAACATTAGATAAACATTGTTTTACTGTACATACTGTAATGTTTATTAACATTTCAAAATTGTATAAAAAGTTAGTGTATTTTTAATGGCCGATTTTTATATTACTTCCATTTGGTCCTCTCCAATCCTGAACATTTAGTCACATTCTTGCTTTTAGAAATCATTTACACAAGATACACTCCAATGTCTAAATTAAAAAAAAATAAAAAAAATAAATGCATTCTAGAGAGATGTGTTTGACTATTATGAAGTATCTTGCCGGTCTCTCAATATGAAAGTGATGTTAAAAGGTTGCTAGGAAAAAAAAGTTACAAAACCTACATTTTGGATTCTATTCAATACTACTGCACACTGTCTAGCTTTTTGAAATGCAAGAACACATTGTATTTTTTTTTTTTTTTTTTTTTTTTTTTTTTTTTTTTGGGGGGGGGGGGGGGGGGCAAAAAAAAAATCTGATTTTTTTTTTGCTCTTTTTGGAAACAAACATCATCAATCATCAGTCTCCGCATTCAGGCAGATGTGGCATTTTCTTTTAAACAATTAGACAATGATTTGTCTTTTCCTATAATGAATCTCTTATTAATCTTCACTCCACGCAGCAGATTCTCAAGAAGCTCGACTGGAGCTAAAGCATTCCAGGGGTATAATAAATCTGAGATGATTGGAAAGTTTCCAGATCTTCTAATCCTGATAACTGATCTCTGGCTAATTTGGTTCTTCAAACGAATTTGCGTATTAGATTAAAATATCTGGATTAAATTGTCTAAGATTACTGCGCGTTCTCGTGTTCCCCGAAAAGGGCAGATGTATCGATACTCGAAACCACGATCAGCAATGCAGCGATTGGCTGGCGGCAAGACAGCATCGTAATGACATCATATCATTAAAAAAGACACCTGACGAAAAACTTGACAAATTTCTGGACCTTTATAAGGAAACAGCCAAGCGAAGAAAACTAAATATATAGATATAAATGAGATGTAAACAGATAAATGAAATGTGGACTGTTTTACATGATTCCCAATTATTTATATTTCTGACTTCTAGTATTTGTACAGGCTTTACATTTTTATTTCAGTGTTGTAATTAGCAATTCATTTAATTTTATCTTTGAAGCAGATTTGTTACGTGACAGCATTAATTAAAGTTTCTTAGAGTTATCTGCATCTCCTGCGCTCCATCACGCCACTCCCATAATAGCTGTCACTCAAATTAATGCACAGCTCAGATTAACTGTATAGCATGTGTGTAAGACTCCAATACAGTTATAAAGTAATTATTTCATCACTAATAAATCTTTCAATGAGTAAAACTGTCTGTGTCTATAGTATTATAGACTACACAACATAGTCATTATTTTCAAATTATTTTTTTAATTATTGTCTCTGGACCAGTAGGGTACTCTTGTAATAAAGTAGCGGTGGCTGGGGCAGATATTAAGTATCAATTCTGCTTAAAAAAAGCAATCTAATCCTGTTTACATGACACAAGCCTGCTCCTGAGCAGGTTTAAGTTTATGGACCTGTTGCTATGACAACAAGTCCAGGATGAGCTTCGAAGAACCAAATGATCCAAGATCAAGCGAAATCGGCAACAATCAAATCCAGCTAACTGAGTTAGCAACGTACGAAGAACGGACCCCAGTTTAAACTGCCTCCATTGTTACGCCTGGGAATGAAACCATTTGTAATGATGACAAGTAATTTATGGGAAAGTAATTTTAATGCATTTATAGCGTATGAGCTCTGAGTATATAATTTTCTCCTTTTAAAAGCCCTTGTCTCTTATGAAGTCACCATTCGTTCTCTAAACTGCAGTGGTGACTGCGGCAGTGGGTTCTTTGAAGGAAAAAGACATCTTGTTTTCCACAACTTACCTGAGCGAATGGCGATTGATGGACATGTGACGTACCACAATTTGTTGGGCATTCTAGGTGAGCAGGTCTTTATCCCTGTAGTTTCATTTTCATTCACAGAGTTGAACTAGAGTCCAGTCGCCGTTCTATATTCAAAGGAGACGTGCGGGCATCAAGCTTTATTTTGAGGGTTATTGCGTCCCGCTTACCTGCGGTTCTCAGTGGGTCGGTCGGCTTTTTCTGATTGCTCTGCCTCTGACAATGAGAGCCCGAGTATACTCATGCTGAGAAAATACATATCAGTCCAAACTATCAAACAGAACCAGACCAGGCCTTTTATCGGTTGCCAACCGATCCACTTTTCCTCTCGATTCAGCGCCACAAAAGCCATCCTGATCATCTCAGTGTGGGCCTTTCTGGCAAGTAAAACAAGAAAAAAACAAGAAAAAAAAAAAGGAAAAAACATTTTTACATGCTTCAATTGGAATTACGATTGTATACTAAAACAACAACAAAAGCATTTTTGTTCACTGGAGAAAATAAATACTAAATGAAAGAAGCAAAATGGAAAAATGTTAAAATAGTGGTTAAATAAACTCACTTTTTGTGTTTTTTTTTAGAAAAAAAGAGACTTTTTGTCTCTGTTTTCCACCAAAACATCCTTAGTTATGTCAACCACAATGACTTCTCAACATTTTTCTTCTGACACCACTTTTTTTTTTTATAAAGAAAAAAATGGTACATTTATGCTTCAGACCACATATCTATAAAATGTATAAAAAAATAATAATACACCCCTTTGAAGTAAGGTTAAGTGAAACTGGATTAATAGCCGGTTTTATGTTTTGTTTGGTGAGATTTATGAACAATTCTTGCAAAAGTTAGTAAAATTGAAACTTTCCATACCAAAATATACAGGTCAGTTAGGCAATATGGTTGCCACATGCAAACCTTTTGCTAAATGTATGGAAACAAGCTCTTCTTCATCTTCATCTGATTCCAAGACACTTTTAGGTCAAAAAACAATAATAAAGACGACTAAAAAGAAAACATACGAATTGTTGGCATTAAAAATGCAATGTTATACTAACCTTGGCTCTCGTCACAGATGTCCATGTTGACATTAGCTGCGTTTCCATTACCCTTCAAATTGCGCAACCTGAAATTGCGACTAGAAATATACCAATGGAAATGCATCAATTTCGCAAAAACTCCCATATATTGCAAAACAGTTTTATGCTCGCATGAGGTGTTTTTTTTTCAGGCTATTCGAAAAAGGAATATTTTGGTAAACTGCAACGTAAACACTTTTTTTTTTCTCGCATTTACAGGTCACTTGGCATACATAAAAGTCACATGATCATTCTTTAATGTACTATAACCTCCAAGAAACACCTCATATGTGGCTGCTCTCAAATATAAGGGGTTTTCGTTGCCATTAATGCCAACATCTGTCACAGCGACTTATCACAAGAGGAAAAAAAAATAAAAATATTCTCATTAAGCAAATAGCTTTTTATCGACATTTATAAAATATCGCAAAATCTCCAAATCTGTAATGGAAACTCACTGATTGATGCCATTACGGTTTAGGTCCAGCCATGATGTTTGATGTGGTATACATGAGGAATGAGACCCACATAACTTCAGAGGATTGCAACACTTGCACGCCCAGTTCATAGTGCCGCTTGTTTACAAAATGCAAGGAAGATGGCACAGTTTTTGTAACGACATCATCCTTCAAGCTGGTAGCCCCGAACAGGGTGTACAACTGGAGCAGTCTACGGGGTCCTCCGTGAATGATGTCTATCCCAAAGAGGACACTTTGAAGGAGTCTGGGTATTGATCTAAAACCAAGCTTAAAATAGAGACGCAGGGAAAGAAGCTCCCAAATCACACTAAAGCTGGTTTTGAGTCAAACGTGTTGACAGTTTTTGTGATCCTCAGCACTTCGAATCTTCAATTTTGTGGCTCGGTACTTTGAAACCAATTAGTCTCAACTGGTATTTAATTAGTAATTGATCTGCAACCTATTTTCCTCAGTTGAAAACCAGCAGCTCATATACTCCTACAGGCCTGTGCTAAAAACGTGCCTTTATGTAGAAAGAACTGCCGTTTCCTCAGGCAGTTGAATTTACGGTAATTACCTCAGAATAATGTAATTGCCCACGTATTTAGCAGACGTGAATATGCGACGAACAAAGAGCAAAAGCAGTTTTATGTGGAGTGACTCTGACGGGCCGCCTTCCAGCTGTATTGCACAACCTATAAATCTTGCTGCGACGTTTCTTCCCCCTCTAGAACTAGTTAATTAGATTATTTTCAATAAATTAACGAACTTGAGGCACCTGGCAAAAAGAAATCCAGAGAAATGGAGCTCAAAGCGCTTGGAGCTCCAGGGAAATCGGATTCGTTCGCAACAATTAGTCACCGATTGACATGCCGACCACCAGTCAGACCCACGGCGATGTCGCACACGCTGCGTTTGTTAAACATTTTGACCCAGATCCAAAAAAAAGAGCATGGCTCTGTGTATTTGGGTACAAAATAAAACTTTCTGCTTTGACAGTGTATTTCATAATGCATAATTAATCATGCAGCGCTCAATTATTTACCACAATGCGGAGGTTCTGCGTTTTTCCCCAGCGTTGAGGGATCAGCTGTGTATACATTTATCTTGTCTATGGACCCCTGTTTGTCCTCTGCTGACAGTGTTTTAATCACCCATTCATCTGAGAGAGAAGGGCCTGGAAGTCAAAGAGATGATAAAATAGCATTTTCCATATCATGGTAATGGAAGTGAGACAGTGTTCAGAGGCCTTTTTTTCTTGTGAAATCTGTCGCAGTCTTGATATCCCCTTGTGGTGTGTTAACTTTATAATTAAAATTACTAATAAAAAAAGTTCATTGCAAAAAGAGGCTTGTGGCTTTTTGATATTGATTATTAAATTGATTAAGTGAAATGCGTTGCTAGCAGGTTAAAATGTGTGTTCGATATAGTTGTCTTCATATAGTATATTATCATATAAACTAAACATTTTAATATACAACTAGTTGTTATGGGGTTGACGAGACGTGAGACATGCGGATCCATTTGCAGGCTTTTATTATAGTACATGGTCAATACAGGCAGGGTCGAGCAGTGGCAAACAGGTATGGCAGGGGCAAAACACAGAGCAGTCCGTTAAACAAGCGTGGGTCGACGATCAGCGTACAGTGTCCAGAGGGCTAGGCAGAGAGATAATCCAGGGGAACGAGCAAATAATCCAAACCAGGTAGAATCAGAGTCCAAAGGGCAAAGAAGAGGGAATATACAGAAATACAGGCAGAATCAAACACGGGTAATCAAAACTAGGTAAACAGGAAACGCTTTGTATGTAGACGGACTAACAATACTCGGCGGTGAGTGGCAGAAAGTCTGGGGTTAAGTAGTGTGTGTGTGTGTGTGTGTGTGTGAGATAGGGTGATGGTGAACAGGTGCAAGCGTGATTGTGAACAGCTGTGTGGGTGCAGTGAATGATGGGAAATGCAGTCTATGAGTGATCTGTAACTGTGTGAAGGTCCATGTGATGGGAGAGTGACCTCTAGTGGTGAATGAGCAAAGTTCATGGCCAGGATTTGTGACATAGCCCCCCCCCCAAGGAGCGGCTTCCAGACGCTCCTAAACAATCCTAGGTGGGCGGTGGAGCGGAGGCGGAACAGGGGGAGGGACGGAGGGCCAGGTCCATGTGGAAGCCAGGGCGTAGAGGATGGACCCGGAGCCCACCAGGGCGGAGCAGACAGAACTGGAGCCCACCAGGGCAGAGCAGACAGGGCTGGAGCCCCCCAGGGCGGAGCAGACGGACCTGGAGCCCACCAGGGTGGAGCGGACGGGACTGGAGCCCCCCAGGGCGGAGCGGACGGGACTGGAGCCCCCCAGGGCGGAGCGGACGGGACTGGAGCCCCCCAGGGCGGAGCGGACGGGACTGGAGCCCCCCAGGGCGGAGCGAACGGGACTGGAGTCCACCAGACCGGAGTAGGATCGTAGACCCGGCAGGAAACCATGTCTGAGTCTGAGATCTGGGGGGAAACAGAGACAGACAACACAGAGAGAGCAGAGACAGACAACACAGGGAGAGCAGAGACAGACAACACAGGGAGAGCAGAGACAGACAACACAGGGAGAGTCTTCTTGGTTTCAGGGGCCGTGGCTGAGCAGATCTGGGAATCACCGGCGGCCTCCATAGCCGTGCCAAGGCGGGACAGGGAATCCCAGACGGCCTCCATAGCAGTGACAGGGCCGGACGGGGAATCACTGACGGCCTCCATAGCCGTGACAGGGCAGGACAGGGAATCACAGGCAGCCTCGATAGCCGTGACAGGGCCTGACAGGAATTCATAGGCGGCCCTCGTAGCCGTGACAGGGCAGGACATGGAATCACAGGCGGCCTTCACAGCCGTGACTGGGCAGGACAAGGCATCACAGGCGGCCACTATAGCCGTGACAGGACAGGGCGAGAGTTCATAGACGGCCTCCATGGCCGGGGCAGGACAGGGCGAGAGCTCATAGACAGCCCTCTTAGCCGTGACAGGACAGGGTGAGAGCTCACAGAAGGATACCACCGACACCTCTGGAGGTTCTGCAGCTAACGCCGCCACCTCTGGAGGTTCTACGGTGGTAACATGACCGGCTGAGAGTACATTGCTGGGCGCCACCACCTTGCAAGGGGCTGAGGCGAGCCCCACTGCTTGGGAAGGTTCTGGGGAAAGGGAAAGGGAAGGAAAGGGAAAGGGAAGTGGTGTGTGGCCAAGTATGGTGACCCATACTCGGAATTTGTCCTCTGCATTTAACCCATCCAAGTGCACACTCACAGCAGTGAACACACACCCGGAGCAGTGGGCAGCCATGTTGCGGCGCCCGGGGAGCAGTTGGGGGATCGGTGCCTTGCTCAAGGGTCTCACCTCAGTCGTGGTATTGAGGGTGGAGAGAGCACTTGTTATTCACTCCCCCCACCGACAATCCCTGCCGGACCTGGGAATCGAACCTGCGACCTTTGGGTTACAAGTCCAACTCTCTAACCATTAGGCCACGGCTGCCCCTAACGTGCCCCTTCTGCAGCATGTGCTGCCACCTCTGGAGACATTACAGTGGACGTCGCTACCTCAGGCAGTCCAATGGTGGTGTACGCAGCCCAAATGCAACATAAAGCGATCCCTATCATGGGAAGCGCTTCAGACAGGGAAATCAGTTCAGGGACAGGAGGGCCAGCGTGAGTGGATTTGGGGATACCAGCAGTGCGTACAGACACCAGCGGTGCATCCCTCACGCTGGATATCAAACAGGGAACTCGAAGGACTGACCTTAAATCTCTGGGTGGAATAGGCTCTGGTTGAGGAGCTGAGACGTGAAGAGGCTCTGGTTGAGGAGCTGAGACGTGAAGAGGCTCTGGCTGAGGAGCTGAGACGTGGTGTGACTCTGGCTGAGGAGCTGTGACGTGGTGTGACTCTGGCTGAGGAGCTGTGACGTGGTGTGACTCTGGCTGAGGAGCTGTGACGTGGTGTGACTCTGGCTGAGGAGCTGTGACGTGGTGTGACTCTGGCTGAGGAGCTGTGACGTGAAGAGGCTCTGGCTGAGGAGCTGAGACGTGGTGTGACTCTGGCTGGTCAGCTGTGACGTGGCGTGACTCTGGCTGGTCAGCTGTGACGTGGCGTGACTCTGGCTGGTCAGCTGTGACGTGGCGTGACTCTGGCTGGTCAGCTGTGACGTGGCGTGACTCTGGCTGGTCAGCTGTGACGTGGCGTGACTCTGGCTGGTCAGCTGTGACGTGGCGTGACTCTGGCTGGTCAGCTGTGACGTGGCGTGACTCTGGCTGGTCAGCTGTGACGTGGCGTGACTCTGGCTGGTCAGCTGTGACGTGGCGTGACTCTGGCTGGAGTGTAGAGGCACGAAGAGACTCTGGCTGGAGTGTAGAGGCACGAAGAGACTCTGGCTGGAGCGCGGTGCTTTGGTTGGACTCGCGACGATCAACTGTGGCTTGGCTTGACTCGTGACGATCAACTGTGGCTTGGCTTGACTCGTGACGATCAACTGTGGCTTGGCTTGACTCGTGACGATCAACTGTGGCTTGGCTTGACTCGTGACGATCAACTGTGGCTTGGCTTGACTCGTGACGATCAACTGTGGCTTGGCTTGACTCGTGACGATCAACTGTGGCTTGGCTTGACTCGTGACGATCAACTGTGGCTTGGCTTGACTCACGAAGATCACTTGTGGCTTGGCTTGACTCACTAAGATCATACGAGACATACACAGGCTCTGATGCAACAGCCACGATGTTAATGGGTTCTGAGGCGGCAGCCATGACATGACGGGGTGTTGTTGTAGCCGCCATTTTGTGAACGGGATCAGCTGCTGCCGCCATTTTGTGAGCGTGCTCTAACGTAGCTGCTATCTCAGTCATAAATGCAGTGTCGCGTTCTTCCTCTGCGACACCCACAGTAAACGAAGAGCCAACAGTCAATAAAGCATAATCCATAAACTGAGCAAGGGATGAACGTGGACCCTCGTGTCTGAGCTCGGATTGCAGTGGCTGATTAATGCCATCCAAAAAAAACTATCAACAAACAGTCCGGCAGATCAGAGTAGTTTGCAATGGCTAAAAACTCACGGATATAGTTCTCCAGCGATCGCAAGCCTTGTTTAAGGGCTAACAAAATTCTTGCTGTGTCCATACCTTGCCAATGTTCCTCGGAAAAGCTGCTGGGTCCTTGTGGGGCCGAGTATTCTGTTATGGGGTTGACGAGACGTGAGACATGCGGATCCATTTGCAGGCTTTTATTATAGTACATGGTCAATACAGGCAGGGTCGAGCAGTGGCAAACAGGTATGGCAGGGGCAAAACACAGAGCAGTCCGTTAAACAAGCGTGGGTCGACGATCAGCGTACAGTGTCCAGAGGGCTAGGCAGAGAGATAATCCAGGGGAACGAGCAAATAATCCAAACCAGGTAGAATCAGAGTCCAAAGGGCAAAGAAGAGGGAATATCCAGAAATACAGGCAGAATCAAACACGGGTAATCAAAACTAGGTAAACAGGAAACACTTTGTATGTAGACGGACTAACAATACTCGGCGGTGAGTGGCAGAAAGTCTGGGGTTAAGTAGTGTGTGTGTGTGATAGGGTGATGGTGAACAGGTGCAAGCGTTATTGTGAACAGCTGTGTGGGTGCAGTGAATGATGGGAAATGCAGTCTATAAGTGATCTGTAACTGTGTGAAGGTCCATGTGATGGGAGAGTGACCTCTAGTGGTGAATGAGCAAAGTTCATGGCCAGGATTTGTGACACTAGTAGCCTACTTACTATACAATCATCATCATTATATGAATACACACACACAGTGTTATGTTAGTATCACTGAGATACTATTACAGTTTTTATTAACATTTCAAATTAGTTTATATATTTTCTGTTAACATTTTAATTCAAGTTCAAGTTTTGTAATTTTGTTCTGTGTTTGTCAATTTTATTAGTTTTGCTTTATTTTTTTATAGCATTTTATAGTTTATTGCTTTTTATTTCATTTTAGTTTTAGGTTTATTTTAGATGTTTTAGTTCATTAAGTTTAAATGAAAATTAAATAACTGAATTTGAAAAAAAAAGTTAAGGTTTTCTTGTATTTAATTTCAGTTAAAGTTTGTTAATATAATAATAATAATAATACAACCCCAAATCAGAGAAAGTTGGGACAGTATGGAAAACGCAAATAAAAAAGAAAGTAGTGATTTCTAAATTTACTTTGACTTGTATTTTATTGCAGACAATATGAACACAAAATATTTCATGTTTTGTCTGGTCAACTTCATGCCATTTGTAAATATACAGGTGCTGGTCATATAATTAGAATATCATCAAAAAGTTGATTTATTTCACTAATTCCATTCAAAAAGTGAAACTTGTATAATTTATACATTCATTCCACACAGACTGATATATTTCAAGTGTTTTTTTCTTTTAATTTTGATGATTATAACTGACAACTAATGAAAACCCCAAATTCAGTATCTCAGAAAATTAGAATATTACTTAAGACCAATACAAAGAAAGGATTTTTAGAAATCTTGGCCAACTGAAAAGTATGAACATGAAAAGTATGAGCATGTACAGCACTCAATACTTAGTTAGGGCTCCTTTTGCCTGAATTACTGCAGCAATGCGGCGTGGCATGGAGTCGATCAGTCTGTGGCACTGCTCAGGTGTTATGAGAGCCCAGGTTGCTCTGATAGTGGCCTTCAGCTCTTCTGCATTGTTGGGTCTGGCATATCGCATCTTCCTCTTCACAATACCCCATAGATTTTCTAAGGGGTTAAGGTCAGGCGAGTTTGCAGGCCAATTAAGAACATGGATACCATGGTCCTTAAACCAGGTACTGGTAGCTTTGGCACTGTGTGCAGGTGCCAAGTCCTGTTGGAAAATGAAATCTGCATCTCCATAAAGTTGGTCAGCAGCAGGAAGCATGAAGTGCTCTAAAACTTCCTGGTATACGGCTGTGTTGACCTTGGACCTCAGAAAACACAGTGGACCAACACCAGCAGATGGCATGGCACCCCAAACCATCACTGACTGTGGAAACTTTACACTGGACCTCAAGCAATGTGGATTTTGTGCCTCTCCTCTCTTACTCCAGACTCTGGGACCCTGATTTCCAAAGGAAATGCAAAATTTAATTTCATCAGAGAACATTACTTTGGACTAGGGCTGCACGATATTGGAAAAAACTCACATTGCGATATTTTGTTTTTCTGCAATATATATTGCGATATTAAAAAAAAAAAAAAAAAAAAAAAAAAAAATCACCAGATGATTTTAATCTCTATTTGTAAAGAAAAACATATATATATATATATATTTGGGTGATTTTATAGGTGAGTAAATCAGCATAGAAAATAAACAAATTACAACCATAGCATCTGCGTGGCTCTTACCTTGTCAACACCTGACACGCGAGACGCCACAAAATACTGTAGAACCCATAATCAGTGATGCTGTCTGTCTACACTGGATGCATGCGCGGCGCGACAGATTCCCGCTCTAATCCCGGTCTAAATCCCCGCTCTAACTGATGCCTCGCTCTATCTATGACGTACTGACACAAAAGTTCAAATGATTTGTAACAGTAGCTTTGTCGCGTCCAGTGTAGACAGACTTTGGGGCCATAGGCCGTTCACATGTCGTGGCTAAAAACACCAGCCGCGCTGCTTTCTCCTTCTTTCCAAAGCGCTCTGGAGCTCGCGCCGTGGCTTCTGCCGTTGCTAAGCAACCGTGATCAGCGCGCTCCTCGACAACGCGGAAGTTTCAGCAAAGGATAAATGGATTTCCAGCACTGAAATCTTGCAGTAGCTCTGCTACTAAATTTATTTTAAAATGGATATCTCTGTACAGCTGTCACATCTGGTGTAGATGCAGTGTCTGTGTGTGAGCAAAGAAAACAATCAGTATATATATAACGAAAAGTATAGGCCTACTAAACATCGCACATCCTGCGATGTGACTATTGCGGATGCGTACATCGCGATATCGATGCTGAAACGATATATCGTGCAGCCCTACTTTGGACCACTCAGCAGCAGTCCAGTCATTTTTGTCTTTAGCCCAGACGAGACGCTTCTGACGCTGTCTGTTGTTCAAGAGTGGCTTGACATGGACCCTGAAACCCATGTCTTGCATACGTCTGTGCGTAGTGGTTCTTGAAGCACTGACTCCAGCTGCAGTCCACTCTTTGTGAATCGCCCCCACATTTTTGAATGGGTTTTGTTTCACAATCCTCTCCAGGGTGCGGTTATCCCTATTGCTTGTACACTTTTTTCTACCACATCTTTTCCTTCCCTTCGCCTCTCTATTAATGTGCTTGGACACAGAGCTCTGTGAACAGCCAGCCTCTTTTGCAATGACCTTTTGTGTCTTGCCCTCCTTGTGCAAGGTGTCAATGGTCGTCTTTTGGACAACTGTCAAGTCAGCAGTCTTCCCCATGATTGTGTAGCCTACAGAACTAGACTGAGAGACCATTTAAAGGCCTTTGCAGGTGTTTTGAGTTAATTAGCTGATTAGAGTGTGGCACCAGGTGTCTTCAATATTGAACCTTTTCACAATATTCTAATTTTCTGAGATACTGAATTTGGGGTTTTCATTAGTTGTCAGTTATAATCATCAAAATTAAAAGAAATAAACACTTGAAATATATCAGTCTGTGTGGAATGAATATATACATTATACAAGTTTCAGTTTTTGAATGGAATTAGTGAAATAAATCAACTTTTTGATGATATTCTAATTATATGACCAGCACCTGTACATCCTTTCCTGTCATTCAGACCTGCAACACATTCCAAAAAAAGTTGGGACAGTAAAGCATTTACCACTTTGTAATGTTGCCATTCCTTTTCACAACACTTAAAAGACGTTTAGGGACTGAAGACACCAAGTGATGAAGTGTTTCAGGTGTAATTTTGTCCCATTCTTCCTGCAAACAAGTCTTAAGGTGGGCAACAGTACGGGGTCTTTGTTGTCGCATTTTGCGCTTCAAAATGCACCACACATTCTCTATTGGAGACAGGTCGGGAATGCAGGCAGGCCAGTCAAGTACCTGTACCCTCTTCCTCCGCAGCCAGGACTTTGTAATGTGTGCAGAATGTGGTTTTGCATTGTCTTGTTGAAATATGCATGGACGTCCCTGGAAAAGATGTATTCTTGAAGGCAGCATATTGTGCTCCAAAATCTCTATGTACTTTTCACCATTAATGGTGCCATCACAGAAGTGCAAGTTACCTTTGCCAAGGGCACTGACACAACCCCATACCATGACAGACCCTGGGTTTTGGACTTGTTGCTGGTAACAGTCTGGATGATCCTTTTCTTCTTTGGTCCGGAGCACACGGCGTCCATTCCTCCCAAAATGTACCTGAAATACTGATTCATCTGACCACAGTACACGTTTCCACTGTGTGATGGTCCATCCCAGATGCCTCCGAGCCCAGAGTAGTCGACGGCGCTTCTGGACACTGTTAACATAGGGCTTCCTTTTGGCACAGTACCGTTTTAACTGGCATTTGTGGATGTAACTACGTATTGTGGTACTTGACAAAGGTTTGCCAAAGTAGTCCTGAGCCCATGTGGTGATATCACTTATAGATGAATGACGATTCTTGATGCAGTGCCGCCTGAGGGATCGGAGATCACAGTTGTTCAGCTTAGGCTTGCACCCTTGTCCTTTACGCACTGAAATTCCTCCAGATTCTTTGAATCTTTTAATTATGTTATGCACTGTTGAAGGTGAAATATCCTAATCTCTTCCTATCTTTCTTTGAGGAACATTGTTTTTAAACATTTCAATAATTTTCTCACGTATTTGTTGGCAAACTGGCGATCCTCGGCCCATCTTTGCTCCTAAGGGACTAGACCTTTCTTGGATGCTGCTTTTGTACCAAATCATAATTACAATCACCTGTTGACATCAACTGTTTCAAATCACATCATTATTTAACCAATTTACCTCATTACTAGCCCTAAATTGCTCCTGTCCCAACTTTTTTTGGAATGTGTTGCAGGTCTGAATGACAGGAAAGGATGTATATTTACAAATGACATGAAGTTGACCAGACAAAACATGAAATATTTTGTGTTCATATTGTCTGCAATGAAATACAAGTCAAAGTCAATTTAGAAATCACTACTTTCTTTTTTTATTTGCGTTTTCCATACTGTCCCAACTTTTTCTGATTTGGGGGTTGTAGAATGAATAAGCTATGTAGAATATCAGAGACTTTCAGATGCGATCAGAACATTGAAACCTGAGGAGCTAACATTCCAGGGAGAGAGAGACCAAGGAAACGTCGTAAATCAGATTCCTAGCTCAGCCCGTCTGAAGCAAGCAAACTAACCAACTCATTCACAGAACGGCTTGCAACATTAAAACAAAAGAACACTTATTGATAATTCCAATTCATTAAGGAGACTGTCAAATTTGGGGCAAGTAATCAAGATTAATGGTCACCAGATGACCATCACATGGGTTCCACGCTGGAAAACCACAGCTATAGACTTGCTTAGATTGACTACCCCCACACACAAGACAAAGAGCCACACTGGAATTCCTTCGTTCAGAGACAATCTCTCTTTCATATGCACCTAAAATCATCCTAAAAGACTTTAATTTTCATTTTTAATGAAACTAATCATTTGTGCTCATTCTTGCAAAAAAATGATCTCTGTGAAGAATTTCAGTCAGGTTTCAAGCCCCGCCATAGCACAGAAACTGCACTTGTTAAGATTACAAATGACTTGCTTCTTGCGTCAGACCAAGGCTGCATCTCATTGCTAGTTTTACTTGATCTTAGTGCTGCGTTCGACACTATAGATCATGAAATACTCGTAGATCGATTACAAAACTATACAGGTATTCAAGGGCAGGCTTTAAGATGGTTTAGATCCTACCTGTCCGATCGCTACCACTTTGTTTATTTAAACGGGGAGTCATCTCAATTATCACCAGTAAAGTATGGAGTACCACAAGGATCTGTCCTAGGTCCTCTGCTGTTTTCAATATACATGCTGCCCCTTGGTAATATTATTAGAAAATACGGGATTAGTTTCCATTGCTATGCTGATGATACTCAACTATATATCTCAACAAGACCAGACGAAACTTCTAAAATATCTAAGTTAACTGAGTGTGTTAAAAATGTAAAAGATTGGATGACCAATAATTTTCTCCTATTAAATTCAGATAAGACAGAGATATTACTTATTGGACCAAATAACAGTACACAGAATCTCTTGGATTACAATTTGAAACTAGACGGATGTCCTGTTACTTCCTCTACAGTCAAAAATCTGGGTGTTATATTAGACAGCAACTTGTCTTTTGAAAAACATATTTCCAATGTTACAAAAACAGCATTCTTCCATCTTAGAAACATTGCCAAGCTAAGGAACATGTTACCTGTTTCTGATACAGAAAAGCTAGTTCACGCATTCATGACCTCTAGACTGGACTATTGTAATGCACTGCTAGGTGGTTGTCCTGCATCTTCAATAAACAAGCTACAAGTAGTCCAAAATGCAGCAGCTAGAGTCCTTACCAGGTCAAGAAAATATGATCATATTACCCCAATTTTACAGTCTCTGCACTGGCTACCTATTAAGTACCGTATCAGTTACAAAATATTATTACTTACCTATAAGGCCCTAAATGGTTTAGCTCCTGTGTACCTAACTAGTCTTCTATCTCGCTACAATCCATCACGCTCCCTCAGGTCGCAAAACTCTGGACTCTTGGTAGTACCTAGAATAGCAAAGTCCACTAAAGGAGGTAGAGCTTTTTCATATTTGGCTCCCAAACTCTGGAATAGCCTTTCTGATAACGTTCGGGGTTCAGACACACACTCTCTGTTTAAATCTAGATTAAAGACACATCTCTTTAGCCAAGCATTCATATAATGCATTCATATAATGTATCTCATAATCTTGTACTGCAGTTATATCTGATCAAAACGCACATTATTATTCTTTAGCTTGGGTTGAACAAATAATTTTTGCTTGAATGGAACAACAGCTACGCTAATTATGTCTCTTTGTTTATCTGTTTATGCCACGGGATTTACATCCCGTGGTAACTAGGAGTTACACAAGCTTCAGTCTGGATCCAGCCCTTAAATGATCTGAGATGACCAAACACCTGAGAAGAGATGATGCCGACCCCTCGGAGGACCTCAGAGGATGCCAACCTCTGATCCCCCAACAACATGTAGAATTAACAAATTTTGCCATAAGTTAATATATTAAGTTTCTACAATGTATAAATATATTGTAGAAACTTAATTTCCTGTAAAGCGCTTTGCAACGATTGTATCGTAAAAGGCGCTATACAAATAAACTATGCATAACTGCATATTATGTATGTAACCCACACATTTGACTATCCTCGTTTCAATCAAATATTATGTATGTCTTTTTAATTATTATTGGATAGCTGAAGAATTAATATTCATGTTTGGTATGTATGAGTGTGAAAAATCATGCTTTAAACGTTTCTTCCAATCAATTCTTTGTCAAATGTATCATAGTCTTGTTATAAAATCACATCCAAAAAGTATACTTTGCAAGAGCTTGGAAAATTCGGGCCAGATAACATAACATGATTTATGATTGGGGGCAGAAACAAAGCCACACCCCGAGCCAGAACAGTATCTAATTGGTCAAGACACGCATTAGGAGGTGTCCACAAGCCGAGTTTAAAACCTCAGGACACCATCAAACGCTCTCTTAAAAATGCTCTTTTTACTTATCTCTTGAATCCTCTCTTACTCTTTGTCCTCTCTAAAACTCCTCTTTTGCCATGCGTTTTGACGCTGCTCTTTGAGCGCCATGTGCTCTGGCCTAGCGGCCAGTTGCGACCATGATGAGAAGAAATACCACCTAGTCTCGTTACATCCGTGTATTCTTTTATTTTAGTTTATTTTCTTTCTGTTGAGTGTCGTGTTCAAAAGTTAAGTTTGCCGCAAAGTCCAGCTCCGACTGCACCCGCTTCAAACTTCAACTAGCAACAGACTCAGACCATTCGTTCACCAACGCTCAAGACGTCACTACGAAAGACCACTGAACTGTCAGCCAACCAGCAACCTGGGAAACCCCCTGCAATGATGATGACAGAAGGGAATCCCGTAACACAAAGGCAATGCAAGTAAAACAACTCCAGACTTTTAGCTGAATTGGTGCATTTAATACAAATTTTAGCCTCATTGAGAAACTCGAAGCGAGGTTTAAATAAGTGATTGATGGTTGTTAAGGTCTATGCAATTGCACATATTGCTATAAACTTGGGATTTTATATTTTCATTCTCTTAAACTCATCTTTCCTTACTTTCTCTCTTCTGCAATGTGTGAATGTGTGAATGCGTGTGTTCATGTGTTAGATTAGTTTCAAGTCTTAGATTTATCAAATAAAGCCTTGTTTATATTGAAAATAGAAGGATCTTGTGTTTTGTGCTCATAATTGAATGTCTTAATCTGCCGATTTTTGCTACTGTGCTATTTAATAGTGTTTTCACTATATTTTGGAATTTAATATCCAGTGCAGTTTGTTATACGGCTTGTTCAGTGAATCGCCATGAAACAGTGAGTCTGTTCAAATTCCCTATAAAAAAAGTTTCCCTCTAAATTATATATTAAAATTACGTTTCAACGTTACAGCTAACATTACGTTTTCACAATTTTAGCAAGACAAAAACTATAATCACAAAAAATGTATGTTGAAAAAAGGAAATGCATAAATAAATTTAGTTCATATATAGTTTAATTAATTTATAGTTATATATGCTCATTTTATTTTGTTCATTATTTTATGCGTAAAACATGCATATTATGTTTTACCAGGCGTGTCTCTACTGTATATAAGTCAAGTATCATGCAAATTGATGAAAGGTGAAAATGAGGAGGGGGGGAGAAATGGAAACCTACGTGACCTCTAAAGGATTAATAGGCCAGAAAAAATTAGAGTTTAGCCCACACACTTCATGAGATATAAAAAGACAAAATCTATGACCAACACAAAAACTGTACCAATTAACACTGGCCAGTGTGTGTGGGTTGAGTGTTTTCCCTTCTCGTTCACTCTCAAACTCTTACACAAAAACACACCCCTCTTCTCAAAGTCAAGGGCATCATCTGAGAGATGTGAATAAAGGTGACTTACTATAAGAAGCCAACATCAAGTTGATTTACATTTATCTCGTTTGACCTTTCAGTGTTCGGCTTTGCATTAGAACCACTCTGTGTTCACTGAACCCAAGGGGTCTTAAAGAGATAGTTCACACAAAAAGGAAAAAGCTGTCATCATTTACTCACCCTCAGGTCGATCCAAACCTGTATGTCTTTCTTCTGTGGGACACAAAAGGAACATTCTGAGGAATGTGCTGGTAGCTTTTTTTCAAGCAGTTACAATGTATGTAGACTTTCAAGCTTCAAAAACACTTTGGGATGAAGTATTCAAAGAAATTTCACAATCTAATGAAACATTATTAAGGTCTCAACACGGGTCTTGGATACTGGAGTGCCAATGTTCATTTACTCGCCATTTAGCAGATGCTATTCATCTGAAGCGACTCGCGGTACACTAATTGCAGGGAAAATCAGTCCCGCAGGAGCAACCTTGGGTTAAGTGCCTCACTCAAGAGCCCAATGGTGACAGACTGCAGCAATGATCTCAATGACTCTTGGGTTTCAGGGTCCCCTGCTATGTGGAACTGAACCTACAACTTTCACATCAGCAGCCAAGATCCTTAACCAGCACTAATTTGTCCGCTCTGTTGTTCGTGCAAATGCCCATATGCTGAAAACAAGGCAACTAGTGGAAATTACTTTAAGACTTACAACACTTAAATAACAGAGCGTCTATTTACACTAAGTGCAAATAGCCTGCCTTATTGGCAGAGGCTATTTACACTAACTCCGCCCACCAACGTGTGATTGGGGGAGTCAATACTAAAAAAAGATGACCGTTAAATATCAGCCTCAGTGCGATCGACTAGGGCTGCACAATAAATCACAATGAAATCGCAATCTTGATTAGGCAAAAGCTGCGATTGTCATGCGCATCTTGTCAGTGAAGCACGGTTCTGTGATCCGTAGCAAATCTCCATCCGAAGGTCAGAGGGTGCTCTCGCCCACGAAAACTCCAAATATGCCCCACAGAAGAAATCCAGAAAATTCCTATAGCAGTAGCTGAATAAAAAGATTTAAATGCTTTCATTGATTCAACGTGACTAATAAACATGGGACTATGACAATATATGATTTATCTCAGTTCTTATTATAATAATTATTATAATTTTCATTATAATAATGTATATAATGCAATGTTAATCGGCATAGCCTTAAATCACTGCTTAGAATACTATGAAATATGTTGCATGCCTTATTCTGAAGTGAGTTGAAGTAGTTTGGAGTGAAGTGAGTTTGGAGTAAAAACATGTTATTGAATGTGGTATTTTCACGTGCTTTCAGATGGAGCAGCATTTACTACACAGAGCCGTAGTTCACTGAGAAGCTATGCAAACAGGTGTCATTATCGCAGAACGATTTCATAATCGTGCGATAATCGTCACAGAACTTCTCGGTTACGTACGTAACCCTCGTTCCCTGATGGAGGGAACGGAGACGTTATGTCGTGACGACATAGGGGATTTACCTGGAAGCCCCAATCATCTCTGTAAAGAGAAAACGCCAATGAATATTGGCTAGTGGAATTTGCATACCTGAGCCCCTCCCCGTGCATACGGGTATAAAAGGGCGACAGGTGCATCCACTGATCAGGTTTTCCACTGAGGAGCCGAGACCGAGTCCCAGGCAACCAGCGGTGGTTCAAGATTGTGGCATGGGGACATAACGTCTCCGTTCCCTCCATCAGGGAACGAGGGTTACGTACGTAACCGAGACGTTCCCTATCTGTCGGTCACTACGAGTTATGTCGTGACAACATAGGGGTCCTATAGAAAGCGCCACAACCTGAACCCCGTCACGACCTTGTGGCATGCAGATGCTGACAAACGAGAGTGTGACAGACAAATGCCATGCGAAGGTCGCAACCTTCCCATCGCCCCAGCGCAAATTCGCTAACCTTGGTGCCCGCAGGGACCACTGAGTACATCGCTGCTGGATATAGCCAAGCCGCTGTTCCTTACCCCAGAGTCGGAAGGGATTTCGACCTTCAATGAAAGATGCTTCACGTCTTTCCTGTTTGTTGTTACAGCTTGGCAGTAACGATGGGGAAGCGAGCCTTCCAGAGAAGGGCGCTACGGAGGCCACATCCTGCCCGAAGGGAGGTACCATGTGGAGACACTGATATGGACTGACCCAGGCCTGGGGCAGTACTACATACGACTGGACCCTGGGGCAGATCCTACCTAGGAGAAGGGAGGAGGGCTGCCAGCAGGGCCTGACAGAGAGCTCTGTCAAAGCGAAGACACGGGTTTACCGTGAGGGAAACCTTACCGTGGAAGAATACACGTATGGGATTACCCGAAGGGAATCAAGCCATACGGACACCTAGCCGAGTACAGGGGCTGACCGGAGACCCGGGCGAGCAAGCACAAGTACTGGGCCTGGCGTCAGACTGCTCCGCCCAGTCTGACTGCCGGGGGTGCTGGAGGAACTCCACCAGGGTTCGCCGTCCGGGGAACTGAACTGGAGGAGAAAACAGGCGCTCGTATCCCCGGGTGAGGGGGAATGGCGCAGCAAGCGTGACACCGGCCAGTTCTTCCCGCTACTTACCTGTTCCCTAATACACGGGATGAAACTGGTTCAACTCGAAGATTGTAAAATCTTGCGAAGGTGTTCGGTGTCGCCCAGCCCGCAGCTCTACAGATGTCTGCCAGAGAGGCGCCGTGCGCCAAGGCAAAGGAGGAGGCAACACTCCGTGTGGAGTGAGCCCTCACCCCCATGGGGCACGGCTCGCCTTGGGATTGGTACGCCAAGGCGATGGCATCCACTATCCAGTGGGCCAACCTCTGCTTGGAGACAGCCTTCCCTTTCTGCTGACCTCCGTAACAGACAAAGAGCTGCTCGGAGCTTCTGAAGCTCCGGGTGCGTTCCACGTATATGCGTAAAGCTCTTACGGGACACAGCAACGCCAAGGCTGGGTCTGCCTCCTCCGAGGGCAGTACTTGCAGGTTCACCACCTGATCGAGGAAGGGCGTGGTGGGAACCTTGGGCACGTATCCAGGCCGGGGTCTCAAGACAACGTGAGAGTAGTCCGGCCCGAACACAAGGCACTCTTCGCTCACCGAAAATGCTTGGAGGTCCCCGACCCTTTTGATGGAAGTGAGCGCGATCAGGAGCGCTGTCTTAGCCGACAGGTATCTTAGCTCGACTGAGTCCAGCGGCTCACAGGGACCCCTCTGAAGTCCAGCCAGGACGATAGAGAGGTCCCAGGAGGGCATCAGGGGTGGCCTAGAGGGGTTCAGTCTCCTGGCACCCCTCAGGAACCTCACGATGAGATCATGCTTTCCCAGGGACCGGCCGTCCACTGCATCGCGATGGGCCGCGATAGCGGCCACATACACTTTCAAGGTGGAGGGTGACAGCCTACGCTCCAACCTTTCTTGCAGGAAAGAAAGCACTACTCCAATCGTGCATCTTCGGGGGTCTTCTCGGCGAGAAGAACACCAGTTCGCGAACAGACTCCACTTCAGGGCGTAGGCTTGCCTTGTAGAAGGAGCTCTAGCCTGAGTGATGGTCTCTACCACTGCCTGTGGGAGACCGCTCAAGTCTGCCGCGTCCCGTCCAGGAGCCACACATGGAGGTTCCACAGGTCTGGACGCGGGTGCCAAATGGTGCCGAGCCCCTGAGAAAGGAGGTCCTTCCTCAGAGGAATGCGCCAGGGAGGGGCTGTCGCGAGGAGAATGAGTTCGGGAAACCAGGTCCGTGTGGGCCAGAACGGCACGACCAGCAGGACCTGCTCCTCGTCCTCCCTGACTTTACACAGTGTCTGTGCGAGCAGGCTCACTGGGGGAAATGCATACTTGCATAGAGCCCGAGGCCAGCTGTGTGCCAGTGCGTCCGTGCCGAGGGTGCCCTCGGTCAGGGAGAAATACCACTGGCAGTGGGAGGACTCGCGGGAAGCAAACAGGTCCACCTGAGCTTCCCCGAATCGACTCCAGATCAGCCGGATCGTCTCGGGATGGAGTCGCCATTCTCCGGGGAAAGTGAGCTGTCGTAAGAGCGCGTCGGCCGCACGATTGAGCTCCCCCGGAATGTGGACAGCGCGCAGCGATTTGAGCCGTGTGTGACTCCAGAGGAGGAGATGGCGGCGAGCTGTGACATGCGGCGCGATCGTATACCCCCCATCCGGTTGATATACGACACAGCCGCAGTGTTGTCCGTACGGACCAACACATGCTTGCCTAACAGCAGTGGCCAAAACTGCCGCAAGGCTAAATGCACTGCCAGCAGCTCTAGGCAGTTGATGTGCCAAAGCAGCCAAGGCCCCGTCCAGAGCCCCGAGGCTGCCTGCCCGTTGCATGTAGCGCCCCAGCCCGTGCTGGAGGCATCTGTTGTGACAACAACATGCCGAGACACTTGTTCTAAGGGCACCCCGGCCCGTAGAAAGACAAGGTCCGTCCAGGGGCTGAAGGAGCGGCGACACTCCTGTGTGATGTTCACCCGAAGGGCACCGCGGCGCCATGCCCACCTCGGGACTCGGGAGTGTAGCCAGTGCTGAAGTGGTCTCATATCAAGCAATCCGAGCGGCGTGACCGTGGCTGCGGATACCATATGCCCCTTGAGCCTCTGAAACTGTTTCAGTGGAACCACAGTCCTGCCTCCGAAGGAACTCAGGCAGTTCAGCACCGACTGGGCGCGCTCCTCCGTGAGGCGTGCCGTCATACTCACCGAGTCTAACTCCACACCAAGAAAAGAGATTCTCTGCGCAGGGGAGAGCTTGCTCTTTTCCCAGTTGACCCGAAGCCCCAACTGGCTGAGGTGCCGAAGCACCAGATCCCTGTGATCGCACAACTGTTCTCGGGACTGGGCCAGAATGAGCCAGTCGTCGAGATAGTTGAGGATCCTGACGCCCACTTCCCGTAACGGGGCAATGGCGCCCTCTACAACCTTCGTGAAGACACGGGGAGAGAGGGAGAGCCCGAAGGGGAGGACCCTGTACTGCCATGCCCGACCTTCGAACGCAAAGCGTAGGAACGGTCTGTGTCGGGGAAGGATCGAAACATGAAAGTAAGCATCCTTCAGGTCGATCGCTGCAAACCAATCCCGGGGCTGTATGCATTTGATCATACGCCTGTGCGTCAACATCTTGAACGGGAGCCTGTGCAAGGCCCGGTTCAGGAGTCGCAAATCCAGGATTGGTCGAAGAGCACCGCCTTTCTTGGGTATGATGAAGTAAGGGCTGTAAAACCCCTGCCTCATCTCGGCTGGAGGGACCGGCTCGATTGCACCCTTTGCCAGGAGGACAGCAATCTCCTCGCGCAATACAGGAGCGTTCTGAGCTCTCACCGAGGTCTCGAGAACGCCGCTGAACTTGGGAGGTCGCCTGGCGAACTGAATCGCGTAGCCGAGTCGAATTGTGCGCGTGAACCAGCGAGACGGGCTGGGCAGCGCAAGCCACGCTTCCAGACGCCGTGCAAGTGGCTCCACCGGTACAATCGACGTACCTGCAGTGGTGCAGCGAAGGGGAGTAGAGCTGGATGGTACAGAACGCAGTGCGTTCTGCAGCATCCACGCGGAACTCCCTGGGTCCCAAAGGGGACTGGCTAGAGGTGCGTGGGGAGGCACTGCGTCCCCGAACCGCGCTCTCTTGGCCGCTGGCAAAATGGGTCGTGGGCGAGAGTGAGGAGGCAATGCGTCGCACACTGTCGGCCCGTGGACCCGAAAACCCGGAGGAAAAGGAAATTGCTCTTTCTTTGAAAATGTGGGTGCCGCTGACCCTTGGGCCAGCGGCGGAAAAGAAATAAAGGGGAACATAGGATTCTCCACCCGGCCCTCCACCGGGGGAAGGAGCGACGCTGTCCTCGTCGTCTCCTGAGAAAGAGCAAACTCCAACATCTCCGGGTTGCCCGCGTCAGGGCTGCCTTGCCGACTTCCTGGACGACTTGGGGCCCGGATGGGACGCGGGGGACGCCACGCTCCTGCGAGAGGCTCGCCGCGCCGGCCTAGCTTCCGCCTCAGCACGGGGCGAAGCAGCTCTGGAGGACGCAGGAGGGCATCCACGGCGACGAGCAGACGGAGGTCTGGTCCTAGGGGCAGCCGCCGCTGCCGGAGCATCCCGCCGGGGCAGGATGTGCTGGATCGCCTCGGTCTGCTTCTGCACTGCCGAGAACTGCTGGGCAAAGCCCTCGACAGTGTCGCCGAACAGCCCAGCCTGGGAGATGGGGGCGTCGAGAAAGCGTGCTTTGTCGACGTCCTTCATCTCCGCCAGGTTGAGCCAGAGATGGCGCTCTTGGACCACCATAGTGGACATCGCCTTCCCGAGGGACCGCGCCATGACTTTCGTCGCTCGTAGAGCGAGGTCAGTCGCCGTGCGCAGCTCCTGCATCAACCCCGGGTCGGGACTACCCTCGTGCATCTGTTTGAGTGCCTTGGCTTGGTGAACCTGCAGGATCGCCATGGCATGCAGGGCAGAGGCTGCCTGACCCGCAGCACTATAAGCCTTGGCTACCAGAGCAGCCGTGAGCTTACAGGCTTTGGACGGGAGACACGGACGGTTCCTCCAAGTGGCGGCGTTTCGCGGGCACAAGTGCACCGCGACCGCTCTCTCCACCTGTGGAAGGGCCGCGTACCCCCTGGCAGCCCCGCCGTCGAGGGTAGTGAGGACGGAGGAGGCAGACGAGTGGCTTCTGGCCGTGAAAGAGGCCATCCATGACTTTCGTCAGCTCCTCATGCACCTCCGGGAAGAAAGGCACCGGAGTAGGGCGCGGTTGTGAGCCGCGTCCCGCTCCGAGAAACCAATCATCCAACCGCGAGGGCTCAAATCTGATCAGTGGATGCACCTGTCGCCCTTTTATACCCGTATGCACGGGGAGGGGCTCAGGTATGCAAATTCCACTAGCCAATATTCATTGGCGTTTTCTCTTTACAGAGATGATTGGGGCTTCCAGGTAAATCCCCTATGTCGTCACAACATAACTCGTAGTGACCGACAGATAGGGAACTACGGCTCTGTGTAGTAAATGCTGCTCCATCTGAAAGCATGTGATGGAGATTTACTACTGATTACAGAACCGGCTTTACTGACAAGATGTGCATGATAATCACATTCAATTATTCGTGCAGCTCTACGATCCACCAGTGTTCAAATCTGCCTTTTGGCGAACTTTTTTTTCTTCCTTCTCATATCTCATATTACATCGGAAAGGCATTTATTTTCAATAAAAATGGAAGAAATAATCAGGTAGGGTTAGGCTAGCTGTAGGGAGGGCTTTATTGTCTCTATAAGGTGGCATCCATTTAATAATTTGAATTAACATTATAATTTACACTCAATACATTATTATTGCATACTGTTTTATAATATACTACAATACTGAGGTGAAAATAATTGCCACTATTTGCAATAAGTAGTATAAAATGGCAGAAAATCCTGCTATTTTAACAGTGTAAATAGAATCCATTGCTATTTGAACTTAATGTAAATAGCATCTATAGATAAGAAAATATGCTATTTTCACTTAGTGTAAATAGCATCTAATTGCCATTCACACAGTGTAAATTGCATCTATTGCATTTGCACTTAGTGTTGTTACGCCCCGTCTAGGGGTAGAGCACAGCATGGAAGGAAAACGAGTGTGAACAGTCAACTTCTTTTGAGCTTTTATTTGGGATTTCACTTTCAGGAGCCAAAAGTGCTAAAATAATTACCAAAAATTCTAAATATTAAACCCTCTAAATTCCCTATCAAAATAAAGAAACAAAAATACAATTCTCTAACCTAACTGCCTAAACCAAAAACAAAGATCCAAACGTTACAAAAACAAAAGATGGCGTCTGACTCCTTACTTTCCCAATAATAGCTATTTACAGTATTCACAGTTATACAACCAACTAATATCCAAAGAATCTCTCTCACAAACAAACAATATCTCTAGGCATACAAACAGAGTAAAACAGCACAAGCACAACAGCGTAGTTTACAAAATGGCCCCCACTCTAAATAAAACGCTGTCATCTCTTTAAAGGGAGAGAAGACCAATCAGAGGACGACATCAATGAGTCTGCAGGAACCAATCAGCAGAAACCTGGGCAGATACACACAAACCAACAGAACTAAACACAACAAAACTATAGGGTCGTAACACCCCCACACATGAGAGTAAACATGTTTTACATAGTTTACAATTAGCACCTAGACAGAGAATCTGCTATCACGTTGTCAGCACCCTTCTTGTAATTGATTTGCAAATAAAAGCTCTGACAGACGAGGGCCCAACGCATGAGTCTCTGGTTTTTGTTACACATTCTTTGGAGAAAAACGAGGGGATTATGGTCAGTGTATACATCAATGGGTTGTGGACTAGAACCAATATAGACTTCAGGATGTTGTAGAGTCAATAAAAGAGCTAGGGCTTCCTTTTCAATAGTACTATAGTTTACTTGATGACGATTAAACTTTTTAGAGTAGTAACATACAGGATGGTCGATTCCTTGGTCATCTTCTTGTAATAGGACAGCACCCGCCCCATTTCCACTGGCATCCACTTCAAGTTTGAAAGGCCGACTGAAGTCAGGAGCAGCAAGAACTAGATAACAGACTCTTCAAAGAATTAAATGTGCACTGACAGTTATCATTCCACTTGAAATTGATATATTTGTGAAGGAGATCTGTGAGGGGTTTCACAACAACAGAAAAATTCTTACAGAAACTCCGGTAGTAACCGGTCATCCCAAGAAATCGTCTAAGATCTCTTTTGCTTTTAGGCACAGGATAACTTGCACTTTGGCTTCCACAGGGCGAACAGTACCATGACCAACTTCTTTGCCTAAATAAGTGATAGTAGCATGACAAAACTCACATTTTGCTAAACTAAGTGTTAAATTAGCATCTCGAAATCTGGTAAACACTTCTTCTAGAGTTTTCAAATGATCATTCCAAGTAGTCGAATAGCAGACCACATCGTCTAAGTATGCTTCACAGTTTTGTACATTAGCCAAGACGCGATTCATTAGACGTTGGAAGGTCGCTGGGGCATTTTTAAGCCCAAAAGCTAAGATTTTATATTGAAGGAAAGCGTCTGGTTTAGCAAATGCTGAAATCTCCGAAGCACGTTCCGTAAACGGCACCTGCCAATAACCCTTAAGTAGATCTAGCTTAGTTACAAACTTAGCGCTGCCAATGCGATCAATGCAATCATCCATCCTGGGAAGAGGATAGGAATCTGCCTTGGTTAGTTTATTAACCTTTCGGTAATCAGTACAGAAACGTAAGGTTCCATCGGCTTTTGGGACCAACACACACGGGGAACACCAAGGAATACAACTGGGGACGGCCAAACCATTTTCAATTAAATACTGAGTTTCTTTCTTCATGATTTCTCGTTTCACAAGGTTTACACGATAAGCATTCTGTTTAACGGGTCAATGGTCACCAACATCAATTTCATGCATTAGCACATGAGTCACAGTGGGTACATCTGAGAAAAGCGATGAATACTTATCAACCAACTGTACAATTTCGCTTCGAGCTGATCGAGATAGATGAGAAAGCCTAGAACCTAGGGTTACTAAAGCTTCAGAGTTTTGAAGACATGCACCAGAAAGACATGCACTTCCTAACCTAAGATCATCCATACTTGGAGAATAACCAGAAGAAGCTGCATTTACAGAGGCTACTACAACTGGAGTCACGGAAGTTACAGGAGCAGTGATAGAGTTTCTAGAATTAGAACGAGAAATATACAACTTGAGCATGTTTATGTGACAAACACAAGTCTTCCTTTTCCGATCAGGGGTCTGTACTACATAATCAGTATCATTCAACTTTTCTTCAATCACATATGGCCCAGTGAACTTTGCTTGTAGTGCAGAGCCAGGCAAAGGTAGCAAACAAGAACTTGGTCGCCTACTTCAAATGAGCGTTGAACAGTCTTTTTATCAAATGTACCCTTCATACGGGTCTGAGAAGCTGACAAGGACTGTTGTGCTAACTTCCACACTGAATGCAAGCTCATGATCTAGAAGACTCTTAGAAGAAAACCCTGTCAGACCTCCAGAAAGTAATTGCTCTTGCAACAATTTTAATGGACCAAGAAGGGTATGTCCGAAGACTAAATCAACCGGTGCGAAACCAAGGGATTCCTGAGTGGTGTTGCGAACAGCGAACAACAAAAGAGGAATCTGATCATCCCAATCTTTCTCATGTTGGAGACAGTAAGTTTGGATCATAGTTTTAAGAGTTTGGTGGAATCTTTCGAGGACACCTTGTGACTGTAGATGGTAAGCACTGGATGTACAATGTTTAATATTCAACTCTTTCATTACCTTACGGAACAGTTTCGACAAAGTTGGATCCTTGGTCAGATTGGAAGAATTTCGGAAGACCAAATGTCATACAGAACTTCACTATGGCTTTTACGATGGTAGGAGTCTTTAGTGAACGTAGAGGAATGCCTTCAGGGAACCTAGTAGCAGAACACATCAGCGTTAACAGATACGAGTGACCAGATTTAGTTATTGGCAAAGGACTGACCCAATCAATAACTAGTTACTGAAATGGTTCACTCATTACAGGAATGGGTTTCAAGGGAGCTGGAGAAATAACCTGGTTTGGTTTTCCAGCAACCTGACACTCATGACACGATCGACAATACTGGCTAACAGCAGACTTCATTCTAGGCCAGAAAAAGTGTTTAAGAAGATTATGGTAGGTCTTCTTAACACCCAAAAGTCCGGACAACTCATGGTCATGTCCCACACTCAGTACATGTTCTCGATATGACTTAGGAACAGCTTCTTGGAACACCGAGCTCCAATCTTGCTTTAAGTTCTCAGGCCTCCACTTACGCATCAGCACCCTGTCGTCAGTGAAGTACACAATGGTCTGATCAGCTATCTCAGCTTTGTCAACCGCAGCATAAAAGCAGGACTTCAAAGTATCATCAGCATTTTGTGCCTCCATCAACTGTCTCTTGTCAAATGGGAAATCGAACTTAGGTTCCAGCTTCAAATTTTGCATGGGCCTACAAGCTTCCACAAACATCTCTGCAGTACCACCAACATTCGAATTCATGAATGAATTAGAGAGATCAATCTCATTGTCGAATTTACGTGCTTGGGCACGAGTAACAACGCACGAAAGAAATAAGTTTGGAAATGTTTGACTTAACACATCATTCTCATCTACACTAGGGATTTCAGTAACCACAGGAAGGCAAACAACTTTACTTCCAGCCAAATCATTTCCAAGAATAAGAGATATACCCTTCACTGGTAATTTGTTACCAGTTTAACTGAACCAGTCACTATGTTTGAACGCAAGTACACAGTATGCAAGGGAACTCTTACAACACCAAGTTCTATTGCTTGAACTAGAACTTCTTAGTTACAACTTGACTGTGCTGAAAATGGAAGTACATCTGCCAAGATAAAGGTCTGTGCAGCACCCGTATCCCGAAGAACTGTTTAGAATTTGAATCTGATTCAGACAATGATACTACACCTTCACAAACAAATGGTTCAAAAGTAGGATCAATGGAGGGTAATGAATCAAGAGAATAAGTACGTACAAAAGCTACAGACTTTGATGCATTCTGAGTCTTCCTCTGACTTTTCCTCTGTAATGCAGGACAAGTAGCAATCAAATGTCCTCTTTCACGACAATAAAAACATTCTCGCGACATCAATGATAGATCAGTTGTGTAATTATCTGGGGACACAGCATCTGCACTCTTAGAACTATAGTTGCGATTCACAACAGTGCGATGTGACAAACGTGGGGACTGAAAAGCAACCTTGTGCGTGAGCACAAATTCATCTGCAAAAACAGCAGCTTCAGTTAAGGATGAAACTTTTTGTTCGTTGAGATAAACTACCACCTTTTCTGAAATGTAGTTTTTGAACTCTTCCATCAAAATTAGCTCGTTTAACTGCTCAAAAGTGGTAACTTTGCTCGCTACACACCATTTCTCAAACAATGTAGCCTTCTCAAGTGCAAACTCCACAAACGTTTGACTGGGATTTTTCACATGAGCCCTAAATTTTTGACGGTATGCTTCCGGAACAAGTTCGTACGCTCTTAATACAGCCGCTTTAACTGAATCATAATTCATGCTTTGTTCAAGTGTCAACGCCAAACATACTTCTTGTGCTTTCCCGACAAGTTTACACTGCAACAACAAAGGCCAAATATTTCTCGGCCACTTTAACGTGGCTGCAATGTGCTCGAACACAGTGAAATACTTGTCAACTTCACATTCTCTAAACGTAGGGACTAATGAAATTTGTTTACTAATATCAACATCAGGACTTACCGTAGACACGGGTGACATTGCAGGGTGAGAAGTAGAAGCGATTACCGGCGTCTGCACAGGAGTATTTCCCCGTAACACTGGAGATTGTAACTGCTTAGCCTGCCCGAACTTTAATTCGAGCTCCAGAATTAAAAAGTTGATGTTGATAATTCAAGATCAGAATAGTACAACAGGAAAGGGTCAGGAGTAGTGTTATACAACCAACTAATATCCAAACAATCTCTCTCACAAACAAACAATATCTCTAGGCATACAAATGGAGTCAAACAGCACAAGCACAACAGCGTAGTTTACAAAATAGCCCCCACTCTAAAGGAAACGCTGTCATCTCTTTAAAGGGAGAGAAGACCAATCAGAGGACGACCTCAATGAGTCTGCAGGAACCAATCAGCAGCAACCTGGGCAGACACACACAAACCAACAGAACAAAACACAACAAAACTATAGGGTCGTAACAGTGTAAATAGCCTCTATCGCTATTTACACAGTCTAAAGTCAAGCAAGTCAGTCAGTCAAAGTAATAAATCATAATTGGCAAATATATAAAGTCTTAAATAAAAAATAAATAGTGAAATGAATGAGTTAAAGTATTGCATAAGTCATAAATTGAAGTCAGTTATAAATCAAATGTCAAACTAAGTTCTAATCAATCATATTAAAATAAGTCATAAGTCATAAATAAATCAAACAGCAACAAAAAATTGCCACAATATAAGTCATAAATGAATGAGTTAATAAATCAAAGTATTTAATGTCATAAAGTCTTAAGTCATTAATAAGTCAAAGTCATACAAATTCATTAAAAAGTCATAACTAATAAATTACTAAATAAATACTCAACCATTATAATGATTAAATAAGCTATCAGTCATAAGCTATAAAGTAAAAAAAATGTAACAGTCATAAAGTCATAATAAATAAAAAAAGAAATAGAAGTCAAATTAATGAGTTACAATAAATCATGTAATAAGTCAAATAAGGCATAATAGTTAAATAACAAATCAGAATAAAAAATAGTTAGTAAGATGAATAAGTTCTAATCAATCATTATAGTCTTAAATAAGTCATAAGAATAATTCATTCATAAGAGTAATAATTAAGTAAAATCATAAACTGTCAAAGCAATAAAGTCAGTCATAAATAAATGTCAAAGTCATAAATAAACAGAGCAAATATAGGAGATACCATAATCGTTCATCTTGTCTATGCTGCCATTTAAATATACAACTATAATACATACATGATAATATACAACATAACATACCAAATATAATTTTATTTTATACTAAATTAAATTCACTTAATAGCACTATTATATAAATTATGACTTAAAATAATGTGACAATGCAAAATAATGTGAAGTTCTGAACTTGATAAATCATTTCAAGTAATTTTGCTTTATAGTAATAGTTTGACAAAGCAAATTGACATCTTCAATACCACACACTTGAAAACAACCAGCTATCACTGTTTTGGTCTTATAATGACCGTGGCGTACCTGACAGAGTGTCACATTTATTATTGAAGACGTGCAGCCGTGCCCTTTAAGACATCTCGTAATGACTGGCCACATGCAATTAAATCTGAATATGAAAGAAAGCTCCCGCGCATGTGTGTGTGTGTGCTTCTAATTGTCAAGGACTATTTCACAGATACATGCTTCAGCACCCAAAGGCCACGTTAAGGTCACAGGGATGGCAGCGATCTGACAGGACAGTTCTGCGAGGCGCCAGAGATTGGTAAACCCCTCCAGCCAGGAGAGATTTCAAAACAACGGTTTTATTTATTTTTTCTGCAGTATCATTCTTAGAGATTACAGAACAGAGCACCCACTATCTCACAGTCGCTGAAGGACAATATGGGATGAGACAAGGGTCAAAGAGACCAGAATGAAGATGAAGGGCAGAGATTGGTGTGATAGGTGTCATGCTGAAGTGTGAGGTAGGTGTGTAAGTGTACGTGTGTGCGACAGGCTGAGAAATGTCCTAGTGGACGGTGCCTAGTGATATCTTCTGTCTGACACCTTCACAAACACAACCTGGCTGATTACTTGCGACACTGTGAGTCGAGCCAAGATATACACACAACTTTTATCCGTCCATCTGGGATGTGAAAAAACACTTCCAGAAAATAAATCGCTTTCGTGAACTTGTGCACAACAATATTTAGCATAACATATGTGATGCTGTTTCAGAATGCAACATTTTTTCCTTTTATGGTTTTGACTAATATGTAGGTTTGCAGTGCTAATAAAAGGGGAAGCTTGATTTAAAAAGTTTTTTGTCAACATGATGAATGGAAAAAAGCAAACAAAACAAACAAACAAAAACGATTACAATGAGCGGAGTTTAGCCAATCATAAGGATGTTTACATAATGGAGTTTTAAAGGAATAGTTCACCTACAACTGAAAATTTGCTTAAAATTTACTCTCCCTCAGGCCATTCAAGATGCAGATGAACTTGTGTCTTCATCAGAACTGATATGGAGAAATTTCGCATTACATCGCTTTCTCACCAGTGGATCCACTGCAATGAATGGGTGCCGTCAGAATAAGTACACACAGCTTGTCCTCCACCCATAATATTGTTTTCTCCAGTGAAAATGCCATCTCATCTGAATAAGGAGAGAAATATGCACAGATCAAGCACTGTTTACAAGCTAAATAAA
This sequence comes from Aspiorhynchus laticeps, assembly GCA_023376895.1. NCBI lineage: Eukaryota > Metazoa > Chordata > Actinopteri > Cypriniformes > Cyprinidae > Aspiorhynchus > Aspiorhynchus laticeps. The sequence goes on from CM041793.1 coordinate 72,188,216, forward strand.
TTTTGATGTGAGAAGACAACAGGGGATGGACTTTTTCACTGGAGGAATCATTATTATGGATTATGGACTTCTATGGATTTATTTCGTAAAAGCATGCAGCTTTTCACTTCACAAGATGATGATGGAACTGATGGAGTCATGTGGATTACTTGTGGATTATTGTGATGTTTTATCAGCTGTTTGGACTCTCATTCTGACGGCACCCATTCACTGTAGGATCCATTGGTGAGCAAGTGATGTAGTGCTAAATTTAACAAAGTTTGCGCAATTTGCTAGTTTCAATTTGGTTTTCCTTCCAGAAATTCTGCTGTTAAACACAGTTATTTAAAAAAATAAGATGAAATTATATGGCCGAGCAGGCTTACAACATTTGGTTTAAAGGTGCAGAGATTCGAAAGAAACTCTGTCGCCCCCCCTTTGAGGTTTGTTACCACCACAAAAACAATTAGAATATGTTGGAAAATAAATCTGTTTGCTTAAAGTAGCATATATAAGTAAGTTTCTGGTCATATAGGGAGTAAGAAACAAACAAAAGTAGTAAATTTTAAAGATGAGAAATGAGTGAACAATACATTTTATGAATTTGGCAAATGCAAGTAAAAAAATCAAAAATCAAATAAAGCAAATCCGAGTGCTTACATTTGGTACCATGACAAATAAAAATGAATAGACCCAACAAGTTAAAGTACTTAAATATTTGAGTAAACCAATAAAAATAAATAAATAAAAACACTAAATAGCAACTACTAGCAAGCAATTGCACATAAGATGTACTAGTTTAACAAAGAGACCACCAGTTATTGCTTTAATTGAATGTTTGTGGATATTTAAATGTGAACGAATGTGCAAGATGATAGACGTACAAAACACTATCCAAAAAAAAAATCTCCAGAGGACAAGCAACTTCAGAAAACTTTGATTTTGAATTGGGCGACTGAAGCGATGTTGAAGCAATGCAATAAACCATTTTAGGTTCCCCAAGGACCTTTCAGTGAACAGTTCTAAAAAGAACCTTTATTTATTTTCCTCAGTGAGAATATTTTAATAATCTGAAGAACCTTTTGTGTGAATTTTAAAGGATCTTCATGGATCTATCAATCACAAAGAACTTTTATTTTTTTAAGAGATTCTGTGTCCAGACTCTAATTTTCTCCAAAAAATACATACATAAATACTAGGTTAGTTTATTTATTTTTGTTCTCTACCTTTTTATCTAGTTTATCAACAAAGAGACTACTACTGTGATAGTTATTGCTTTAAATGAATGTTTGTGGATATTTAAATGTGAATGAATGTGCATTTATACAAGATGATAGACGTACAAAATACTATCCAAAAAATATCCAGAGGACAAGCAACTTCAGAAAACTTTGATTATGAGTTGAATGAACTTTCGCAAATTAAAAAACAACACACACCACCACACTATGAACATATTTATTATCTGCGTACTGCTGAGTCTTTGTTTTGCCAAAACTTATTTAACATCAACAATTGTTGTTTTGGCTGGCAATCAAGAGCCGCTTGAAGTAAATTTAAAATAAATGAGCTTCTCTTGATTCCCAGCCAAAACAACACTCCAGATCAGTGACGTTTAGATGTCTGGAACATCTTCCCGCCCGCTGACACACACACGGGCAGAAACTCATCTTCACATTAGCAATGTGAGTCATCATCAAGCTCTCCCTTACCACGCCAGGGTCTGATTGGGCGAGACTGAAGAAATTGCAGGGGCAGATTGCCCAGTAATGGCTTTGTGAAATGTGAGTTGAGATTCATCCTCATCTTCATCGTTCTCTGTCTAGCCTCTACATCCTCTCTACTCTAACTGACGCTCTAAATACTTTTGATGAATCCATCTTGGTCCGGGACTGATGGGTTCTTTTGAGCAGGTGGTTTTTGCTTGCTGGTCCTACCAGTAATTGTAGCCCGCGTCTGATAAATACATCTGAATCGTGTGCGTTAAGGTAGACGACGTGTGAAAAAACACGCAATATATCACACGGCGGTCTGTAGAGATATCTAGTGTAATGAAGGGTAGAGAGGCTATGCAGCACGGTAATGGCTTGCAGCAATGAGAGACTAAAATGTTGGTTTGTGTGTGTGTGTGTGTGTGTTCCTGATATGTTAGCTACTCTCATGGCAGTCACACGCTCGATATGTTGAGTGGTGATCTGTATTTGAGACGCAAGGGGTGCGGGTCTGTGGCAGATAGTCTTCCAGCATTTGACACCAACACTGCACTGTGGGTGGTAGAAGAGGAAGTGTGTCTGTCCATTTCTATATCGACTTTCTGTTTTATGCATTTCATTCTCAAGGGAAAAAAAGTGGTTACAGTAAAATACAGTTATGGTAATAGCATGGTTCTGTTCATATAATATATACCTTTGGATCTGCATGATAATTTAAGGTATTTAAAAAAAAAAAAACTATAGTTCATGTCCCAAAAAATGGTAATATCATGGTTCTTGTTTGATAAGTGGTATGTGCAGGGCTTGACATTAACTTTTTTGCTCACCATCCACTGTGGCTAGTGGTTTTCCAAATTTACAAGCCACTCATTTTCACTGGCCACAATTTTGGTGTTGGGAAACAACATCTTTCCACTGCAGAAGAAACAAAAGTGATTGGAGTGGCATTCATATGCATTTACACAGACTGTTCAATATAGCTGAAATGTAGCATGAATGCACTTAAAATGTGTTACCCGCCACTGCTGAAATCCACCCGCATCTAGCGGGTTGGTGGGTGTTAATGTCAAGCCCTGGGTATGTGAATGGCATATGGGTAGCGAACTTAAATTGGACTCCATATAAATCCATTTTAAACAACATTTGCTATTTGCAATGTAGTTACAACCTGATACCTGTGCCTGATTTACTGACAACCAGCTCAGTGCTGTTTGAAAAAGCTTAAATTTAACTTTAAATTTAATGGTCTTTCAAAAATTGTTTTTTTCTGGATAATAGAGGTATTTTACTATTACAAAGTGGTTAAGCCTGTTATTATTGTAGGAACTGAACAATGTAGCCAAGCTAAAACCAGCATGACTGTGACTAAATCACATCTAAATCCTTAACAATAAAATAGTTTTACTCTTCTGAAAATTGAAGGTGACCAGTTAAAAGTTAATTAGAGTCAACAAGACTTTATTTGTAGAGCCTTCTAGGTCAGTAATCTTTACGGCAACCTTCATTTCAGCGGTTTAGCTTAATCGTTTGGAGAACTAGCCCCAAAAGACCACAAATGTCCAAGTTAAGGTTGAGACAACTAAATCAACCTCCTTCATACCTTACACTTGCAATTGCTTCAACAGTGTTATCTATCTGAGACGATGACAAAAACTCCTCCAAGTTTTTTGGAAGCTTCTACATATACTGTAAACCTTCATCACTCTCACCTGATAGTTTTATAGAGCTGAATTTATGTCATGTAATGTCGAGGACCAGCGCTGCACCCACAATTCGATTAAAGTTTTACATACCGAGGCGCCCGACATCAATTCCAGTTGTGCAATAAACCAGCACACCTTGGCAGCTATTTTCCCACCCTCCAATCAGATGTAGTGTGCTATGTTTGAGTGGTTTTCCTTCAACCGAAACCCCCAATGCTTGTAGTTTCAACATTAATCCAACTGTCCAAATCAAAGAAGAGCTAATTTAGTGAATTATCCAATATCTACAGTCAACAAGCTCATGGATGTGTAGCTCATGTATTGTTAATTTGGTAAAAATAGCATAAGAACAGAAGAAATTAGGCCTATTTTTAGTACTATTTATATATATTTGCATTGTGACATTTTCAATACGGCCTTAAAAATGAATGTTGTAAAAGGGGGGAGGGGGGTTGAAGGGAAGCAATAAACCATTTTTGGTTCCCCAAAGAACATTTCAGTGAACAGTTCTAAAAATAACCTTTATTTATTTTTATTTATTTTTTTCTCAGTGAGAATATTTTAATAATCTGAAGAACCTTTTGTGGACTGGAAAGGTTGTATTAATATTAAAAATTCTTCATGGAACTATCAATCACAATAAATAACTTATTTTTTAAGAGTTTCTGTGTTACTCATTTTTTTTGTTCTCTACCTTTATCTGCCAAGAAAGACAAGATTTTGTGGTGAGCGAAAGTACATGTTATAAGTAAGTGGCTTTTAGACACACATCATTCCAAATATGTAGAAAACAGCTCTTCTATTCTTTCTTTAGCAGTGTGTCAAGCTCATGAGAGATCTACACACGTTTGCTGTGACATCTGATAGGTTGAGGCTGTACAGCAATTCACCATTCCTGACAGAATTAATGGAGGGAGAGTGGCAGAGAAATTATGTTAAATGAAAGACACATTTACTTTTAAGTAGGTACGGAGGCTTTGACAGCGCTGGTGTCGGCCCCATCAGCTCACACAACTATCGGTGTCAAAGCGGTGGAACAAAACTCTGCTAGCCTGTGAAGACTAGTGAACCAGGTCATGTTTATTTGCATGCAGAAAGTATGTCAAGAAGTTGTCAAAATGCATGTGAAGCTCGGAAAAACATAATGTGCAAAATCTGACAGCCGATTAGAGTGAAAGGTTATGTAATTGTGGACTGGCTAGTAACTGTACCCACTGATGTTTTCAGCTTTTCATTTTTCAAATATTCTGAAATCACAGACCAGCTCCACTGAAATTTGTATCAAAACATTTGATCAACTCCTCCCACATAATTTGTAGTTACACCAGTGATTGACAAATTCGGTGGGAACAACCAGATAAAGACTATAAAAAGCTGCAGAACTTCACAAAACCTGTCATGATTCAGGCCGTATTTCACAATTTGAAATTAAACAAGAAAAAGCAGCCTATTTTTAGGACTATTGAGATGTTTTGCATTGTGACATTCTCATCACTCCAGCTGAAAGCACATCACAAGGAAAAAAAAATACTATATTAAATATACTTTAGTTATAGCAAAACTAATTTATAAATACAGACGCCAATAAAATATAATGAAAACAATGTTGCAATCCAAAACATCAGATATTTGGGTGCAATAAGACCTAGAATTGTTTTCAATGTAATAAATTAGACCTACTAACAGATGTTTGAAATGTTGCAGTTGCAGTAGCAACACTGAAGCACATCAGATGTGCTCTGGTTTGTCCTGGTTATATTAGGGTCTTTTTTTCAAAGGTAGAACAAACAAGTACAGCCTACTAGAGTACATTTAGAAAATAAGGTGGAGATAAATCCACATTATAAAACCTTTGTCCTGGCCTAAATGGCACCCTCTGCCCTTTGGTCAGTTCACATTTGGATTTAGGTACATACACTAATGCTGATGAATGAATGAATGAATGAATGAATGAAGCATTTATATAGCGCTTTATTGTGTATTGTTGTACACCCAAAGCACTTTACAATCATATGAGGGGGTCTCTCTTCAACCACCACCAGTGTGGTGGGAGGTAGATGGGAGGTAGATTTATGCATTCCACACTAGTACAGACTTCAAAAAAGGACACATTTAGGGTACTTCAAGGGCATAAAGAGGGAACTCAGGGGCAACCTATTGAATCATTAAATCACACAGGGGACACCCTACCACTTCGTGGACTTCACAGAATTGGAAAAAAGCCACAGGGACATACTGTAAGTTCACATCAAGTAAATCTTTGGGACAGAGATAGTACCTTTGGTATCAAATTACGTAGCTACAGACTCAAACACAAACCAAAGCAGTAAGAATGTGTAGAAAACAGGCTATACATGGTTTTGAAGTAGGAATTCAATAATGCATAAGACTGAAATCAGATTTTTCCATAGTGGGCTTCACTGGGGACCAACAGGTTGAAGGTCCAAACTGCAGTTTCAGTGCAGCTTCAAAGGGCTCTCCATGATGCTAGCCGAGGAATAAGAATCTTATCTAGCGAAACGATTGGTAAAAATGTATAATTTTTAACCACAAATGCTCGTCTTGCACTAGCTCTTCTATGCACGTCCACGACTTCACGCATTACGTAGTCATGTGGAAAAAGTCTAGCATGAAGTAGGCTGAAGAACCGACCCAGCGTTTACAAGGAGGACCGCTCAAAAGTTGTTGTATGTAGAATGACACTTAAATATGTCTTTGTGTCAGTTTATAGTTTAAAATGGTCCGTTCATGTGCGTATCCTGAATGTTTAAATCTTTTGATCTCTCTTCCGCAAAGAAAAAAACTGACCTTTCCAGTGTGATTACCTAATGTGTGAAGTCATGGACGCACATCGCAGAGAAAATTTAAATTTTCTTTTTTTTTAGAAAATAACTGATTGTTTCACTAAATAAGACCCTTGTTCCTAGGCTAGGATTGTGTAGGGCCCTTTGACGCTGCATTGATTCTGTGATTTGGACCTTCAACCTGTTGGCTCCCATTGAAGTCCACATGTGGAGAAATATCCTGGAATTTTCTCTTTAAAAACCTTAATTTCTTTTCGACTGAAGAAAGAAAGACATGAATATCTTGGATGACATGGAGGTAAGTAAATTATCAGGAAATCTTAATTCTGGAGTGAACTAATCCTTTAACACAAACTAAAGTAGTAAGAACATGAAGTGAGTGGTAGTGTATGGCTTCCTTCGAAGCAGGAATTCATCAATGCAGAAGATGCAAATCAGGTAACTGAGCAATGTGACCAAAACGATGAATGCAGTTGGATAGAGCTAGTAGCTTTGATATCAAATGGTAGACTTAATAGTCCAATTGACACCAAAATAAGTCAAGTAAAGTCACCTTTATTTATAAAGTGCTTTATACAATACAGATTGTGTCAAAGCAACTTTACGGTATTAAACAGGAAAATAGTGTGTTGCTAATGCAAGAGGATGATAGTAAACTCAATTTTCCAGTTAAAGTAAGTTTATCATTGATTCAGTGATGTCATCGTCCAGCTCAGTTCAGTTCAAATAGTATCCATGCAATCAAGTAGACAATATTGCCAGAAATTAAGTGACCCCAACTAAGCAAGCCAAAGGCGACAGTGGCAAGGAACCAATAAAATACAGCAGTAAAACTGTCAAGAAAGTAGCGTATGGCTTTAGCATTAATGCAAAAGACACAAATGAGTTAGCTAATGATGCAACCTGCCCAAAAACTCTGAATGCAGCTCGACAGAGCTAATACTTTCAATATCAAATTTACTCAAATTTGAAGTAAGTCAAGAGAGTGATGGTGTATGGCTTTGAAATAGGAATTCACTGATGCAAAAGATGCAAATCGGATAACTGTGCAACATGCCCAAAAACTCGGTGTAGCGATACAGCTGAGAGTCCAGTTGCAGGCGTAATGACATCGAGACATCTTACTTTCCACCATGGCTTCCACGCTTGTCAGTTTTTCACTCCAACTACAGGCCTCTGTACAAGTCCCTTCGTATTTCTGCAGCATCCAACTAGCAACACGGTATTTGGAGCGAAAAGTCAAAAGAAAATCCTGAGCTCATTGGAGAGATGGAGAGAATAAGGAACACTGAGCAGGGAGGCTGTTTCAATTTCATTTATCAGACATCATTTCTCTGCTCCACTGACTCATCAAATTCAGTCTGTCGGCTCAGTGTCACCCCTCCGGGTCCCTACGCCCTCCATACGCATGCCCGGTGACGCAACGTTGGCAAATTACTCTCTAATAAAAACCTAAACCCATCCCACCACTAGTGTACATCCGTTCTCATTCCAGTTATTGATCTGAAACTCATTTCCCCAGTTCCCAGATGAAAAGGACCAAAGGTGGAATGATTCCCTAGAGGTTGGGAAGGTGTTGTGTAAGTTATGATTGGGGAATGTAGTGTGACGGGGTGAATTTAAGACCAATGAGGTCTATAATACCTGGAGTTATCTGTTAGAAATTCCATTCATCTCAATGGCAGTTGCTTGGCTCTGCATTTATTCCCCTGGCAATTTGATTTTTGTTTTACTTTTTCAATAGACTAACTCATCCAAGCTGTAGGAGTGTTGGTCTATTGTCTCTAAATGATTAAATACATGGGAATGTGAAAAAAAATAATCCTCAAATGGGGATTGAAACAAGAATAATACTAGAAGAAAGTGGGTTAGACAAACAGGTATGTTTTGAAAGTGTACTACTCTCTAACTATCTCTGGGTCTTGTAGATTGAGGTTTATGGATTCTAACACAACTTTGGTTCAGCCCTCAGTCTCGATTCTTTTCCCTCTATAAATGGAAATGTCCAGAAGATACTACATTCACTAGACCTCTATGGTTGACTCTTGACCCACACAAACACTGAGACTTTAGGAAGCCAAACATAATTTTGATTACTATGGAAATCAGAAGACCAAATTCTAAAAATCCAAGCTGTGCAACATTAGAGATTAAGAGCAATCATTACAATGCTTTACAACCACTCACCTGTAGATTCCTCAAGAATAAGGCTGTCTAAAAGAACTACGGTGAAGTGGAACAGATTTTTTTGTTTTCCAAGTGTCTCTGGAATCACAGCTTTTGCAGCTATTACCCAAGCCCAGGGGCACCTTAAGATATTCAGAGGCCCCTGGGCTGCAGCATTACGGTAGGCCCCCCTACCCCAGAAACCCTTTTTTTTTTCTTAAGCTTCCTGACCATTATTTATGTCAAATTTCGAGGTAATATGAAAAGAAAATGCCATCAAAACTTTCCTGGCTGAAATGTGAGTTTACAGGTATGATTTAAACACCATAAATCACACAAAATATTTCATCATCAGTAGAACGAAACAACACTACATGTTGGCATAAATGTGAGCTGTTTGGTGATTGCTAACTGCGCTTTTATTTTGAAGCATGCCATGCTCACGTTTAATTAATTAAATCACAGCCATATAAAGTTTAATGATCACATTTAAGCAATAGAACGATTCCTATTTTTCCATCCCTGGATTTAAAATTGAGACTTTGAAGTAGCATCTTAATCTAAAACCTTCATCTGACACAGATTAACGTACATCCATGCAATTTACTGAAATCGCACTGTATGATGTTACAGAAAGTTGTCCGGTCCAGTTCCTTTCACACAGCAGTGTTGTTTCTCTTGTTAATCTGCACGTTAACATAAAGACACTCTTGTGCTGGGCTACTTTACTAGCGAAATAAGCGAATGCCTTGATTGTGCATTCAACTTACAGTATATCGGTGGAAAACGTGGAACATACCAACTACACAAACTGTGTGGGGGTAACCTAAACTGAACCATTCACTATATATGCTACTACAACCAGAGCGTCGCTGAAAATGAGTGTGTGAGTTTGTTTACAGAATGCTATTGTCACTGCTGCAAACTCCCATATAAATAATTATTCAAATAATATAATTTCCCTGCAGCCAGTGGGCCCCCTTTCCAGTGCAGGCCCCTGGGCTTCAGCCCCTGTAAGCCCGTGCATTAATGCGCCCCTGCCAACGCCTCATTGCATTGACACACAACATGTGAATAAAATAAGTCCAAAGGTTTCTACACAAGTACATAGAGCTAAATTGTTATGTTCCAAAATGTCAGACTGCAAGAAATAGTAGACATTAGCATGCAACTAAATTCCATCTCTTTCATGTCAGCTGTCACTATGAATCAAAAGTTTGTAGCAGTGTTGGGGAAAGTTACTTTTAAAAGTAATGCATTACAATATTGTATTACTCCCTAAAAAAGTAACTAATTACATTACTTAGCTACTTTTTATGGAAAGTAATGCGTTACGTTACTTTTGCGTTACTTTTTAAATATGAGCAGGGCTTGATTGTTTTTAATACAAGAAGTTGTAATTATAGCAAATGTAAAGCCCTTTCACACCAAAAAGTATAATGAATAAACCTCAGCCTGAAGGAAAAGTAAATTCACATCTGTAAAGTAGAGCGCAGGAGAAGAAGGTTCAACACTCTTCAGCAATAAAAAAACAATGAAGCACAATTGTTAGCTTATCTAAAGTCATTTTTTCTTATCAGTATGATTGAACTGGATCATCAAAGGTCAGCAGCAAAGACATTGGTTAATAAAATGGGATTAGATACATTTGTGTTATTTAACATATTTAATTATTGCAGGTTTGTGTCATATTCTGTGTTTGCATTTCACCGTTTTAATTCATTTTGATGAATACTAAATCAGTTTTTTGCGAGTGGGATGAATTAAAGCACATTCACATTTAGTCTAGAACTACAGTAACAGCATGTTCACACCAAGGTTATTATAGTTTTGAATTTTTAAATTCGTTTTATTTTAATATCGTTTTCAAATTTGCTATAAAATTCAGTTTAGTTTTTATTAGTTTCATTAATATTTTTGTTAGTTTTAGTTTAGTTTTTATTTTGTGAACACATTTTTATTTAGTTTTTATATAGTTTAGTTTCGGTTTTAATTTAAGTTTAGCAGAATCAACAGATCACTTCCAGAGCGAAGACCAAAGAAAGACGTAAGCATAATTTAACTTCACGAGTTCACACTTACATATAATAAACTGAGTAAAGGGTTATGCATATTTGGCGTGCTGTCCGAGGAGAGGGCTCCGAGCTCGGTAATCATTCCCGAGCCCGGGGTACTCCCCCAGACCGGGGAGAGGGGTCCGAGCTCGGCGTGTAGCCCGGACCCAGAATGCCCCCCCCGAGTGCTCCTCCCTGTGCTGGGATGGAAACGGGCTGAAGGTGAGGAGTTGGGGTGGTGGAGGGACGCTGGAAGACGAGAGAAAATGAAGGTAAGACGGCTTGATTATTTATAGGGATACTCTCTCGTGCTGATTGGATAGGTGGTGTGATTACTGATGATGAATTGGCTGTGTTAATTATCTGCACGTGCTCCTCCCGAAACTTGTTAATAAAACATCACTTCACGAGTTCACACTTACATATAATAAACTGAGTAAAGGATTATGCATATTTGGCGTGCTGTCCGAGGAGAGGGCTCCAAGCTCGGTAATCATTCCCGAGCCCGGGGTACTCCCCCCGACCGGGGAGAGGGGTCCGAGCTCGGCGTGTAGCCCAGACCCAGAATGCTCCCCCAAAAGCTATTATCGCGGGACAGCAGCCAAAGTGGGCCAGTAAACCCCCCCAAATTTGCATAGCTTAGGGCTGACGGGATGCTGGACATTGCTTGTGGTAGTGGTACTTCTGCGGAGTCTAGAACGTAGAGATGGGAGGGAGGTGGAGATACAGGCTCCTGCGGGAGCAGACACTGCTGCGGCAGTGGAGGATTATAGAAAAGGCTCCTGCGGGAGCAGACACTGCTGCGGCAGTGGGGAAATACAGATAGAGCTCCTGCGGGAGCACTCACTGCTGCGGCAGTGGGGAAATACAGAAAAGGCTCCTGCGGGAGCAGACACTGCTGCGGCAGTGGGGAAATACAGATAGCGCTCCTGTGGGAGCAGACACTGCTGCGGCAGTGGGGAAATACAGAAAAGGCTCCTGTGGGAGCAGACACTGCTGCGGCAGTGGGGAAATACAGAAAAGGCTCCTGCGGGAGCAGACACTGCTGCGGCAGTGGGGAAATACAGATAGAGCTCCTGCGGGAGCAGACACTGCTGCGGCAGTGGGGAAATACAGATAGCGCTCCTGCGGGAGCAGACACTGCTGCGGCAGTGGGGAAATACAGATAGAGCTCCTGCGGGAGCAGACACTGCTGCGGCAGTGGGGAAATATAGATAGCGCTCCTGCTGGAGCAGACACTGCTGCAGCAGTGGGGAAATATAGAAAAGGCTCCTGCGGGAGCAGACACTGCTGCGGCAGTGGGGAAATACTGATAGCGCTCCTGCGGGAGCAGACACTGCTGCGGCAGTGGGGAAATACAGATAGAGCTCCTGCGGGAGCAGACACTGCTGCGGCAGTGGGGAAATACAGATAGAGCTCCTGCGGGAGCAGACACTGCTGCGGCAGTGGGGAAATACAGATAGAGCTCCTGCGGGAGCAGACACTGCTGCGGCAGTGGGGAAATACAGATAGCGCTCCTGCGGGAGCAGACACTGCTGCGGCAGTGGGGAAATATAGAAAAGGCTCCTGCGGGAGCAGACACTGCTGCGGCAGTGGGGAAATACTGATAGCGCTCCTGCGGGAGCAGATACTGCTGCGGCAGTGGGGAAATACAGATAGAGCTCCTGCGGGAGCAGACACTGCTGCGGCAGTGGGGAAATATAGAAAAGGCTCCTGCGGGAGCAGACACTGCTGCGGCAGTGGGGAAATACAGATAGAGCTCCTGCGGGAGCAGTCACTGCTGCGGCAGTGGGGAAATACAGATAGAGCTCCTGCGGGAGCAGTCACTGCTGCGGCAGTGGGGAAATACAGATAGAGCTCCTGCGGGAGCGGTCACTGCTGCGGCAGTGGAGGAATATAGAAAAGGCTCCTGCGGGAGCAGACACTGCTGCGGCAGTGGGGAAATATAGATAGAGCTCCTGCGGGAGCAGACACTGCTGCGGCAGTGGGGGAGTACGGACAAAAGCTGGGTGTAGTGCTTTTGGTATGAATGGAGTGGGGCCGTTGTAGGTGGATTTGGGTGATGTTAAAGAGGGGTTGGCTATGGAGGGTCTGGAGTTTGAGGTCCTAGGGATATATTGTCATTAGAGGGGTTGGCTGATTAGGGTTTGATGAGCTTCCTTGATGTGGGAGTGGTCCGATCGAATATAGCTTTTGAAAGCTTCTGACGACCAGCGACCGAGTGCTTGTATCTGCTGTTGGGAAAGGCCTTTATGGGCCGCTGTGGTTGCTGCGCCTATTCTGAACGAATGGCTGGAAAAGTTTTCAGCTGGGGTACCAGATAGGAGCAGGACTGACTTAAGGTGCTTTTGGAACCAGAAGCGAGTGGCGGGGCGGTTGGAGTCGTCTGTAAAAAGGGGGTCGGATGGGAGTTTGGACTGTGATTTCCTGAGGTGGAGGAAGGCTAGGAGGCTTTGGTATGGTAGTATGGGCGATTGGAGGTTGAAAATGTAAATGAAGTGGCCTTTCTTGTCTGGTCTGTCTTACTTTGCTTAATGAAGTAAGAGATGGTTTCATCGTCCAGCACCGCTAGATCAGAAATGGTGGGGTGATGATTGGGTTAAATATCGATGTAATGGCGAGCTCAGAGCATCTGAGGAAGCCGAAAAAAGCCAGGATAAACATGGCATCGAGCGTGCGGGCGGTGTGGACGGAATGGTAACCTCTGCGGAGGGTGGAAATGCATTCGGTCAAAATCTTTAAGGTTATGGGCTGCCTGGAGTCTGGGCGGGTGGGATGGGCTTTTTGGATACCTTTGATGAGTAGGGAGGTCTGAGAATTGGCTATTTGGGGAGGAGAGCCGTATAAAAGTTTGTGGAAAAATTGGATTCCGCTTAAATAACTTTTAATGGAGCTGATTTGGAGTTCTTTGTTGACATTAAGGTGAGAGATGAAAGAGGTGATGGAGAGCAGGGAAAAGTCGGGAAACAGCAGGTTGTAAGCAGAGTGAAAATTTTTAAAGCATTTCCATGCTGTTAGGTAAGATTGGAGGGTCCTAGGGGAGACTGCTTGAAAAATCGAATTAAGGGAAGCTACAAGGAGAGGTTTCAGAGGATGATTTACGGGAATATCAGCTCTGAATAGGGAGGTACCGGGGTTGGGAGCGGATCCGCCTCTGGTGCCAACAGTCTGATCTTCCAGAAAATTTGTGTCCTGATGCTGCTGGCTACAGGGGGAGGGGGGGGGGGGGGTTCCAAGGCGAGAGCGTTCAGAGGGATGGGTAGGGGAATGGCGGAAGATGGTGAGAAAGAAGGGTGAGCAAGGGGAGGAAAAAAGGTAGCGGCCAAAGCCGCTATCGGAGGCATGCTCGCGCTTGGGAAAGCTCTGTGAGCAGAGGAAAGGGAGGGGGAGAGAGGGTGAATGGCGGGTGCCGGGATTTGCGCTGTTAACGGCGGCAAGCTCGCGCTTGGGAAAGCTCGGTGAGCAGAGGAAAGGGAGGGAAAGAGAGGGGTAATGGTGGGCGTCGGGGCTTGTGCCATTAGCGGAGGCATGCTCACGCTTGGGACGGCACTGGGAGCGGGAAAAAGAGAGGGAACGGTGGGCGCCGGGGCCTGCGCTGCTAGCGGAGGCATGCTCACGCTAGAGTTGGACAGCGGGGCTGTAGGCCATGGGTAGGGGAGGGGGTTGGGAGTGGGGTGAGGCAAGGGTTATGGATGGGTCTGCGCTGCTAGCGGAGGCATGCTCACGCTAAAGTTGGACTGTGGGGCTGCGGGCCATGGGTAGGGGAGGGGGTTGGGACTGTGGTAAGGAAAATGCTGTGTATGGGTCTGCACCACTAGCGGAGGCAGCTTCACGCTAGCATCTGCTATGGAAGCTGGGGGTCACTGGAAAGGAAGAGGGGTTTAGAAGTAACAGGATGAAAAGACATGAGGGCCTGTGTTGCAAGCCGAGGCAGCCTCACGCTTGTGTCAGCTGCTGTAGGTCGTGGGAAGGGAGTGGGGGTTTGTGACATCCTGCAGAGCCTGTATAGTCTGCCCCGCTAGCAGAGGCAGCTTCACGCTAGCTTCTGTTATGGGAGCTAGAGGCAACTGAAAAGGGAAAGGGGTTAGAAGTAACATGAGGAAAAGACATGCGAGGGCCTGTGTTGCAAGCGGAGGCAGCTTCACGCTTGCTTCAGCTGCTGTAGCTACAGGCCATGGGTTTTTGTGACATTCAGGGAAAAAGCTGTAGAACCTGTGCAGCCTGCACTGCTAACAGGGGCGGCCTCGCACTAGTGTCCGCTACAGGAGCTGGAGGCCGCTGAAAAGGAAAGGGGTTAAGGGAAGTAGAAGGAAAGTCTGAGATGTGAGGGCCTGCGTTGCAAGCAGGGGCAGCCACATGCTTGCTTCTGCTGCTGTAGCTGTGGAAAAAAGGGGAGTGGTTTGGGACTTTGGTGGGACATGCTGAAATGTCCGGGTAGCCTGCAGTGTTGCCAACTTAGCAATTTGATTTTAGATTTAGCAATTTCTCAGACTACCATAACGACTTGAACTTGTTTTTCAAAGTGACTAGCGACGAATGTAGCTTTTTACATTTTGTATTTGGCAAACTTTAAAAAGTGATAAATGATAAAAGCATGTGTTTTTCTCTTAACCACACGAGAGAAAAGTATTGAAACAGCTTTGAGAGAGGTGCCTAGCAGTACGCGCTTCATATGAATTAAGTTGCACTTTGCTCAATACTTGTTTATGATACACTTTTTTTTTTTTTTTTCTCTCTTTTTTGATTGTCTATCATTACTGTTGGTCCACTGTGATCAGTGAAACTTCTCTTCCACTGTTGATCTTAACCACGAAACAAAAATGAATCTTATCCATCTTTCTATCCATTTATAAAAATGAAAGGTGTAAATTAAATACAGGTAAAATGCAGGTGAAAAATACAGAAAGTTTGAGTAATTTGTGTATTCTAAGCACTTGCGTCATGGTTACATAATGACATTATAACATCCGATGATGTCGTGACATCATTTAACAACTTTTAGCAACAAGTGATCTGCCTTTAGCGATTTTAACATGAAAATTATTTGGCACGCTGGTGGCCTGCACCGTTAGCGGAGGCAGCCTCGGGCTAGCATCCGGAAACAGAAGAGGCCCGGCTGCGTACGGCCGAAAGAGCCGCGGTGAAGGCTGAGCCGAAGCAGGAAGCGAGTGAGGCTTTGCTGCGGTGAGAACTGGGGCGCGGCCCAGGCTCGTTGAAGGCCTGCTGCTGCGACCCGACGCTTGCGGAGAGCCGGGTCTTGTGCAGGACACTGGTAGTGACGAGCGAGGCGAATTCGGGGCTTTGCTTGATCTTGCGGCTGGAGAGAATTTAGGAAGGAGGCTGGCTGATTTGCTGGAAGACGAGAGAAAATGAAGGTAAGACGGCTTGATTATTTATTACACGTCGCGGAAATGATAGGGCCCTAATTATAAAATGTCACCACCAGACTAATGTCAATATGCACATGACCACACTTTAGCAAAGCTTTGATCAAGTGGTCGTACTAGAGTTTGCTAATTGTTTCATAAGGTTCTACTACTATTAATACTTGGGATTGGGGATTTGAATTAACCTCTTAACCAAAGTCATTTTTAAATTTTTGCACTACTTTTATAAGCAACCAAAAGATGAAACGTTGAAAAATACAACAGACTTACACTGAACGAGGGACCAGAGCAATATATAGAGACCAGAATGTCATCAAGATTTGAGGTGGGCTCTGTTGGATGGGCCATTAAGCGAATACCCACAACCAGGGCCTGAAATTAACACCCGACCACGCGCCAAATGCGGGTGAATTTTGCAATTGGCGGGTAAAACTGTCAATCTACCTGCCACATTGGCGGGTAGCCAATGAGAATTGAGTGATTCATTAGTTGTTGTTTTTTTGCTTCTGTTGTTTTTTTTTTTAAAGTCCGCCATTTCGTTGGATTTTAGCTCAAAATGTGGCGGCACATTACTGGGGTAAAGAGGCCAGCTGAAACGAACAACCAACAAAAAGATGAGGATGAGTCAAAGAAAAGTAAAAGACGACGTTTTAATACGAAGTGGACAATTGGCGACAACGGCAAGGTTCGTGAGTGGCTGATTTATGACCGCAGTAGGCTACAGACGAAATGTACTGCAGTGACTGCCGTATGTATGGCTCAGAGAAAGCGAAGTCAATTTTGTAATCGGGACTAAAAACTTAAAATTAGAAGCAATTAAGGACCACGAGACATCAAAAAGCCACCTACACACAATAAGTTGCAAAATATCAAAGACCGCGCTTCCGGAGGAGACCGCTGCGGTCAAGGCACTGACGTCCATGAAAGCAGCGCAGTTTGAGAAGATGCGACTCCTGTTTCGGAACGTTCACACGATCGGCAACAAGATGAGGCCCTTCTCTGACTACGTTTGGATGTGTGAGTAAGTATTAAACTGTTGGTGAGATGGGATGAGATGAGATAAAGCAAAGCTGACGTTGGTTGCGGGGAGGAGTTTCCTCATCTCAGCTCGTAGACTTACAGGCACACACAAACAGTCAATTCGGAGAGAAATAATAAAATGATTGGCGGTCCAGTTTCAAATGTGAGACACTGTCTGACCTGCTCCTTGTCCATCTGTCCTCCCCCTCAATCAAAGACTTTGACCCTAGCACAGCAGTTGAGATGTGGCATGCCAGCAGCATACGGTCAAGGAGACCAGACCTCATGGAAGATGCAGCTGCAGCAGAGGTGGAGGAAGAGGAGTGCATCTGCTCCTTTTTTGTGGACTCAGATTAGCAGCAGTCAGTATATATGACTATGACATATGACTATGTCTGTGACACAGCAAATCAATGAATAAAAAGATTAAAAAATATATAGTCTAAGAGTTATTATTACTTATAATGATTTCGTTAATAACTTGACAGCACTTAAATGTGTATTCTTACAAGTTAAAGAATAATGTTTGTGTGACTTCTATTTTTCACCTTTTATGAGGCAAAAAAACAACAACAACAAAAAAAAACTGGCTGGTAAAAAGTTACTGTGGCAGGTGGATTTTTAAATCCACCTGCCACAGTGGCTGGTGGTCAAAAAAGTTAACTTCAGGCCCTGCCCACAACGAAGAGTTTTGCAAAGGCAAGCCCCCCTTAAGTGTTCTTCAAAAAATCTAGTATCTAATAACTGTTCTACTTGATTTACTGTAGGCATGTATGTGTAGATGTAGACCTGTAAGCAAGTGCACTGAGGTCTCAAATGTCAGAGAGAGGTTTGGCGACACTGTGGCTGCGACACGGGGCACAACTGCCTTCTGGGATTAAGCTACCAGTCTCAAACTTCATCTCTCTATTTCTTTCTGTCTCTGAACAAAGATTCAATTACTACAAGACCGAGGGCCAATGCAAAACTTTATACATACAGAAACAAACATGATAGCGTGATACCAAAGAACGAGAGTGTCTCACAGTGTGAATTTCTGATGATCAGGCCTCCAGCAGAGATGAAAGTCGCACGCTCAAAGACATGAAATCCATTTGATCAAGCACTACATAAAATACATCTTAAGCTCTCTAGGGAATGATGGACATCTCTACATAAACCAGAATATTTGTTATAAATTCTCAAATGGAAGATCATTTATCCTGATTCACATGCTGTAGATGCACTCATGTCATGTCTTATTTTACGGTTATTTTTGTCACAGCACATCCAACACTGACAAGACGCTGAATGTTTTTAGATTCAACCTTGCTTTCCACCTATAAAACTAAATGTTCCAATTAGAAATTTTAAATATTTAAACATTTTACTGTTTGACACCACAAGACAGTGGTTCTTACCAGTTCTGCTTCTAGATCCAGAATTTACATAAAAAAAATTGTATACTATAAAAAAATAACCTTAATAATTAACACTGAAATTAATATTACAATGTTTCAAAAACATGTAAGATTATGAACATGACATGTGCTCAAGAGTTATGAAAATAATCTTTTGAGATTTTTGAATTAAACTTTTTAATTGCTTGAAATAAAACAGCAACAACAATAATAAAAAAATTGATTGTCAGAAAGATTGATATTTTTGCAAAAAAATAAACAAGCAATGGCAAAAACAGCTTACAGAAAACCTCAAGACTTATTTTTCTGCACTGGTATTACCTTCAGAAAATTTTAATCAAGTTTCTAAGAGTGTTATTTGGCCATTTTAAATTGCTTAAAGTTATGCAGGTATAGACACTGAGACTGGCTGAAACATCAAAGAAAGGTGGTTATCAAGGTAATGATTGCCTGAATAATTGTATTACGCTTATTCTTCACGATGAAAATTCCTGTCATTTCTGTCCAGACAGTGTAAGAGGTTCAGACCTAGTTACCGTTCTTATTGCTACAGAGAGCAAATCTGTGAAATTACTCTTAAAAATGCTACATTGTTCACAGTTAACAGACTGTGGCACTCACTGGGGCGAAAACCCCCTCCCTCCAAAACCACAGCTATAATTCCTTAATCAGGCTAGCTAAATTAATTTTGAAAAATGCTCTATTCTTCAAAAGACCAGCTTTGCCAATTTGCATAATAGGTTTGGCATTATCAGTACGGTGAGCTCCAAATGAAAAAAAAAGAAGAAAAATTGTCTCATCTTCAGACACATGCAGGTTCGGAGAATGCCCCAGTTACCACCAAACAATTAGTTGTGAAGGAACATTTGATTGTAGATATTATGTAGCAAGCATGCTGAACATTGTGTATGTATTAGAGTGGGGGAACTATGACGTCACTTTGTAGGCGGATCGGCTGTTATCATGAAACTGGTTCCCCCGACAAAAAGCCAATAGGATTTTTCCATAGGCTTTTGGATTATCGCAAAAAATAAGCTCTGTGTTCAATCATAGTTCATGAAACTTACACGTTTTGTCCATCAAGATAATCTTCACAAAATAATATAACTTTACTCTGTATATGAATTTGAATCCACACTACATGAACCGTTTCATATAAACTGGAATAAATACAAAACTAGAGCCAAACTAAAACTGAAATGAGACATTAGTAATAAATAGTATAGTGAATAAATGAAATAATCATAACTGAAGGACATATGAAAGCACGGATTTCTGTACATTTCGAAATAAGGTGCATTAAAAGTCAATAAATCCTTGATTAATATGAATATTTTCATTAAAAACGTGTCTCCACATAACTTACTATTCAATAAAATTCTAGTGCATTTAAACTATTAAATAACAGCAGAGTAAGCAAGTTTTTGGATATGGTAAAATTAAACTTATTTTAGTGAACAAAGTACCACATTTCAGCTCTCATTTTGTTAGGGTGGTCACACAAAATGTTATTTTATCCTTGCTTCTATAGGAAATCCTCAATCTATATGCTTTCTAACAGCTTCATGTGGCTGTAAACATTTAATTTTAACGTGGCTTTAAGCACTATGCATCATTAAAGTTTCACTTTCACCACGTAAAGCCGGTAAATGTGGTGTTTACATGTAATAATCATAATATGAGTTTACCTTATGGTACGAACCCTTTTTTTACAGTCTATGGTACGAACCCAGAGTCTCCACATCAGTAGGAAAGCGATAAAAGGAGCATCTTCCCTCCGAAGACATGTCGCATTTCGGGGCAAAGCAAAAAAAACAAAAAAAAATGCGGGAAACTTTTGGTTATTCTACAATTAATTGAATTACAGAGTATACTACAACTGGAAAATACTGTAAATTGATAAACTGTTTGGCGTGATGACGTTTAATGTCTCCGACAGTGCCTGTAGTCCCATTTAGCAACTTGGTAGCAACCGTCTTTTTTAAGAAACATAAGTTTCAAAAAATCACGAGTGGTGTGTAACTGTTATGGGGTTGACGAGACGTGAGACGAGAGGATCCATTTGCAAGGCTTTATTCTTAAACATGGTCAGAACACAGGCAGGGTCAGTACACGGCAAACAGGTATGGCAGGGGCAAAACACAGAGCAGTCCGTAGAGCAAGCGTGGGTCGACGATCAACATACGATATCCAGAGGGCTAGGCAGAGAGAATAATCCAGGAGCACGGGCAGGAATCAGAACACAGGGAATCTAACTATGACTACTTGGGAACGCTTGGTATGCAGACTAGGCTAACAATACTCGGCAGAGTGTAAGAGAAAGTCCAGAGTTTATATAGTGTGTGTGATTGGGTGATGGTGATGTGAGATTGTATTCAGTTGTGTGCGTGATCAGTGCAGACAGCTGTGTTGGTGCAGTGGATGATGGGAAATGTAGTCCTTGAGTGATCTGTGACTGACTGTGTGGTGTGAAAGTCCATGTGATGGGTGAGTGACCTCTAGAGGTGAATGACCGGAAGTTCATGGCTTGGATTTGTGACAGTAACTGTTGTGTTTTATGTAGTAGAATAAAACGTGAAAGTATCTTGAGCCTGTGTGAACCACGGACCTTATTTAAGGGACTTAACCAAAATCCCATTCAAAAAACCCATTGACTCTGGGACGATGGAACCGGAAGTGCTAAAATCACTTACAGGTTTTTGCCTACAAAGTGACATCATAGTTCCACCAATCTATAACTGGTCCTATTGACTGTTTGTTGAGTTTTGACAGAAACTCAATTAATGATTATTTTCAATTAACTATTGCATCATGTATAAAACCTATGGTCAATTAAATATTAACAGATACAATTTTTGATTTTTATTATATATTACTAAGCGTTGAAATTAACATTAAGATTACTAATAGGGGGAAATAAATCGATGCATCGCAAATCGAGAAATTATTCTGCATCGATTCTGAAATTTTCTGAATGCATCACAATTCATCGCGACCACCTCGAATCGATTCTGAACTTATGCTTTTGAAACAGTGTTCTTCCTGTTCCTTACACACTTGAACCTAAAATAATCATTCATAAAGTTAGAAAAGCTTGAAGCGAATTACAAGGGTATTCACGGTGAGATGTGTTTACATTAATATCATATCATAAAAGCATTTTGAGTCGAGGTGTAATTACATGACTCGCACAAGCGCTCTTCTTCGTGAGCATATGAGTGTGCGGTTAAAGTCTAGATTAGAGCGCCATCTGCTGTTAACAACTAAGCTCAGAATCGATTACAGAGATAATCGCGATGCATTCATAATCGATCCATGAATCGCGATGCATCGATTTATTGTGACAGCCCTAATTAATAATTTCTTAATAATTGCTTAAGGCTAATAATTGCTTAATTGATTATTTTTCATTGTTAGTTCTGGTTAACTAACCTAGTTAACAAATGTAGGGTAAGTGTACCCATTAAGCCCACAAAAATCTAAGTTTAGATGTGTTTCATAGATATTGATATGGTTTATAAGAAACATAATTTGTTCAAATGCAAGATTTATCTCTCATTTGAAAAAGTATTAATTAGTTTATGTATAAATTTAAGATATTTTATGAATAAAGCCAAACAAAATCTGGCATGGGCTTAATTGGTTCTTTGGCACCATTTAAGCCTGCTTGTGTTCCAAATAAGCCAACATCATAATTTATTCACAAAAATTGATTTAAAAGAAGTGAAACATTAATATATTCATTCGGTGACAGCGAAATATTAAAAAAATCCTTTTACTAATGTTTAACTCTCATCACCTATACCAACATTCAACATGAAAAACATACAATATGCAAAGCAGAACACTTCATGACCTGTAAGGATTGTAAAAAGACACGTTAGTCTAAGACACTTTTAGATCACCTCACAATTTTCCTTCTTTCATTTTACACCTAATCTATTTAACAATCTATTTTCTTGTTTACAGTCTACTTGAAATCTCACTCTCTACCATTGAGCTGAAGATCTCTCCATCCCTGATGAGCATCAACCCAAATTTTGGCCTTCACTCTCTCCCTCAAAGACTTTGTCCACTCCAAACTGTTTTACTATAGCATAAGTTTTTTTTTTTTTTTTTTTTTTTACTGTGCCTTATGGTAAAGGCAACATGCCTTTGATTTTTGGTGAGGTACTGAATGTAAAAGCACGCAAAGAACTGTTATCATTAAACACTTTCACTCAGAAAATTTATCAAAGTTTTTAATTGGAAGCATTCCTCATTGAAACAAATGGCTTAAATGGTTCCTCAGTGAGTAATGGTGAAAAATGACAATGTTTTCCTTTAAAATGTAAGATATGTTTACAAAGACATGCATGGAGCTTAATTATACTGTGGACTAAGCATCATAGTCATTTGCATTGTGTCCACATTAAGAAATGTTAAGGTTTTTCAATTAAGGTTATCTTGTGTTGGCTGTAGTTTGGAATGTACACTCTAAAAAATGCTGGGTTAAATACAACCCAGTGCTGGGTAAATATTGGACAGAACACATGCTGGGTTGTTTTCAACCAACAGTTGGGTTAAAAGTTTAACCCAACCTTCTGGGCAGTAACCCAACTGCTGGGTCTAAACAACCCAATTGCTATGTTCCTCCATATTTTACCCAGCGCTGGGTTGTATTTAACCCAGCATTTTTTTAGAGTGTACTTAAAGAAATTACAGAAATGTGTTGATTTCAGAAGTGTCTCGAAACACCAAAGTTTTTGGGTGTCTTTGTGTGAAGTCCCCTGAGATAGCACAGCATGCATATGATGAAATCAAATGAAATGTTAGCAAATCATCAAAATGAATTAATAGTAAATCAAATTATCCCTGATTTAAGAGTCAGAAGTTACAATGCAAATAAATATTAATCTGAACTTACACATAATATTGATAAATAAAATAATTGTTCGTCAAACATGACAAGTAAGCCAGCTTCATTACAGTAAGGCACTTAACATGTGTATTAGCATCAAATTTAATGTTTGAGAAATCATAATTCATAAACATAAGCAGATTTAGCAAGCCACCATTTTTGCTGCTGTTGAGCAGATTGGGTTCAGAAAACGTGAATATTCATTATTCAGTCCAAATGGTCTGAAGCAGATTTTACTTTATGCATTAAAAAGTACCATACATATATTTGTATAATGAAACTGCAAATATAAATGCCCAGTGAACATCTCTAGTGTTGAATGAGGCCAACCACGCAATACAGCCATACAATGTTCAACAGTGGAGTATGAATCATAGATGACTCTTACATATAGAAGTAAAGAAAAACATCTTAAATTAATGATAATAGTCCCATTCAGCAAAAGAATAGCATTTTAAAGGAAAACGCATTCATGTGATGTCTTTCAAAGTCCAACACATTATATGTGGCCTATAAGAAATGCATTTTCTTCCTTCTGCCTCAAAAGGCATGTCTTTATTTTAATCATAAGAGATGCATTATGGATGCGGTGAATAGCGTTATGCTACAAAGATAAAATAATAAGAACATGAACGCTTCTTAATGTAGGTCATCTCTTAAAAAAAGAAAATCGTGTACAGGCTCAGCTTCTGTTTTCAGAGTATAATTGAGTCTCCTTATGAATAGATTAATAATTTAAAGCAGCCAAATGAATAATTGATGCTGTTAAAATGCCTCTACTTTAAGAAATGTGTTTGACTTTTACACATCTCTTTATAAATGACAGTGGCAGGCACCTCTAATTCAGGAACGAGTTTAGGGGTTGCTTGCTGCCTGTCTGCACGTCAACAGATTAACGTGTCCTTGTATCTCAACAGAAAAAGAAAATATATGTCATTTTACAGTTTGCCACCCAGGTGTCGGAGGTCAATATGCAAAAAGAGGCATTTGAATGCAGCTATTGATATTTAGATTTTTCAAAGGGAAGTGTCGATTAGAGCAAAGCAATGCCGGATTCATCCAAATGTTTGTACTTTCATGTGTTGGGTTTGAAACGCCGACCTTGAGAAGGTAAGACGTTCAGCTGCTGCAATTTTGCAATTTACCAATAATCAAAAATAGAAAGCGTTTGAGGCTTGTCCCTTAAAAAAAGAGACTCAAGTGCATTAAATGCCCTTTAAAAAGTAAAGATGAGTTAAATTAAAACTTTGGCTCTGTTAATATTAAATAAGTGAATAAAATATTATTTTAAAGACAACATTAAGTTAATATAATCGCTTTTTAAAAATATTTCCAGTCTTGTTATAAAATATTTAGTGGTGCATGTTATTTAGAAGATTAAAAATCTCTTAAGCCTTCTACACACTGCACAATTTTAGCAATCCTATAAGATCATTACAAATCACACTGTGCAACATGGATCTAGTAAATTTGGGTGCGACGTGTATGCATTGCAGACTGTATGGTGACACCTATTGACTTGTACACTACGGCACAAGTTACTATTGAAGAATGAAACATCATGTGCTAGTGGTAAACAAAAAGAGCATGATAAATCACACGTTAGCAGTTGTACTTTTTATGTTTGCTGAAAAAAGAAGAAGCTGTGAAAGAGGAAGTTAAAAGAGATTTAGCGCAATGTTGCGTTGATTAACACACCATTTCATGTCGCATTTTTACTGGCTGGTAAGTAATCACACTGTGCAATGATCATGCTCTATTTATGACACTTTCAGAAAATGATCAGGCTATCTTTGGTCGCATGACCGTGACACTGCCCGTCTTTGAACCTCTCTCACAGTGCGACATAGGGCCACCGTTTAGAAGCCACAATCACAGAAATCGCCACGATTGTTTCATGATGACAATCTTTTGCCTGGGACAGCTGAAAATTGTGCAGTGCATTGCAGTGTGTAGAAGGCTTTAAACGTCCACTTTTTACAATCCAATCCAACTAAAAAAAACAAGTGCTTAAGGGCATTTGAAAAGATTTGAAAAGATGAAGCCTAGTAAAAAGTCTCAAGACTTTAAGGTTTTAAGGACCATAAAATGACAAATTTAAATCTGAGACACTAAACAAAAAAAAAAAAGAAAGAAAGAAACTATTGGAATTTGTTTTACAAGAAAATATAGTTTCTTTCTATTTCAAAATGTAATGTTGAATTCCCCGTTATTTGCTGTTTTATAACTATTTGTGAAATTAACTAACTAGCAATTTGAGTGAAAATTGTCTCTAACACCTAAACTGTTTAATTTTTTTTAAAGATAAGGAATTCAACTATATTAAAGGAATATTTCACCCCAAAACGAAATTGTCTCCCGATTCAGACAAGATGATGTTTTAACTGCAAAGCAATATTAGGAATAGAATACAGTTTAGCTGGAAACAATGGTTTAATATTAATTAATTGAAGGACTGGAGTCTTGTGGATTATTGTAATGTTTTTTTTTTTTTTTATCAGCTGTTTGGACTCTTATTCTGACGACACCCATTCACTGCAGACGATCCATTGGTGAGCTACTGATGTAATGCTAAATTTTTCAAAATCTGTTCTGATGAAGAAACAAACTCATCTACATCTCGGATGGCCTGAGGGTGAAAACATTTTAAGCAAATTGTAATTTTTGTGTGAACTATTCTTTTAAAAGCGTTTTGTTTGGTTCCGTCAATGTACGTTTTTTTTTGTTGTTTTTTTGGCTAGCTTGTTGGCCATCTTGAAATTTTGTTACTGTATTTTGTTTTATTCAAAAGTCCCCACAGAATATCGTCTGTTTCAGCAATGTTATCTTGCCTGCTTTGCTGCCCGTCCGTCTGTGTTACTGCTGGAACTTACTGCAGTTTTAACGAAACCCTGGTCGAAGCAGCCACGGACTACTGATGTATTTCTAAGGTGTTAGCCCTCGTTTTCTTTCCATTTGGCGCTGGACTGTACATCCTGAGCTCAATGGACAAGTGCTCTGAACGATCTAGAGGGTGGCAGAAATAACTCTGGTTTTCTGTAAATGTCTAGATCTAATACTGACGTGCTGCACATGCTAAAAAGCCACTTTGTTTTCTTATACCTTCCATGAATGGTTTCTGAGTTGAGAGCTTGACCCTGATGTGCAAATGAATGGCTGTCGTGTTCCATGAAAAATGTCATTTCTTTCATTGGTTATAATTGGATACACAGGTGAAGCCAGTGAACGACAAAGT
Source organism: Aspiorhynchus laticeps (assembly GCA_023376895.1). Taxonomy (NCBI): domain Eukaryota; kingdom Metazoa; phylum Chordata; class Actinopteri; order Cypriniformes; family Cyprinidae; genus Aspiorhynchus; species Aspiorhynchus laticeps. Next base: position 72,214,576 of record CM041793.1, read on the forward strand.
TTCTGTCTGTGAAGCTGTCCTTGAACAAGTTTATGCTCTATGCAGGGGCCCATTAATGCACAGGCTTCAAAGGGCTGAAGCCCAGGGGCCTACACTGGAAAGGAGGCCCACTGGCTGCAGGGAAATACCGGTATACTGTAAGCGGAATGCACATTAATGCATTAGCTTATTTCGCTAGTAAAGTAACGTTAGCCCAGCACAAGAGTGTCTTTATGTTAACATACAGATTAACAAGAGAAACAACACTGCTGTGTGAAAGGAACTGAACCGGACAACTTTCTGTAACATCATACAGTGCGAGTTCAGTAACTTGCGTGGATGTAATCTGTGTCAGTTGAAGGTTTTAGATTAAGGTGCTGCTTCAAAGTCTCAATTTTAAATCCAGGGATGGAAAAATAGGAATCGTCCTATTGCTTAAATGTGAACATTTTATACGGCTGTGATTTAATTAAGCGCGAGCACGGCCTCAAAATAAAAACGCAATTAGCAATCACCAAACAGTCCACATTTATGCCAACATGTCGTGATGTTTCGTTCTACTGATGATGAATAATGAATATTTTGTGTGATTTATGGCGTTTAAATCACACCTGTTAACTCGCATTTCAGCCAGGAAAGTTTTAATGGAATTTTCTTTTCATATTACCTCAGTATAAAGCCTGTAATAGTGTTATGTAACGGCTATATTCTGCTGTTCCTAAGCACCACCTTGTGGCAAAGAGTGAATTTGCATATTCACTTATATTCACATTTTACGCAGAACAGTGTTGTGAATGTTAACTGGCATATTAACAAGAAAAAAAAACTAAATTTGACAAATAATTGTCAGGAAGCTTTAAGATGATGTTGAAATGCAAAATATTTTTTTAAAAAAATTGTCAGGAAGCTGAAAAAAAAAAAAAGTTTTTCTGGGGTAGGGGGGCCTACCGTAATGCTGTAGCCCATGGGCCTCTGGTTATCTTAAGGCGCCCCTGGCTCTATGACTATGCAGTAAGATGAGGAAAAAAGAAAAAAAAGACGCCAACTTGCAGCACACATTAATAATAATTTAGAGGATTTATGTTACTAAAACTGTTGTTTGTTTTTACACAGGGAAACTAGACTAATAAAAAATATATATAATTGAGAACCAAATAATTAATCAATCTTGCCGTAACAGCTAAAAAAAAACTACTAGTAAAATAAAAAATAAAAAAAACAAAATAAAATAAACTTTGTCATCTGGTTATGTCATCAAGTGCATTTGTAAATCTATACATTGCATAACGTAACTCAAGAAACTATGTCAAGAATAGTTTCAGATAATGAACTAGAAAAAGAATTAGCCAGTTTAAACATTAACAACTAAATTTTCATATATAACATTAGTATATTAAAAATAGAAATATTCTTAATAATAATAGTTATAGTGTCACGGTGCACACAGCATGGAGAAACGAGGAACATGCAGACGAGGAGATACTTCAAAATAATAGTCTTTAATGACGACATCAAGGTAAGACAGGGCAATGCAGACAAACAGAAACACCGGGAATAACGATTAGACCAGATGACAAGGAACTCAACAGACAGGACTTAAATACACAGGATAATTAACACAATCACAAACACACACCTGGAACAGAATGAACCCATAATGACATGAAACGAGGACAGGAAACAAACCATATAAGGAAACAAAGAGGCGGGTGTCATGAGTGTGGAAGAGAGATGAGGCGAGGACTCAAGTGCAGGAGAATGGTGGGTCTTTAATAATAAAAAGAAACAAAAACTAACAAAAAACACTCCGAGGGGGAAAAACAGACAGGCAACAAGATAACTGCAGTACGTGCAGACATACCAAACACACGACGTAAAACAACAGATCAGCACAGGACTGGAGACACCTGGAGAATATATGGGGAGACAAACGAGGAGGACACAGGTGAAACGACTGAAACAATAACGAGATAACAAGGAGGGCGGGGTCAGACAATAGACAGGAGAGCACATGGCACCAACAACAAACAATAAGCCATGTGCTCAAACAAATAAACAGTGACATCTGGTGGCCCACTCAGGCACACCAGCCAACCCGTGACATAACCCCCCCTTTAAGGAGCAGATCACAGATGCTCCACCACTAAAACAAAGAAAAAAAAATGTCTGGGAGGGAGGTGGGCCAGAGGCGGATCAGGGGGAGGGATGGTGGGCCAGGCCCGTGTAGCGGCAGAGGCCCTGGAGGCAGAGGTAGACCAGGGCGCCAGGGTGGTACGAGCAGAGCAGGAGGCCAAGGTGGGGCCGCCTCGGGAGGAACGTGAGCGGGCACCGCCACCTCGGGAACACTGTGGGCAGGCACCACCGCCTCGGGAGGATCGTGAGCGGCCAATGCCACTTCAGGGGGATTCTGAGCGGACACCGCCGCTTCGGGAGGCCTGTGAGCGGACACCGCCACCTCGGGAGGTCTGTGAGCGGACACCGCCGCTTCGGGAGGCCTGTGAGCGGACACCGCCGCTTCGGGAGGCCTGTGAGCGGACACCGCCGCTTCGGGAGGCCTGTGAGCGGACACCGCCACCTCGGGAGGTCTGTGAGCGGACACCGCCGCTTCGGGAGGCCCGTGAGCGGACACCGCCGCCTCGGGAGGCCCGTGAGCGGACACCGCCGCCTTGGGAGGCCCGTGAGCGGACACCGCCGCTTCGGGAGGCCTGTGAGCGGACACCGCCACCTCGGGAGGAACGTGAGCGGTCACCGCCGCCTCGGGAGGAACGTGAGCGGTCACCGCCGCCTCGGGAGGAATGTGAGCGGGCACCACCGCTTCGGGAGCATCGTGAGCGGACACCGCCGCTTCGGGAGGCCTGTGAACGGACACCGCCACTTCGGGAGGAACGTGAGCGGGCACCGCTGCCTCGGGAGCATCATGAGCGGGCTCCGCCGCCTCGGGAGCATCGTGGGCGGACACCGCCGCCTCGGGAGGCCTGTGAGCGGACACCGCCGCCTCGGGAGGAACGCTGTGAGCGGGCACCGCCGCCTCGGGAGGAACGCTGTGAGCGGGCACCGCCGCCTCGGGAGGAACACTGTGAGCGGGCACCGCCGCCTCGGGAGGAACACTGTGAGCGGGCACCGCCGCCTCGGGAGGAACACTGTGAGCGGGCACCGCCGCCTCGGGAGGAACACTGTGAGCGGGCACCGCCACCTCGGGAGGATCGTGAGCGGGCACCACCACCTCGGTAAGACCATGAGCAGACCATGCTGCTCGCACCGACATCAGCGGGGGATCCTGCACGTTGTGTATCAGCCCAAGACGCTCCGGAAAGGGACGCGAATTACTGGGTGCGGCAGCTTCGGCAAGCCCTGCCTGAGGCACACCAGCCGACCTAGCTGGGGAGCATGCCAGAAACTCCACGAACTCACCAAACGTCAGGTGGTCCAGCCCCCTCATCCTCCATATGCTAAGGGGCTCCTCAAGGGCACTGTTGAAGAGGTCCTTGAGGGCCGCGTCATTGTACCCCAAGCCCTCTGCTGCCCCACAGAACGTCAGGGCAAACCTCCTCACGTCGGTGCCCTGCTGACGGATGGAACTCAGGGCCTGAAACTGGAGGATGCGTTGGTAGAGGGGGCTGCTGATGTTAGAGGCTGTTGGCTGGTGTGAGACCATTCTCCACTGAGTCCTCATTTGGCTGATCTGTTCTGTCATGAGTGTGGAAGAGAGATGAGGCGAGGACTCAAGTGCATGAGAATGGTGGGTCTTTAATAATAAAAAGAAACAAAAACTAACAAAAACCACCCCGAGGGGGAAAAACAGACAGGCAACAAGATAACTGCAGTACGTGCAGACATACCAAACACACAACGTAAAACAACAGATCAGCACAGGACTGGAGACACCTGGAGAATATATGGGGAGACAAACGAGGAGGACACATGTGAAATGACTGAAACAATAACGAGATAACAAGGAGGGCGGGGTCAGACAATAGACAGGAGAGCACATGGCACCAACAACAAACAATAAGCCATGTGCTCAAACAAATAAACAGTGACATCTGGTGGCCCACCCAGGCACACCAGCCAACCCATGACAGCGGGAACACAAGACACATGACAGAGGTCTGACATAACTCCCCCCTCCCGGAAGGCGCGTCCCCCGCCGTAACAGTACTACCAGGGAGAGGGGGGGGGCACTCTGGAGACCCCACAGGACCGACACAGAGACATACACAAGACGGGGCCTCCAGAGCGGAACAGATAGACGGAGGCCAAGGAGGAGCAGGGAGCTCAGGAGGCCAAGGCAGGTGGTCCCTCGTGGCCGTGGCCTCGACCCTTGGCCCGGCCTCTACAGCCGGGACCTTCGTAACCCCCCCCAAAAAAAAAAAAAATCCATGGGGCAGCTCAGGGGTATCCGGAGCCCTCCGGGGCGAAACACACTCAAAAACAATGACTTAAAAAGACCTTGGGTCACAGTCTGGTCAAATACGGCCACGGCCGGCTAGCGAGACCAAAACCGGCTGGCTTAACCACTCAACGGCGGGGGCCGGCGGGCTGGAGGAAGCCACAGCCGACGGCGGGCCGAGTGACCGCGGACGGCAGGTTGGCCTTCCCCGTGAACTAGAGGGAGCCACCGATGGTGGGTTGGCTTTCCCCACGGATGGCGGCGTGATCTCCCGCGAACGGCGGGGTCGGTGAGCCGTGGACGGTGGCGTGATACTGAGGGCGTGGTGAATAAGCTTTCCCCGCGAACGGCGGCCAGCGGGCATGAGTCAGCGGCAATCCGGCGAGTTTGAGTCAGCGGCGATCTGGCGGGCTTGAGTCAGCGGCGATCCGGTGGGCTTGAGTCAGAGGCAGGCATTGAGTCAGAGGCAGGCCGGCGGGCATTGAGTCAAAGGCGGGCCGGTGGGCTAGGGTTAGCCGTGGACGGCGGCGTCATGTCCTGCGAACGCTGGGCTGGTTGATCCGCGAACGGCGGGATGGCTGAGCAGCGAACGGCGGCGTCAACTCCTGCAAACGGCAGGATCGCTGAGCCGCGAACGGCGGCGTGAACTCCCGCGAACGGCGGGATGGCTGAGCCGCGAACGGCGGCGTAAACTCACGTGAACTCCCGCGAACCACGGGATGGGAGAGCCGCGAACGGCGGCATAAACTCCCGCGAACGGCAGGCTTGAGGAGTCCGCTCGCCGCGACGGACAAAACACAGGAACAAAATAACCACTTGAAAAAACGAACAAAACAAAACTAGGTGAAGGGACAACGCTTACTGTGTGGTCTGGTCTTCTGTCACGGTGCACACAGCAGGGAGAAACGAGGAACACGCAGACGAGGAAATACTTCAAAATAATAGTCTTTAATGACAACATCAAGGTAAGACAGGGCAATGCAGACACACAGAAACACCGGGAATAACGAGTAGACTAGACGACAAGGAACTCAACAGACAGTACTTAAATACACCGGATAATTAACACAATCACAAACACACACCTGGAACAGAATTAACCCATAATGACATGAAACGAGGACAGGAAACAAACCATATAAGGAAACAAAGAGGCGAGAACACAAGACACACACGACAGAGGTCTGACATATAGCACCTGTGTATGTGTGAATCTGATTTTAGTATCACCATGTGATACTTCTTTATTAATATTTTGAATCAGTTTTTATTTTTTAATTTTTTTCTGTTTTCATTTATATTTGCATAGTTTTATTTATTTTTATTTCAGTTTTAGTTTTAGATCAAATGAGAAATGTTGCTTTGGCAAATAGCTAAAATATATATTTTTTATATTCTATTTTATTATGATTTTTGTCATAATCGTGCAGCCCTAATTACAGTAATCACAGAATCTAATGACAATCACCATTGAGAATAATGGGAATTACAATGCACTCATTTGTCATAACTTCACAATGCCTAATATATATATATGCAAAATATTATGTCTTGTCTCCCTTTCCTTTTGATTCGGAGGTGAAATGTTACCTGGACGCTTTTTTTTCTTTCTTTTTTTCTGTTTTTCTGTGAGTTGCACTTATAAGTGTTCAGCAACAACCAAAGTGTCATTTATCTTCATGCAAGAAGAAGGTACTTGACCCCCTTGTTGCTTTATGCAAATAGAAAAGCATTTAGATGTAAAAGGATGTCGAGAGAAGATTGCTGTTGAATTTTGATGCCAAATGTTTGGGAGGGGGTGTGTCTACGTTAAATCCCGCTTAATATTCATGAGGAATGTTATCTGAGAGAAGCAATTATAACGGGGGTAACAGGGTTCAGCTTTAGACGTACGCCAATGACCTTCATGTGTTCGTCTCATCCCTCATTTGCTATTTAAATACACTCATTTATCACGGCGCTGCTGTCACACAGTTGTCACCGACGCAGGTGTGTTTCTGATAAGACACGTGAAACAGCTTTTCATTCCTAACTGGTTTATCACATTAAGTCTCTTTATTCTCACTGTCGTCCTCTGCCTCCTTGCAGCTATGTTGGTTTTTTACTTTTTTCTTTTTTTTTTACCTCTCACTTTATTTCTTTTCCTTGCTGTCACCATCCCCAAACTTATGAATTCAGTGTCGGTTCACGTTTTTCTTTTGATAAAACAGTTATCTGTGCAGTCAAGTGCAGCAAAGTTGACACAACAGTTGACATTTGGGAGCGACCAAGTGACACAATTTACTGAATGGTAGGTTATATTTTTGCCTAATCCCAAAAGGATCTCAAAATAACCCCAAACAAATCCAGAATTTAAATGTATTTGACGCAGAAACTTGTTTGCATGTATGTACAGGTATGTAGAGTACACATGCACATTGAATGTATATGTAAAAGCATTTATTAACATAATATTGTTATTTCTATATATTTTTTAAATGGCTATTTACATATATTCACCAGTAGATTGGAATTTTGGAGGATTTCTAAGATCAAATCTTCATTATTAATCTTATTAAAAACAGTAATATTGTGGAATATTATTACAATTTAAAAAGAACTTGTATTTTAAAATGGGAATTATTACTGTAACTTCAATGTCATGTGATCCTTCAGAAATGCTGAATTGGGGTTTTATATGCTGAAAACAGTTTTTGCGGCTTAATATTTTTGAAAACATAAAATAAAATAGAACAGGGGGGATTGAGGGAATGAATATAATTTTTTATCTTATTTATCCATTTTTTTGTTCTGTTTTGTTTTTGTATGGTAGTTTATTGCAGCCCCCCTCCCCCCCATTAAAAAATAATTTAAAAAAAAATCCATTAAAGATAAAAAGAAATACAAACTAAGCAACTCAACTGAAAACACTGATCATAAGAAATGTTTCTTGAGGACCAAACCAGCACATTAGAATGATTTCTGAACAATCATGTTACTAAGAAGACTGCATAATGATGCTGAAAATGTACCTTTGCATCATAGAATTAAATTTGATATATATGTTTAAATTATAATATTTCACAATATTCCTGCTTGTTTTATGAAACAGACTTCTTTCAAAAAAAAAGAAAAAAAGAAAAGAAAAGTAACTTACAAACTTATGTAATAACCAGTAGTTTTGACCGGTAATGTATTTAAAGCAATAATACTAACAATGTAATTTATTTGATAAATAATAAAATAAAAATAATGCATATTGTGACGAGTCGGCTGCCTCCCCCTAATTATCAGCATCTCCCCGTCCCTTAATCGCCGCCCTTCACCAGGCTCCCGACGGGAGTGGGTGTGTGAGAGAGGAGGGGCGCTGAAAACAGCCAGGTCTGGCGGCGTGTGATGCGGCACACCTGAAGTGAATGGAGCCTCATCACCGCCGCTGTTATATTAGGGGTGTGCGATACTGCAAATTTTGGTATCGATCCGATACTGAGTAAATACAGGGCCAGTATCGCCGATACCAATACCAATACTTGTCATTTAAAAAAACATACATTTAAACGACCAACAACAATTTAAAAAAATTAACAATAACTAATGTTGATATGACTAATAGTATATTCACCTTGAAGCGTGGATATTATTTGCCTTTCTAAAAGGACTTTGCAGGCAAAGGAGCCCAGAACATGAAAGCAATGCGCAGTTTCATGTTAAGTATTTTCCTCCCATAGAAAATGAGTTATAAAAAAATTTAACGTGGTTTAATAAATTAAGAACGTAATATTAAAAGACAAAACTCAGTATACACCGTATTAATGTTGCAAACTAGATATACAAGTTAGCAGATATGCCCAGATGTGCCCAGAATATGAAAGCAACGCTCAAAGTTTTCACATTATGCATTTTCCTCCCATAGAAAATCATTATAAAGAAAAGTATAATGTAAGTGGCTTATTGAATGAAGACAGTGATATGAAAAAGAACTAGCTATTAAACCATAACTCGTTTATTATTGAAAGGATGTTCGTATGTACTGTATTTTTGTTTATTTTATACATAGGCTACTGTAATAGTTGTTTGTTATTATTGCAATAAAAAAAAACTGATATGAAAAGGCCAAATTCGGTATAGTTTATAAAAATATATACTATGAATGTACAGGTAAGCAGATGAACCCAGAACATGAATGCAACATGCTGAATTTCATTTCCTCTCATTGATAACCAATATAAAAACATTTAATATGGTGTAATGGAGGAAGACAGTGATAAAGACCAAATAAATAAAGACTAAATTCAGTATACAATTTGTTAATAAAATATAATATGTGGCAAGCAGCTGTGCCCAGAATAGCTATATATGAAAACATGTTAAGCATTTTACTCCCATAGAAAACTGTTATAATGAAAACATTTTAAGTGGCTTAATGCATGAAGAAATAATATTCAAAGGCCAAACTCAGTATTCAACTTACAGTGATACTGCATAAAAAGGACAAATTCGGTATACAGTTATATACAATATGTACTATGTGAAGGATTTCCTTCCTCCCCTTTTCATTTATTTTGTAGCTCGGAGTTCTACCGTTCGATCTCACTGTAGCCAAAAGTATCCGCTTGCCGCCACTGAGTCACGTGATGGCATGACAACAAACCAGCGTAGCAGGAAGGAGGAGCAGCAATGTTTATGAGATGTGAAAAGAGCGGAATATACACCCACAGACATGTCTACACTTTGTTAAATGTATTAAGCAGTGTATTAAGTGTATAGGATAAAAAAATTACCGAAAGTATCGATCTTATCAGGCTAGTATCGATCCGATACCAATACCAACGTTGGTATCGATACTATCGATATTAGGATCGATCCGCCCACCCCTATGTTATATGCCGAGTGCGCCTCTCCTCGGGAGACCGGTCTCTTCCCCGTGCATGCACGCAGTTGTCCTCGTGGGTCCAGGGAGGGAACGTTGAGCGACGAGTTCCGCACCCGCGAGACGGCTGACGGGCCAGGATGCCGGGCCGTATACCCCCGGAAGCGCCGCGGGCCAAAAGGAGGACGAAGCCGCCGAACCTCGCGCCCCGGACCCGAGAGGGGAGTGAGTGCGGCCGCCGGACTCCGCCCCCTTACCTGGACCCTTCCTTCTCGAACACTGCCTCTCATTCACGAACCCGTCAGCCCGACGAGGACACCAGATCCCCTGTTTATTTTGGACACTTCATCCCCTTTGGACACTATTTTATTATTTCTGTTCAATAAAAGCCTCTCCGAGGCCTGACGCCACACCCACTGTGTCTGTCGTTTGCTCCTCCCGCCACAATATATATATATATATATATATATATATATATATATATATATATATATATATATATATATATTTTTTTTTTTTTTTTTTTTTTTTTTTTTTTAATGATTACATTATTAATTTCAACATGTCAGCCTGCATGTGTACTTCATTTGCATGAAAAACTAGTCATACAAAACACTCCCAACCAAAATACTTTGACATCCTTTGGTGCTAATAAAATAAATGAATCTCCATGACAGGCCTCCACAAACCTTTTTCCGTCGCTACAAATACAGTAGCAATTTATGTCTTGTGTCATTTCGTAAGCGGTTGAATAGAGAGACAGTCATAAATAACTGTAAGTGATCGCTGACATTCAAAGGTGAGCGGGCAGTGAAAGTGAGTGGAATATGAAGGTCTGGGCCGTATACAGCTCATTTAGCCCTAGAGCACTGAGTCTGATCCCACATTCAGCTATCTATTAAGTTTAAGTGCTGACAGACAGACTCACTGCCTTTCCAAAACACTTGATGAACTTCTTGTGTTGATCGTTTTCCCATCGGTTGAATCACTTTATATTTTGAAGAGTTATAATGCTGGGCCACAGTCAAAGTGAAGCAAACATTTTGAAGATGAGGTATTCCTTTTTCTACCTTTATGACCTTGGTTGCATCAGCCATGCGTAAGTTACAACTTAGTTTAAGTGTTGCATAAGCTGGCAACTTCCGGAGCACGAACACTGACAGTATCACTGGAGATTTTCATGTGTCTCAGGGATATTGGTTGCTAATGTAGCTACTGCTGTATCTAACTGTGAAAGATGCAAGATACATGTCTACAATAACAACAGCAGTTGGCCCCTGCTCATTTGGCATAAAGTGCAACCTTGCAATGACATTCAAATATCTATAAATAATTAAAAAACTAAATATAATGAGCCTATTTGATAAATATATATAATTTATATTAATGATTTTTATTTGAACCAAATAAAAGTTGATGTCATATTAAGAAAAATAACAATTAGTATACATAAAGTCTATGAGCTTTCAGCTAAATCTGATTTAGCAAATTATTTATATATATAAAAAGCACCAAGTTCCTAGAGGTTGTCAAACTGCACAACATCACGAGAGAGCTGCCTATAACTTTGCCTTATAAAGATGTGTAATATTTTGGCCCTCACATCAATGACCATCAACAGGGTTCTACTGACAAGGTGAATTTGACCAATTACACATGAGATTCTTTTATTTACCAAATGCATGTGAGAAAAACTCACATGCATCAAAAGCTCAAGGTGATGGCTTCAATATCCTAGTCTGGAATTTTTATTTTTAACTTTTCCCCCAAGCAAGTGCACTGCTATTACCGGACAAATGTGGACAGAACAATGCAATCAATCACACAGACACCTTCCGCAACAAGCTTTGGGACAGAGCTCAGGGCTGCGGGCCTATTTCACAACACAGCCCACATGGAAGTTATGCTTACAGTCCACACTAACCATTATGAGAAGTGGTCAAAAGACCTTCTGAGTCTTCATTCAAAGTCACAAAATGCTTACTAATGTTATATGGATGGACGTGATGGCGCCGCACATGGCTGCCTCGGTTTGTTGCTCGTTGGTACTTTTTCTGTTTTTGTTTGTTTGTCCTGTCTTAAGCAACGATTTTCCGATCAGATTCACTAGAAACGAACTCTTGGCCATAAGAAATAGCACACCAGATAACCTTTTGCCGACGTTTGAACATTCAGACGTTTTACTGGACATTTTAGTCGGAGGAGCTGCGTTCCTATTCAAGCGCTCCAGGCCACGCAAGCGAGGGAAGCGCGCTGGTGCGCTCGTGAAAACCAGACAGCGCGGTTTAAGGACCCCGCGGCCGAGTATTCACCTGCCGAATCTCCGCTCCCTTGCAAATAAATCAGACGAACTACAACTCCTCACCCGCACAAACAAGGACTTTTTAAACTCTGCTGTGCTTTGTTTCACGGAAACCTGGCTGAATGGAGCTATCCCAGACAGCGCGCTTCATCTATCCGGATTCCAGCTGTTCAGAGCAGACAGAGTCACTGAGTCATCGGGGAAAACGAGAGATGGTGGATTATGTTTTTATATCAATGAAGGCTGGTGTACAGACGTGACAGTTTTAAAGAAGATGTGCTGCCCAAACTTGGAAGCTCTCTTTATCAACTGTAAGCCTTTTTATTCACCGCAGGAGTTTTCCTCGTTTATTCTGGTGAGTGTGTACATTCCTCCTGACGCGCGTGTGAGTGCGGCGCTAGAACTGTTGGCCGACCAAATCACACACACAGAGCAGCGTTACCCGGACTCTTTCATTGTAATTCTTTAACAAAGCTAATCTCACACGCGAACTGCCTAAATACAGACAGCACATCACATGCCCCACCAGAGACAGCAATATACTGGACCACTGTTACACTGCTTTAAAGGATGCATACCACTCTGTCCCCCGTGCAGCGCTGGGACTCTCTGATCACTGTTTGGTTCACCTTCTACCAGCCTATAGGCAGAAACTTAAATCTTCTAAGCCTATCTTAAGAACTGTAAAGAGATGGACTGTTGAAGCAGAGCAGGATCTACAAGCCTGCTTTGAACTTACTGATTGGAGTGTTTTTGAGGCTGCAGCTACTGATTTGGATGAACTCACTGACACCGTGACATCCTACATTAGTTTCTGTGAGGACATGTGTGTACCTACCAGGACTTATTTAACATTTAACAATGACAAACCTTGGTTCAGTACAAAACTCAAACAGCTTCGCCTGGCCAAAGAGGACGCCTACAGGAGTGGGGGAAAAGCCTTGTACAAACAGGCCAAATACACACTGAATAGGGAGATAAGAGTGGCAAAGAAGAACTACGCTGGAAAGCTAAAAAACAGCTTTCCAGCAACGACCCTACATCAGTGTGGAAAGGCCTGAAAGCCATTACCAGCTACAAGACCCCTCCCCCCAGCACTGAGGCCAATCAACAACTGACTGAAGACCTGAACAGTTTTTACTGTAGGTTTCAAAAACAAAAGCCTGGTCTGACACCCCACACCCACTCTGACCATCCCACAACACAGCCATCAACACCCTCACCCTCCCTCCCACCTACTGTTTCTCAGCCTGTAATCAAGATCTGGGAAGGAGATGTAAGCAAAGTCTTCAGGAGACAGAAGATAAGGAAAGCCAAAGGCCCAGACGGTGTCTCTCCAGCCTGCCTCAAAGCCTGTGCTGTTCAGCTATCATCCATCTTCACATTAATCTTCAATAGATCACTGGAGCTGTGTGAAGTCCCCTCCTGCTTCAAACGCTCCACCATCATCCCTGTACCCAAGAAACCAAAAATCACAGGACTTAATGACTACAGACCTGTTGCTTTAACGTCTGTGTTGATGAAGTCATTTGAGAGGCTCGTGTTGGCTCACCTGAAGGACATTACTGGACCCTTGCTGGACCCCCTGCAGTTTGCTTACCGAGCAAACAGGTCAGTGGATGATGCAGTCAACATGGGATTGCACTACATCCTCCAACATCTAGACAAACCAGGGACCTATGCAAGGATCCTGTTTGTGGACTTCAGCTCCGCTTTCAACACCATCATCCCGGACACCCTTCAGAATAAACTGACACAGCTCTCCGTCCCCACCTCCATCTGTCAGTGGATCACCAGCTTCCTGACAGACAGGCAGCAGCTTGTGAGGCTGGGAAAATTCTCATCCAACACCTGCACCATCAGCACTGGAGCTCCTCAGGGTTGTGTTCTCTCCCCCACTGCTCTTCTCCCTCTACACAAACGACAGCACCTCTAAAGACCCCTCTGTCAAACTCCTGAAGTTTGCAGACGATACCACACTCATCGGCCTCATCCAGGACGGTGACGAGTCCGCTTACAGACAGGAGGTTAAGGAGCTGGCTGTCTGGTGCAGTCTAAACAACCTGGAGCTCAACACGCTTAAAACTGTGGAGATGATCGTGGACTTCAGGAGAAACCCCCCAGCTCTCCCCCCACTCACTATCATGAACAACTCTGTGAATGCAGTGGAGTCATTCAGGTTCCTGGTAACCACCATCTCTCAGGACCTGAAGTGGGACACTCACATCGACTCCATCGTGAAAAAGGCCCAGCAGAGAATGTACTTTCTTCGACAACTGAAAAAGTTCAACCTGCCACAGGCGCACATGACACAGTTTTACTCTGCTGTTATTGAGTCGGTTCTGTGCTCTTCTATAACTGTATGGTTTGGGTAAGCCAGCAAATCAGATATAAGAAGACTGCAGCGGACTGTTAGGACAGCAGAAAGGATCATTGGTGTGCACCTGCACAGCCTTCAGGATTTGTACTACTCCAGAGTGAAGAAACGGGCAGGTAACATCATCACAGACCCCTCTCACCCTGGACACGACCTGTTTGCACTTCTCCCTTCAGGCAGACGCTACAGATCTCTGTGCACTAGACCTTCTAGGCATAAACACAGTTTTTCCCCTATGCCATCTCCAGCCTAAACCACTAACACAGGAATTATTACCTGTGTTCTGTAATTCTATAACCCTAATTCTTGCCTGTAAATTCCATCCCCCATCTCAAATTATTCACTCTCTCTAGAACCATGTAAATATGTATGCATAATTTTCTATACAGCTGTATATATAGAGTAAATAAGGCACAAATCTGTACATAAATCTTCTGTTCCAGATTCAGACACATTATTATTATTATTATTATTATTAAGGCTTATTTAAATGTTCTGTTCTCATGTCAGATATGTATGTTTATATGTACAACCCCAAATCAGAAAAAGTTGGGACAGTATGGAAAACGAAAATAAAAAAAGAAAGTAGTGATTTCTAAATTTACTTTGGCTTGTATTTCATTGCAGACAATATGAACACAAAATATTTCATGTTTTGTCTGGTCAACTTCATGTCATTTGTAAATATACATCCTTTCCTGTCATTCAGACCTGCAACACATTCCAAAAAAAGTTGGGACAGTAAAGCATTTACCACTTTGTAATGTTGCCATTCCTTTTCACAACACTTTTAGGGACGTTTAGGGACTGAAGACACCAAGTGATGAAGTGTTTCAGGTGTAATTTTGTCCCATTCTTCCTGCAAACAAGTCTTAAGGTGGGCAACAGTACAGGGTCTTCGTTGTCGCATTTTGTGCTTCAAAATGCACCACACATTCTCTATTGGAGACAGGTCGGGACTGCAGGCAGGCCAGTCAAGTACCCGTACCCTCTTCCTCCGCAGCCGGGACTTTGTAATGTGTGCAGAATGTGGTTTTGCATTGTCTTGTTGAAATATGCATGGACATCCCTGGAAAAGATGTCTTCTTGAAGGCAGCATATTGTGCTCCAAAATCTCTATGTACTTTTCAGCATTAATGGTGCCATCACAGAAGTGATAGTTACCTTTGCCAAGGTCACTGACAAAACTCCATACCATGACAGACCCTGGCTTTTGGACTTGTTGCTGGTAACAGTCTGGATGATCCTTTTCTTCTTCGGTCCGGAGCACACGGCATCCATTCCTCCCAAAAAATACCTGAAATACTGATTCATCTGACCACAGTACACGTTTACACTGTGTGATGGTCCATCCCAGATGCCTCCGAGCCCAGAGAAGTCGACGGCGCTTCTGGACACTGTTAACATAGGGCTTCCTTTTGGCACAGTACAGTTTTAACTGGCATTTGTGGATGTAACTACGTATTGTGGTACTTGACAAAGGTTTGCCAAAGTAGTCCTGAGCCCATGTGGTGATATCGCTTATAGATGAATGACAATTCTTGATGCAGTGCCGCCTGAGGGATCGGAGATCACGGTTGTTCAGTTTAGGCTTGCGTCCTTGTCCTTTACGCACTGAAATTCCTCCAGATTCCTTGAATCTTTTAATTATGTTATGCACTGTTGAAGGTGAAATATCCAAATCTCTTCCTATCTTTCTTTGAGGAACATTGGTTTTAAACATTTCAATAATTTTCTCACGTATTTGTTGGCAAACTGGCGATCCTCGGCCCATCTTTGCTCCTAAAGGACTAGACCTTTCTTGGATGCTGCTTTTGTACCAAATCATAATTACAATCACCTGTTGACATCAACTGTTTCAAATCACATCATTATTTAACCAATTTACCTCATTACTAGCCCTAAATTGCTCCTGTCCCAACTTTTTTTGGAATGTGTTGCAGGTCTGAATGACAGGAAAGGAAGTAGATTTACAAATGACATGAAGTTGACCAGACAAAACATGAAATATTTTGTGTTCATATTATCTGCAATGAAATACAAGTCAAAGTAAATTTAGAAATCACTACTTTCTTTTTTTATTTGCGTGTTCCATACTGTCCCAACTTTTTCTGATTTGGGGTTGTATGTATTTATGTATGTATGTATGTATGTATGTACCAAGAGCTTCTTAAAAACCACAACAAATTCCTTGTGTGTTTGCACACACTTGGCGAATAAAGCTGATTCTGATTCTGATTCATAAAAATCCCATAATTTACTCACATATTGTTCAAAATCTTGAAAAGATGTTGTGATGTTTTCTAAAATCAACTGATTACCGGAGACTGCAGGCTAGCAACATTTTTCCCGTGCAAATTTTCATCAGTCACGTTGTGTCTCATATCCTGTCAGATGTTCAGAACCGAACTATGGCTACCAACTTCGCGAATAAATTACTTTTTTTGGGTTCTTTTCGATGAATCTTTCAAAATCAAGCGGTTTGAATAGGTTTGTGATTCAGTTAATACTAGCTAACTCAACTCACACATAGAGCTGGAGTCAAGTCCAGCTTTGTCGAGTCCAAGACAAGTCCAAGACCAGGACTAGTCGAGACCGAGTCAAGACCGAGTCCAAAGAGGCTCGAGTCCAAGTCAAGTCCAAGTCCAAAAATTTCGAGTCCAAGTCAAGACCGAGACCAAATGAGAGAAAAAAAGGATCCTCTTCAAAACCACATGCTTAATTATTGATATGTGATGCGAGAGACAGCATATCTCCTATTCTAAGAAAATAATTTTGCATTATTATTTGTAATGATCAAAAAGCATGTGCAAAGTAACAACTTTGTAGGACAGGGGTCTCCAAACTAGATCCTGGAGGGCCAATGCCCTGCAGACTTTTGCTCCAACAGGCTTTAACACACGTATCTGGAAGTTTCTAGTGTGTCTAGTAAGAGCTTGAAGAGTTGGTTCAAGTGTGTTTAATTAAGGTTGGAGCTAAACTCTGCAGGACACCAGCCCTCTAGGACCGAGTTTGGAGCTGTAGGATCAAATTATTTTTATTTACTTTATTTACATTTTATTTATTTTAGATATAGCAATTTCACACAAGCTGAAGTGCAACTTCACATTTTCAGTCTTTTTATTATAGTGTAACAGTATTGTTATACAATATTATACATAATATACTGCTTTATAATAATAATAATTGTGTATAACAATATTGTAGTGTAACAATAACATTCTGGGCTGCCAATGGAAAATGTAACAAATAACAAACAACACAGGTGTCACTAAAAAATTTGCAAAACATTTTAACTCCAAAATGACTGCAATGAACATGTTCCCATTCTTGAACTTATTACTTGTTAAAAACCAAAGTAGCATTTTCAACAACAAAAAAACTAAGTAATAAACATGAACATCTTCAGCTGTGTGTGTATTTGTTTGCCTTAGGCCATATAATATATAACATATTCAGGAGTACCAGTCAAATCAAAATCCCCCAGGGGATTACCAACACAGTTTTAGTGCAGAATTGGATGCAAGTATGGGATAGCAGGACCCTGACCTGAACTGGCTCTCATGTTCATACTGCAATGACAATGAAAATACGATTCATCTTTCACCCCTATTTCTAACCTCATAAAAAAAGTCGGTAACACTTTACAATAAGGTGTCATTTGTTAATATTAGTTTAATGTATTAACAAACAATGAACAATACAGTTATTACACTATTTATTTAAGGATACGTTTGGCACTACTGGGCATGCGCACATAAATACAGCGTCATTTTTGTCACACTGTACAACAATAATTATTATTTAATTATTGTAAAGAGTAAGTTTAGGGCTGGGGTAGGTGTAGACGTTCATAAAACACAATCTAACAGATAGAAAATTAAATTAGAAACATCTAAACTTTTCAGAACCAGCAAGTGCACCGTGGGTCACGTGACAAGAACCAGCCAATCAGCGTCATCCTTTCCCGTAATAAAATTGAAAGCTAAGCCAAGATGGAGAAACAGTTGATCATAGCTGTACAAGGATAGCCATTTTTTAAATAAATTTAGTTGCAGAGCTACTGCGAGGGATTTTTAGTGATGGAAATCCATTTATCCTTTGCTGAAACCGCGCGTCTTCATGGAGAGCGCAGGTCATGGTTGCTTAGCAACAGCAGACGCCACGGGAGCGCAAGCATATACAAGTGCTTTGGAAAGAAGGAGAAAGCGACGCGCCTAGCTTTTTCCACGCGTTTTTAGGCGCGACATGCGAACATGGGCGGCGCTAGGGAGGGGCTAGCAGGTGCTCCAGCACCCCCAAGAAAAACCAAAGCACCCCCATAGCACCCCCATAAAAAATGAAATAAAATAAAAACATTTGACTCATTAAACACATGCATAAATACTGCAATGCAATAACGTGATTTGCAGTCGCACGTAATGTCAGCATTTTATTTAAAAAATGGATCGGTTCCTTGTGCCAAGTACTATTGGCCTGCCCCGACTAAAAAATTTTCTAGTCAACTATTTGCACGTTTATATTAAATTGATAGTATAATAACCATTTAGGTTATTATTTATGCCTATTATTTAGGCGTATTATTCCGCGCTCAAACGCACGCATAACGCTTGCCGCAAAGCACCGGCTAAAGTAATGATTATGAATGCATCGGGGAAAAATACATTTTAATTATTTATTAATAAACTAGTGCTTTCTCAGAATCAACATCTCCACAGTGGACTTGCCTTTAATAGAGAAATGCACCTATACGGACTACATAATCAGAGAAGATTTTTTTTTTTTTTATTTTAATTGATTTTCAAGCTTTCTGCAGATTTATTTCTTATGTCTGTGAGCTGGTTCATTGTTGTGAAGCGCTCCATTCACGGAGACTGCATGAGACGACAGAAAGCACATCCAAAAATGACAGGAGTATAAGCCATTTCCGCAGGAAAAAAATAAAAAATAAAAATAATTGCTGCGCGCCCCCATGCAGTAGAGTAGGCTAAGCGCAATAATACTCCCACATTCCTCATAATGGGCGTAGGCAGCGGACGGGCCTGACGAGCACAGGCCCGCCCACTCTGATGAAAGGCCCCCAGTTTATTATACAAATATAATATTTGTTTAAATAATTATTGTTTAATCTATTTTAGCACAATTAGAGGACTATTATAACATCTCAAATAATTAAAATAAATAAAATGTGTTTTTGCATAATTCTTGATGAGTTTGATTGACAGCAGTGTTCACCAATTGTTATCCAGGCTGTTTCGGGCTTGTCTTGCATGCAAATTTGTGCGTGTTCACCAGTTCAGTTGGCCTGTAATTTGCAGCTGTGTGTTAGAAAAAAACAGCAGCAATGCATAATTCTGTAAAAAATACTTTTAAAAACTCGCACTCAGGAGGGAGAGAGCCCGTCCATCAGTCCGCAAGTAACGGTAAGACTTTCAGTTCCACGGAGAACCGGTTCATTCTGTGAAGCCCGTGAACACACTACAGGCACACTACACACTACAGCTCAGTCATGTTTTTAAAGTCGTTTGGTGTGCGGTGTCTAAATAATTTAAGACCAGCTGTTGCCAATCGTCCTCACAAAGATTAGCCTATTTATATATATATATATATATATATATATATATATATATCAATTTTGTGACTGACGCCGACGATTAACTGCACCGGTTTCCTAATTTGTAGGCCTATTAATTTAAATAATGAATTAACAAATAAAAATAAAAAATCACTAACATGACATTTCTTTATAAAATAATTGTATACACTTTAGTTATATCTAATTTGCCATTTTCAATTAATGCAGGCCTGTTACATTCTTCTTCTTATTAGGCCTATTATTATTAAGTTACTTTTATTATTAAATTAATATTAAAATGTATTTGCCCCGCAATAATTTCATAACGCATCATAACTGACGCACTACGAGGATAATAAAGATTAGGCTATTACTCTTCATTGAAAATGTTTTTAAAAAGGTCTTTCAAAACAGGTTTATTATACAATGCGTTAGCCTATAGGCCTATAATTAAAATTATTAAAGCTTTATTTCAAGCACCAACTTTTAAAAAAAAGTAAAAAAAACAACAACCTGTTTAACACGAAATTTCTTCTCTTTATTTATTTATTACCTCTAGCCTATTTTCGGGTCACAAGAGAAATATTAAAGGAGTAAATTAAAACATTTAGCTATAGCTAAGTTATCAGCATCTGAAGTAGATACGTCTCTGGTCGTCTCTGAGAGAATATGTGCCGTTAATGCAGCGTCAGATGCCGAAAGCGCCGTCAGATTTTACTTTTAATTTCTAGTGAATCGACTGAGATTAAGAGGTTCACCGCATAACTTTTGCGCACAGTTTTCACATTACTTGTGTGATATCCATTGGCTCGCCTTCCTGGTTTAAAACAAACATTTACAATAGGCTATTGTGACGTAACCAGCCCCCCACCCTTGAGTTCGCTGTTGGGGGCCGCGGATTTGCGCAACGCCACTGGACTCCGTCCTCTAGTGCCCGCTCACTTCTGCCCAGGCCCGCCCAAAAATACAATTCTGGCTACGCCACTACTCATAAACATTTGAAATGCGCCTATATAGTGATTTTATTATTCATATAATAATAATAACAACCTGTTTTGGTCATATTTACTATTAATTGCCCAGCTCCCCCTGTCATTGATCTAGCACCCCCTCAGCACCTGCATTCAAAATTCTCTGGCACCGCCCCTGCATGCGAATGTGGTTTTGTTTTGAAGGAGAAAAAAATCATAATGCTGGACTCGGTCGAGACCAAGGAGAACATTTGGCGAGTCCAATGACCAAGTCCGAGACAAGTCCGAGTGCAAACACCAACGAGTCCGAGACAAGTCCGAGACGATAGAAAAATATCTTGAGTCCGGACTCAAGTCCGAGACCGGACTCGAGTACTACAGCCCTACTCACACATTGAATCAATTGGAGCTGTGGAACGGGTTAGCAAAACGGTCTGGATCGGGTTGCGAATCAGTCTGAATGATTCGGACAGCTCAGTCGCGCACTGGATCATCTGGAGCGGTCAAACAGGTTTGCAAAATGATCTGAATTGTTTCGCAAATAAGTTTGGATTATTTGAACACACATGGAATCGAAGCATAGGATAAAGTATTGATTTGTAATACATTTTCACTGATTACGATCTTCTGAGAAACATTTTCCTTACATTTCAGAAGTCAGTCATGTGCTGTTTTCTGTCCGGTTCTCAAATGAATCACTTGTTTGGGTTGGGTTCTTCCAATGAATCACTCGTTAGGAACATCTCTGAATCGTTTTTGTGATTCAGTCTGAGTGAATCGGATAACTCACTCAACCGTTTGGTTTTGGAGCAGTAGTGATGGGAAGTTCGGATCATTTTACTGACTCAGACCTTTGAGTCTCGTTCAGCAAAATTAACGAATCTTTTTTCGAGTCATTTTGTTCATTTTAGCAAAATATAATTAAAATGTTACGTGTTACTTCCCTAACATATCTACTACTTATGCAAACGTTGATCACACTACAAACAATACAAAACTATAATGGTATAAGAAACAGAAAAAAATATATTGATTGTAGTCTATGATTAGCTCACCTCACCTCTTATCTGACAAGTCTTTGGGTTTGAGTCGTTCGTTCATCACGTGACAGCCCCATAAACTTAACCAATGCAATCTGAGAATTGATTAGTTCATCTCTCGAGTCTTCAGGCGCGTTCGACTTGAAGCGGCGCTGCGCAGAATGATCACCATATGACATCAAAGTACCGCGAGAGCGATTTGAATGCATAGGATCCAACTGCTTTCTTATAGCTCTCGCGGTACTTTGATGTCATACGGTGATCATTCTGCAAGCGCTGCTTCAAGTCGAACGTGCCTTTCGGGTTTGAGTCGTTCATTCATCACATGACAGCCTCATAAGCTAAACCTATGCAGGTCAGAGCCGGAAAGAGAATTGATTAGATCATCTCTCAAGTCGTTCGTTCTTTTGTCACGTGACAGCATTGGATAGAAAACTATTTTTAAAATATATTTATACTTTAAATATTTCACATACTTTTGAAAATCCAGCGTTTATTTGATCCTGATAAGCGTTTGTCATCACAGTTGTAAACGCGACGGCTTTCTTCTTTCGTGAGGGGGTTTGGTGCCACAGCATCTTTGTTTCCAGGTGGAACATTAAAGAACACGACACATGTCTCCCGGAAATCCTGTATAATTCAACCAATCCGAAAACGACTTCGACACTCCTGAAGTGTTTCCAGATAAGTGTACCATATGCATCAGACGTTTAGCCAACGTTCCGTGGGCTTGACGTCTGAGGCTGAGACTAGCATAGGTTTAGTTTATGAGGCTGTCACGTGCTGAACGAACGACTCAAACTCGAAGACTCAAGAGATGAACTAATAAATTCTCTTTCCGGCTCAGACTGCATAGGTTACGCGTATGGGGCTGTCACGTGATGAACAAACGACTCAAAAAAACCCGAAGACTCAAAACAGGTGAACTAATTCAATGCAGAACCTATAGGATGTTGCGCATGCGCGACTGAACGAATCACTCCCCGAGATGACTCGTTCTTCCCGAGTCACATTAAAGATTCATTCAAAATTAACAAATCGTTCAAGAACGACCCATCACTATGGAGCAGACGCCTCACACATTTGAATCTTTTGGTGCGGTTTCTTCCTCAGTAACGAGGCCTCGATGAAGTGGATATTTGCCTAAAAGTCACTGAAACCAAACTTGCAAATGCATCCTATCGTCGATAAAGCGGTTTATCAACTACAGCACTCTACACTGCAGGTAAAGCTAAAGTAAGTAACAAATTGTGTCATTTACAGTTGTTGTTGTATTTTTTATATTTATTTATTTGACATTTACCATATCATTGGTAGGCTACATGAATTATCGTTCATTACCATGGTATCTTGTATTAATATCATTGTTTATGGTACTTCCACATGAGGCTATTTTTAGTCAGATAAACATGTGCTGTCATATGAATAACTCTTCTGAACATGCTTTTTAATCATACTTAAAATAATGTTACAGTCAAAAACAAATGTAAACCAAAAAAAAATAATACGATGATGCTTGGTGCTGTTTTGGTCAAAAATTTCCCCTGGATGCCATACCTAGGGTGCCAAATGGGACAGTATGGGCTTATTGGCATGAGTTTGAGTAGATGAATTTGCTACAGCTACATTTAGTTCAAAATAGGTCAGTAATGGGTCAACCACACAACAACAGTTTTGGGGTGTGAAGAACAGTGTATTAAAATATAGATGCAGCGCTCTAATTTTACATCAGTCTTATTTATAGTGTGATTCAGTGCAGGATCTACAGCCAGTAGCCATGTCCTCTTTGGCTACTGAGCTGGATTCAGGCATCCAGGGCCGGTATAAACACGTTGATTTGTGTGGTCCTATCTATTCATGTCTGCGACCCATATTGATTTCATATGAACTTCACATTTAAGGGCTACCATTTTGTGACAAGGTCCATTTTCTCTTTTACCATTTACTGGATGACGGTTTCACATGTAGAAAATATATCGAGCCTCTTTTATTGATATTGAGCGGATGCACCGTGGAAAGTGACCTTCCTGCGAAATGCCTTGAAAAGGGATCATCTTGTGATAGGCCATGGTAGTACAATTTACATTCTGTGCTTTTAAAACACTTCTGCAATTCACTGTATGTATTTATTTATTCATTTTAATGAAGGTGATACATAAAGCATCTAATAAATTTAGTGATATAGCCCTCTAGCTAAATGATTTATAATATTTCACAGCCTTGTAATCTACAAATAATCTGAATGAAAGAAATTGTTTAGGTTTACAAGCTGTACACCCCATCTGTGTTCAGAATGAATACTAGATTGCTGCTTACGGAATTCTGTGCAGTATATACAGTGTACTGCCTAGTTTTGTAGAAATATTAAGTGAAACGGCACATTATGTAACAGAAATGTTTTGAAATGATAGAATGTAGTTGACATGCTACATTTGCCACACTGCAATTTTATTATCTCAGAAATGTAATTTTATAAAAATGAATTTTATTATTTGTTGTTTCGCATTTTTAATCCAATTTTGTTTAAAATGTGATCAAATAATGGCTCAAGAAGGAAAAAATGTGGTTGATGTTACTTAATTTGTTACACCGGAAAAGGAAGGTTGTGAGCATTGTATTATGGAATACAGTATCCCACTCAGCACACTCTGTTGTATATTGCGCATTTGGTCAAATAGGATATTTTATGCATACCAAAAATTAGCATACTTGAGAAGTGGTACAAGTTCTATGGTAATAATATGCTATTTAGAATATGGCCAAGGAAAAATTTTGTGTGGTGCTATGTTTGGAATGGAATACCATGCTACGTATACTACATATTAATCAACCCTTGTTCTGTGCTGAAAATAGTTTAATCTGGTCTTCCTGGTCAAAAATGACCAGCCTTTAGAAATCGCTTGTAAATTTCTCAATATGCTATATTATCACCAAATCTTGGATTCAGTCTTTTTGGCAACTTATTATTAGCAGGTCTGTTCACTTTGGATCTGATTGGTTGTAGGCCTCATTGATCTGAGATTATGCTCAGATTATTTTTTAATAATTTTGCCGATATTGACACAAAAGCTGAGATTCATAAGCTTAGATCAATAAGGTATACAATCAGTCAGTTCCAAAAAGAAATACAAAACCTGTGCTAATTGAAAGAAAACAAGTTGATAAAAGTTTGAATCCAATATTTGGTAATAATATAGCATAATGTAAAATTGTAAGCATTTTTTTGTAGACTGGTCATTTTTGACCAGGAACACAACAAGTGTAACAAGATAGGGGAAATCCCCCCCCCAAAAAAGTACAAAAATCATCCTTGTTTATTTATTTATGTGAGCATAGTCAGTAAGTTTTAGTCAAATATGATAACATTAACTACCATTTTCAGGACAAAGAAAATCCGCTCTGAGCCAAAATGACCCGAACCTAACATGAGGTTTAAAAAAGGTCATGTGATGTTGTTAAATATGAGTTTTGTCCAATTATGATTATTTTATCCAGTTTTTGCATTTTTAAACAAATTTTGTGAAACAAAATGTCCTAGCATTTGGTGAAAATCAAGTCAAGCGCATTGCATTGTGATAAACAATACTCCATGCTGTTTGTTCTGTTGTATACCATACAATTTGCAAAATTCGCATACTCTGCACAGTTTAGATAGTATATACTATGGGAATAGTAAGAGTAGTATGCTAAAATGCTATTCCAAATATATCCATGGAAATGAAATGTGTGTGTGTGTTTGCGAGAGAAAGGAAGCAATCAGGGTGTGAAGATTCAAATAGATGGCTCCCATAAAATTCCCCATTCACCACGTCCTCCCAGTTCTCAGTTGAAATCCTGCATGGGCTCCCCCCTCTCCTTCCATTTGTTTTTTTTTTTGTTTTTACAGTGCTGCAGCATTTGCTGATTGATGAGGGGGTGCAATTGGACTCATCCATCATGACTTGGCCAGGTTAGGTATCTTTCTCTCACTCACCCTCTTTCATTCTCTCTCCTGCTTACAGCCACACGTCTTGATTGAAACTCAGAAGAAGCGGATGTCAAACTTTTCACCGCTTGTCTGTTCGCCTGCTACATCTCAGCATCTATCGCTAGACTTACAGCTCAAAAATGATATTGCTGAACCTAGAGCAAGGCATCTTCCTTCCTTTCATCAACTTTTCAGTCTTGCGCTCCAAGGATAATTAGTAGTATACCATGCTATCGGATTCTGTATGCTTGCTGGAGTAATGCGGCAGCTCATCGGACCTCATTAATAAAACACAAGCAGAACAAATTCATTTATAAATCCTCTGTAAAACCATTCACTCATTAATTGTTGAATTACGTAATAATGTTTTTTTGCGAATGATTCACGGAGAAATTCGTTCTGCTCGTGTTTCATGAATGAGGCCCAGTGGGAGATATGAAGGTTGCTGCCTTACTCTGCTTTGACTTATTAATGTGACTTTTAATAATTCACATTATTCAAATACATAGTAAGTGTTTAGATGCACAATGGGATAAAAATACTTCAAAACTATGTACTATTTTTAAATTCTATAACAAAGTTTTAGTGCAGCCAAGTTCATGACTGCAGCACACCTGCAGAGATGCAAGTAACTTTTAACATTTATTCCTGTTCCTTTTGTGCATGATTAATAAGTGCATATTCTAAAAAGTGTTTGTCTTTTATAGTCATTCATCAAATTTTGAAATGATTTTCCATCTCAGCTTATATAAGCAAGGCTGCAGAGGATTAGAATTATCTAATATTCAGTTGTATATAAAATATAAAATTGTTTTAGGCTACAATACCATCTTTTAATTGTTAATGCAGTTTAATGTTTAATTTATTGTTGGTTAAATATGTTAGTTTATGTTGATATACAACCCCAAATCAGAAAAAGTTGGGACAGTATGGAAAACGCAAATAAAAAAGAAAGTAGTGATTTCTAAATTTACTTTGACTTGTATTTCATTGCAGACAATATGAACACAAAATATTTCACGTTTTGTCTGGTCAACTTCATGTCATTTGTAAATATACATCCTTTCCTGTCATTCAGACCTGCAACACATTCCAAAAAAAGTTGGGACAGGAGCAATTTAGGGCTAGTAATGAGGTAAATTGGTTAAATAATGATGTGATTTGAAACAGGTGATTGCAATTATGATTTGGTATAAAAGCAGCATCCAAGAAAGGTCTAGTCCTTTAGGAGCAAAGATGGGCCGATGATCGCCAGTTTGCCAACAAATACGTGAGAAAATTATTGAAATGTTTAAAAACAATGTTCCTCAAAGAAAGATAGGAAGATATTTGGATATTTCACCTTCAACAGTGCATAACATAATTAAAAGATTCAAGGAATCTGGAGGAATTTCAGTGCGTAAAGGACAAGGGCGCAAGCCTAAGCTGAACAACCGTGATCTCCGATCCCTCAGGCGGCACTGCATCAAGAATCGTCATTCATCTATAAGCGATATCACCACATGGGCTCAGGACTACTTTGGCAAACCTTTGTCAAGTACCACAATACGTAGTTACATCCACAAATGCCAGTTAAAACTGTACTGTGCCAAAAGGAAGCCCTATGTTAACAGTGTCCAGAAGCGCCGTTGACTTCTCTGGGCTCGGAGGCATCTGGGATGGACCATCACACAGTGGAAGCGTGTACTGTGGTCAGATGAATCAGTATTTCAGGTATTTTTTGGGAGGAATGGACGCCGTGTGCTCCGGACCAAAGAAGAAAAGGATCATCCAGACTGTTACCAGCAACAAGTCCAAAAGCCAGGGTCTGTCATGGTATGGGGTTGTGTCAGTGCCCTTGGCAAAGGTAACTTGCACTTCTGTGATGGCACCATTAATGCTGAAAAGTACATAGAGATTTTGGAGCACAATATGCTGCCTTCAAGAAGACATCTTTTCCAGGGACGTCCATGCATATTTCAAAAAGACAATGCAAAACCACATTCTGCACACATTACAAAGTCCTGGCTGCGGAGGAAGAGGGTACGGGCACTTGACTGGCCTGCCTGCAGTCCCGACCTATCTCCAATAGAGAATGTGTGGCGCATTTTGAAGCGCAAAATGCGACAACGAAGACCCCTTACTGTTGCCCACCTTAAGACTTGTTTGCAGGAAGAATGGGACAAAATTACACCTGAAACACTTCATCACTTGGTGTCTTCAGTCCCTAAACGTCTTTTAAGTGTTGTGAAAAGGAATGGCAACATTATAAAGTGGTAAATGCTTTACTGTCCCAACTTTTTTTGGAATGTGTTGCAGGTTTGAATGACAGAAAAGGATGTATATTTACAAATGACATGAAGTTGACCAGACAAAACATGAAATATTTTGTGTTCATATTGTCTGCAATGAAATACAAGTCAAAGTAAATTTAGAAATCACTACTTTCTTTTTTTATTTGCGTTTCCATACTGTCCCAACTTTTTCTGATTTGGGGTTGTATATGTATGTTAGTATAAATATATTGATATGCTTTTTTTTCTTTTTTTTAATTTAGATATATCTCATTGAGATATTGAGCATGAATTTGACCTAAACCTCCATGTCCAAGGTTAGAAAGCCTCCCTTTGGTATTGAACAATTCCTGATGGATAAAATCCTGCAAACTATGCCAAACTATATTGGCTCTCACATGTTGTAAACAATTGCAACATGCCAAGTTTGAAAATGCCAAAGTCAGATAAGATTTGAGAGTTAGTGTGCAGCAATTAACTACAAGTCACCATCAAAACTATTTTCTAAATGCATGTTATTGATCTTATTGTAATTTTGCTGCTTGTAATTTTTAATCAAATTATCATAACTCGACTTCTCAAGTATTTTTTTCTTTACTCATAAACCCTTCATTCAAATCTGCATTCATCCATTCGACCAGTGGACCGAACGAAGTCGAACAAGTATGTACAAGTATTTACTACAATAGTAAATTCAATACTAAAGAAATGATTGGGCGCTTTTTCCATTGCATCCCAACTTTAAATTCTGTTTTGTTCCTCAAACAAATCTTATGGCTTCTGAAGACTTGTAATTCATTGTAAGTGTATGAACCACTTTCGTGATACAGTCTTTTTGGACTTTTAATTTATTTATTTTTTTGTAGTTTTGCAAGGCAAGTAAATGATGACACATTTTCCTTATTCTACTTTTTTTTTTTTTTTTTTTTTTTTTTTTCCAAGTGAACCATTTATTTAATGTGACCAGAATTTATTTCTATCAGGCAGTAATAGAATACTGACAACATAATTCGTAAAACAAGTCTACCCCAGTGTGCAGTACCTGTCAAACGTGTAAACATTATTTTAAAGCTTGGCAGTATGATATATCATTCTTTTCCTGCATAAAACAGATACTGTCCATCAAACCATGGTCCATGTGGTAACCATATGACCCTCTATATCAACCTAATGCAGCAGGAAGACAAGGGCATGATATATACAAGAGGTCGAGATCGAGAACACCACCATAATCAAGGTGCGCAAAAACAGAATACAGGAACACTCCTAGAAAAAGATGACCCAGCTCCCCCTTCCATGCCTGACGTTAACAAAGCCAATGGCATTATGGGATATATGGGCCAGACAACGTAAAAAACCTCAGCCTGATTTTCTCATTCGCATCACCTGCTGCTGTCTCAGGAGGAAAGAGGTGCTGGTTTTTACCCCCGCGTGATGAATGACCATCGCTCTCAATTTCTGCCCATGCATTACCTCTCAGTCACTTGGCTTCAGACCATCATGCGGCTGGCAACGAAGACACCTGGGGCAGCGATAGACGGAGAGGTGTGAGCCGAGAGGAGGATGCTTGGTCAATAAATTAATCTGTCACTTTATTCTCCTCATTTCTCTTTTTCATTTTTACACCTTCGGGGACGGGAGGAATGAATACATAACGGGCGAAAAGGGCAGCCGGTGCGGAGACCGTTGATGCCCCAGAGATCCCCACAGATGACTCTTGTCCGTTCCAGGTTTTAAGGTCAAAAACAAGTAGATTTGCATATATTTGCATGTCACAGTTCTAATCCGTGAGCTAGCCTAGACATGTGAAGATGTACTTAACATTTACCCAACATTTTCGACATCCTTGTTGTTCCTGAAATGACAGTGGGTTGAGTTCAGGGGCCTGAACTAATTCTATCAACCTGTGCTTGCAAAGACAAGTAGCACTATTACTATTGCTCAGTTAAGGTTACAGTTTAAAAAAAAAATGTTTACCTTTAGTTTCCAGGACATTTTCATTCACTGTTCCTTGCCGGTGGAGTGATATTCCTAACCATACCCAGAATGCAGAATCCCTTACAGTATTCAAGAACCAACTGGAAACCCATCTCTTCCGTGAGCACTTAACTGTATACTGCAAAACACTTTCTTGTTTTGTTTTGACTATTATTATATTCCTCCTCCTAGTTTGTAATATTCTGGGGTGCGTTTCCCAAAAGCAACCATGGTCGCAAGTTCCATCATTACCAATAGATTACCAATAGAGTTTAATGGAACTCGCAACCATAGTTAGCTAGCGATGCTTTTGGGAAACACACCCCTGGGCAGTGTTTGAAACTTCACATTGTTAGCACTACTCCTGTTTTGCCTCATCATAAATCGCTTGTTGTATTCCACATGTTTAAGTTACTTTGGATTAAAGCGTCTGCTAAGTAATGAAACCTTTCCTGAAAGTTCCTGAAAGGATGAAACCTTTCATCCAAGATATTCATGTCTTTCTTTCTTCAGTCGAAAAGAAATTAAGGTTTTTGAGGAAAACATAGCAGAAATTTTCTCCATATAATGGACTTCAATGGTGGCCAACAGATTGAAGGTCCAAACTGATTTCAGTGCAGCTTCAAAGTGCTCTACACGATCCCAGCCAAGGAATAAGAATCTTATCTAGAGCAACGATTGATCTTTTTTTTTTAATAAAAAAAAATGTACATACATTTTAAACACAATTGTTTGTCTTACACTAGCTCTGCGATGTGCATGCATGTCTTCACACATTGTGTAATCACAGAGAAAACTCTGTGTACTTAGTTTCAAAAAGTTAAGTTAGGGCGAAAAACTCAGTCACTTGGCTTCAGACCATCATGCGGCTGACAACGAAGACACCTGGGGCGGCGATAGACGGAGAGGTGTGAGCCGAGAGGAGGATGCTTGGTCAATAAATTAATCTGTCACTTTATTCTCCTCATTTCTCTTTTTCGTTTTTACACCTTCGGGGACGAGAGGAATGAATACATAACGGGCGAAAAGGGCAGCCGGTGCGATCAGAGTTTGACAGCACAGAGGAGACCTTGATGCCCCAGAGATCCCCACAGATGACTCTTGTCCGTTCCAGGTTTTAAGGTCAAAAACAAGTAAATTTGCATATATTTGCATGTCACAGTTCTAATCCGTGAGCTAGCCTAGACATGTGAAGATGTACTTAACATTTACCCAACATTTTCGACATCCTTGTTGTTCCTGAAATGACTGTGGGTTGAGTTCAGGGGCCTGAACTAATTCTATCAACCTGTGCTTGCAAAGACAAGTAGCACTATTACTATTGCTCAGTTAAGGTTACAGTTTAAAAAAAAAAATGTTTACCTTTAGTTTCCAGGAAATTTTCATTCACTGTTCCTTGCCGGTGGAGTGATATTCCTAACCATACCCAGAATGCAGAATCCCTTACAGTATTCAAGAACCAACTGGAAACCCATCTCTTCCGTGAGCACTTAACTGTATACTGCAAAACACTTTCTTGTTTTGTTTTGACTATTATTATATTCCTCCTCCTAGTTTGTAATATTCTGGGGTGCGTTTCCCAAAATCAACCATGGTCGCAAGTTCCATCATTACCAATAGATTACCAATAGAGTTTAATGGAACTTGCAACCATAGTTAGCTAGCGATGCTTTTGGGAAACACACCCCTGGGCAGTGTTTGAAACTTCACATTGTTAGCACTACTCCTGTTTTGCCTATTAAAGCGTCTGCTAAGTAATGAAACCTTTCCTGAAAGTTCCTGAAAGGATGAAACCTTTCATCCAAGATATTCATGTCTTTCTTTCTTCAGTCGAAAAGAAATTAAGGTTTTTGAGGAAAACATAGCAGAAATTTTCTCCATATAATGGACTTCAATGGTGGCCAACAGATTGAAGGTCCAAACTGATTTCAGTGCAGCTTCAAAGTGCTCTACACGATCCCAGCCAAGGAATAAGAATCTTATCTAGAGCAACGATTGATCTTTTTTTTTTTAGTAAATAAAAATGTACATACTTTTTAAACACAATTGTTTGTCTTACACTAGCTCTGCGATGTGCATGCATGTCTTCACACATTGTGTAATCACAGAGAAAACTCTGTGTACTTAGTTTCAAAAAGTTAAGTTAGGGCGAAAAACTCCATCTCATTTTTTCCTCTAACATAAATTGTCCAGCATTGTTGTTTTACCTTTTTTTTTGTAAAAGCCGTTTGACTTTCTTTGCATGTTCACTTTGTAAACAAAACGTGTTTTGTGTTCCTGTGGCTCAGTGGTAGAGCATTGCGTTAGCAGCGCAAAAGGTTGTGGGTTCGATTCCCAGGGAACACACATAGTGATACAAAAAAACATGTATAGCCTGAATGCACTGTAAGTCGCTTTGGATAAAAGCGTCTGCTAAATGCATAAATGTAAATGTAAATGTAAATGTAATGTAAATGTAAACACTGGGACGGTACAACTGCCTATGCCAAAGTGCTTGATTATGTAATGCTTGAGGTTGAGCTAGTGCAAGATGAGCATTTGTGGTTAAAAAATTATATAGATTTTTTATACAGATCGTTTCCCTAAATAAGACTCTTATTCCTCGGCTGGGATTGTGAGCCCTTTGAATCTGTATTGAAACTGCAATTTTGACCTTCAACCCATTGGCCACCATTGAAGTCAACTATGTGGAGAATATCCTGGAATGTTTGCCTCAAAAACCTTAATTTCTTTTCGACTGAAGAACGAAATGAATATCTTGGATGACATGGGGGAAATTTTATTTCTGGTAGTGAACTACTCCTTTAAATATTAAAAGTTGGCGAGTAAGGCCCAAGACAAATTCTACAAAAGTATGTAAAAACATGCTGACAATTTTATTTACACAAGTTTAATTTGACACATTGCATTCCAAAATGAGAGCAACCAAGTGCAATTCTGTATGTTTTGCAAGTTGTCGCAAAGCATAAGCATAAACAGATTCTTATATGGTCTGTTTATTCTTCCAGGTCAACTCCTGTTGGCAGATCAATAGTTTTAAGAAAAACTTCCTGAGCTAGTTATTTGTAAAAATGTGTAGATACTTAAATAAAAATATTTAGTTTAATGGCAGTAGATATTTGAATGTAACTGCACCTAAGGAACTGAATATAAATAGACTGTTTCTAGTCTCGCTCCTCACTAATCTCACTCCACACCATTTTATACAGAAATGAATAACAAATCATAAAGAGACATGTGCTTTAACTTTTTTATGTGACCTAGAACGGCCAAAAAAAATCCTTTAGACTTGCAATGAAATAGGGACCTGACCCATATCTCGGGGCGAGAATATCATAGATTGGACTCTTTGTGGGCTCTTTTTGACTCAGGCCAGCAAGTAACCACCTGACAACCAAGGCAAGGCAAGGCAAGTTTATTTATATAGCACATTTCATACACAGTGGTAATTCAAAGTGCTTTACATAAAAGAAAGTGGAATGTCTTTGAAATGTTTGGCGATAGAAATAGAATATGATTATATGAGTCATTCACAGCAATAAAAACAAGGAATTAAAAATAATAAAAACAAGGTATTTTAAAAAGTTATAGAAATTGATTTAAAATGAAATTTAAAACAGTTAAATAGAATATGATTATACATAAAATACAGTGCAGTCAGTTCGGACGCAGCACAGTGTTCATTCAACAAATGCACAGCTAAACAGATGAGTTTTCAGTCTGGATTTAAATGTGCCTAATGTTTTAGCACATCTGGGCCCGTATTTATCAAGCCTCTAAGAATTACTCTCAAGAACACTGCTAAGAATTGACTTAAGTGGAAAAAAATTCTTGGCTCAAAGCTGCGATTAAAAGTTAGTTATCAATCGTCTCAGTCGTACTTTAAGCAAAGTGTAGGACTAAATCTTAAGTGTCAGTCTTAGAGATGATTCACGACACTTTGCTGTGCCACAAACGGGATTTTGGATGACGACATATGCATGGACCAATCACTGAATAGATTTCCTTAATATTCTCAGATAAATTTACATTGACTGGTTAAATTTCTAATAGGAGTTTACATTCAACACACATTTGACAATAAAGACTTTTCAAGAGAACACATTGTGGCAAGGAAACGAAGCATCATCACTTCTTAATTTAGGGTGCCGATAGATGATAGTATAGTGTATCGACTGTTGCTGATGCCTTTGACGACAGCGAGACGATTATTATTATTATCCGTCAAAAATAGACTTTAATCTTTAGTGATGCAGCGCAGAGAGCGGCTTCAGAAACTTGCCATGGCGCGGCTGGTCAGCTCCGGTGGCTGTGGAGCTGTAACGCGCTGCAGTCGCGTGCAGTGTAAATAAGGGGTAAGAGATTTATACAGTGTAGATCGCATAATACTCGAGCTAGACTGAAGTCCGTTATGATGTTCTTTGGTATGTAAATGTTCTTTGCTCGTTTTGAATAACTGAGGAAATGTAACTTGTTTGATTAACTGCTCGTCGCCAAACATTTCAAAGACATTCCTCCTCTCCTGAAAGATTCGCGCACGTCTCTGTCTCTTCAGCGCCATCACAAGCCCCTGCTGGCAACTCCTAACCACTTGAGAGACCTCTCCAGCTGTCTTAAATAACTGCGAGAGTAAGAGTGATTCTTAGCTTTAAGAAATTTGATAACTTGCTTTTATACTTAAGTTTGAAAGTAGGAGTAAATTTCATGAATTCTCAGCACTTAAGACTAAAATGGCACTTTGAGAAGCTTGATAAATACGGGCCCTGATCTCTTCTGGAAGCTGGTTCCAACTGCGGGCGGCATAATAGCTAAAAGCGGACTCCCCTTGTTTTGTGTGAACCCTTGGTATTTCTAACTGACCTGATCCTAATGATCTGAGTGGTCTGTTAGGTTTATATTCAGTGAGCATATCTGCAATGTATTTAGGTCCTAGGCCATTGAGTGACTTATAAACGAGTAAAAGTACTTTAAAATCAATCCTAAATGTAACTGGAAGCCAATGTAAGGACCTGAGGACTGGTGTGATATGCTCAGATTTTCTGGTTCTAGTCAGAATCCTGGCAGCAGCGTTCTGGATGAGCTGCAGCTGTCTAATGGTCTTCTTTGGAAGGCCGGTGAGGAGACCATTACAATAATCCACCCTGCTGGTGATAAAGGCATGAACAAGTTTCTCCAAGTCGTGACTGGAAACAAAACATCTAATTCTTGCAATGTTTTTGAGATGATAGTATGCTGATTTAGTTACTGCTTTGACATGACTACTAAAACTAAGGTCTGTCTCCAGAATCACCCCAAGATTTCTGACTTGATTTTTAGTTGTTTGACCCCTAGAGTCAAGGTATGCATTCGCCTTGAGAACTTCATCTTTGTTTCCAAATGCAATGACTTCAGTTTTCTCCTTGTTTAGCTGAAGAAAGTTTTGGCACATCCAACTGTTAATTTCATCAATGCATTGGCAGAGGGAGTCAATGGGGCTATAGTCATTTGGAGATAAGGCCAGGTAGATCTGGGTATCATCAGCATAGCTGTGATAGGCAATTTGGTTTTTCCTCATTATCTGACTTAGTGGGAGCATATACAGGCTAAACAAGAGCGGTGCAAGAATTGAGCCTTGTGGGACTCCGCATGTCATGGACGTCCACTTAGACTTATGCTCTCCTATACTCACATAATAACCTCTCCCTTCTAAGTATGACCTGAACCATTTTAAGTGCCAACCCAGAAAGCCTGACCCAGTTTTCCAGTCTCTCTAGAAGTATGTTATGATCGACAGTGTCAAACGCAGCACTAAGATCTAGCAGTACCAGCACTGATATTTTGCCAGAATCAGAATTAAAGCGAATATCATTTATTATCTTAATGAGTGCTGTGATGCACACGGAAACCAGATTGAAAATTATCCAGGTATTCATTTGAGTTTAAGTAGTTGTTCAGCTGATTAAAAACTATCTTTTCAATAATCTTACCTATGAAAGGAAGATTTGATATTGGTCTATAGTTGCTCAACATGGTGCTATCAAGATTGTGCTTTTTCAGAAGGGGCTTAACAACTGCAGTTTTCAGGGAGTTTGGAAAAGTTCCAGAAAGAAGTGAGGTGTTCACCACTTCCAAGAGATCTACTTCCAAACTGTTAAGCACACTTTTGAAAAAAGATGTAGGAAGTGTGTCGAGATAGCAGATTGACGATTTAAGATGCTGTACTATTTCTTCCAAAATTTTGCTATCAATTGTTTCAAAAACAGACATAGTCACTTCTTTTTGAGAATGCGGTCGAATCTGTGTGACCTCTGTATTACAGGAAGATGTGCCAATCTCCTTTCTGATATTGCTGATCTTCTCTGAAAAGAAGGAAGCAAACTCATTGCATTTGCTGTCGGAGAGCATTTCACTAGGAATCTGACGGGGGTTTGTCAGTCTCTCAACAGTAGCAAAAAGAGTACGAGTGTTGTTTAAGTTACTGTTTATAAGGTTTGAGAAGAAGGTCTGTCTAGCTGTGGCTAGTTCCACATTGAAAGCATGAAGGCTGTCTTTATAGATGCTATAGTGAATTTCAAGTTTCGTCTTCCGCCACATCCGCTCAGCTTTTCTGCATTCCCTTTTCATATTCTGAACTGCTGTTGATTTTCTCCAAACTGATTTCTGTCTGCCTGTCTTCTTGCTGACCTTTATCAGAGCTATATCATCAATAACCTTCTTAACTTTTGAGTTAAATGAATCCAGGAGAAGATCAACAGAGTCTGCAGAAATGCGTGGTGTTGAAGATATAGCCTCCATAAATAGCACACAAGTGTTCTCATTAATGCATCTCTTTCTGACAGAGACAGATCTAGATTCAGTGGTGACAGAGATCAGTATATCAAAGAAAATACAGAAGTGATCAGACAGTGCTACATCCTTAATAACAATGGATGAAATGTTTAGACCTCTACTGATGAGTAAATCTAGAGTGTGTCCACGATTGTGTGTTGGTCCATGCACATGCTGAATCAGGTCAAAAGTGTTTAAAACAGTTATAATTTCTTTTGTAGTTTTGATTTCAGCATTATCTATATGAATATTAAAATCCCCTGCAATAGCAAAACAGTCAGACTCTGAGGAAATCACTGATAACAGTTCTGTGAACTCTTCAACAAAGGCTGGAGAGTATTTTGGAGGCCTGTAAATGATGATAAACAGAATGGGTGGGGCACCTTTCAGCACAATACCTAGATATTCAAAAGACAAGTACTGACCAAATGACACTTGCTTGCATTGATAAACATCTTTAAATAGAGCAGCTCCACCTCCACCTCTCCTAACAGTCCTGCAGACACTTATAAAATTAAAGTTAGGAGGGGCTGTTTCATTTAGGACTGTTGCACTGCAGCTGTCTTCAAGCCATGTTTCATTTAGAAACATAAAATCCAGGTTGTTTGTGGTTATTAAATCATTGATCACAAATGATTTATTTTTTAGTGAGCGAATATTTAAAAATGCTAACTTGATGGAATTACATTTTGTCTCTACAGCAATCTTAGATTGATGCATTACAGGCCGCAAATTAGATGGGTCAGCCGTACGGCTTGAGAAGGCCTTAGACTTTCTATCACATGATAAAACAGAAATAGAGAAGGCTACAGGCATACTGGGTTCCCGCTTGTTTTGTAAACATTTGTGAATGTTGCTGTTAATAAAGCGGGGACCCGACACATATCACTGAGAGCTGTTATCAGTTGTTTTTGGTTCACCTACAGCCGATGGAGGAGGGTTTGGGCCCTGGCGTTGAGGCAGCGGTCGAAGAGCTCTCACAGGAGGAGGGAGAGCTGGGCCTGCAGTCTTTGGTGGTTGGGGTGCCCACCGTTTTTTTGTTGATATCTGAGGGCTTGCAGAGAGTTTGGTCCCAGCATACACCAGTTCCTCCATTTTC
Source organism: Aspiorhynchus laticeps (assembly GCA_023376895.1). Classification (NCBI taxonomy): domain Eukaryota; kingdom Metazoa; phylum Chordata; class Actinopteri; order Cypriniformes; family Cyprinidae; genus Aspiorhynchus; species Aspiorhynchus laticeps. The sequence continues at coordinate 72,252,182 of CM041793.1, forward strand.
TGTGAAAAGCTTAGAAGTGGAGATGCTGGAGAGAGGGATAGTGTGTCTGGTGAGCGGGGCTCTAGCTCTGGTGTTTCCGGTGACTGATGTGTTGTCCTGGCTTCCCAGGCTGTTTTCCAGAAAGTCGTCCTTGGGTGTTGAGTCTTGGAGCTGTTGTAATACGTCACAGTCTGCATGTGATGAGCTCTGTGGGCGGGGCTCAGCCGGGATGTCCATGAGCAGTGCTTGTTTTGGCTGCGCGCCATTATCAGTGTCCTTGTGGGATTCTTCAACCACATGATGACTCGGAAGCTGATATGAAGTCCTGTGGTCACTCATATTCTGTTCAGGTGAGTGTGTGAGTAGATTGGCACACACCACCAAAGGATGACGGAGGGAAAAAAAGAAATTGTCCTTTAGCACTCTTGTACCAAGTTTGTTTGGGTGGAGGCCATCCAGTTTAAACAGTTGTCTGTGGCCCCAGAAAATATTGAAGTTGTCGATGAAGTTGACACCTTTTGTACTGCAGGTTCTTTGTAGCCATGTATTCAGCCCAAGCAACCGTGAAAACATGTTAGTTCCCCTTGCTGGGAGTGGTTCACTGATGAACGACTGAACTTCAAGTCTTTGAAGTGTTTCAAAGAGTTCACTGAAATCTTGCTTAAGCAGTTCTGATTGCCCTTTCCTAATATCATTCTTCCTCACATGGATGATGACTCGATTTGCAGTCTTGTGCTTCATCACAATGTTCTGAAGTTCCTTGTTCACATCAGAGACTGTTGCTTGAGTAAAGCAGCAGTTAGTTGTAGTCCTGCTACTGATGTTTCTAATAAAAGAGTCACCCACTATCAGAGTCCTGGGCTCGGCTGCGCTCTGAGCTGAATGCTGCTGTCTGCTCGACATTGAGCGCCGGTTAGTAGCAATGTTAGCTGCTGGCTGATTCGATCCAAGTTTTGTCATATTTTGGGATTCCTCATCCACATTCATCAATGCTTCAAATCTGTTTTCAAGATGTATAGGGGGTTGTACAAGTCTTGTCATAGCCGTATCTGGGGTAGAGGATGCTACAGCAGCAATACGAGATACTCGTGACAATCTGATGTCTCGAGAGCCTTTGGGTCTCGCTCCCTGTTTGTGCCATCGATTAGTCTGTCGATCAGTTTTGGCTTGTTCCTCTACACTTGGTATAAACTGTTGAGATTCACTAGATTCACAGGACTCACCGGCTGTATGCTGAGGGGGTCCGTGGTGACCATCTGCTGTATGTTCCGTCTGTTTTGGAAGTCCAGCAAGTAACTTTGTTTCAAGAACCGCAATCCTTTGTAGAATTTTGTGGCAGTTCATGCAGCAAGTAGATTCCACTAGAGGCATTTTCTCTCGTCTGTTTGAATGTAGACAGCTGTATTTTTCTGTCTCTGGAATGTAAACTGCTGGCAGTGGGAGGCAAAGAGTCCTCTTTTTCCAAAAAATGTGTTGTTTGAGCACTGTGCTGATCTGCTGAAGTTAAAATCTTAGAGAGATCTGAGAAAAAAAATAAAAAATAGGGAGCAAAGCGCAGAGCAATAAGCAAGAGCGTCCGAACAGTAGCAAAGCCGGAAGAAGAACCACCCAAAATACCCTAGTGAACAAATAGCAACACCCTATCAACCAACTAGGATGCCTTCGAATTTTGATGGTGAGTATTGCATCTGCAAGAACCTGTTCTCCAATCTTTAAAAAAAAAAAAATATATGCTTATAGAATTTTTCTGACCTTTGTAATTTTAGCTATGATTGTGTGACTTTTTTCAGGATCACGTCCTACTTGTGTAAATAAGGAAGCATTTCTGTGCAATTACCCGGAAGATGACGAATTGGATGGTTCCAGCACGGCGTCAGTGTTGAAGAATCCTGGCTGACTGTGGGTCTGGACCAATGACCTCTTCAGTTTTCCCTTGGTCTTTAGTATGATGGAGAGCAGCTTATGGTTTCACACAAACACACACATACGCACACATTTCGACATCTCACCCACTCTATCTCTCTTTCACACACTCTCTCTCCATGTCTCCCTAGAATTTACTCTGTCCTTGCCTGGAGCTTTCTTGCGAGCGTCTCACGCTGTAAGTGATGACCTGAGAAATTAATCCTGCCAGTGGCTCATAGACACCAGCTTTCTCAGAGCCGCTGAAATCGCGGCTGGGGCATCGTTAGATATGGATGTTTTAGACGGATGAAGATGGAGAAGGAAGTTTGTGTAGACATGCAGCACACAACTTAAGATGTAGAGTCTGTGCACCAATGCAGCAGTTTCGACCAAATCTGTCAGCGCTTATACCAATAATTTGGTGGACTTCGAAAGAAATTAAAACCATTTTATTTGCTATAACAAATTTTCTACATTCATTTAGCTAATTTTGCACCCAGTAGTGGTTCAACAACCTTCTAAAACGAATGGCAGTGGTAACAATCAGCTTTTCCAGGTAGCTCCTGAAAAATAATTGAAGTGAGAAATAAAAAAGTGTAGCAGTGCAGCACTTTGATAAAATATTGCAACATCAAATATTTGTTTACCCTTGAATAATGTGCAAATTGTTCACAAGAACAACAACAATAAGTATTAATAAGTAAATAGAATCAATTTCGATTTCATGTTGACTTAAACGAGTAAATACAATTTACAACCATTGTGGAACGGAAATTGCAACGTAAACCTTATATAAAAGCACCACAGCTTTCAGATTTGCTACATTACGGCTGTCATATATTTAATGTAAATACAATTTACAATTTAGTAAATACAATTTACAACCATTTTGCAACAATTTACAACCATTTACAATTTACAACCATTGTGGAACGGAAATTGCAACGTAAACCTTATATAAAAGCACCACAGCTTTCAGATTTGCTACATTACGGTTGTCAAATTTGTAATGTTCCTTGCCCTGATGAAATGAACCATGTTTGGAAACCATTACAGCACAGGGAACATCAGCTCCCCGGGGGCGCAGGCATCACGAAAAACAAGCAGCGGAGATTGTAGCGTTCCAATAACACAATATCAGCCTCACCATTTAAAACTAATCAATTCTTCATCAACTCCCTCATTTTACCATATCATCCCTATTGAACACGACAGTTTGAGAATTTCTTGCAAGACCGTCAAATCAATGGCTAGTCACGTTGATTGTGTAATTTTGCAAAATGTAACCATGCATGCAGCAGGTGGTAAGTATCCAAACCGTAGTGATCAATGATCATTTGCAGAACAAGGGTGTGCCTTCACCCATAATGCATTGCTGTGAATACATAGCCTTGTTATATTTGTCCCATTATGTCTGCATTATTTTTATGTTTCAGTGAGACATAAACGTTTCCTTGGACGGGCTGCCATGGAGAACCACAACATTATTAATGTGTTGTCATGCATTTCATGCATTTCCATTTGTTTTATCTGTATGTGGCAGTGAAACAACCTTTCAGCAGTGGTCTTCATAATTAGTTATCTCCAGGAAAACAACTCGGTGGAAAACAAGGCCTTGGTTTTCACTGAAACTGACATTGCTAGTGTGTTCCAAAAGCTTAATGATGCTATAATGTGCATATATGCCTCCACTGTGCCAGAGAGATCGTCAAAAGTTAATATTTGAGAATCGTAATTGAGTGCATCATCAGTTGACGGTGTCGTTTTTAGACTAAATGTGAAGCGGATGGTTCATAAACCTTAGAGACATTGTTATCACCTGAAACAAGGAATGTAAGAATCTCTTCCAAGTACTGCAGATATTGATATTTTTGGTCATTTTATTAAACAGATTTCTTTTTCAGTGTAAGTTTTGATCAGACAAAAATGTGCACTGCAAAAATGTTTCACTAATTAGTCTTTTTCTTTAATTAAAAATATCTATCTGAAAATTAATTTACTTGAAGCAACACTGCAAAATATATTTATAGATTGTGTGTGTGTATATATATATATATATATATATATATATATATATATATATATATATATATATATATACATACATATACATATATACACACACACACACACATACATATATATATATATGCGTGTGTGTGTGTATATATATATATATTTATTTATTTCCTGATTCATACGAGACTATGTTTTGAGAAAGTAATATTATGGATAGAAAAAAAAACTTAATGGCTTTGTTTATTACAAACAGCTTTTCACTTCACAAAATGTTAATTGATGGACTGGATTTGTTTAGATTCTTCTGGATGATTTTACATAGTTTAACTAAAAAATGAGCCAAAATACTCTATACACAAGTCGTGGAAATGAATACATAACTTATCCTTCAAGAGTTCACATCTTTAAAGGACAAAAAGGTAATAATATAAGTATTGAAGAAATCATATTGCGTGGAACACAATAGTAGATATGTTGCATATAACTTGCAATTTCTGTATTTTTATGACTTTTTTTTTTTTTTGGCATTTTCACAGATCCTGTTCACCATCTGCGTATGGAAAAGAGGAGATTGAACAGTTTGTTAAATGTCTACTTTTGCCTTCCACCGAAGACAGAAAACATTGGGCAACATAAGGGTGAGTTAATGATTACAGATTTCCAGGTTTTTCCTTCAAAAGAAAATATTTCTTCTTTTTGACCTGGATTTTTATGTTCTATTATATTGATTCCAAACCTGTAATTTTATCAGTTTAATGATAAACCCCCTGGCAGCTTTCTGACCTTCACCAAAAGGGTATTAAGAAGTTCTATCAAAGAATAATCTGGTATTGCCAGTTCAGATCCACACTTTCATTAAAATCAATGACTTTCATTCACTTAAGAGGCGTTACTTTGTCCCAGAGATATCCTGTAAATTAATTCAACTCTGCAAATGCATTAAAAAAAACATCTCTGGAGAGCCAGGGTGTGTCTGTATCTATAGCCTACGTGTGTGGCTGCATGCATGCGACATATACTGCATATTGATGGGCCCCCAGGTCACAAGTCCCGGAACAACGTTCCCGGTTGTCCTTGCCCCTGACGACGGCCCTGCTCGACCGTTTCCCACAGCTACGAATCGCTTTAGTGCAAAGCATTTATTTCTTGTGTTCTCCGCTGACAAAAAAGCCAAACCCATCTTCACGCATCATTAAATTTCATTACCATTTTTGAATTGCCTCGCGTCTGCATGTTACCTCTGTCTCGCTTTAATCGCACAAATGCGCAATCAATCCCCGCCTGTCCTGCCGCTCCGACTGTTTATCTTGTCATTCGCTGCCCGTGATGGAGGAGGTTCCCCGGGGACCGCTGAATAGCGCTGATAACACAAATGACCATATTTAGATGCCTTCAAACAGGTAGGGTTGAAGTGTGTGTACGTGTGTGTCTTCAAACATTTTTCATCATGTTTAAGAATCTCTCGCCCAGACGGGGATGTGAAGGTTACAGAGTACTGAGGCCTAGTAGTTTCGGGTAGTTTGATATGATAAATAACAGTGAGACATTGCACTATGTGTCTCAGAAATGTTGGTGTTATGTACAGGGTTTGAAGAACAGATAAGAAAAGTACAATTCAAAGACGCAAGTAATGATTATCTCACCAAATAAATAATGGATGGGGAATAATTTATGCAACAGATTGTATAAACACATAATCAGTCAAAATACAGTTGACTACATCATAAAAAAGTAAAAAAAATGAAAGAAAATAAACTAAAACCATTTTTAAAAGAGCATGTTTGATAATTGAAATAAATGTTAACTGAAATAAAAAACAATGAAACTAAAAATATTAAAATAAAAATCGATTTAAAATAATCATAAAAACTACTATCATCTCAGTGATACTAAAATAAAACTGGACTGAATTTAGCTTTCTTGATTAAAAACAGGGTATTGTGCTACTTTGTTTAAAGATGAACATGTACAAGTTTATTTTTATTTTATTTTATTTGACATTGCATCTTGGTTCTACTATGCTTTTGGACATTCACCATAGTAATACCATGGTATTCTTGGAGGAATCATATCATGCTGTATAGAAATCGGTACCATGGTAGTGCAAGGTACCTTAGTATTGCCATCTCTGTACCACATTACTTGCACAGTACTATTTGAAAGGGCATATTATCATGAAACCATGTCTAAAAAAAACATGGTATTACCATAGTAAATTAGCAAAAAATGTACTTTTTAAAAAAAATAAACAAAATAGTCTATGTCAATATTGTATTGCCAATGTTTGTTGATATAAAAGTGTGATATTGGTGCAAAAACATTGTACCATTGGCATAATGAATGTATGATACCCATATCTATAGTGTTTTGCCATACACTATAGCAGCACATACATTTTGGTACAATTTGACTGATTTCAATTTTAAACCAGATCCAACTTGATTGGCTCAGTACGTGCTGTTCCCAAATGAATGATGGTCCTCCTGTTACAGTGCAGATAATGATAGACCTGTCCTTGATTCTCACACACAAACTTTACTCCGCATAGCTTCAGTTTCTCACATCAGCTAGGCAAAATTGTGGTGGAATATGAAACCATCTTTTTTCATCTCACAGATCATCTTGCAGTTTGTCCTAAAAATGTATGTGTACTGAGAAGAGAGAAAGCAAGCCTGAGTGAGAATCTGTGACTCTGTGAGAGTGTGATCGGTGGAGAACCCAGGGTGTACGTGAGATGCTGACAGAAATGGTGTATTCCTGGAAAGAGAGAGACAGAGCGATGAGCTGGCCAGAATCTATCAGCTGCTGCTGGGTGCGAGACATCTGGAGCAGCCAGATGCCCGTCCGGTCACTAATCACACCAACATCTCATTATGACCACTGATCAATCAATCTGTCTCGCCAGGCCTGCAGACCGCATGTTTATGACTATAAAGAAAAATATCCTGCCTGACCAACAAGGGTGAAACGTCACCTCAAGATTAAGCAATATTTATTTGGCATGCAGGGAGTAGGCCTATTGTGGTTCGTAGCTTTTATAAAGACATTAAAGCTTTTAGTAGTGGGAAATAGTTCTCAGGAGACCATCTAAACCCAGAGGAAAATGTTATTGCTTTTTCACAGCTCTTAATGGAGCCTTAATCAGTTATTTTTCATTTATAAAACTTTCTCAGTTGTTGCTGCTAAAGTTCTTTAGGGGAAATAAAATAGATGCAAATAAGACATACATTTATAGTATAGTAGTAAATCAAATGGTCTACTTTTATGATTGTTTTTACCCTTTAGCATCTTCACAGCTGGTCACTGTCTACTTTTGTTTTGTTGAAAATGCTGTCATCATTTACTCGCCCTCATGTCATTTCAAACCCATGTGGCTTGCTTATATTCAGTGGAACACAAAAGGAGATGCTTTGCAGACATTTCAAACTGCTCTTTTCCACACAACAAAACCATATAGTGCCAAAAAAGAAGAAAAAGTGTTCTTCATATGGCTACACTCTTTAAAAAAGAAAGAAAAAAAAGTTTCTTTATTGGCATCGGTGGTTCTGTGATAAACCTTTTAACATCCAGGGAATTTTTGAATAGAGCCTTAATCTGTAATTTGTCATATATAAAACAAATGTGTATATATATATATATTAGGGGTGGTACGGTACACAGATGTCACGGTTCGGTATGTACCTTGGTTCGGAGGTCTATATTTTAGATTCATTGCATGTAAAGTAAAACATTTCAAAAGTTTTTTTTTTGTTTTAATTTTGATGATTAGAGCTTACAGCTCATGAAAGTCAAAAGTCAGTATCTCAAAATATTATAATATTTACATTTGAGTTTCAATTAATGACCATCCCTACAGTATAAATTCTGGGTATCTCTTGTTCTTTGAAACCACAATACTTGGGAAGACTGCTGACTTGGCAATGATCCAGAAGATGAACATTGACACCCTCCACAGAGAGGGTAAGTCACAGAAGGTCATTACTGAAAGGTGTGGCTGTATACTGAGTGCTGTATCAAAGCATATTAAATGCAAAGTTGACTGGAAGGAAGAATTTGGGTAGGAAAAGGTGCACAAGCAACAGGGATGACAACAAGCTTGAGAATACTGTCAAGCAAAGCTTATTCAAACACTTGGGAGAGCTTCACAAGGAGTGGACTGAAGCTGGAGTCAGTGCATCAAGAGTCACCACGCTCAGACGTCTTCAGTAAAAGGGCTACTTACCTGGCGTTTTACCTGGGCTGTGGAGAAAAAGAACTCAGTGGTCCAAAGTCCTCTTTTCAGATGAAAGTAAATGTTGCATTTCATTTGGAAATCAAGGTCCCAGAGTCTGGAGGAAGAGTGGAGAGGCACAGAATCCATGTTGCTTGAAGTCCAGTGTGAAGTTTCCACAGTCATTGATGATTTGGGCTGACACGTCATCTGCTGGTGTTGGTCCACTGTATTTTCTGAAGTCCACAGTCAACGCCGCCATCTACCAGGACATTTTAGAGCACTTCATGTTTCCTTCTGCTGTCAAGCTTTATGGAGATGCTGATTTCATTTTCCAGCAGGACTTGGCACCTGCCCACACTGCCAAAGGTAACAAAAGCTGGTTCAGTGACCATGGTGTTACTGTGCTTGATTGGCCAGCAAACTCGCCTGACCTGAACCCCATAGAGAATCTATGGGGTATTGTCAAGAGGAAGATGAGAGACACCAGACCCAACAATGCAGATGACCTGAAGGCCGCTATCAAAGAAACCTGGGCTTCCATACCACCTCAGCAGTGCCACAAACTGATCACCTCCATGCCACGCCGAATTGAGGCAGTAATTAAAGCAAAAGGCGCCCCTACCAAGTATTGAGTACATATACATTAAATGAACATACTTTCCAGAAGGCCAAAAATTCACTAAAAATGTTTTTTTTTATTGGTCTTATGAAGTATTCTAATTTGTTGAGATAGTGAATTGGTGGGTTTTTGTTAAATGTGAGCCTAAATCATCACAATTAAAAGAACCAAAGACTTAAACTTCTTCAGTCTGTGTGCATTGAATTTATTTAATACACGAATTTCACAATTTGAGTTGAATTACTGAAATAAATGAACTTTTCCACGACATTCTAATTTATTGAGATGCATCTGTATAATCTGCAGTACATGTAATCAGTAAAGTGACAAGAAATCAATTATTGAAATATATTTGATTTAGTTAACAGATAAACAAGGGGAAAAAAAACAGTGCGACACGTAACATAGACTATATATGCTGAGTTTCAGTTAATTTTTGTGACAGGCTTAATTTGTTCACAGAAAGGAAACTCAAATGGCAGAAAGCAACATCCTATTTGATTTCTTTATTTTATAAAAGAACAATGTTTTGTTTTCATTGTGAGTGTACACAAATAAAAGCACACCTTTATACAGTGATGCATTATTAAGACAATAAGTGTTTAAAGTTGATTCTGCTGGTATAAGGAAACAGTTGAAGTGATCGCGTCACACACACACACACACACACACACACACACACACACACACACACAAATAAAATGCATCAGTTCCAGCATTGCAAAAGTTGGTACTTTATCAAAATAAAATACAAACATCAGCGCACCCACCTCTGTGTCACAGTTGGAACGCGACTGAAGTACAAAGCCTATAATTTACATAATAAATAATAGTTTAGCATTCAGATACGTTACATCGCAAATATGTAAATATTATGGAATATTTGGATTTGTGCCGAATGAGAGAGGTAGGATACACGAAGTACAAAGCCTATAATTAACACATTCAGATACGTTACATCGCAAATATGTAAATATTATGGAATATTTGGATTTGTGCCGAATGAGAGAGGAAAGATACACGAAAAACGAATGATGCGAAGTACAAAGCCTATAATTTACATATAATAAATAATAATTTAGCATTCAGATACGTTACATCGCAAATATGTAAATATTATGGAATATTTGGATTTGTGCCGAATGAGAGAGGAAAGATACACGAGCACAAAGCTCCATTTCGCAAACAGAGTGCACAAACCTGTAAATTATACTCCTTTGTCAGTCTATGTGAGAGACGCGTTCAGAATCAGCACATGGTCACTGTCTAGGGGGCTTTGTTTTCAAGTGCGCAACTGTCTCAGTAGTTTCTACTAAAGTTATTTAGGGGAAATAAAATATATGCAAATAAGACATACAGTTAGAGTGTCTAATGGTCTACTTTTATGACTATTTTCAATACTTTAGGACCCTTCATAGCTCCTGGTCACTGTCTACTTATGTTGTGTGGGGATAAAAGCCTGAATATTTTGCTAAACTTCTTTTTGGTTCCACAAAAGAGTGAAAACATGGAATGACATGAGGTGAGTGCATGATGACAGGTTTTCATTTTTGGGTGTACTATTTATGTAAATACTCTTTCCACAAATTAGTTTAGCTCAAATTATTTGGTCTTGTATGTGTAAGACAATACAATTTTACAAAAATTACAACTTTTTTTTTCCTGCAGTGTCACCAAATCATGACATAGAGCTTACATTTTTGCATTACCAAAAAAAAAAAAAAAAATGAAGATTGATACGAATTAATTAAAAAGTTTGAGAAATCTTCATTTTATAAAATTCTTGGGAGACCACAAATCATCTGTGCCAAACTGCAACTAGATTTAGGAAAATACCATAAAACACACAATTTTACAGCATTGCATTTTAGGTTATTTGCATTTGGAAAACATTCTATAAACCAAAAATGTATAATACCGAACTACTATTTGAGAAATGTTTCTTGATTTTATTTATCTTGGAAATGTCATGAAAAGTGGCTTCAAAATGTTAAGGTATAACATGTTTACTGGGTAACCAAACCAGACCAAACTATATAGCAGGCAAGCTGGTCTTAATTAAATCTTAGTGCTGCTGCCCAGAAACAATTGAGATATTGAAGAGATCTTACTTGTGATTTTCTTTGTAGTTGGACTACAATAATTATTGATATGAGAAATCCTTCATTAAATATTATTTTCTGTTTCTTCAGGTCACTGAAAAGAGGAATCAGATCAGAGACTTGTGGGAAAGTCACCTCAAATCAAACTCAAATTCATGAATAGGGGCTGAATGAAGAATGCTTGATCTAATGCCTCACCTGCCAGCAGCAGTTAGAGAGCACAGAACAAGGATCGGACATTTGCTTCATGTTTCAGGGCTTGATCTGTTGGGCACTGTAAATACAAGCTGCAATTTCAAGAGAGAAGCTCAGAGCTTAGCCTGCGGCAGGGCCGGTGTTTTCACTTGTGTGCAGAGGACATAGCCGCCTACAACAGGACATAAACTCCCCTGAGATCCAGCTTTCATTAAAAAAAAAAACTGCCAGAGAGCTTGTTATTAGAGCCCAGGATGATACGGTGGGTAATATCAACAGGTGTATTCATATCCTGTGGGTGAACAGAAAATAAGTGGTAAGTGAGTTTCCAGAAAATAAGTGGTAAGTGAGTTTCTAATCGTAGCTTTATTAAACCATTCATTATGCAGAAACAATGTTGTTTACTGAAAAATCACAGCAGTTCAGTGGGGAGAATATAAATACTACCACTCCAAATCTCCAAAACATAAAATTAAAGGGTTAGTTCACCCTAAAATGAAAATGCTGTCATCATTTTACTCACCCTCATGTCGTTCCAAACCCGGATGACTTACTTTTATTCAGTAGAACAAAAAATAGTGATGTTTTGCAGAATGTTCAAGCTGCTCTTTTCCATACAACAAAACCTTTCTTCACAAGGCTGAACTGTTAAAAATGAACATTGTTTATTGGCGTCTTTGGTTTCATTTACAAGACTCTTTAATGGTATAGTCCAAACAAAAATGTAAATTCTGTCATTAATTACTCACCCGCATATCGTTCCAAACCCTTAAGACCTTCGTTCATCTTCAGAACACAAAGTAAGATATTTTTGATGAAATCTGAGAGCTTTCTGACCCTGCATAGACTGCAACGCGACTGATACCTTCAAGGCCCAGAAAGGTAGCAATTATATCGATAAAATAGTCCATGTGATCTCATTCATGGCTGAACAATTCCTTCAACAAACAAGGTATAAAGTACCTGTTTAAAGTACCTGGAGTAATAAAAACCTGTTTTTTGTCAAAGTTGTAATTGCTAGTTGGAAACTGAATTTTATGGAAGCTCTGACTAACATTGTGACACAAAATAAAACAATCCGAACGGCAGAGGTTCTAGTAGTTAACGGTAGCCAGGGAGCTATCTTTACATATATTAGAATTTTAAGTGTCATTTTATTACAGATGATCTTACATGGTGGGCCCTCAATATTTTGCAAAAGAATACAGCTCTTGATTAGTAGTAATTACGTAGTAATTACGTAGTTTCCATTGAGCATTGCCATTGAAATGAATAATTTAGTCAGAGGACATGAACTGTGTAGGATCTCTAAGTTATCTCGTAATTATGAAAATTCCAAAAAGACATGACTGTGGTTAACCGTTTGCACAGAGCAGCTATTTTTAGGTGATTTTGCATTCTGGTTCCACTTTAATGACGTTTAGCTCAGAATGCATTAGCATGTTTGTTAGAATTTCCATATTATTACCTCTCGCACAAAACAATATACTTGAAAATTATGCTATTCTTTGGTATCTTACTGTATCATTGTGAATAAAACTTGTTAAACTATATACCAAAGTATAGATTTGTATGCAAGCTAGAATGCTAATTCTGATACATATGCTAATGTGTTCTGAATAAAAAAAAGCTGTTTATTGAAATAGTGTATATCAAAATACTACTGTAACACTGCCATAGTACTTTATTGTAAGGAATGTCAGAAAGAATTGTTTGTTTCAGAAAGTAGCTGCCAAACACTGTTAACTGTGTAATCCTATACCCATTTCCAACTTCCTCATCTGGTGCGGTTGAGTTTCTGCAGTGGTACGTCTGGTCAATGTGTACGAGTCATTGGTCACTTGTGATGAATGGTTCACAGTAGACAAAACACCACCTGTCCGGCATTGCCGCACAGCTGTGTGGAAACACCTCAGAAAACCACTAATAGCTACTGTTTCTCTTAGATTGTTGTAAACGTTGGTTGTAACTTAAAATCTTGGACGTTTAGTTTTTTCTTCTCACAATTTTATGGAAGCCTGTTTCCACCACTGAATAATAAAAATTTACAAAAAAATTACATCTTGCAATACTGACTTTTTTCAGAATTGTGAGATATAAACTCACAATTGCGAGTTATGAAGCCAGAATTGTGAGGTATAAACTCGCAATTCTGAGAACATATCAGTCTTTTTCCCTCCTCAGAACTTGGCTTTATAACTCGCAAATGCGAGTTTGTGTTTCACAATTCTGATTAAAAAAAATCAGAATTGCAAGAAAAAAGCCTGAATTGCGAGATATAAACTCGCATTTGTGAGAAAAATGTCAGAATTGTGAGTTTGTATCACGCAGTTCTGAGAAAAACCTGAATTGTGAGATAAAAACTCAAAATTAGCTTTATTTATTTTTTATTCAGTGGCGGAAACTGGCATCTATACACTTGTGGCTAGTAATGCCCCCAATTATTCATAAGCACTTTCCATAGGCACTAATATAGTTTTGAGAATAAAATGTAAGTCTATTTTACATAATTTATAAAGAAGTCCAGTGTTTGCATTGAAATAGTGCCTTCACTGTGTAAAGAATTCTACCAAACTTAGATTCAAGGACATACCAGCAATTTCCTCACAAATTAGCATGCTAATGCTAAAGCAAAGTTAAACTGGCAGCTGAAATTAAGAATTCTCTGTCATTGATTACACTTCATTCTGGGAGCCACTCCAAACTCGGAAAACTTCAACTGTTTCATACTAATGCACCTGCCAAAGAACACAAAATACTTAGCGCGCATTGAACTGCATTGCTGATTAAACATCACATAAAGTTCTGCTTAGGCTGAATGCTGGGAACTGGAATGAGAATGGGCATGGGGGACTTTGTGTAGTGGGATGAACAGTGGGTGCATCGTTTCTTTAAATATGCCACGAATGCATGAGTTGTCCAATCACATACTTTCACGGGTGTGTCACGAATCCAGGCCACGAACTTTCAGACACTCACCACTAGAGGTCACTCACCCACCACATGGACTTTCACACCGTCACAGATCACACTAAGGACTACATTTCCCAGCATCCACTGCACCCACACAGCTGTTCACCATTTATCCCGCACGCACCTGCAAACAATCACGCAATCACCATCACCCAATCACACGCACACACAAGCACTATAAATACCATGGACATTCATTCACACGCTGCCGAGTATTGTTAGCCAGTCTGCATACGAAGCGTTTTCCCAGTTTCCCAGTTTCCCAGTTTCCTAGTTTCCCGTGGTTGATTTCCTGGTTCCTGATTCCTGCCCGTGTTCTTAGTTTATTCTCTCCGCCTTGCCCTCTGGATACTGTACGCCGATCTCCGACCCACGCTTGCCTTGGATTATTCTTGTGTCTTGCCCATGCCATACCTGTTTGCTACTGTCTGACCCTGCCTGTATTGACCATGTATAATAATAAAAGCTTGCAGATGGATCCGTCTGTCTCACGTCTCTTCAGACCCGTAACAGAATACTCGGCCAAACAAGGATCCAGCGGCTTTCCCAACCAAGATTGGTCAGGTATGGATACAGCGACCCTGTTACTAGCCCTCAAGCAGGGAACTCGATCACTTGAGGGTTACATCACGGAATATTTGGCTTTGGCTAATGGCTCAGATTTACCGGACTGTTTATTAATCGACTTTTTCTGTGATGGCCTTAACCAGCCGTTAAAAGCAAAAATTATTCAAAATGCCCCTCGTTTGTCACTAAGTCATTTCCTGGATTATGCTTTATGGACTGTGGGTTCAGCATTCACTGTGGGTGTTGCGGGGGAACGAAACATCACACCCAATTGTGACATCGCAGCTGCGCTAGAGTACGCTCACAAAATGGCGGCCACAACAACACCTCGTCATGTCACTGCTGTTAAAGAGTCAAGTCAAGTCACCGCTGCTGTTAAAGAGTCAAGTCAAGTCACCGCTGCTGTTAAAGAGTCAAGTCAAGTCACCGCTGCTGTTAAAGGGTCAAGTCAAGTCACCGCTGCTGTTAAAGAGGCAAGTCAAGTCACCGCTGTTGTTAAAGAGTCAAGTCAAGTCACCGCTGCTGTTAAAGAGTCAAGTCAAGTCACCGCTGCTGTTAAAGAGGCAAGTCAAGTCACCGCTGCTGTTAAAGAGGCAAGTCAAGTCACCGCTGCTGTTAAAGAGTCAAGTCAAGTCACCGCTGCTGTTAAAGAGGCAAACCAGAGCACGGTTGATCATCATAAGTCAAGCCAAAGCCCAGCTGATCATCACAGGTCAAGCCAAAGCACAGTTGATCGTCACAAGTCAAGTCCAGCTACAGTTGATCATCACAAGTCAAACCAAAGCACAGTTGATCGTCACAAGTCAAGCAAAGCCACAGTTGGTCGTCACAAGTCAAGCAAAGCCACAGTTGATCGTCACAAGTCAAGCCAAAGCACAGTTGATCATCCCAAGTCAAGCCAAGCCACCAGTGATCTCCGTGAGTCAAGCCAAGCCACAGTTGATCGTCACAAGTCAAGCCAAGCCACAGCTGATCATCACAAGTCAAGCCAAGGCACAGTTGATTGTCACAAGTCAAGCCCAGCCACCAGTGATCTCCGGGAGTCAAGCCAAAGCACAGTTGATCACCACAAGTCAAGCCAAGCCACAGTTAATTGTCACGTGTCAAGCCAAGCCACCTGTGATCTCCGTGAGCCAAGTCAAGCCACAATTGACCAGCCCGAGTCACGCCACGCCTCAGCTCTCCAGCCAGAGTCACAGCACGTCTCAGCTGATCTGCCAGAGTCACAGCACGTCTCAGCTGATCTGCCAGAGTCACAGCACGTCTCAGCTGATCTGCCAGAGTCACAGCACGTCTCAGCTGATCTGCCAGAGTCACGCCACGTCGCATCTGACCAGCCAGAGTCACGCCACGTCGCATCTGACCAGCCAGAGTCACGCCACGTCGCATCTGACCAGCCAGAGTCACGCCACGTCGCATCTGACCAGCCAGAGTCACGCCACGTCGCATCTGACCAGCCAGAGTCACGCCACGTCGCATCTGACCAGCCAGAGTCAGTCCACGTCGCTTCTGACCAGCCAGAGTCAGTCCACGTCGCATCTGACCAGCCAGAGTCAGTCCACGTCGCATCTGACCAGCCAGAGTCAGTCCACGTCGCATCTGACCAGCCAGAGTCAGTCCACGTCGCAGCTGACCAGCCAGAGTCAGTCCACGTCGCAGCTGACCAGCCAGAGTCAGTCCACGTCGCAGCTGACCAGCCAGAGTCAGTCCACGTCGCAGCTGACCAGCCAGAGTCAGTCCACGTCGCAGCTGACCAGCCAGAGCCTCTTCACGTCTCAGCTCCTCAGCCAGAGTCTCTTCACGTCTCAGCTCCTCAGCCAGAGCCGCTTCACGTCTCAGCTCCTCAGCCAGAGCCGCTTCACGTCTCAGCTCCTCAGCCAGAGCCGCTTCACGTCTCAGCTCCTCAGCCAGAGCCGCTTCACGTCTCAGCTCCTCAGCCAGAACCTATCCCACCCAGAGATTCAAGGCCAGTCCTTCAAGTTCCCCGGTTGATATCCAACGTGAGGGATGCACAGCTGATATCTGTACGCACTGCTGGTCTCCCCAAATCCACTCACTCCAACTCTCCTATTCCTGAACTGATTTCCCTGTCGGAAGCGCTTCCCATGATAGGGATCGCTCTATGTTGCGTTTGGGCTGCGCACACCGCCATTGGACTGCCTGAGGTAGCAGCGCCCAGCAACGTACTCTCACCTGGTCAGGTTACCACCGTAGAACCTCCAGAGGTGGCGGCAGTAGCTGCAGAACCTCCAGAGGTGTCGGTGGTATCCTCCTGTAAACTCTCACCCCAGTATGTCACGGCTATAAAGGCCGTCAGTGAGCTCTCACCCTGTCCTGTCACGGCTAAGGAAGCCGTCTATGAACTCTCACCCTGTCATGTCACGGCTAAGGAGGCCGTCTCTGAGCTCTCATCCTATCCTGTCACGGCTATGGAGGCCGTCTATGAACTCTCGCCCTGTCCTGTCCCGGCCAAGGAGGCCGTCTATGAACTCTCGCCCTGTCCTGCCCCGGCCATGGAGGCCGTCTATGAACTCTCGCCCTGTCCTGCCCCGGCCATGGAGGCCGTCTATGAGCTCTCGCCCTGTCCTGACATGGCTAAGGAGGCCGTCCATGAACTCTCACTCTGTCCTGCCCCGGCCATGGAGGCCGTCTATGAACCCTCGCTCTGTCCTGACATGACTAAGGAGGCCGCCTGTGAACTCTCGCCCTGTCCTGACACAGCTATGGAGGCTGCCTGTGACTCCCAGACCTGCTCTGTCACGGCTCCTGAGACCAGGATGGCTCTCTCTATGTTGTCTGTCTCTACTCTCCCTGTGTGGTCTGTCTCTGCTCCCTCTGTGTTGTCTGTCTCTGTTTTCCCCCAGATCTCCGACCAAGACATGGTTTCCTGCCCAGGCTACGGCTCTACTCCGGTCTGGTGGGCTCCAGGTCCGTCGGCTCCGCCATTGGGAGCTCCTGTCATGCCTGCTCTGCCCTGGGGGACTCCAGTCCCGTCCGCTCCGCCCTGGTGGGCTCCAGTCCCGTCCGCTCCGCCCTGGTGGGTCCTGGTCCCGTCTGCTCCGCCCTGGGGGGCTCCAGTCCCGTCCACTCTGCCCCGGTGGACTCCAGGTCCGTCTGCTCCGCCCTGGGGGGCTCCAGTTCTGCCTGCTCCACCCTGGCGGGCCCCAGCTCCGTCCACTCCGCCCCGGTGGGCACCAGCTCCGTCCGCTCCACCCTGGATTATAGGAGCGTCTGGAAGCCGCTCATTGGGGGGGGGCTATGTCACGAATCCAGGCCACGAACTTTCAGACACTCACCACTAGAGGTCACTCACCCACCACATGGACTTTCACACCGTCACAGATCACACTAAGGACTACATTTCCCAGCATCCACTGCACCCACACAGCTGTTCACCATTTATCCCGCACGCACCTGCAAACAATCACGCAATCGCCATCACCCAATCACACGCACACACAAGCACTATAAATACCATGGACATTCATTCACACGCTGCCGAGTATTGTTAGCCAGTCTGCATACGAAGCGTTTTCCCAGTTTCCCAGTTTCCCAGTTTCCTAGTTTCCCGTGGTTGATTTCCTGGTTCCTGATTCCTGCCCGTGTTCTTAGTTTATTCTCTCCGCCTTGCCCTCTGGATACTGTACGCCGATCTCCGACCCACGCTTGCCTTGGATTATTCTTGTGTCTTGCCCATGCCATACCTGTTTGCTACTGTCTGACCCTGCCTGTATTGACCATGTATAATAATAAAAGCTTGCAGATGGATCCGTCTGTCTCACGTCTCTTCAGACCCGTAACAGGGTGCATAAAAGGGGGCTTTTAAGGCACCGTAGGTTAGAGCACCGATTGTGCGTCACTGCTCGAGGCCCGCCCATTCCGGTTTTTGGCTTTTCCTGTCTCACAGGTATGTGTCTGTTAACTAGTCAGCATCGCGCTTGAGGTAACAATTTTTTTATTCGGATTGTAGTCTTCCGACGGACAAACATCATAGTGGTTGGTTGGCGGCTGCCTTTCTTATTCAACATGCTTCTGCTGTAATCCTGTGTCTGTTCGCCGTGTTGATGTCCGTTTGTGTGTGCGACCGGACTCGTGGCTATGACAACAATATGAAGGTATGTGTAACTACCATGGTCGATGCATAGTATTTTAAGTGGTAAATAATTATACATTTAATCATATTTTTAGGAGGAATAGTTGATCTAGGATCCATTGCACGTAGTGCAGTCTGCGGGGCAACAATCTTTGATGCTGCTGCATTGTTAGAGTTATTTCCGTGGATTTAATCCTGCGCTTCAGCGTGGGTTTGCGTGGTTTATCGTTCTCTTTCGGCTGACCAGCTCTTCTGTGCATATTTGTGCTGTTTATTGTTGATTTATTCATCCCTGTTTGGTATTTGGTTTGTCTTTTTTTATATTTAAGTAGTTTTCCAAATCTATTAATTTGTTTATATTGCTTTGTTTGTTATATTGTTCTTTAGTTTGTATTTGCTTTTTTGTTACTTTATTGGTATGTTTATATGAAACATCCGCCTCTGTTGGATGAGGTGTTTTTTTACCTCATGGCAGGTGTCTGGATTTCTTTTTGTACTTCTAATTTAAGTGTTAAGCATTTGTACAATTTGTTATTTTCGTTTTGTGAGATTTATTTGGTTAACTCTGTCTTTTGTGGTAGGAACCGAGGCTTCCAGGCAGGCTGAGTGGGCCCTCGTGTGCGGTGGTGGGTTGTCACGGAGTGCTGGAGGTGGTTGAGGAGAGACCCCCCACATTGTAAAGCGCTTTGGGTGTACAGCAATACACAATAAAGCGCTATATAAATGCATCATTCATTCATTCATTCATTCAGTGTGTTTAGGCTTGATCTTATAGTGTGTGTGTGTGTGTGTGTGTGTGTGTGTGTGTGTGTGCGCGTGTGGTGTAGTTAGACCTGTGCACTTGGTGGAAAGATCTTTGCGCTTTGATAAGAGCCTTGTGCTCATTAAACTGGCCTACCTGCCATAGGTAAGCCTCGGTTTCCTTTCTTTTGTTTCCCATGTTTGTGTAATTTATTCTGGTCCACATTCTAATGTTTTTTAAGACTAGTGCTTGAATATTGTGAAATAAAGATTTTGTATTTTGGTATCCACATCTCCGGCCTCTGTTCTTGAAACCACATTCCTGTGCCCTTTGTAGGTGATCAATTTATAGTTTTCCCTGGTTTACAGGGTGGCGTAGTCAGCTAAATTTAAAGTTTCCATTTTCGATGTGCCTCTGCCACATTTTGGCGTAGTCGGCAGGGTTGTTTCTTTTTTTTTGTGGGACGGAAGTGTGGATGCTTATTGTTATTTGGGTAAATGTTTTAGACTGTGATTGTGGATAGACTAGTCTGTTTTTTTTTTTTGTATATTTTTTTTGTTCTTCTTTTTTGTTTAGTGTTGGGAACAAAGCAGCAGTGTCATTTCAGTGGACTGGGAGCATTCTAGCAGTGGGTTCCCCTATCGGTTTACTGATTTGTACTGAGATTGTTGGGTAAGTTTCATTTAAAAAAAGAAATGGAAGAGGATTTGCGGGAATTGAGGGATCTGGTTGCTCAGTTAAGGGCAGATAATGAAAAATTGCACCAAGAGCAGAGCTACGCTGTCCCCTCCAGTCCAATAGCTGGTCCCTCTCGGGAATTTGCAGTGCCATCCACCGATCAATCAGTGGGTGCTAATGCCACATTAACCGAACGACTTGTGTTTATCCCAAGGGATAGAAAATGCCCAATATTTGATGGTAGATCGGGTATTGGCATTAATGAGTGGATCGAGGAAGCAAAAGCTTGTATAAGAACTCGCCATTTGTCAGTGGCAGATCAGGCGTTTTTCCTTTTTGATCATCTAGGAGGGGGCGCACGTGAGGAGGGTCGGCATCGCACTGTTTCTCAGCACGGAGACCCAGAGAGAATTTTTTTCATTTTGCAAGAGCTATATGGATGTTCCCAGTCTTACGTTGCCCTGCAGGAAGCCTTTTTCTCTGGGAGGCAACGTGAGGGGGAAACGTTGTTGGAGTTTTCCTTGGCCCTGATGGGCCTCCTAGAGAAAGTGAGGCAGAAGTCCCCTACTGCCATGCCAAATGCAGAGATTTTATTGAGAGATCAATTTGTCGAATATGTCTGCGACATTTCCCTTCGCCGTGAACTGAAACAATTGGTTCGTCGCCAGCCCCAGTCTACACTTTTGGAAGTGCGTGGCGAAGCTATTCGTTGGGAGCGGCAGGGAATGCCGGGCGGTGCAAAGGGCCGAAGTTCTTCTGTTCCTCTGGCGCACGGATTTCAGTATGAAGTACAGGGGCGTTGTAGCTCGTTTCAGAAGTCTGAAATGGGGGATCTTAGAGAAATGCTAAAGTTACAACAGGAGCAATTAAATCAGCTCACCCAGAGTATTGCCAGATTGCAGGGCCCCCATTCTCGCCCTCGTGCCCAATCTGTTCATAGTGGGCCTATCATCTGTAGGCGGTGTAAAAAACCAGACCATTTTGCACGGGAATGTGAAGGGGAACGTGGTATGTCACCCTTGCGTTCTCATGTTGACCAATCAGTTGGAGGTGGGCAGCCGCAAACTAATGTGTCGGAAAACTACAACCCCAAATCAGAAAAAGTTGGGACAGTATGGAAAACGCAAATAAAAAAAGAAAGTATTGATTTCTAAATTTACTTTTACTTGTATTTCATTGCAGACAATATGAACACAAAATATTTCATGTTTTGTCTGGTCAACTTCATGTCATTTGTAAATATACATCCTTTCCTGTCATTCAGACCTGCAACACATTCCAAAAAAAGTTGGGTCAGTAAAGCATTTACCACTTTGTAATGTTGCCATTCCTTTTCACAACACTTAAAAGACATTTAGGGACTGAAGACACCAAGTGTCTTCAAGTTTCAGGTGTAATTTTGTCCAATTCTTCCTGCAAACAAGTCTTAATGTGGGCAACAGTACAGGGTCTCCGTTGTCGCATTTTGCACTTCCTCAGCAGCCAGGACTTTGTAATGTGTGCAGAATGTGGTTTTGCATTGTCTTGTTGAAATATGCATGGACGTCCCTGGAAATTATGTCTTCTTGAAGGCAGCATATTGTGCTCCAAAATCTCTATGTACTTTTCAGCATTAATGGTGCCATCACAGAAGTGCAAGTTACCTTTGCCAAGGGCACTGACACAACCCCATACCATGACAGACCCTGGCTTTTGGACTTGTTGCTGGTAACAGTCTGGATGATACTTTTCTTCTTTGGTCCAGAGCACACGGCATCCATTCCTCCCAAAAAAATACCTGAAATACTGATTCATCTGACCACAGTTCACGTTTCCACTGTGTGATGGTCCATCCCAGATGCCTCCAAGCCCAGAGAAGTCGACGGCGCTTCTGGACACTGTTAACATAGGGCTTCCTTTTGGCACAGTACAGTTTTAACTGGCATTTGTGGATGTAACTACGTATTGTGGTACTTGACAAAGGTTTGCCAAAGTAGTCCTGAGCCCATGTGGTGATATCGCTTATAGATGAATGACGATTCTTGATGCAGTGAGGGATCGGAGATCACGGTTGTTCAGCTTAGGCTTGCGCCCTTGTCCTTTACGCACTGAAATTCCTCCAGATTCCTTGAATCTTTTAATTATGTTATGCACTGTTGAAGGTGAAATATCCAAATCTCTTCCTATCTTTCTTTGAGGAACATTGTTTTTAAACATTTCAATCATTTTCTCACGTATTTGTTGGCAAACTGGCGATCCTCGGCCCATCTTTGCTCCTAAAGGACTAGACCTTTCTTGGATGCTGCTTTTGTACCAAATCATAATTACAATCATCTGTTGACATCAACTGTTTCAAATCACATCATTATTTAACCAATTTACCTCATTACTAGCCCTAAATTGCTCCTGTCCCAACTTTTTTTGGAATGTGTTGCAGGTCTGAATGACAGGAAAGGATGTATATTTACAAATGACATGAAGTTGACCAGACAAAACATGAAATATTTTGTGTTCATATTGTCTGCAATGAAATACAAGTCAAAGTAAATTTAGAAATCACTACTTTCTTTTTTTTATTTGCGTTTTCCATACTGTCCCATCTTTTTCTAATTTGGGGTTGTAATTCCCGCCGTGCTGAAGAGCCACAGCTCGGCTGGGAAAAAGACTGTAAGGAATCCAGTTCAATTCCAAATTTAATGTCCCCTTGCCCGCATCTGGATGTTTTAATTGGTGGTGTGTTGGTCGCTTGTTTAATTGATACCGGTTCAATGGTATCAACTATTACGGAAAGTTGTTTCATTCAACATTTTGAGCCATGGGGCCAAGAGCGTTTGAGGTCGTGTTCATGGTTGCAGCTAAGGGCGGCAAATGGGCTTTCAATCCCATATATTGGTTATATGGAATTGGACATTGATCTCTGTGGTAGGATAGTACCGCGATGTGGAGTGCTGGTGGTCAGGGATCCTCCTGGTGGCATACGTTGTCGAGTCCCTGGTGTGTTGGGGATGAATGTACTCGGGCGATGCTACCGGGAGCTCTTTGGACAGCATGGCCCCGCTTTGTTTGATTTTCCCCCTGTCTCTAGCGCGCCGCTTCCAGTTTTTCAAGAGTTACAACACTGCCATCAAGGTAGTGAGCAGCCTCCTGCTGAGTGCACGACTAGGGTAAGGGTGCGCGGGCCTCGGGCATGTCGCGTCACAGGCGGTACTATTACGTTGGTAGCGGCAACTTGTGCAGAACATTTGGCAGGTAGTACAGTACTGTTTGAGCCCACCGAGTCTGGGTTACCTGAAGGGTTGTTAGCCTCCCCTGCCCTGGTGTGAGTGACTGGAGGCTCAGTTTATGTGCCGGTGGTCAACATAGGCACATCTGATGTCCTACTCTTTCCACGCAGGGTACTAGGTAGCCTGGTTAGAGTGCATGTTGTTAGTTTGCCAGCAGGTGTTACTGAAGTTAGACCCACTACCACAAATGTCTATTCTCAAGCCACCCTAGTAGCTGTTTCTACGATTTAAGAGAGGATTGCAGCGGTAGACCTGACTGCATTGCCAGAATTGGAACAGGGCAAGGTGAAGGCCTTGCTTAGGAAGTATCAGACAGTGTTCTCTGAATACGATGGTGATTTGGGATGTACAAGTCTCATCTCTCATGATATCCCATTGTTAGACGATGTGCCAGTGCGGCAACGACATCGCCGTGTACCTCCCTCGGAGTATGAGGTTGTCAGGGCCCACATTAATCAGCTGCTGGAGTCTCAGGTAATCAGGGAAAGTTGGAGCCCGTACGCCTCTCCAATTGTGTTGGTAAAAAAGAAGGACGGTGGTCTACGCTTGTGCGTTGACTACCACCAGTTAAATGCCAAGACTAGACGGGATCCATTTCCCTTGCCTCGGATTGAGGAGTCGCTGGATGCGTTGACGGGGGCCTGTTGGTTTTCCACCATGGATCTAGCTAGTGGGTTTAACCAGGTCCCTGTCACAGAGGGGGATAAGCAGAAGACTGCTTTTTGCACCCGATTTGGCCTGTTTGAATGGAACCGAATGCCCTCTACCTTCCAGCGACTTATGGAGAGGTTATTCGGGGACCAGCAGTGCCAGTCTTTACTTCTATATCTAGACGATATTGTGGTGTTCTCCACCTCTATTTCTCAGCATTTGGAGAGGTTGCAGGTTGTTTTAGGTCGTCTGGAACGGGAAGGGTTAAAGGCTAGGTTGGAGAAGTGTGCATTTCTCCAGCAAGAGGTGAGATATTTGGGTCATGTTATTTCTTCCAGGGGAGTGGCAACCGATCCTAGTAAGATCAAGGCGGTGGCCCAGTGGCCTCGTCCCTCTAGTGTCACAGAGTTACGATCCTTCCTGGTTTTCTCCAGCTACTACCAAAGTTTGTGGAGGGGTTTGCCAAGTTGGCTGCCCCTCTACATAAGCTGGTAGGGGAGTTTGCTGGTGTAAAGGGTAAGCAGACAGCTTTGCTAGTGCCTGGAGTGAAAGATGTCAGGTGAGCTTTGAGGGGTTAAAGGGAAAACTTACCACTGCCCCAGTACTTGCATATGCGGACTTCTCTAGACCTTTCATCCTGGAGGTGGACGCCAGCCATCAAGGTTTAGGGGCAGTCCTTTCCCAGGAAAGTGAAGGTAAGGTACGACCAGCGGCATATGCCAGTCGCAGTTTAAGGCCCACTGAGCGCAACATGTCCAACTATAGCTCTATGAAGCTGGAGTTTGTCGCGCTCAAGTGGGCCATGACAGAGAAATTCCGTGAATACCTGTTGGGTAATAAGTGTGTGGTATTTACGGATAATAACCCCCTTAGCCACCTGACCTCTGCAAAGCTTGGGGCGACTGAGCAGCGTTGGGCGTCACAGCTGGCAGCCTTCGATTTTGAGATCAAGTATCGGTCAGGTAAGAGTAATAAAAATGCAGATGCACTCTCACGGAGGGACCCCCGGGAACCTGGTGTGTTGGATGGGTTGGTCCCAGGCACTGCAATTCCTGAGTCCTTACGGCCGTTAACTGGGGTGGATCCTGCTGGAATAGTGACTCAATGTGTAGTGTCTACGCTGCCTGGTTATTCGGTCGGTGAGTTGGGTTCATGCAGGCAGCTGACCCGGTTATCCAGGAAGTGTGGCAATTCTGGAGACAGGGTACCCGTCCGGGTCCTGAGGAACGGCGCCGAATGACTAAGGCAGCCTTAACATTGCTCCGTCAGTGGGATCGGTTGATGGAGCGAGATGGTATGCTTTATCGCCGGGTCCACTGCCCTAAGGGTAAAGAGGAGGTGTTGCAGTTAGTATTGCCTGTTGCCTTGAGGTCAGAGGTGTTAAGGCAATTGCACCAGCAACACGGACATCAGGGCAGAGAGCACACCACCGAATTGGTGAGGCAGAGGTGTTATTGGCCAGGAATGTCCTCTGATGTGGCAAGTTGGTGTCAGGAGTGTGCTTGGTGCCAGGAAGCTAAGGACACCCAGCCACTTGCTCAGGGTTTTATGGGGCGGTTATTGTCATCTAGGCCAAATTACATTCTTGCTGTGGACTTCACTGTTTTGGAGCCCACAAGCTCTGGCATTGAAAACGTTTTGGTGATGACCGACGTTTTCAGTAAGTATACCCTGGCTGTTCCAACAAGGGATCAGCGAGCCGAAACGGTGGCCCAAGCCTTGGTGACAGAATGGTTTTACAGGTTCGGTGTTCCGGGCCATCTCCATTCTGACCAGGGTAGGAATTTTGAATCCTTGTTAATACGGCAGTTATGTGAGTTCTACGGCGTGGAGAAGTCTCGTACTACTTCTTATCACCCGGCCGGTAACGGCCAGTGTGAACGTTTTAACCGCACCTTACATAATCTGTTGCACACTTTGCCAGTGTCCAGGAAACGAGATTGGGTGGCTTGTCTTCCCCAGGTGGTGTTTAGTTATAATAGCACTCCTCATCAGGCCACAGGGGAATCGCCACACTTTTTGATGTTCGGTCAGGAGCCACGATTGCCCATTGACTTCCTTTTGGGGAGAGACCCCCAGCTAAGAGAGGGTAGTGTGCATGATTGGGTCCTGGAGCATCAAACGAGGCTCCAGGTGGCTTTTGCAGGAGCACGTGAACGGTTGCAGGTCATGGCTGATAGGCGCAAGGCCCATTATGATCAGCATGTCAGATATGAACCACTGGTGGAGGGTCAGCTGGTATACCTCCGTAATTATGGGGTAAGGGGTCGCCATAAAATCCAGGACCTGTGGAGCCCAGTGGTTTATCAAGTGATGAGGGCACCCAAGGAGGGTGGTGTAGTGTACACCATTGCACATGTAGATGACCTGACCAAGGTAAGGAATGTGCATCGTTCACAGCTAAAGCGTCGAGTCTTCAAGGACAAAGTTGCCATGAATCAAGGCAGTCCTTTACATGACTCAATGGTGGACACACCCTTATTGGCTGAGGAAGAGGATGAGGTAGATCTGCTAGCTTGGGTGCAAGAGCGGGACCAAGTCGATGTTGATCTAGGACTTTGTAGGCCAGCATCGGAGATGGAACTTGGTCCACAGGAGGAGGTGAGTGTTATGGGACCAGTTCCTGCTATGGGGTCAGGATGACAGGTTCCAGCTAGAGATACAGCCAGTTCACAGGAGTCGCAGCCTGAAGGCCTGTTTAGGGCCGATGAGGTTGCTTTACGCAGGACGAGACGTGTAAATGCGGGCCAGCATCCAAATCTATACCACCTGCCCCGTTCAGTGGGAGATGGGGGTGGGGCCTCTCTGCAGCAAATGCATGGCATGGTGGCAGGCATTTTTAGGCCTTGGGATTAGGTAAGGACGACCTAGTGGTAGGATCGTCGGGGCGACGATCCGTGAGTGGGGGGTAGATTGTAGTGGGATGAACAGTGGGTGCATCGTTTCTTTAAATATGCCACGAATGCATGAGTTGTCCAATCACATACTTTCACGGGTGCATAAAAGGGGGCTTTTAAGGCACCGCAGGTTAGAGCACCGATTGTGCGTCGCTGCTCGAGGCCCGCCCATTCCGGTTTTTGGCTTTTCCTGTCTCACAGGTATGTGTCTGTTAACTAGTCAGCATCGCGAGGTGTGCTTGAGGTAACAATTTTTTTATTCGGATTGTAGTCTTCCGACGGACAAACATCATAGTGGTTGGTTGGCGGCTGCCTTTCTCATTCAACATGCTTCTGCTGTAATCCTGTGTCTGTTCGCAGTGTTGATGTCCGTTCGTGTGTGCGACCGGACTCGTGGCTATAACAACAATATGAAGGTATGTGTAACTACCATGGTCGATGCATAGTATTTTAAGTGGTAAATAATTATACATTTAATCATATTTTTAGGTGGAATAGTTGATCTAGGATCCATTGCACGTAGTGCAGTCTGCGGGGCAACAATCTTTGATGCTGCTGCTTTGTTAGAGTTATTTCCGGGGATTTAATCCTGCGCTTCAGTGTGGTTTTGCGTGGTTTATTGTTATCTTTCGGCAGACCAGCTCTTCTGCGCATATTTGTGCTGTTTATTGTTGATTTATTCATCCCTGTTTGGTATTTGGTTTGTCTTTTTTTATATTTAAGTAGTTTTCCAAATCTATTAATTTGTTTATATTGCTTTGTTTGTTATATTGTTCTTTAGTTTGTATTTGCTTTTTTGTTACTTTATTGGTATGTTTATATGAAACATCCGCCTCTGTTGGATGAGGTGTTATTTTACCTCATGGCAGGTGTCTGGATTTCTTTTTGTACTTCTCATTTAAGTGTTAAGCATTTATACAATTTGTTATTTTCGTTTTGTGAGATTTATTTGGTTAACTCTGTCTTTTGTGGTAGGAACCGAGGCTTCCAGGCAGGCTGAGTGGGCCCTCGTGTGCGGTGGTGGGTTGTCACGGAGTGCAGTGTGTTTAGGCTTGATCTTATAGTGTGTGTGTGTGCGCGTGTGGTGTAGTGAGACCTGTGCACTTGGTGGAAAGATCTTTGCGCTTTGATAAGAGCCTTGTGCTCATTAAACTGGCCTACCAGCCATAGGTAAGCCTCGGTTTCCTTTCTTTTGTTTCCCATGTTTGTGTAATTTATTCTGGTCCACATTCTAATGTTTTTTAAGACTAGTGCTTGAATATTGTGAAATAAAGATTTTGTATTTTGGTATCCACATCTCCGGCCTCTGTTCTTGAAACCACATTCCTGTGCCCTTTGTAGGTGATCAATTTATAGTTTTCCCTGGTTTACAGGGTGGCGTAGGCAGCTAAATTTAAAGTTTTCCTTTCCGATGTGCCTCTGCCACATTTGGTTGATGAATGGCTAGTAAAATTAACTCAATATGAACAGAGGAGTTGTTGATGTGTGGGCTCTTATTGGTAATGCATTAGCCAGGTGTTGCGGTATATTGAAATCCGCATTTGGATTAAAGTGGATGTTTGTTTAGTCATCATTTTAAACTTATTGTGGCAGGAGATGAACTTTAAAACTTCTGCTACAGAAGGAGGATCACGTGACCCCTCGACGGCAATGCAGGCTTAGTCTTTCGCACCGCTCACGTTGCCACATATTTTACAATCCTGTCAGTAAAATTTAATCCACTCTGCATTGGAACCATCATGAGTGCTAAGGCAGACAAAGGGGATCGGAAAAGAGAGATTGAGCAATCGCCAATGAAGAAAAAATTCAGAGAATCAGCCATCTCCAGAGAAGACCTCAACGAGGCTATTGCTAACCGCATTGAACTAGCTTTTAAAGAGCAGCAAAGCACTTTGAATTCGGTTATGAATTCGGCAGTAAAAGATGCGATGGACTCTATACTGATTCCAGCATTGCACGAACTGCGTGAGGACATACAAACGACCAACAAGTCTGTTAAAGAGCTAAGATAGGAGTTTGAGGCCATAGTTACCACGGCGAAGCAGACACGTGACCGCGTTGATTCTGTTCAGGCAGCGGCGCGTGAAGATAAGAGGACAGTCACGGACTTAAAGGATCAGCTGGATCGACTCACTGAGAAGATGACTGATATGGAGAACAGGTGTAGGAGGAACAACGTAAGACTGGTGGGGCTCCCAGAAGGGATGGAGGGTCCAGACGCAGCTGGTTTCCTCAGATCTAATCTTTCCAAGTGGATTCCTTCCTTGAGGGGCCGTGACATTGAGATTGATTGGGCGCATCGCGTGTATGACGGAGGGAGGGGCTCCGATCGGCCGTGCACTCTCATCTTCCGTGTACTGAGATGGCATGACAGATCAGATATCCTGAAGGGTGCTCGGCAGGCTTATCCGGTTAAATGCTAACAGAGCAATGTCACACTGCTATTTTTTCCCAACTTTAGTCCGGCTACAGCGATCAGGAGAAAGGCATTTGGTCCGGTTTTGAAGAAGATGACAGCGCTTGGTCTCCAGCCCTTCCTCATCTATCCAGCGGTAATTAACCCTCTGGTTGTGTTCGGGTCAAATTGACCCGAAAAAGATTTTTTTTTTTTTCGAAAATACTAGTTAACATTATCGCATTGGACTCAAACTTACTGACTTTGTGCGCATAGGGTATAAGTACTTCTCACTATTTTTTTTAGATTTTTCTTAATTTTTTGTGGGTTTTATTTCACCTAGTCACACTTGTTGTGTTCCCGGTCAAAAATGACCGGACTCCAATCAATTGGTTATAAATCTGTCATTATGCTATATTATCACCAAATATTGGATTCAATCTTTTTGTCAACTTGTTTTCTTTCATTTAGGACTGGTTTTGTGTTTCTATTTGCATCTGATTAATCGTAAGCCTCATTTATCTGAAAGTAGGCACCTCATTTTTTGAGTGAAAAAAGCATTTTTTATGAATAATTTTTACAATATGAGATAAAAAATTATGAAAATTGGCACCGTTTATCACACTAGTGTGCTTTAATGATTAATCAGGAAGTTTGCTTTTAAATGCTTTTATTTTGTACAAAATTGCAAAAAGTCACACTTGTGGTGTTCCCGGTCAAAAATGACCGGACTCTGATCAATTGCTTATAAATCTGTCATTATGCTATATTATCACCAAATATTGGATTCAATCTTTTTGTCAACTTGTTTTCTTTCATTTAGGACTGGTTTTGTGTTTCTATTTGCATCTGATTAATCGTAAGCCTCATTTATCCGAAAGTAGGCACCTCATTTTTTGAGTGAAAAAATCAATTTTTATGAATAATTTTCACAATATGAGATAAAAAATTATGAACATGTGCACTGTTTCTCACACTAGTGTGCTTTAATGATTAATCAGGAAGTTTGCTTTTAAATGCTTTTATTTTGTACAAAATTGCAAAAAGTCACACTTGTGGTGTTCCCGGTCAAAAATGACCGGACTCCAATCAATTGCTTATAAATCTGTCATTATGTTATATTATCACCAAATATTGGATTCAATCTTTTTGTCAACTTGTTTTCTTTCATTTAGGACTGGTTTTGTGTTTCTATTTGCATCTGATTAATCGTAAGCCTCATTTATCCGAAAGTAGGCACCTCATTTTTTGAGTGAAAAAATCATTTTTTATGAATAATTTTCACAATATGAGATAAAAAATTATGAAAATGTGCACTGTTCCCTATCTGTCGGTAACTACGAGTTATGTCATGACGACATAGGGGATTTACTTGGAAGCCCCAATCATCTCTGACTAGAGAAAACGCCAATGAATATTGGCTAGTGGAATTTGCATACCTGAGCCACTCCCCGTGCACACGGGTATAAATAGGCGACAGGTGCATCCACTGATCAGATTTTTGCTTCGGAGCCAAGTGGATGAACGTGTTGATCTCCACAAAGCCATTCATCTGTCTGGAAGCTGTTCTGGTTGGCGTCACGGTGCGAACAGCGGTGTCCCTGTCTGCAGCGATTCCCCTGGGCACTTCAACTAAAAGAGCAGATTTCCTAAAAGAGCAAAAAGCACGGCCGATTCACGTCTTTTTAAAGACGCTGTTCCGGCCGTGTCCTCTTGGTTGCGGTCGTTTCCTATCCTCCGTCGACAGCCACGATCGTTGTCTTCAGTGTCTGGGCATCCAGCGCGCTGAAGCTGCGTTCGTGGATGGTTTATGCGTTCGTTCTGAACGTGTAACCATGGCAGCGCTGCGATCGCGCCTCTCTCTCCTCTCGGGGATGGGAGAGGCTCCCTCTGTCACTACCCGCGCTGGCTTCTCTGCCACGAGCAGAGAACCATCGGCTAGTGCTCTGGGCGATCTGAGGTTACAGTGAGAGCTTTCCGCCGGGTCAGTCCCCACGGACCTTTCACTCCTCCCGCAGCAGCTGTTCTGTGCGGCTCCCCGGTGATTCTGCTGTGCCGTCTCACGGCGTGCCCAGCGTTTCATTTGGCGCGCTGATAGAGGATCAGATGTCGATCGCGGCAACGGTGGATGGGCAATCGTCCTCTGAGGATGAAGATTCGGCGAACCTGCACCCCTCGGGTGTCGCGGCCGCCGCCGAATCAGACCCAGAGTTGACAGCGGTGCTTTCCCGGGCCGCCGCGAGATGGGGGCTGGAAGCGTGCACACCTCCTAGTCCCGAGCCCTCGCGGTGAGTTGATTGGCTCCTTGGCACGGGCCGTGGCTCTCGACCACGCCCTGCCCCGGTTCCTTTCTTTCCGGAAGTGCACGAGGAGCTGATGAAGTGGTGGACGGCCCCTTTTTACGGCCAGAAGCGGCTCGTCTGCCTCCTCCATCCTCGCTACCCTCGATGGCAGGGCGGCTACGGGGTACGTCGACATTCCCCAGGTGGAGAGTGCGGTTGCAGTGCACTTGTGCCTGCAAAACGCCGCCACTTGGAGGAATTGTCCTCGTCTCCCGTCCAAAGCCTGTAAGCTACGGCTGCTCTCGCGGCCAAGGCTTACAGTGCTGCGGGCCAGGCCGCCTCTGCGCTGCATGCCAAGGCTATCCTGCGTGCACACCAAGCCAAGGCATTAAATGCACGAGGGTAGTACCAACCCGAGGTTGAAGCAGGAACTGCGCTCAGCGACTGGCCTCGCCCTACGGGCGGGGAAAGTCGCAGCGCAGTCCCTCGGGAAGGCGATGTCCACAGGTGTGGTCCAAGAGCGCCATCTATGGCTCTACCTTGCTGAGAGGAGCGATGTCGACAAAGTGAGCTTTCTCGACGCTCTCGTCTCCCAGGCTTGACTGTTCGGCGACACTGTCGAGGACTGTGCCCAGCAGTCCTCGGCAGTACAGAAGCAGACCGAGGCAACACATCTTGCCCCGGCGTGATGCACCGCTCCGCCGCAGAGCAAGACCCAGTCTGCTTGTCGCCGTGGGCGCCCTCCTGTGCCCTCCAGAGTTAGGGAACAGGTAAGTAGCGGCTCCGCCCCGTGCTGAATCGTAAGCCAGTGCGTCGAGCCTCATGCAGGAGCGTGGCGCCCCCTGTGTTCCAGCTGGCCCCTATGTCGTCCAGAGAGGCGATAAAGCGGCCCTGACACAGGCAACCCGGAGATGTGGGAGCCTGCTTGATCTCAGGAGATGGCGAGGACAGCGCCACTCCTTCCCCCGAAGGAGGGCAGGGGGAGAATCATTCATTATGTTCCGCCGCTGGCTCAAGGGCCAGCGGTACCCACATTATCAAGTAAGAGCATTCCCTTTCCTCCGAGTTTTTAGGTCCACGGGTCGACAGTGTGCGACGCGTTGCCTCCTCACTCTCACCCGCGACCCATTTTGCCAGCGGCCAAGAGAGTGCAGTTCGGGGACGCAGTGCTTCCCCACGCACCTCTAGCCAGTCCCTACAGGGACTCAGGGAGTTCTGCGAGGATGAGTCAGAACACAGGGCCTTCTGTACCATCCAGCCTTACTCCCATTCGCTGCACCACTGCGGGTACGTCGATTGTGCCGTTGGAGCCACTTGCACAGCGTCTGGAGGCGTGCCTTGCGCTGCCCAGCCCGTCTCGTTGGCTCACGCGCACAATTCGACTCGGCTACGAGATTCAGTTCGCCAGGCGACCTCCCAAGTTCAGCGGCGTTCTCGAGACTGCGGTGGCAGCTCGGAATGCTCCTGTCTTGCGCGAGGAGATTGCTATCCTCCTGGCAAGGATGCAATCGAGCCGGTCCCTCCAGCCGAGATGGGGGTTTACAGCCCTTATTTCATCGTACCCAAGAAAGACGGTGGTCTTCGACCAATCCTGGATTGCGACTCCTGAACCGGGCCCTGCACAGGCTCCCGTTTAAGATGTTGACGCACAGGCGCATGATCAAATGCATACAGCCCCGGGATTGGTTTGCAGCGATCGACCTGAAGGATGCTTGCTTTCATGTTTCGATCCTTCCGCGACAGACCGTTCCTGCGGTTTGCGTTCGGGGGTCGGGCATGGCAGTACAGGGTCCTCCCCTTCGGGCTCTCCCTGTCCGCCCGTGTCTTCACGAAGATCGCGGAGGGTGCCCTTGCCCCATTACGGGAAGTGGGCATCAGGATCCTCAACTGTCTCGAGCATGGCCCGCACACGAGAACAGTTGTGCGATCACAGGGACCTGGTGCTTTGGCACCTCAGCCAGTTGGGGCTTCGGGTCAACTAGGAAAAGAGCAAGCTCTCCCCTGCGCAGAGAATCTCTTTTCTTGGTGTGGAGTAGACTCGGTGAGTATGAAGGCGCGCCTCACGGAAGAGCGCGCCCAATCAGTGCTGAACTGCCTGAGTTCCTTCAGAGGCAGGACTTTGGCTCCGCTGAAACTGTTTCAGAGGCTCCTGGGGCATATGGCATCCGTAGCTGCAGTCATGCCGCTCGGATTGCTTCATATGAGACCACTTCAGCACTGGTTGCACTCCCGAGTCCCGAGGTGGGCATGGCGCCGCGGTGCACTTCGGGTGAACATCACACATGAGTGTCGCCGCTCCTTCAGCCCCTGGACAGACCTTGCCTTTCTACGGGCCGGGGTGCCCTTAGAACAAGTGTCTCGGCATATTGTTGTCACAACAGATGCCTCCAGCACGGGCTGGGGCGCTACATGCAACGGGCAGGCAGCCTCGGGGCTCTGGACGGGCCTCGACTGCTTTGGCACATCAACTGCCTAGAGCTGCTGGCAGTGCATCTAGCCTTGCGGCAGTTTCGGCCACTGCTGTTAGGCAAGCATGTGTTGGTCCGTACTGACAACACTGCGGCTGTGTCGTATATCAACCGGATGGGGGGTATACGATCACGCCGCATGTCACAGCTCGCCCACCATCTCCTCCTCTGGAGTCACACGTGGCTCAAATCGCTGCGCGCTGTCCACGTTCCGGGGGAGCTCAATCGTGCGGCCGACGCGCTCTCACGACAGCTCACTTCCCCAGAGAATGGCGACTCCATCCCGAGACGATCCGGCTGATCTGGAGTCGATGCGGGGAAGCTCAGGTAGACCTGTTTGCTTCCCACGAGTCCTCCCACTGCCAGCTGTATTTCTCCCTGACCGAGGGCACCCTCGTCACGGACGCACTGGCACACAGCTGGCCTCGGGTATGCATCAAGTATGCATTTCCCCCAGTGAGCCTGCTCGCACAGACACCGTGCAAGTCAGGGAGGACGAGGAGCAGGTCCTGCTGGTCGCGCCGTTCTGGCCCACCCGGACCTGGTTTCCCGAACTCATTCTCCTCGCGACAGTCCCTCCCTGGCCCATTCCTCTGAGGAAGGACTTCCTCTCTCAGGGGCTCGGCACCATTGGCACCCGCGTCCAGACCGGCAGTGGTAGAGACCATCACTCAGGCTGGAGCTCCTTCTACAAGGCAAGCCTATGTACTGAAGTGGAGTCTGTTCGTGAACTGGTGTTCTTCTCGCCGAGAAGACCCCCGAAGATGCACGATTGGA
This sequence comes from Aspiorhynchus laticeps, assembly GCA_023376895.1. NCBI lineage: Eukaryota > Metazoa > Chordata > Actinopteri > Cypriniformes > Cyprinidae > Aspiorhynchus > Aspiorhynchus laticeps. The sequence continues at coordinate 72,287,000 of CM041793.1, forward strand.
GTAGTGCTTTCTTTCCTGCAAGAAAGGTTGGAGCGTAGGCTGTCACCCTCCACCTTGAAAGTGTATGTGGCCGCTATCGCTGCCCATCACGATGCAGTGGACGGCCGGTCCCTGGGAAAGCATGATCTCATCGTGAGGTTCCTGAGGGGTGCCAGGAGGTTGAATTCCCCTAGGCTACCCCTGAGGCCCTCCTGGGACCTCTCTATCGTCCTGGCTGGACTTCAGAGTGGTCCCTGTGAGCCGCTGGACTCAGTCGAGCTAAGAGTACAGGTAAGTAGCGGATACCTGTCGGCTAAGACAGCGCTCCTGACCGCGCTCACTTCCATCAAGAGGGTCAGGGACCTCCAAGCATTTTCGGTGAGCGAAGAGTGCCTTGTGTTTGGGCCGGACTACTCTTACGTTGTCCTGAGACCCCGGCCTGGATACGTGCCCAAGGTTCCCACCACGCCCTTCCGCAATCAGGTGGTGAACCTGCAAGCACTGCCTTCGGAGGAGGCAGACCCAGCCTTGGCGTTGCTGTGTCCCGTAAGAGCATTGCGCATATACGTGGACCGCACCCGGAGCTTCAGAAGCTCTGAGCAGTTCCTTGTCTGTTACGGTGGTCAGCAGAAAGGGAAGGCTGTCTCCAAGCAGAGGTTGGCCCACTGGATAGTGGATGCCATCGCCTTGGAGTTCCAATCCCAAGGCGAGCCGTGCCCCATGGGGGTGAGGGCTCACTCCACACGGAGTGTTGCCTCCTCCTATGCGTTGGCGCACGGCGCCTCTCTGGCGGACATCTGTAGAGCTGCGGGCTGGGTGACACGAACACCTTCGCGAGATTCTACAGTCTCTGCGTTGAGCCAGTTTCTTCCCGCGTGTTGGGTAACAGGTAAGTGGCGGGAAGAACTGGCTGGTGTCACGCTTGCTGCGCCATTCCCCCTCACCCGGGGATACGAGCGCCTGTTTTCTCCTCCAGTTCAGTTCTCCGGACGGCGAACCCTGGTGGAGTTCCTCCAGCACCCCCGGCAGTCAGATTGGGCGGAGCAGTCTGACGCCAGGCCCAGTACTTGTGCTAGCTCGCCCGGGTCTCCGGTCAGCCCCTGTACTCGGCTAGGTGTCCGTATGGCTTTGATTCCCTTCGGGTAATCCCATACGTGTATTCGTCCACGATAAGGTTTCCCTCACGGTAACCCGTGTCTTCCCTTTGACAGAGCTCTCTGTCCGGCCCTGCTGGCAGCCCTCCTCCCTACACCTAGGTAGGATCTGCCCCAGGGTCCAGTCGTATGTAGTACTGCCCCAGGCTGGGTCAGTCCATATCAGTGTCTCCACATGGTACCTCCCTTCGGGCAGGATGTGGCCTCCGTAGCGCCCTTCTCCGGAAGGCTCGCTTCCCCGTCGTTACTGCCAAGCTGTAACAACAAACAGGAAAGACGTGAAGCATCTTTCATTGAAGGTCGAAATCCCTTCCGACTCTGGGGTAAGGAACAGCGGCTTGGCTATCTCCAGCAGTGATGTACTCAGTGGTCCCTGCGGGCACCAAGGTTAGCGAATTTGCGCTGGGGCGACGGGAAGGTTGCGACCTCTCGCATGGCATTTGTCTGTCACGCGCTCGCTTGTCAACATCTGCATGCCACAAGGTCGTGAAGGGGTTCAGGTTGTGGCGCTTTACATAGGACCCCTATGTCGTCACGACATAACTCGTAGTGACCGACAGATAGGGAACGTCTCGGTTACGTACGTAACCCTCGTTCCCTGATGGAGAGAACGGAGACGTTATGTCCCCATGACACAATCTTGAACCATCTCTGGGTGCCAGGGACACGTTCTTGTACACGTTCACGTTCTTCAAGAACGTTCTTCTCTCGTTCATTTTTGACCGGGAACACAACAAGAGTGACAGGAGTCCGAACACAACCAGAGGGTTAAGCTACGACACAAAGGGGAACAGAGAAGCTACGATTCCCCTCAGAAAGCGGAGGATTTTATCAGCTCCATGTCTCAGCAGAAGCCGTATGCCGCAGCTCTGCGGGGGGGGGAGCAGCGGCCGCTGTTTCTCCAGCTCGACAGGAGGGGCGTGACGGCCGGGATGGACTTGGCCCTAGCTGCCCAGGAGGGGATGATGGCAGGATGAACATGGACGCTTGCTAAACCTATTTTTTGCGTTTTCTTCTCTCCTCTCTCCTACTGGGATATTGTCCTTATTTATCCAGTACAACGATCTCTTTGCTGGTAAGACTGACACTCCATTTTTCTTTTTTGAGGGGACTAATGGAGAGTAGGTTTAATTAATAAAAATAAAAAAAATTTGGCAGTGTGAGCCTTTCGGGAGACATGTCTTGAGTTGGAGTGGATCGGTCACGACCTATCACTGTTTTTTGTTGCTCAGTCAGACCTATGTTCTCGGTAATGTGCGGTCTGAGTTGTTCCTTGTTTATGGTTGTCGGTTGTTCATATTTTTATGTTGTTTTTGTTTTTTTACAGCAGTCATTTATACTTTTATTTATTTTACCTTATTTCTAAAGGGATTTTTCATCTAGGAGGTTTGGTATCTAAAATGCACATCAGTGTTTACGTGTTATTTACAGAATGGAAGTGCTTCTGTTTTTTTTTCATTTATTGAGTACAATCTTGGGATTATGAATATTCAATGCATACTCTAAATATTTTATCACTGAATGTGAATGGTTTAAATTCTGCTGTTAAACGAACCCGTGTGTTAGAATATTTACACCGTAAATCTATTTCCTGTGCCCTAATACAAGAGACACATTTAAAGCAATCTGACGTAGCACGTTTCCAGAATAATTATTACAAATTAATAGCTTTTTCCTGCGCTCAAAATAAAACTAAGGGGGTGCTTATCCTTGTTAACCGGAAGTTAAATTTAATGATTGAACACCTTGGTAGTGATGAGAAGGGTAGATTTGTTTTTATCCGATGCAAAATATATAATAATAGGTTAGCATTGGTCTCTATTTATGGTCCGAATGAGACAGTGTATTCCTTACACAGATTTACAAAACTTTACTTGAGGAGATTGATTGCTCTCTAGTGGTGGGTGGTGATTTTAATGCTGTCATAAATCCTGCTTTAGATAAATATCAATCTGATTTGATGGAACAGCCAATCCATCCTCTAAATTATTGAATAAATTTATCACTGAGCTCAACTTAATCGATCTATGGAGAATTCAGAATACTAAAGCTAAGGACTTCACTTTTTTTTCTAATAGACACAAGACTTTCTCTAGGATAGACTACATATTTCTCAGCCCATCTTTAATTTCATCTAATTCCTCCATCTCTATATTACCAATTTTATTATCTGATCATTCTGCTGTGCAGTGTTCCTCTTTCCGATGTTAAAGCCAAGTCCCCTAGTTGGCGCTTTAACATATCATTATTAAGTAATCAGACTTTCATTACTTCTCTAAAAGAATATATTAAGGAATTTCTTGAAATTAATATGCCCTCTGATGTGGATCCTCAAATACTGTGGGAAATGACTAAGTGTGCTATACGAGATTTCTGTATATCTTTCTCTTCTACTCTTGCCAAAGCGAAAACTCACCAGTTTACACAATTAGAAAATAAAATCCAATCATTACAAAACCTACAAAAACAACATTTTACTGAGCAACAGGCTACACAGCTGTCCTCTTTGAACCGCCGGGTCTAGATGGTCTCCCCCCTGAATTATATTTAGAAATTTGTGATTAGGTAGGGATTCTTATGCTTAACTCATTTAATTTTGCAATTGAACATGGGGTATTTCATATAGATAAAAAAACATCACTGATTTCATTACTTCTTAAAAAATGGAAAGATCCATCAGATTGTTCCAGCTACAGACCGATTTCGCTTATCCCATGTGATGTAAAAATCTATGCTAAAGTTTTTGCTTCTCGTATGGAGAAGGTAATTCACAGTCTGATCAAGGAAGACCAAACTGGTTTCATCAAGGGGCGCAATGCATCTGACAATATGCGTTGACTCCTTCATATTCTTGACTTTGCGGACTCCCACCCAACCCCTTGTGCGGTCTTTTCACTTGATGCAGAAAAAGACTTTGACAGGCTAGAGTGGAATTATATGTGGGCAGTTCTGCAATGTTTCGGCTTCGGTGAACACTTCGTTTCTATGATTAAGACATTATACCACTCACCTGCAGCATCAGTCATAACTGGTAATATTATTTCTCCCTCATTCCCTTTACAGCGGGGAACGAGGCAGGGGTGTCCACTTTCCCCCTTATTGTTTTGTCTATCTCTTGAACCCTTAGCACAAGCCATCAGGAAATCTGAAGTATCGATTAAGATTCATGACCATAATCATAGTATTTCATTATACGCTGATGATATTATTCTATATTTAGACCACTTTGATGTTTCAGTCTCTAGTATTATTAAGGAATTTGATCATTTTAGTAGCCTATCTGGATATAAAATAAATTGGAGCAAATCTGCTTTAATGCCAGTTAACAATGTTAAGGTTATTTTTTCTATTCCCTCATTTATCCCTATTAAGGAATCTTTCATCTATTTGGGCATTACATATATAAAAACATTCATAAGATTGCCAGAGACAATTTTAATAACATTTTAGTTATGGTCAAAAATGACATTCAAAGATGGAAGAATCTTAAAGTCTCTCTCCAAGGAAGAATCTCCACTGTCAAGATGAATTTGTTACCTCGATTTAATTTTTTTTTTCTCTATGCTACCACTTTCTCCCCCTCCAGGTTACTTTAAGGAGATCAACTCCATAATTTCTAAGTTTATCTGGAATAATAAATGTCCCAGAATTAAACTTACCACATTACAACATCCTAATAGCGCAGGAGGACTGGCTGTACCAAATTTTGAATTATATTATTGGTCGTTCCAGCTTAAGGCTCTTCATAATTGTACATAATCTACAGTTTCATGGAGGGTGATTGAAGCTGACAAGGTTAAACCAAATAGACTTCAAGATATTTTATTTACTGGCACAGGAAAAAAAGGGGATAATTATAAATTTGGTCCGGTTGTGGCTAACTCTATTAAAATCTGGAAAATGGTTGAACGTCGGATAGGTAGACCCTTCAAATTTTGTAACAGTACACCTTCATGGCACAATTTTAATTTTGTATGCGGAAATCGTCCATTTGTCCAACCCTCTTGGTCTTCTTTGGGTGTAAACACGTGCAGTGATATATATGATAACCAGGGCCTCTGTTCATTTCAGACATTAAGAACCAAATTTTGTCTACCAGCATCTGCATATTTTGTTTTTCTTCAATTACATTCTGCTCTCAAAGCGTATGGCATTCCTTGGTCTTCTTCCATTTCCTCTCATCCTATGCGGGACTGGATTGCATCATCTGCTGGTCGGCCATCTGTTTCCTTAATATATAATAAAATTATTGATTGTATTACAAAACCTCTTTCTATGAAAACTATTTGGTATAGGGAATTATCTGACCTTAATTTATCTGTCGACTGGGAGAGAGTGTGGTCTAATCTCAGTTTAAAATTTAAAAATCTGGCTCATCGTCTTATTCACTTCAAAGTCATTCATAGAGCATACATAACTCCTTACAAAATATTTAAAATGAAACTACAGTCAAATTTGAACTGCCATATATGTAACACTACATCATCAGGCACTTTTCTGCATATGTTTTGGGAATGTCCTGTCGTCATCAGTCTATGGACACATGTAAACCTGGTTTTGTCATCATTACTGTGAATTGATTGGTCTATTAACCCAAGTTTGTGTCTTCTTAATGATGATTCTGGTCTCTGTATTAGTTCAATGCAAAAGAGAATGTTGTTTGCTGGTTTTACAGCTGTGAAGAAGACAATAATCCAGAACTGGTTTACACCACACATGTGTAGAAAAACATATTGGATCCGTAGCCTCCTGCAAATAGTGTCATGTGAATGTACAACGGCACGAGTTGGTGGGGCCAGGCCTTCGACCATTGATGCTTGGCAGTGTTTTTTGTTGGACATACTGTACGTGATTGTATAAAGGAGTGACTTTTGTGTTCTTGTTGTCCTTCCCTCTCCCCCTCCCTTTTGATTTGACCTTGAGATGTTGAGTATGTGTAAGTTGTTTTGTTTTGTTGTATTTTGGATATTATGTTGTGTTGTGTGTGAAAAGAAAAAAAAAAAATTGTTGATTAAAAAAAAAGACAAAAAAAAAAGAAACTTCTGCTACAGAGTGAATTTAGAAGAAATCATGAGGTCTACAGTACAGAGTCTCTAATGGGACGTAGTGATGAGGGAAAAATTGAGATGCAATCAATGCTTTTGTGTTTTGCTCACAAAACTTTTTTGTTCCACCAAAAAAAAAAAAAAAAAAACCTTAGGATTTACTTGTAAACCTGTATGTTCCTCTGAGAAACTTTTGTGATTAAAATAGTATGAGTTAGGAGGAAAAAATATATTAATATAAATTAAAAACTATATCAGAATCAGAATCAGCTTTATTCGCCAAGTGTGTGCAAACACACGAGGAATTTGTTGTGGTTTTTAAGAAGCTCTTGGTACATACATACATACATATAAACATACATGTCTGACATGAGAACAGAACATTTAAATAAGCCTTAATAATAATAATAATAATGTGTCTGAATCTGGAACAGAAGATTTATGTACAGATTTGTGCCTTATTTACTCTATATATACAGCTGTATAGAAAATTATGCATACATATTTACATAGTTCTAGAGAGAGTGAATAATTTGAGATGGGGGATGGAATTTACAGGCAAGAATTAGGGTTAGAGAATTACAGAACACAGGTAATAATTCCTGTGTTAGTGGTTTAGGCTGGAGATGGCATAGGGGAAAAAAATGTTTTTATGCCTAGATGTTCTAGTGCACAGAGATCTGTAGCGTCTGCCTGAAGGGAGAAGCGCAAACAGGTCGTGTCCAGGGTGAGAGGGGTCTGTGATGATGTTACCTGCCCGTTTCTTCACTCTGGAGATATTTAAATGCCTTTACAAATGAATGCAAAAAAAGTTTCTCGTGGGGATTGCAATACTTTTGAGAGATTTTTTGAGTGGAACATAAAAGTTTGTGTGCCAACACAAAGGCATTGAATTTAATTTCTTTTTTTTTCTTCCCCCATCGTGTTACCTTATGGGCTTTGTACTGCACAAAGTCCGGGCAATATATTAAATATTCACAATATATTTAATTTAAATTTGATTTGACTGTTCAGTTTCTACAGTGCCATGCTAAATCTGCACATGAATGAATAAATTATATATTGTTTTTATGTTCTGGTTTAAGTTTTAGTTGTTTTATGTTGTGCAAAACATACATCACATGTATTTGTTCTCACATTAGTTACAGGCCAACATAGTTCTATAAGCAACAGCAATTACCAAACATTATCATTAATATAAAATAATAAAAATAATAATAAAGGAAATGCCAAAATAATTGTGACAAGAAAGTAATTTTGTTATTTGCTTATGTCATTTAATTTTTGTATCTTTCTGTCTAGTTGTAATTTATTTTTATCAGTTTAAATATTTTTTTAGTACTTAAACATAACACACATTTATTTCAGTTAGTTGTCAAGGAATTTTTTTTAATTTATTTTATGTTTTCATCTAATATTTTAAATCAGCTTTAATTCAGTTACTGAAAATGAATTATATTTTTTTAAGATTTATTTTGGCGTTTTTTTTGCCTTTTATTTGATTGGACAGTAGATAGACAGGAAACGAAGTTGGAGAGAGAGAGAGGGGAGACGGGATCGGGAAAGGTCCACGAGCCAGGACGCCCGAAGCGCAACGGCGCTACATGTCGACGCGCTGCCCACAAGGCTATCGGCGCTGACTGAAAATGATTTTTAAAAGTTTTAGTTAACAATAACAAAATTGATTTTAAATGCATTTATCTGCTACAAAATGCTACAAGATAATTTAGGATCACTGATGAGTAAATAGACTTGTAGATGTTTGCTTCAAAGCTGACAGAGATGTACTAAAAGCATTAAAACTCCAATTTTGATATCATGGTGCGTTTAAAAAGCTAAAAAGTACTTATATACCTGTTTTAAATTTTAAAAATGGTTCATTATCAGAACTCATTTACCTTCCCACTGTGTTTTTTGGCAGTTCGAATGTTCATAAAATGGACTGAACTAAGCAATTTAAATACAAACCCTGCAATTACTATTTGCAACTGAATGCGATTGTTCGTTTGCAATGTTCTCTTGAACATCTTGCTAAAAGATATTCATCTTTCTTGTTAAGAACAATTGTAATTGTTTTCATTGTTGTATGTCCGTTCCTTTGTGCAGTTAAGTGTAGAATTTCCTTCCCTAAGCCTTGAAATAGGGAACAAAATCAGCATGGATCAGAAAAATCGTTTTGTGTACCTGTCAAAGAGGAACATCAAGATTGCAGAGTTCATATTAGCATATTTTAGCTGGAGAGGAAGTGACAGGGATATAAAGAACTCTCAGTGTTTGAAGAATACATCCCAGCCTGAATATTGTACATGACGTTATCAGTTTAGGAGCTCAACGGCAGCCTGGATCCCCATGATGCAAGGCAGGGAACAAAACAAACGACTGAAGCAGAGAAAGAAGTTTACTGGATTTGACACTGGTGAGCTATTATCAGTACAATCAGGGGGAAAAAAGAGACAACTAAGCCAACAAGAGTGGAGACAACAGATAACACGATGAAAGAAACGAAAATCGAAGAGCAGGGCTCAACTATAAGGATTAGTTTTTTTTCTGCAGGTCCAGTCAGCTTTTTTATTTAACCTGCCAACATTTGTTACTAGTCCCACTACAAAAATACATACATTTTTGTCTTTAGGAATGTGGAGTTTTGTTTGTTTGTTTTCAATGTAATTTTGATTTATATCTTTTCAGGAAAAAAAATGAGCAAATAGATCTATAAACACTATTAACAATTAATGGTGCAGTATTTAATATAGACAGCTGGCGACTAAAATGGGTACTGCAGTCCAAATTCTAAATATTGTTTCTCCCTCCCCCTCCTCCTCAGACTGGTTGCCAGATTGAGGACGTGCAACAGGAAGGAGCTCAATTGATCCCTCGCAATGACCAATCCCCCAACCCCGCCCCCTTCTTTACTGTTGCTATGTCCGACAAGCCATGCCACTCGCATGGCACACATCATTTTCTCACGCAGTGAAAAAATACATCACGGAGCAAAGAGGAAACTGACAGACAAGACAGTGCAGGTTTACATTTGGTATGAAACAAATTTGAAAAATATTGCCTTTTTTTAAAGAAATTCACACATTTCCGTTTTGTGGCTCTTTAAAGTGTTGTGACAGATCGCTGTAGCATCTCAGTTATAGAGGCATGTGAACTAAGTCTTTTTCTCTTTACTAGTTATTTTACGAAATAAACCTTAACAAAAATATGAAGGTATCTTACTTCAACCATGGAAAGATGTCAGTACACACCATTTTTTAAATTCAAGTCCACCGACGTTAATCTACTGTCCTGTCTGGTTTGTTTGTTGTACATGGCAGATTTGGCAATATGATTGGTCAGATCAACTGTCAATCAAACTCCATGCGAAGAGTCAATTGACAATGGAAGGTGATGAGCCTTATACTGTAAGCTGTAAGTTGATTTTCTACATTTTAATATGCCTCTGGTCATAGAGCTTTTTAGGTTGGATAGAATCTGTGATCTCTGAGCCAGTTGGTTTGCTCGCTTCCATGGCTGCAGTACACTTTGTTTTCTGCCAACTGGCAACCCAGGGTGTGAAAATACTATTGGGTAAATTGGCAGTTGGTGGAATCACAAAGACCAAAAAACAGACATTCTGACACCGAACGCACATTTCAAAGTAGAATAACTGGCTGTAGTACTGTTTTTTTTTTTCAGAGAAACAAGTATGTGAACTTACAGTATCTCACAAAAGTGAGTACACCCCTCACATTTCAGCAAAAGTTTTAGTATAATTTCTCAAGGGACAATACTGCACAAATGAAACTTGGATATATTTTAGAGTAGTCAATGTGCAGCTTGTATAGAAGTTAGGGCTGCACGATATATTGCATGCGATTGTCATGCGCATCTAGCCAGTAAAGCCGGTTCTGTGATTAGCGGTAAATCTCCATCACCTGTTTTCAGATGGAGCTGCATTTAATACACAGCGCCGTAGTTCACTGACAAGCTACGCAATATCACGTTCAATATCGCAGGCGATTCATCTGCGATTCTGAGCGCGAATTGCATAGCTTGTCAGTGAACTACGGCTCTGTGTATTAAATGCCGCTCCTTTTAAATCAGGTGATGGAGATTTACCGCTAATCACGGAACCGGCTTTACTGACGAGATGCGCATGACTATCGCATGCAAAATATCATGCAGCCCTAATAGAAGTAGAAATTTACTGTCCTTTAAATATAACTCAACATATAACCATTATTGTCCAAATAACTGGCAACAAAAATGAGTACACCCTAAGTGAACATGTCAAAACTGTGTCCAAAGTGTCAATATTTTGTAGGGGCACCATTGCTATCTAGCACTGCCTTAATCCTCCTGGGCATGGAATTCACCAGAGCTGCACAGGTTGTTGCTGGCATTCTCTTCCACTCCTCCATACTGACATCACGGAGCTGCTGGATGTTAGACACATGGTGCTTCTCCACCTTCCGCTTGAGGATGCCCCACATGTGCTCAATAGGGTTCAGGTCTGGAGACATACTTGGCCACTCCATCACCTTCACCTTCAGCAGCAAGGCAGTTGTCATCTTGGCGGTGTGTTTGGGGTGGTTATGTTGGAAAACAGTTTCTGAAGGGAGGGCATCATCTTTTGCTTCAGAATGTCACAGTACATGTTGGAATCCATGTTTCCCTCAATGAACCGCAGCTCCCCAGTACCAGCAGTAGTCATGCAGCCCCAGACCATGATGCTACCACCACCATGCTTGACTGTAGGCAAGGCACAATTTTCTTTGTACTCCTCACCAGGGCGTCGCCACACATGCTGGACTCCATCTGAGTCAAACAAGTTTACCTTAGACTCATCAGACCACAGGACATGGTTCCAGTAATTCATGCTCTTGGCCAGGTTGTCTTCAGCAAACTGTTTGCAAGCTTTTTTGTGAGCCAGATTCAGAAGAGGCTTCCTTCTGGGACGACGGCCATGCAAACCGACTTGTTGCAGTGTGTGGCATATGGTCTGAGCACTGACAAGCTGACCTTCAACTTCTGCAACCTCCAAAGCTATGCTGGCAGCACTCATGCGTCTGTTTTTTGAAGCCAGCTTCTGCACCTGACGCACAGCACAAGGACGCAACTTCTTTGATCGACCCTTGCGAGGCCTGTTCCGAGTCTTGGAAAACCTCTGTATGACCCTGGCCACTGTACTGTAACTCGGTTTCAGGGTGTTACCGAACTTCTTATAGCCTCAACCATCTTTGTGGAGAGCAACAATTCTAATTCTCAAATCCTCAGAGTGTTATTTGCCATGAGGTGCCATGTTGAACATCCAGTGGTCAGTATGACAGAATTGTACTCAAATAACCAAATTTTAACTGCTCTAAAACAAGATACACAAATTTGTATGATCCTGTCAAGCAGACAAAAACATGAATTTGATGAATAGGACATGTGGCTTTGCATGGTTAAACGATGTATAGCTGTTATCACTTAGGGTGTACTCAGTTTTGTTGCCAGCTTTTTTGACAATAATGGATGTATGTTGAGTTATTTTCAGAGGACAGTAAATCTTTACTGCTATACAAGTTCCACATTGACTACTCTAAAATATATCCAAGTTTAATTTCTATAGTATTGTCCCTTGAAAAGATATACTAAATTGATTGCCGAAATGTGAGGGGTGTACTCACTTTTGTGAGATACTGTAGCATGTTTTGTAAATATCTTCAAACATATTATGGCAGTTCAATGCTGTAATACAGACAAAAAAATACATACAGCATAATAACAATTAGAGGTGCAACAATTTGCTAATTTTCTCGATGCATCGATTACAAACCCTGACGATGCATATGCATCGATCTTGAAAAAACTGATTTTTAAATCGTGAATAGTTGATTTCGGCCAATAATCGATTTAAAGTGCTAAGAATCGAATGAATGGCGATTTCTATAGCGATTCAATGCTTTAAAATATATACACATTAAATTACTACAAGCTTGAATTAATGGAGGCCTTGAACAGCGTTTTTTGTGCCCATCTCTAAACTGGCATAAAGTTTGCTAAATTGGAAATAGTGCTGAAGTCCAACTAAAGATGACCTGATAAGTATATTTAATTGCGTTAAAGTGGAACTATTGCAAATATACTTCAGGTACAATTTAAATATCTTGTATTTAAAGACTTCTTCTTTGGCACTCAACGGAGGCGGTCGCATTTTTTCACTCCCCGTCCTCGCCCTTATTTTTCCTGCTTGCTCTCTTGTCTCGTCTCGTCTCATCTATTGAGAGACTCTCTCTGCACTGCTCTCCAAACTGAAAAATTATGGATTTGATCAACTGGTCTCTCAACGCAATTGACACCATCTTCTCGACGAGAAGCTTGGGTTCGGGGGAACCTGACTGCCCTGACGGAACGTTCGCAGCTGGCTACACGATGGACGCGTGGGATAGGTGGCGTATTGTGTGTCTGGCGGCTCTTTCCGTGGAGGACATTGAAGATATCTACCTATTCGGAACCATGATAACAGGTCTTCTGCTGATTGGATTAGGCTTTGCCCTGGGTTATCGAAGAATTCAGAAAACGGGAACAGCTGTCCAAAGCCTCACAAGGCTGCCCGTCATGATTGAAGCAGTGGGAAGAGCGGTCAGCATTGAGACTGAGACTATTAACCGCAATATGGATTCTATCATGGAGAAGCTCACGGCTTTGTAAAGGAAAATTGACGGTGTTGGAGACCAGAATGGACATAGAGAGTAGCCGTGGAATTGGAATGCGGTTACTCGCCCCAAGACTAAACAATCGCAATCTTATCTTTCTTGGCTCCCCTGAACCAGCACTGGCCTCGGCCAAGGCTGCTGCTGGAAAATCAACCCTGGGAAGAGCACTGCAGTGAGACGCTCTTGCGTTCCTCCCCCATTCTACAGACACCTGCTGATTACAAACTATTACACATACACACACATACACACATATATAAAGATATGCATTCACCTCCCCACCCCCGATCCCTCGCCTCCGTCGCTTTGATCCACCAGCCTGACAAGCGGGTCTGTGACCAGTGCCGGAAATGGCTGCAGGACCGGATGGCTGCTTGCCGGAGCTGGATTACTTCCCCTGTTGCAAAGTCGTGTGTCTATGGTGTATTATGTGCTTTTGTTGCTGATGTGTTTTTCCTGTTCTCACACTGTACTCCCCAAGGAGCATAGTCTGGGGGTTTCCTGTAGCTCAACTGGTAGAGCATGGCGCTAGCAACACCAAGATCATGGGTTCGGTTCCCAGGGAAAGCAAGAGCTGGTCAAATGTAAAACTGTAACTTGAATGCAATGTAAGTCGCTTTGGATAAAAGCGTCTGCTAAATGCATAAATGTAAATGTAAATGTTATTTTTTTTTCATGCTATGCTGTATTTTTCTTCAATTCCCTGTCTTCTTGTCCTGTCTACCCCCTTGTCACGTATGTTGTGTATGTATGGACAGGTTGATGGCTAATTTCTCTGGTACTTGTGACTAGTGACAATAAAGGGCTACTACTACTACATTTAGTATTCAGAGATCATACAATCCTCATCATTAGTTAGTACATAATACAAGTAGCTTGCATTGCGCACAAGTAGTACTCCAAATAAAGTTTAATTAGAATTTATATATCAGTAAGTCTCAAGCGAGGCTGTAAATAATGTTAATAGATTAGTTTGAAATAAATGTAGGCAATTTTAAATATATTACCTTTTACTAGGGTAAATTTCTACATATGCCATATGTCATGCCATATCATAAAAGTGTATAAAAGTTTTTTCTTCTTCTTCTTCTTGCCCTCACTCTTTGACTCCATAAAGGTGGCCATGTAAGAATTTAGGGGAAGCATTTAAATAATCCTGTGAATGCATTTAAAGAATGCAGAATCAAATCATTAATCGAATCGCATTGAATTTAATTGTGAATAGTCTCGAATTGAATCATTCTGAATTTGCAAAAAACATTCTTGAATCGAATTGAAACCTTATGAATCGTGAATCGAATCAATTCGCTGTTTACCCAAAGATTCACAGCTCTAATAACAATTAACAGACATTATTAAAAACAAATTTAACAAGCTATTTACAAATGTTATATAAATTTATAAAATATAAAATATAGTTATATATAAAATTATAAAATATAGTTATATTTAAAACTGTAAATGAACACCCTTGTGCCATCAAGCCATCCTTATTGTTGAGTCACATAGCATCAGGTTCTAAGAAATGTATGCAGAAGATCAGAGTGTGGAAGAATGCAGTCACCCTGCCAAAAACTGTGTCTCAGTTTATGTGACCCAGGCCTAGCTGATGTGAGCTTATTAAGATTAAATAAAGGCCGAATGTACTTTAGGTATACACCCGACCGAGACAGAGCCCGCATACATTCTGACAGCACAAGAAAAATGAGCTGACTCCAGAGGAGGGGGGACTAATTTTTCTACAGCTAATGTTGGAGATGACGTTGAGGCCTGGGAGGACTGTGAAGGTCGGAGAGGAGGTAGGACCAGGCTGAACCCAGGAGAAAAACAGTTGTGGCCCCGGAGAACCGCCGCAGATGAGATGTAAAGGTGACTGAGACTGCTCGAAGTGCTTTGGATTGGACAGGGAAAATGAAAAAAAACTTGCCAGAGTAAATTGGTCACTCCATAACGCTATATTTGAAGTGGTTTATATTATACAAGTCATTTAAGGACAAACTTTACAATATAAAATAATTCCTGCATGTTCTTTTAGTTTCCAGAATGTTCCAGAACTAAATTTAAAACTTAAAGAAATTTAGCACTTCTAAAATCAATATGAAATGAAAATGGAGTATTTACACATTTGTAGTCTTTTTGTAAAAAAATCATAATATAAAAATGATTTGTCTTTGTAATGGTTTATCAAATTTGCTCTGTCTCCGAAACGACTTGTTTCATATGACATCAAACAACTTTCAAACAACTTTTCACGAGATTAGCTACTATGGAAAAAGCTAATTATTGGAACTTTTATAGTCAACATGAAATGAAAATTGACTATTCATTTTCTTAATATACATCTTTAGTTTTTTTGTAAACAATTCATAATTGAATATGTTTGACTTCATAATCGTTTATCAAAATATAATAACCTGCTCCTTCACAGAAATTACTTTGTGTTTTGCATGAGATCATTAAACTTTTTATTGTTTGTTCCACCTCTTCAGCAGCTTTTAACAGTCCGATTAACTACGATGGATAACATCACAATATACATATACATGTCCAGTTTTACTCAGAAATGTCACTTTTTGGAAGTAAAATGGTTTGCGAGCATTTGTTTGTCACATGAGATTTCGAAATTTATGCATACGAAACAGCACATTCACAAATTATACCTCAAATTTGGTGACCAGCACTGGTGTCAAAAGTATTCACATTCATTACTCAGGTAGAAGTATAGATACTAGGGTTTAAAAAGACTTCTGTAGAAGTTGAAGTATCAACTCAAGCTTTTTACTCAAGTAAAAGTGTAAAACTACTGGTTTCAAAACTACTTAAAGTATAAAAGTAAAAGTAATGTAAAACAAAAGCTTAGGCTGTGCCACAGAGGCCTATTGTGCACTACCCCACCTCCTAAAAAAAAAAACATTTTTCTAAAGGCCATAATGACTATAATGTTATATTAAAATGTTAATGTTGAAAAATTTGGGATGCACTAGGCTACCTGTTTCAGCCACATATATGCCCATTGAAAATGAACACATTTTAGTACAATGCAAATACATAAAAAAAAACATATATGTGTTCTACTGAGCATTAACGTATTTCATGGAGCGGAAGATGATCCTGGCTACAAACCTCCTCGCTGGTGCTTGGTTGGGACATTTCGCTCGAGTTCTCTTCTTGAGTCTCTGCCACGGACATCTTCGTACTTGGCTATATACTGTACGTCTGCTATGTCCAGTGTTGGGGGTAACGAGTAACAAAGGTAGTATAGCCTACTTATCACAACATTGTCAATCGTGTTGTCAATCGCAAGCGCTAATTTATTCAAACGTCTCTCTACCGAACTACCTACTGTAGCTTAATTTGCGGAGGACGAAGAGAAAGCACCCGTTTGATAAATGAGCCAGTAGTGGAGAAATAATAACTTTTAAGAAATAATCTATTTTGAGTAACGACCCCAACACTGGCTATGTCCTTGCTGGAGTGTGACGTGATTTGTGTCATGTGCAGGTGCGATGGATCGCGTACAAACCAATAGGGTGTCGGAATGCTGTTTATTCTTCTCATCCAACCACAATCAAATTCACTCTATCCGGATGGCGTGATTTATTAGAATTTTTTTTTTTTTTTTTTTTTTTTGAACGAAGACAAGCCGAAATGAAAACAAGCCGAAATGAAATAGGAGTAACGAGGCTATTTTTAAAAAGTAAGGAGTAGAAAGTACAGATAATTGCGTGAAAATGTAAGGAGTAGAAGTAAAAAGACGGCTGAAAAATAATTACTCCAGTAAAGTATAGATACCCAAAATTTCTACTTAAGTAAGGTAACGGAGTATTTGTACTTCGTTACTTGACACCTCTGGTGACCAGCGAGTTTGTATAGCAAAAAAGACAATTAGCCAACAGATAATCTGTTCGAATTGGCATCAAACATGAGGAGAACCCTCATTTTGGTGTTTTTGAATGATCTTTTGTGTAAAATAATCAAGCGTAGCGTTAGTTCTGGCAGGTCACGTTAGTCAAGCTCGCATCAGCTGACTCTCAGCTGATCCCCATCTACCTATAGGAATATGACACCTATCTAAGCATCCATATATAAGGTCCGTCAGTATTATCAGCAGTTTTCGCATTGCTCAATAGCTAATTACCCTCCTCCATCCCCAACTCCTCCTCTGTCAGTCAGGATCCAGCCTTCTGATTCTCTTTTGAATCAGACCAATTCTAAAATGTGTACATAAAATTACCGAACTTTAACAATATCTGCAATACATTTGTTGTTTATGTTTTGTTTACCCTGGGGGGTTATCGCTGCTCTCCCTGCTCTCATGCATGCTAGGCTGCATGGATGCGCAGGGAGTTCTTGCCCAGAACAGAACCATACCGCCAATCCAAACTGTATGCTAATTGTCAATCATCTCTGACGATAGTGGTCCTGACAGAAATACTATCTGCAACAAGAGTAAAGGCTAAAACGGTATTTAACGTCAATAAAGTCAAGTCAAATTTACTTATACAGCACTTTTCACAATACACCTTGTTTCACAGCAGCTTTACAAAAATCATGATATTGAAATGAAATGTTTTTAATTTCTTGGGGAACAATTTAGTTTATATTTTGCAGCAGTACAAGCAATCAAGCAGTTGAGATTTGCAACATAGTATAAACTGCTCTAATAAAAAAGCATGTATATACTTACATTCATAATTATATATCCTACTTCATTTAAAGAGCTGAATTAAAAAAAAAAAATCTAGGCCACATGTAAGCAGTCAGGCCACGGCATTTAATTTGTCTTGATAAGCATGACAATTCCAATCTAGAATGAGCAACTTCTGTAATGAAACTAATGCCAATAGCAGTAATTGTGGTGACATTTGGAGCTGTTTACTTGATTCTGAATCAATTTTTTTTTTTTAACAACCAGGGAAGATGCGCCCACCGATGCCCGAAGCCTCAGCCAAGCACGGAAATACTGCGTTTTTTTCACAAATAGCAAATTCTCCACCATGGATAAACAGAGCGGGAGCTAAGAGTAAGCCCTGGATTAATCCTCTCTGCCAAACAGCATGGACTTCTCAGCTGCGATGTGACGGGCCACTCTTGTCGCTTCTTGGAGAGGAAGCGTGTGAATACAGGGGAAAAAAAAACGCAACGAAATAATCAGCCAGAGTCATTCTGTCCAAGATGTGGGGAGAGGATCAGTCACATGGCTGCTTCTTTAAAGTGAAAAAAAAAGTCATGTGAGATGACAGCCTGTGCGGGTGCTTTCCACTCGCGGATGCCTCCGAGGAGCTTTCGGCCTGCCTACACAATGAAAAGAGACACATACCTGTGGGCAGAGCTTTATCGGTGCTACCTAACCAGGCATGTGTCAGTTAAATCCGCTTTGAAATATGCGCTCACAAGATTAGACATCTCAACTGAGATGGAAGGATGTGGGTAAAGACTGATTGTTTTAATGTGATTTCAGTGCTCAGGCGGGCAGGGACGCCCAACGGTGGTCAGTTGCAATTGGCGAGAACCCATAAACGTATAATCTGGTTCTGAATGGTCTTATTATATTTCCACTTCCATTCACTGTAATCGTTTTAAGATGATAATGTTACTCGGTATACAAATGTCAAGGCGGGCATCACTGTTACTTTTGCTCATACTTTCATTCAGTTTAAACAAACTATGAACCTTGAGTATTAAATCTGGCATGTATGATTTTTTGCCTGGTGGATGGTAATATACTGTAGGTGAAAAATTGCATTTCTTGCTGGGAAAAAAAAACATCTTAACTAAGCTTAAGATAGGTTGCTGGTCTTCTAGCGGTACAGTTTACTGGATTTAAAGGGGGTTTGGACACTTTCAGCTGGTCAGGCTGGTTTGGTTTGCTGGTTTAAAATAGGTTTTGTCAGAAGTGATGGTTTTAGAAGGGTTTTTGGGCAATTGTCAGCTGCTCCAACAGGTCTAGTTTGCTGGTATTTAGTGAGACTTTTTTCAGCTATAGTACTTTTAGATGGGTCTTTTTTAGTCATTTTAGAGGGCTTTTAGGTACTTGTCTTCATTGATGGTTTAAAAGGGGCACTTGTCAGGGAAGATGATTTCCGGGGGGGTTTGAGAATTTGTCAGTGTCACGAATCCTGGCCATGAACTTTCCTTCATTCACCACTAGAGGTCACATGGACTTTCACACAGTTACAGATCACTCTTAGACTACATTTCCCACCATTCACTGCACCCACACAGCTGTTCACTATAATCACGCTTGCACCTGTTCACTATCTCTCAATCACCATCATCCAATCACACACACACACACACACACACTATATTTACTCTGGACTTTCTCTTCCACTCTGCCGAGTATTGTTTAGCCTAGCTACTCTACAAAGCGTTTTCCTAGTATCCCGAGTTTGATTTCCTGTGTTCTGATTCCTGCCCGTGTTCCTGGTTTATTCTCTCCGCCTAGCCCTTTGGATATAGTTCGCTGATCGCCGACCCTCGCTTGCCCTTGGATTATTCTTGTGTCTTGCCCATGCCATACCTGTTTGCTACTGCCCGACCCTGCCTGTATTGACCATGTTTAATAATAAAGCCTTGCAAATGGATCCGCCTGTCTCACGTCTCGTCAGCTCCATAACAGAATACAAGGCCACAAAAGGATCCAGCGGCTTTTCATGTGGATATTAGCCAGGTACGGACATTGCACGGATGTTGTTACACCTCGAGCAGGGCTCGCTACCACTCGAGGACTATGTACAAGACTATTTAGACCTCGCCCATTTCTCTGATCTGCCAGACTGTGTACTCATAGACTTCTTTTGTGAGGGCATTAATCAACCGCTGAAGTCTCAGCTAATCCGTGAGGGTCCCCGTTCATCTCTCAGTCAGTTCCTGGACTATGCTTTGCTATGTGTTGGCTCTTCGTTCACTGTGGGGGTCGCGGAGGAACGAGACACCGCACCCAATTGTGTGGACACAGCCACGCTAGATCACGCTCACAAAATGGCGGCCAATCACAAGCCAGGACAGTTCCCAGCTGATGTTAAAGAGTCAAGTCAAGTCACCGCTGATGATAAAGAGTCAAGTCAAGTCACCGCTGATATTAAAGAGTCAAGTCAAGTCACCACTGATGTTAAAAAGCCAAGTCAAGTCACCGCTGATGTTAAGGAGTCAAGTCAAGTCACCGCTGATGTTAAAGAGTCAAGTCAAGTCACCGCTGATGTTAAAGAGTCAAGTCAAGTCACCGCTGATGTTAAAGAGTCAAGTCAAGTCACCGCTGATGTTAAAGAGTCAAGTCAAGTCAAGTCACCGCTGATGTTAAAAAGAAAAGGTCAAGTCAAGCTACAGTTGATCATCACAAGTCAAGCCAAGCCACCAGTGATCTCCGTGAGTCAAGCCAAGCCACAGTTGATCGTCACAAGTCAAGCAAAGCCACAGTTGATCGTCACAAGTCCAACCAAAGCACAGTTGATCGTCACAAGTCAAGCCAAGCCACCAGTGATCTCCGTGAGTCAAGCCAAGCCACAGTTGATCGTCACAAGTCAAGCCAAAGCACAGTTGATCATCACAAGTCAAGCCAAGCCACAGTTGATCGTCACAAGTCCAACCAAAGCACAGTTGATCGTCACAAGTCAAGCCAAGCCACCTGTGATCTCCGTGAGTCAAGCCAAGCCACAGTTGATCGTCAAGAGTCACGCCAAGCCACAGTTGATCGTCACGAGTCACGCCACGTCACAGCTGACCAGCCAGAGTCAGACCACGTCACAGCTCTTCAGCCAGAGCCTCTTCACGTCTCAGCTCCTCAGCCAGAGTCTCTTCAAGTCTCAGCTCCTCAGCCAGAGTCACGCCACGTCACAGCTGACCAGCCAGAGTCACGCCACGTCTCAGCTCCTCAGCCAGAACCTCTTCACGTCTCAGCTTCTCAGCCAGAGCCTCTTCACGTCTCAGCTCCTCAGTCAGAGCCTCTTCACGCCTCAGCTCCTCAGCCAGAACCTCTTCACGTCTCAGCTCCTCAGCCAGCACCTATCCCACCCAGAGACTCAAGGTCAGTCCTTCAAGTTCTCCGGTTGATATCCAGCGTGAGGGATGCGCAGCTGGTGTCTGTACGCACTGCTGGTATCCCCAAATCCACTCACTTCGGTCCTCCTGTTTCTGAACTGATTTCCCTGTCTGAAGCGCTTCCCATGATAGGGATCGCACTATGTTGCATTTGGGCCACATACACCACCACTGTACTGCCCCAGGGGAAGGCAACTGCTGCAGAACCTCCCCAAGCGGTGGTGCGAGCCTCAGCCCCTGGCAAGGTGGTGGCGCCCAGCAATATGCTCTCACCCGGTCAGGCTACTACCGTTGAACCTCCAGAGGTGGCGGCGTTAGCTGCAGAACCTCCAGAGGTGTCGGTGGTATCCTCCTGTAAACTCTCACCCCGTCCTGTCACGGCTATGGAGGCTGTCTGTGAGCTCTCATCCTGTCCTGTCACGGCTATGGAGGCCGTCTGTGAGCTCTCATCCTGTCCTGTCACGGCTATGGAGGCCGTCTGTAAACTCTCACCCCGACCTGTCACGGCTAAGGAGGCCGTCTGTGAACTCTCGCCCTGTCCTGTCACGGCTAAGGAGGCCGCCTGTGAACTCTCGCCCTGTCCTGACACAGCTAAGGAGGCCGCCTGTGAACTCTCGCTCTGTCCTGACACGGCTAAGGAGGCCGCCTGTGAACTCTCGCCCTGTCCTGACACGGCTAAGGAGGCCGCCGGTGAACTCTCGCCCTGTCCTGGCACGGCCATGGAGGCCACCTGTGATTCCCAGACCTGCTCTGCCACGGCTCCTGAGACCAGGATGGCTCTCTCTGTGTTGTCTGTCTCTGTTCTCTCAGTGTTATCTGTCTCTGCTCTCCCTGTGTTGTTTGTCCTTGTTCTCCTCTGCTTGCAGGTTCTGTCATGGCTACCTGCCCAGTCTGCTTCCCCCCGATGGGTCCTGGTCCCGTCTGTTCTGCCCTGGTGGGCTCCGGGTCTGTCTGCCCTACCCTGGTGGGCCCCAGGTCCATCGGCTCCGCCCTGGGGGGCTCGGGTCCCGTCTGCTCCGCCCTGGTGGGCTCCAGTTCCCTCTGCTCCGCCCTGGTGGGCTCCAGTTCCATCCTCTCCGCCCTGGCTTCCACATGGACCTGGCCCTCCGTCCCTCCCCCTGTTCTGCCTCCGCTCCACCGCCCACCTAGAATTGTTTAGGAGCGTCTGGAAGCCGCTCCTTGGGGGGGGGGCTATGTCACGAATCCTGGCCATGAACTTTCCTTCATTCACCACTAGAGGTCACTCTTCCAACACATGGACTTTCACACAGTTACAGATCACTCTTAGACTACATTTCCCACCATTCACTGCACCCACACAGCTGTTCACTAGAATCACGCTTACACCTGTTCACTATCTCTCAATCACCATCATCCAATCACACACACACACACACTATATTTACTCTGGACTTTCTCTTCCACTCTGCCAAGTATTGTTTAGCCTAGCTACTCTACAAAGCGTTTTCCTAGTATCCCGAGTTTGATTTCCTGTGTTCTGATTCCTGCCCGTGTTCCTGGTTTATTCTCTCCGCCTAGCCCTTTGGATATAGTTCGCCGATCGCCGACCCTCGCTTGCCCTTGGATTATTCTTGTGTCTTGCCCATGCCATACCTGTTTGCTACTGCCCGACCCTGCCTGTATTGACCATGTTTAATAATAAAGCCTTGCAAATGGATCCGCCTGTCTCACGTCTCGTCAGCTCCATAACAGTCAGCTGCTTGGGCTGTTTTTTTTTTTTTTTGTTGTTGTTTCTTTTTTTTGAGTTTTGGACATTTGTCAGGTATTGTAATTTTATATGAGTTTGTGGCATTTTTGATCAATGATGGTTTTTGAGGGGTTGGTCTTTTGTCAGCTGGTTTGGCTGGTCTAGTTTGCTGATGTTAGAGGGGTTTGGGGCATTTGTCCGCAATTATTTTTTTTGAGAATTTGTCAGTTGCTCAGGCTGGTCTTGTTTGCTGGTTTGTGAGGTTTTTGAACATTTGTCAGGTATTGTAATTTTAGATGGGTTTGGGACATATTTGAGCAATGATGGTTTCCGAGGGGTTGGTCTTTTGTCAGCTGATCAGGCTGGTCTAGTTTGCTGATGTAAGAGGGGTTTGGGGCTTTTGTCTGCAAATATGTTTTTCGAGGTTTTTTAAGAATTTGTCAGCTGATCAGGCTGGTCTAGTTTGCTGTGTTTTTTTGTTTGTTTGTTTTGTTGTTGGACATTGAACATGTTTGGACATTTTTGTCAATTATTGATTTATGGGTTTTGGGCGTTTTTGAGCATTGATGGTTTTCGAGGGCTTGGTCTCTTTTCAGCTGATCGTGCTGGTCTAGTTTGGTAACTTTAGAGGGGTTTGGGGGCACTTGCAGTGATGGTTTAAGAGGAGTTTGGGGCATTTACAGCTGCTCAGGCTGGTGTTGATTTTTTCAGGTTTTGGTCATTTGTCATCTCTGACAGGTTTCTTTTCTAGGAATTTGTCAGCAAAGGGGGTTTTTGAGATTTTGTCAGCTGATTGAAATGGTATAGTTGCTAGTTTTAGAGTGGTTTTAGCACTTGTCGACTAATCAGGCTGGTCTGCTTTGCTCATTTTTAGAGACTTATTGGCACTTGGTCTGGTCTGTTGGGCTGGTCTGTCTTGTTGATTTCATTGTGTTTTTGAGTACTTTTCAGCTGGGAGATTTTTTTAGTAGGGTCTCAAGCCATATTTAGAGACCATAATTTAAATAACCACCTAGCAACCATCCAGAACACCAGCACTGTGGTGGTAAATTTTGTACTTCTCATTTTCTTCAGAAAATATAAAATTAGACATTGACTATAAACCCTTAACTGAACACATCACGGGCACGACTAAAGGTAACAGTCAGATTTAAAAGTAAATCTATGCAGGGTTACTCATTTCTTCTTCTTCTTCTTTCTTCCCACAAGCACTGGTGAAAAAAGAAGTAGGGAGGAAAAGAAACGGAGAACCATGTCAGGTTAGATAAATATAAATGTAGGAAGACTGGGTAAAACTCAATGGAGAGGAAGACCCACTTATGTTATTTACACCAAAATGACATTCCCATCGCTGGAACCTCACAGGTATGATGGCATATATTATATTTTATTAGTTTTTCCTTCATACTATTGGTTTATAGTTTAGCTTAGGGCTAAATGTGGCATAATTTATGTTGTTTGTGTTGAATTATAATATTCCAAAGCAGTCTACAACATCAACACATCTTTTTTTTTTTTTTACTTCAAAAAAGGAAAGTAGCAAGCACCAAAAACAAGCTCAGCAGTAATTTATTTAAGCAAACATCACAAAAAAAAGACAATAGATCTTTGTATTGCATTGTCTTTGCTGGTCGTCCACAACAATAAAAGGAGATTCTAGTTCAATTAGGAAATGAATAACTCTTAAGAACTGGTTCTTTTTAATGAATCATTTAAAAAGAGTCATGAATCATAGACATAAGTTATTTACTGTAATCCAGGTTTGTGACACTTAATTCAGTGCAGTTGTTCATAAGACAGCAGATCGCAAAAAAAGTATTGTTTTTGTTTAATTTTTACATTTGTTTAATGCAAATTATTGTTTAAAAATTCTTAAAGGAAACATTAAGGAAACGGAATGCTCAAACAAATGGAGAAGAACCCCTCAATTCCTTATGATTTCCATATGTAACACTCACAAACATAAATATGCCTTAATTTTCTCATTTTCCTGCCTCTCATGTTGTCTTTTTTTTTTCAGAAGCTCCATGCCACCACTTGCACTTACAGCCTGATTCTTCATTCAAGGACGGGCCTTTGACGTTACCAAGGAAACCCAGAGCTCCTTTGACTGCTCCTCTTCAACAATTCCATATCAAATCCTCCTCACCCAAATATCATTTGTAAAAATAGCATCTATATAAACTCATGCGATTTAAACCTGTTTGGCTGAGGTATTGTTTTTGGATATTGAACTAAACTGTGGCAAAATTTGACAGTAGTTGTATAAAAATCATCTTTGTCCCTCAGGTGTGCTTATGGGTAAGACAGTGGATGTGTTTGATCTGTATGTGATGGTGCTTGGTTGTTTATCAGCATTATGTGAAAGTTAAACGCTCCCGTTCAGTCTTTATCGTAATTCAGCTTTCATTTTTCGATGCTTGTCTTGATCTTGCTCAGAGCTGCAAATTCAACAAAATATTTAAATCGCAATATATGCCCATAGGAAAGAAAAATCACAAATAAGATATCTTTAATATCTCGTTTGTTGCACGTGCACAGCAAAGAGATTAAATGGGGAGTGTTTCTGCAGTTTTTCTTCCTGAGAAAAAGACTGCAGTGAACTGACACATTTCTCCTCTGCAGTTTTACAAGAAATGCCTTACTTTGTCTGCAATAAAAAATGTAATACCAACTGAAATATTTCTCATCAAAATCTAAATTATTAAAAATAATGTAATAAATATTTAATCTTGTTTTGCAACAAAAAAAACAATATATTTTTAAAACAAACAAAAAAGTTTGAAATTGTGTGTAAAAAACAACTTTCAGAGAGTATTTCATTGTAGTATTTATTTACATTTAAAGTATATTTTATATCTATTTTCCTAGGGCATTGGCAGCAAGTAAATAAATAAATACATGCATACATAAAAAACTCAGTATGTTTATATATTATGCTTGAAACAAGACAAAATGATTTCAAGATATATTTTCAGAAATCAAGTGATAATCTAATGAGGTTTGCTTCTCAGACCTATTTTTCTTGTTTGAGGATGTTTAGATATTTTTAAATTGGAAAACAACAATTGTTGTTATCCACATTAATTTATCAAACATTTTCTTATTTATTTCTTCTTGAACTTTAAGGAAACTTAAGCAGCAAAATCTGAGACAACATTTGCACATTAATGAATGACAAATAGGTATTTTCCAGAGTATTTACATCAATAAAATGTACACAGTATGAGCAAATAATAAATAAAGTGTAAAATAAAAAGTGGCTCACAACAATAACCTGTGTTTGGCAGACTGGCAGACTGCTATCTCTTCAGCGGGATGAAAGTGCCATAATGTTCCCCTCATTAGAATTCATTAGTTATTGTTCTCATTTTGCAATATTCATTCAAACATTTGTTTTCTTTTGATTAAATTATGATTTCATGGCCTGTCAGATGGGCTCCTTTGAAACTCAGGAGATGAAGAGGGGTTTCGAAGAGGGGCTCGGTAATTACAGCTACTTTGGCGGATGAATAGACTAGAGACAGGTTTCTAAACCGATGCCGCCATCTGTAAATAAATGCATCGTCCGTCTGTTTGTACTTTGTGGCAAGAGAGCGATATCCATTGCGAAAATTTCAATTTACATTTAAATGATTTGGCAAGTCACAAACTAATTGGTTCATAGAGGTGCAAGGTTTTGTACCGCACGGTAGTTCATAATTGAGAACCGACACCGTCTTTATCAGAAAATAATTTAGTATACTGTTCGCTGGCTCCCAGTACAACCTTCATTATAGACCCCTAGATATGTTTATAGCCAGACCTCCATTTAAAGATGTGTGTGCGGCGAAGTTTGACGTGCCTTATTAATTAAAACGAATACCAGATTAAAAATGCAGCACCCTTGGCTAGCATATGTTCAACCATGGAGCAAAAACAATACAAATATCCAAAGAAAACAACCACTTTGAAGATCTGATATGGGTCGGAGATGGAAATCAAGGCATCTGGTGAATGTGTGACATCAAAGGCGCAAGGCGTTGCTAGTGAGATATTGTGAATATCAGAGTAAAAATCTGGACTTTGGTGTTTGCAAACATTGACGTGGCCTGTTAATGAGTGTTATCGAAGCGTGTCTTTTTGCTCGTAAATACTCAAAAGCACCAGGTTGCTAACTCCCAAAGGCATCACTCTCTTTAGGCTCACGTTTTGACATGTTTATTCACGACGTGAAGTCTTTGCTGATGTGTGAAGTCATTGAAACATGCTGTTTGTTTTTGCTCTATCAGAGAAATATCAAAACACATCAAGTCTTTAACGTGAAACCAAAGAACCTCGTAATGCAAACAGACATTTAACAGACTTAAATAGACCAAAAACACACCACAGGGAACTGTTTGCATTTCAAAGACCGACACTCAAGTTTGTAAATCCTAATCTGATGTTTGGGTTTGAGATGTTTTTTCTTTTCATAGTTTGTTTGGTCTCTTTTGTTTCGTGTTGATGGCTGTATTAGTTCATTGCAAGTGAGGAAAGTTTCAACATTTGGGGGCAAGCACGCTAACTTAAATCGGTTGTTGGTACTAAACCTTTTCCCAAGGTATCCAGACAGCTTTGAACATGTTCTTTGAAGAGGTTTTGAACTGTTCTCTGATGGGACTTGAGGTTATTTTATTGTTTTTGTCGTGGAGGCAGGGTTTCTTAGCCATTTCATCCCCTTCAAGTTT
This sequence comes from Aspiorhynchus laticeps, assembly GCA_023376895.1. Classification (NCBI taxonomy): domain Eukaryota; kingdom Metazoa; phylum Chordata; class Actinopteri; order Cypriniformes; family Cyprinidae; genus Aspiorhynchus; species Aspiorhynchus laticeps. Next base: position 72,314,321 of record CM041793.1, read on the forward strand.
GATGAATAGCCTACATCTCCAATCACACACATAGTAGCCATGTAAACACAGAGCTTGTATATGTAGATCATGGCAGAGGACAAACATCTGGTTACATAATGCAAATTTAGCCCCTAGAGGCAAAGATAGTGGGTTTGTGGAAAGGATGAATTGGTCAACGTTCAGATTATCCATCTTGCGTCCCGGTGGATACCTGCTTTAGCCTTCACGGTCAGCCACACAAGAGATTTATAGATTTCAGATCCTGGGTTTCCGGCAATGAGAGCAAGTCACTAATCGTGACATTTAGACAAATAATGTTTGTGCTCACTGACATGGAAATACATTATAACCATAAATAATGTCATGTAGTTAATTAAATTAAAGACAAACAGTGCACCAACAAAAACAGCCACACCAAAGCTCCACCTCAAAAAAAAAAAGAAAAAAAGGTAATTGTGAATTTATTTCTTTGTTTCTCATGGCTGTTGTGGCTTTCTCAATTGTGACTGTTTCTTATAGTTGTGAATTTCATACAGGTGAAACTGTTTCTCATTTCTTGTAATTGTGACTTTTTCACAATTGCAGATTTGACAACTGCAACTTCATATATTATAATTGCTATGTTGTTTCTCACAGTTGTGACTTTGTTTCTCATAATTGTGGCTGTTTTATTCACAATTCATTTTTTTTTTTGCAAACCTGCGACTCTCACAATTGTGACTTCTGCATTATTGTTACATTATTTCTGATAGTTATGACATTTTGTCCTAGTTGACTTCCCCACAATTGCGACTTTGTTTCTCATAGCTGCAAATTTATTTCTCACAGTTGCGACTTTTTTTCACAATTGCAAATTTGTTTTTCACAGTTGGTGCTTCATATCTATTTGCTTCGTTGTTTCTCGCATAATTGCTATTTTTTCATAGTTATGATTTTGTTTCTTATGATTTTGACTTTTCTGACGATTGCACAGTTGAGCCTTTCACAATTGTGATTTTTTAAAAATATATAATTATTATATCTCATAATTGTTGTTTGTCTTAATTTTGATACTTTCTCATAACTGTGACTTTTTCTCATAATTGCAACTTTATATCTTTCCATTGTAGATTTTTCTCATAATAATGACTATTTCTCATAAAAGCAGTGTCTTTATGACTTCATATCTTATTTTAATCTCTCTCTCTCTCTCTCTCTCTCTTTTACTCTGAGGCACAAATGGGTTTCCATACATGGCTGTTTTACAGAGAACAAAATAATTATTTGTTTCAATTATTGCCTGTTTTTGACACTAACAGGTAGATATCAAAGGGGGAAAAAGTCAAACCTGCAGTTCACAAAGTTGAAGGAAAACCTTGAGTGTTTCCATAAGGGCATTTTCAGAATGAAGATGTCACTCAGTGTCATTTTACCCACGTCAAGGAACGCTCTGCAGATTTGAGCAGCACCCTACGGGACCACGGCGTCTTTATCTGGCACGGCTGTGTTCTCGACAGCGCGTGGCCCACTCAATAGTACTGATTGATGTCTCCGCTACTGGATTTGCCTTCAATTTAGCGGTAGGCATGCAAAACGCAGATCCGATTTCTGCTCTGTGGTGTATAGAAACATCCAATTATGGTGCCGCTGTGACACTGTGAGGGATGTTTCCAGCTGTGTGGTGTGGACCATAAGATGAGGTGCATAATAGATGTGAAAGTCAGCACTGTTTCATCATTCAGAGAAAAAGAGAGAAACGTGGGTAAAATTAAATAGGGAATACAATTGTAGTGGAAATCTCTTTTTTAGGGAAGATATGGAACCCATGCAGTGTTTTTGACAAATGGTACCCCCCCCCCCCCCAATGTACAGCTTTGCTTTTTTTTTGTCATTTGGTTCTTAGTAATGTATGTTGAGGGCTTTTGCTTACTGGTTAGTGCTATTTAATTGAATATGAGTGCTTTTGTGTCTTTTTGTGAAAAAAAGAACTAAACATCAGTCAGTTTCACACAGAAAGTTATCATATGGCTTCAAAAGACTCTAAATTTAGTCTTTTGAAATATTTCAATGGTCATTTTATAGTGTTTTTAGGTCCATCTTGAGCTTGAGTGTCATGGTTATTATGAAGTACTGTTATGAAAAGGAGCAGCATGAACATGTTTCAAATTTTGGAATTCATCCATGATTTCATGGATGCTGGGCTGGCCACACGCTTGGAACTTCCGTCTGTGGCCCTGGCTGAGCCTATATCAACTAGAACACTTTGCGGCACCCTTCTCACCAGGATTACTCATTCCACTAAGTTTGTCACACTCACACTTTCTGGCAATCATGCTGAGGAAATTCGTTTCCTCCTCATCCATTCACCCACCGCTCCTGTGGTTTTGGGACACACCTGGCTGGTTAAGCACAACCCCCACATTGATTGGGCTCTTAACTCTGTGTTGGGTTGGAGCCCTTTCTGTTTAGCTCAATGTTTGGGGGCTGCATTTTCCCCTGTAATTTCTTGTTCTGTGTTGCAGGAGGAGCCGGTGAGTCTGGCGGATGTACCGAAGGCATGACTTGAGAGCGGTGTTCAGTAAGTCTCGAGCTTCATCTCTGCCTCCGCACCACCCGTACGACTGTGCGATAGACCTGTTGCCTGGCACTTCTCCACCCAAGGGGCGCCTATACTCTCTGTCTAGGCCTGAGAGGGAGGCCATGGATAAATATATCCACGATTCTCAGGTAGCAGGCATCATTCGACCCTCTTCCTCTCCGGCTGGGGCGGGGTTCTTCTTCGTGGGGAAGAAGGATGGTTTGTTGCGCCCCTGCATAGACTATCGGGGGTTGAATGACATCACGGTGAAGAATCGTTATCCTTTGCCGTTGATGTCATCCGCCTTCAAGCTCTTGCAGGGGGCAGCCATCTTTACGAAGTTGGACCTCCGCAATGCTTATCACTTAGTTCGGATTAGGGAGGGGGATGAATGGAAGACCGCCTTTAATACCCCCACGGGACACTTTGAGTATTTGGTCATGCCGTTTGGGCTTTCTAACTCCCCGTCGGTTTTCCAGGCACTCGTCAATGACGTGCTCAGAGACATGGTCGACCGGTTTGTTTTTGTTTACCTCGACGATATTCTGATCTTCTCCCAGAACGAGCGCGATCATGTCCAGCACGTCAGGCGAGTGCTCCAGCGGCTGCTTGAGAATCGTTTATTCGCCAAGGTGGAGAAGTGCGAGTTTCACGCACGGTCGATTCCGTTCCTGGGATTTGTCCTCTCTCCCGAGGGTATCCGTATGGATCCTGCCAAAGTAGACGCAGTTGCTGATTGGCCCACCCCAGATAGTCGTAGAGCGGTCCAGCGATTTCTGGGGTTTGCCAATTTTTACAGGCGGTTCATTCGGAACTTTAGTCAGGTCGCCCTTCCTCTGACTGATCTCACCTCCACTAGGACGCGTTTCAGTTGGTCGTCGCAGGCTCAGACTGCGTTCGAGAATCTCAAGAGTTGCTTCAGTTCGGCTCCCATTTTAACCACACCAGACCCGTCTCGTCAGTTCATTGTGGAGGTGGATGCGTCAGAGGTGGGGGTTGGGGGTATTTTATCCCAAAGATCACCCTCGGACGAGAGAATACATCCCTGCGCCTACTTTTCTCATCATTTGACCCCCCCGGAACGGAACTACGACATCAGGAATAGGGAGTTACTTGCTGTCAAGCTGGCACTGGAGGAGTGGTTAGAGGGCACGGGGTTCCGTTTATCGTTTGGACTGATCACAAGAACCTCGAATGCATCCGCACCGCTAAGAGACTAAGTTCTCGGCAGGCTCGCTGGGCATTGTTTTTCGGGCGGTTTAGGTTTACCATCTCTTACCGCCCGGGGTCCAAGAATGAAGAATCAAGCAGCGGTTTTGGTGGCCGTCCGTGGCGCGGGATGCCCGTTTGTTCGTTTCTGCCTGTCCAGTTTGCGCTGCGGGGAAGGGCTCCAATCGGCCCCCAGCAGGGCTACTCCAGCCACTGTTGGTTCCTTCGCGGCCCTGGTCACACATAGCGATGGACTTCGTCACTGGCCTACCCCCGTCTAGTGGCATGACGGTAGTCCTCACTGTGGTGGACAGGTTCTCTAAGGCGGCTCATTTCATTCCCCTCCCCAAATTACCTTCAGCGAGGGAGACAGCGACTGTTGTCTTGAATCACGTTTTCCGTATTCATGGCCTCCCGGTGAACGTGGTTTCTGACAGGGGTCCCCAGTTTGTGTCTAGGTTTTGGACAGAATTCTGTCGACAGCTGGGGGCAACTGCGAGTTTATCCTCAGGTTATCACCCGCAGACTAACGGGCAGGCTGAGCGTGCTAACCAGGACTTGGAGAGAGTTCTGCGCTGTGTGGCGTCTGCCGATCCGTCGTCTTGGAGTTCCAGATTAACCATGGTCGAGTACGCGCATAACTCCCTTTCGGTCTCGTCTACGGGTTTGTCTCCCTTCCAGTGCTGTTTAGGCTACCAGCCACCATTATTCCCCTCCCAAGAATCTGACGCTGTTGTTCCGTCCGCGCATGCGTTTATTCAGAGATGCCTCCGTACTTGGAGGACCGCCAGAGAAGCCCTCACCCGGACTGGCGAGAGGAACAAAGCGTCAGCGGACCGTCACCGTACTAAGCCCCCACTTTACGTGTGCGGTCAGAAGGTCTGGTTGTCCTCTCAGGACCTTCACTTCAGACTCCCCTCATGTAAACTGGGACCCAAATTCGTTGGACCGTTCATCATTTCTAAAGTGCTCAGTCCGGTGACGGTGCGACTCAAGTTAACCCCCCCTTTTAAGAAGATTCACCCGGTTTTTCATGTATCTAAGATCAAGCCCGTCATTCGCTCCCCCCTTCAGCCCCAGACCTCTGCCCCCCCCCCGCCTCCCAGACTCATCGAGGGGTCGCCGGCTTATACGGTACGGCGGCTTATTGATGTGAGGTGTAGGGGTAGAGGTCACCAATACCTGGTAGACTGGGAGGGTTATGGTCCAGAGGATAGATGCTGGGTTCCAGCTCGCGACATTCTGGATCGTGCTCTCATCGACCAGTTCCATCGGCGTCATGGTGAGTCCTCCGGGGATGCCAGGAGGCGTCCCTGAGGGGAGGGGTACTGTCGCGGGTCAGGGTGCATTCCTGGCTCCCTCTGCTGTCTGTGTTGTCATGTCTTTTTCAGCAGCTCGTGGCAGGTGCAATCAGCATTGATCTGGCGGTGGGGCTGCGCATGTCACGAGCTGCTTCTATTCCACCTGTTGCTCATTACCCTCTCCTTTATATTTCTCGTCTGACCAGTCCTTGTTGTCAGTAGATTGTTTTGTGTTCTGTGATCGTGTTGTGCTCTGGAGTTACTCACGGCTACTTTGTCTGTACCCCAGGACGCATAGAGAGAAGGACTGCCGCTCTCTGCCTTGCTCCACTCTTAGGTGGTTTAGCCTGTGCTGGTGCTGGATCTTGGTCAATAATCAGCTCGTGGGATCTGCATGTCGTTGCCGACCGTAGCTGGATTACCCCAGAGACTTGCGCGCTGTTTTGTTTCAGTATTATTTGTTTTGTTTTCACCTTTGGGAAATAAACCTGCTGTTACATCTACCCTCTGCATTTGAGTCCTCTGTTCTCCTCGTCCCGTTACACATACAAGTTGGGAATGAAACAAAGGTAAGGAAACATGACAGAATACACATTTTTGGGTAAACTGTTGCTTTAAAAATACCATTGTACCTTTTTTTTTGTGGGGAGTCCGGATCAGCACACACAGCAATGTGTCAAGACATACGCATGTTCAGAATACCATAACAGTATACTTCAGCACCCTTACAATTTATGACTTTTCAATATCATATATGTATTTATTTATAGTAAAAGATATTTCTGCAAACGTGCTGCGACTTATGTTCAAAAAATACTAAGAGTAACATATGTTTTGGAATATAAGTTCTATATCTAAAACGTACTGTTACTTATAAAAGCACATAAAGCAAATAACGTCAAGCATGCATTGTTTAGGTTTGCCATTTATAATAAATTTTGTTTATAACGGATGCCACTATCATTTATGTTTATGTTATACTTATGCTATTGCTTTTCTGTTCTTAAAACTATTAAATGTATACACGTTGTTGTGGGGTGAGGGAAACAAAATGCATGTTTGTAAAAGTTTTGTATTTTACATTATTTCTGAATGTAATAAATGCTATTCCAAATACAGCTACTGTATGCATTACTGCTGCTTCACGACTCTAACAACTCACCTGTAAGTTAACTGCGTAGCCCAAATCCTTTTAAATCATTTAGAATATGCTAACGCTCTAGCAGGAGAGATGTTGTTTGGTAGTAAATGGCTTTATTTACATAGAGAGCCTAGCGATTTGGAGCTCAAAATATCCATATTCAAACTAGCTGGCAGATACTTGCTTCCACCTCATGGAACATTACCTTCTAAGACGATAAAGCATGCTGTTGCGTAGCACGAACACGCAATTAGCATTGTTTGCTAAGCTTTATAATTGAATTTGTATTGTAGTCGCAAACACAGCGATTGCAAAATTCTCATCCCATGGTTTAGCGCTAGCTCATACCTCTGTCCTTGTGCTGTATGTTTCTCAGAGACACAGCGGTGGCCTGAGTGGCTCTAGCATGTATCTGCAGCGAGGAGATAAAGGCCTCTCGCGTCCCGAATATGACACGTGGATTATAATGCCCGCTCCCACCCGCTGCTCTGCAGAACTCCAGTCACGCTCACTCTACAGCAATCCATGGAGCCTTTTCCTCTCCCAGTCAAGGATGGGTCATTTTATTTTTAGAGCCTGCCAGCCACAGGGGTTGGATTTACCTGGTAATATTTATTTAATATGAGCTGGCAAATGTAACATAAAATTACTTATCGACTAATAAGTCCAACAGCTCAAGTGTTTACCAATGTCCTCGATCCCGAGCACTAAAATATGGAGCCCAATCCCTTCCCACAAGTCAGTTTGTCTGAATTACACACTTTGACCAATTGAATGGAGTCACGTACATACGTTTCCTGCTTGCGTTTTAAAGCACAATTGTTTATGGGTGTGTTTTGCATAAATTTGCACTTGGTGACTTTTTAACGGCGTAATCAGGGATGGGTCATTAGGCGAATGGGTCCAAGCGTTAGCGGGGATCGTAATGACATTTTGCTTATTGCTGGTGTTGTGTACCTGGGTCGTTATGTCGGGTATTCATTTACATTGTTAATGATTCAGCGTCTGGTTGGCTCAAGCTAAGGTCAAGAAAGTTATTGAAAATTTTGGGTGACAGAATACACTTGGTCATTATGATGAGATTGCAAACCAAAATATAGGTCTATAGTATTTATAACAGTAATAGTATGTATGCAATTATGTAGCTAAAACACTACAGCATGCTGCTAGCAATGTGGTGATGCCTATTTTGTATAGTCAACTTTACAAATTAAAAGAACTTTGTCAGTTAATTATTTTCTATTTTTATTTGGACTTGATGGATGGAATTAAAAGATCAAAAGTATTAAACCTAAAGTGCAATTGTTTCCTCACTTGTGAGAAATGTCATGTTGTCAGTCCTCTGTTGTGTGTCATGTGTTCCCGACTCATGTGTCCATATTTGGTTTGTTTCCTGTCCTCGTTAAGTGTCATTATGAGTTAATCCTTGTCCAGCCGTGTTTGTCTAATTATCTATGATTTACCTGTGTATTATAGTCCATTCTGTTCAGTTTGATTGGGTCTGGTCTACTCGTTACTCCCGGTGTTTCCTGTCTGTCAGCCTTGCCTTGTCCTGCCTTGTCCTCATTAAAGATTGTTATTTGAGTTAACGTCCTTGTCTGCGTGTCCTTGTTCCTCCCTGCTGTGTGCACCATGACAGAAGACCAGACCTAACCTTAAGCGGCGCCCCTTCACCTCGTTTTGTTTTGTTCGTTTTTTCCAGTTTTTAATTGTTCCTGTGTTTTGTCTCTCACCCTCATGCCCGCCGATCGCGGGAGATATCAGCCACCGGCTGTGGCTATCCTAAGCCCACCGGCTGGTTCCCGGGGTGCCGCTCCCCCAAGCCCGCCGGCCTGCCGCTGACTCAATGCCCACCGGTCCGCCTCTGACTGAAGCCCGCCGGATCGCCACTGACAAATGCCCGCCGCTAACCCTAGCCCCGTGGATCCAGTCCACACATCACAGCCAGGAGAGCCGTGTTTGTGTCTTGTTGTGCCCTCAGGAACAGTTTTAATGTATCTTGTCAGTCTTGTCCATGGAGACTCGTCTGGGGCAGGCGGCTCTTCTTGTAGTGGCCGCGGAGGCCATTTCCAGCCACCTGCCCCCTTGTCGCGGAAGTACAGGCAGTTGCTGAGGGACCCTGTGAGGGCCCCTGACTCCTTGCCATGCCCAGAAGAAGCCTCAGCTTCCGAGCTAGCCCAGGAGGGCTTCCTGTTCCTGGGGGACTGTCTTGTCCTGTGTGTCTAGCCCCGGAGGGCTGTCCTGTCCTGTGTCTGTGTTTAGCCCCGGAGGGCTCCTGATACCCCCTAACTTCCCCAGGGAAATTTTGGGGGGGTAGAAAGGGTTCTGGCTGTAGGGGCCGGGCCGAGGAGACCGAGGCCACGGCCTCAAGCACCACCAGCCACAGTCATCTGTTCCGCTCTGGAGGTCCCAGTCCTGTGATCCTGTCTGTGTCTGTCCCGAGGGGCCTCCAGAGAGCGCGTCCAGTGATATGGACATGTAATGCTGTCAAGACCTTCCCCGTGCGTTTCCCTGAAAGTAATTGCACACCTTAGAATGTTCGTCAGCCAATCATAGTCAAGCATTCAACGGCCCCGTAGTATAAAATAAAAACATTCACAGCCAATCAGAATCCACTGAGTTGAGCATTTAAAGCTGGCAGACAACATAACTTAAGTGCATTCATATAATAAACATTGTCTGTTGGTGTGGATGCTAATATAGTTACTGTTATAGTTATCGTTCTTGGTGTGTTTGGGACTTTACATCTAAAAAAAGCTTTTAATTTCATCTTATCATAGCTCTAATACTATGTACTAGTCAGTTTTAAGAATCAAAGCTGACCAGATTCAGTGTTTGTTTACTAGAGAAAGTGGCAAACAAGCGTCCTTGGAGTGTCGTTATCAACTTTTCATCTCTTGTCAGAGGCCAGAGCGAACACTTCAACATTAACTGTACTCAAAAAGTAGTTTGCGCCGCATGGGCGAGAAAAGAAGGAAAGTTTTGAATGACTTGGTTGCTCCATGACATTTGCTAATGTAACCAAGTTCCCCTGAGTGTACCTTCAATCTGAAGGTACTCGCCTGCAGCCACACACTCAATTTAGGCGGCAAAAAAGTAGGCTGAAGTTATCTAGAATTAAATTCATAATGCAGAATGACAATAAGATATTCCCTCAGTGGGTGTGCTTTTTTACCCCCGAATAAAACATTGGGCCATGGAGGGGTCAAATATTAATAGAGATCTTTCATAGTTTGCGCATATTACGTTTCTTACTGAAAGTGACCTACAATGACGGTGGAGCCGGTGACCTCAAGCAAATGGAGAAAAAAGATTATCTTCTGTTTTAAATTAAATTACTGGATTTTCTCGTGCCACAATTTTCAAATAGGATGAGGTACCGCCATCGGGTTGACCTTCAGATGTGGCCTCATGGGAAATCTGCTTATGAAGAAATGAAAAGACCAAAGCCCTTCGATACAAGCCGACTGTTTAATTTGCAGGCTTTAGATGGTCAATTATTTGTTCTTGTTTAGCGCGAAAGATGAGTCTTCATTAGATAAAGGTTTTACAATTGAAGCCGACTTCAAAAAGAAATTATTTCCTTCATCAGGAAGCAATAGTCCTTTTCCCAGATAGTTGTCCGTGTCCATCTTCAGATATCTTCATAGCCCCACCTGTGCTGATTAATGAGATATTGTATGCATAATTAAAGGCTGCTCATTGCTAACAACATATTTTGCCTTTCAGGGGCGTACATTTTTGAGCTTTATTTTTGAGGGGGCACAGGAGGGGTGTGTGGGGGGGGGTTGACACACCAGTAGGCTAATGTTTTACTTAATTTTTTTTTTTTAGGCTATTCGAAATATTCCCAGTAATTAACTGGGAATAATTAAAAATTAAAATGCACCTTTAAATATCATTATAGTTAATCTAGAATGGGCGATGGGTTGGGCAAATTAGCCTAATGTTCTATTAGGGTCATTCTATGGAAATGTCCGCTTTTCTGTTTTTCTACCATTTAGGGTGTCATGCCTTAAAATATTTTTGTTCAGCTCAGTTCTTGGACCACTTCTCTTCTCTGTCTGCATGTCATCACTAGGTTCTGTCATTCAGAAACATGGCTTTTCATATCACTGCTATGCTGATGACACTCAACTCTACCTCTCATTCCATCCTGATGATCCAATGATATCTGCTTGCATCTCAGCTTGTCTAACAGACATTTCTTGCTGGATGAAGGACCATCACCTTCAACTCAACCTTGCCAAGACAGAACTGCTTGTGGTTCCAGCAAACCCATCGTTTCATCACAATTTCACCATCCAGTAAGGTGCCATCCCAAAGAGGCACAAAATCACTTTCACAGACTTTTTCATTAACTGTTCCCATCTGGTGGAATGACCTACCCAACTCAATCCGAGCAGCTGAGTCCTTAGCCATCTTCAAGAATCAGCTAAAAACACATTTCTTCCATCTTTATTTGACCCTCTAACTTTCTATTCTAATTCTATTCTTAAAAATGTTTTACTAACACTAGCTTTTCTAATCTTTTTGTATTCTATCAATTTGTTTTCTTTGTATTTATTGTAATGTTAACAAAAGCAAAAAGGCATAACACTAGCTTGCTCTATTCTTTTTCTGTTCTATATGTTTTCTTTTTCTTTATTATATATTTCTTTAAAAATAACAACCTTGCTATGTGTACTGCGTTAAGCTAACTGAGACTTGTTATAGCACTTGCATATCATTGCTCTTTTGTTGATTTTGATTGTTTCCATTGCCCTCATTTGTAAGTCACTTTGGATAAAAGTGTCTGCTAAATGTAAATGTAATGTAAATATATATATATATATATTAAAATGTATTTTATGATTGGTAATATACGTTGTGGCACCTTGAAGTACTTGTACATTTTGTATTTGTGATTTGTATTTTAAATGTTATTCCCTTAAAATGTATTACCATATATTTATATATTTGACATAAATTACCAGTATTTATTTGTTTGTTTGTTAATTGGTGGAAAATAAACAAATAATAATAATAATAATTATTATTATTATTATTATTATTTGGAGTTTGTAACCCTTCTAAGTGTTTTAAATCTTCTGTTAGAGCCCTCCATCACAGTTCAACAGCCTTTAACCTTTACTGTCGATATACAATACTAATATACCATAATTGTGGAGTGCTTGGCAGCAGTGCAGTGGACGTGTAACAGGGGTCAGTGTGTTTATTTTGATGAGGGCCAGGGCAAAGGGACGTTAATACCCTGTGAATGAATTATTCAGTGTGCAAGGCTATGCTTATCTACTTCATTAATTTCATTTCCTGAATAATGAGGTTAATCCCTTCTTTCAATGGCCGAGACATTTTTTAAAGTGCAGATTGACTATGCAATTGATTATGAACAAAATCCAGTTCATTATAGTTCTCAGCCAGGCACTTGTGCAGATTGTGGGAATTTGATGAAAACAATTTTATTGATGGATTTAGAAGTGTGCCCAGAGCCGATCCTCCCTATACGCAGAATGCGCAAGCTGCGTAGGGCCCCCGAAACACCAGGGGGCCCCTTGCTCTCAAAGATGTTTTAATTTTAGTTTCGTTTTTGAGTTTGGCAAGCAGTTATGAAAACATGAATGATCATTTCTTTTAATGTGGTGCGCTGTCACCCTCTCTACATAAAAATCAGTCTCTTGACAAAGGCTCGAGACGAAAAAAAAAATGAGTTGAAAGCGTAAGCCATGGAAGAGATACTGTGTCTCGAGCACCTTCCACGAGCGCGATTCGAGACGGAGTGAATTTGTTGTCGACACGGACAAATGCATTTCATCCATTCTTTCATCCATTACCCATTATTGATTGGCCAAGATAGTTTGACACAAAACTGAATTGAAAATGCAAAATAACATACTTTCTGAGAATTATTTATTTTTATTTTTTTATTTTATTAGTTTTTTTTGCTAAATATTATGTACAATTTGTATTTCAAAATGACAAAAAATAATGTAGTAGTGTCATAAATCATATGTAACAAACTAGTAGTTTACGAATTTTCTCACCCAGTTAAAAAAAAAAAAAAAAAAAAAAAAAAAAAAACTTGACAAATTTGAAATACACTGTAAACACAATTCTGAGAGCTGTAAAATATAAACTCGCAATTGCAAGAAAGAATTTAGAATTGTGGAATGTCACAATTAATTTTTAAAAATTTTAATTCTGTGGTGGAAAATGGAATTGCTAGATGTAAACTCACAATTGTAAGATGTAAACTCCGAATTGCGAAAAAAATTCTGAGTTCAGATTTTTTTTTTTTATCAGAATTGTGAGATAAAATGTCACAATTACCTTTTTAGTATTTGTATTCCAAAACAAAACAAACAAACAAAACCAAATACAATCCAATATTTGTATTTTTTTTTATTTATCTTTTTTAAGAATTCTGAGAAAATAAGTCAGATTTGCCAGAAACAAAGCCTGAATTGTGAGATATAAACTCAGAATTGCCAGAAACTCAAAATTCTGAGATATAAAGTTTTTTTATTATTATTATTATTTTTTTGGCAGAAATGGGCTTCCATAAAACAAATACATCAAATAATTTCATCAAATACATCAAAAAATACATCTATGGCTCCTCAAGCATAAATAATATCTTTCTATCTTTCTATCTCTGTCGATTTTTCTCACTCTCCTTCTTCCTTCCTCCTCAACAGGGCGTTCGGTGGCCGTTCATCTCTGCCAAATCTGGATAGCCAATCTTGGCAGTTGGATTGTGTGAGTGAAAGTCACTAGAAGTCAGTACTGTCCCACATCAGTCAGGACGTGAGGGGACACACAGTGTCAGCATTCCCACAGCGGTTACAGGGGCGGAGACGAACAGATGGCTTGTGGGTGATTACTGGGGTGAGCGAGTGGACGAGAAAGAGAGAGAAGAAATTAGTTTTCAGAGGAGACGTGAAGTTTTCGTATTTGAACTCAATGAAAAATGGGACGCGCACGCAACACACAAACAAACACAACGCAAGTCGAATACACAGGTGGAATTTGCTAATGCGGCGTTGTGCGGAAATGTAATATCATACAGTTGTCAATTAACTTTTACTCTGGAGAGAAGGGGAAATATGTCTCTTATAACCTTTTCTTCATGAATACAGCGTATTCACCGGTCAACCCCAGTGGCTTAAATGAACTCCAGGCTGCAACTACGCAGTAATTTAGTGATAAGAATGACAGCGCGGTGAGAGCCAACACTGGCGAAGCAAGAAAACAAACATAACATACGACCCTGCAAACAGACTCTAACACTGGCAATATGTCTCTCGGTGGGAAGCCTTCTTGTATTTTATTCAAACTGTGCTGGTCCAATAACAAATGACGTCAAGTGTCAGCAAGCTGCTGTTGATAAACGTCCTTTTTTTTCCCTAGAACACTCTTGAATTAACTTCCGAGCTTTAATAATTTGCTTCTTATTAGTGTGACTTCATGAAATTTCCAACTGTGACTAAAGGGGATTTCTAAGTGAATATTAGTCCTTGAGTAGACAGTCTCAAAAAAATAACATAGCCAGTTTTTTGTTGACTTATGTACAGTAATTTGGGAGAAAATGTTTTTTTGTTTTTTTTTGTTTTTTCAGTGCAGCATTATACAGTGCCCTCCACTAATATTGGCACCCTTGATAAATATGAGCAAAGGCAGCTGTGAAAATAAATCTGCATTGTTTATCCTTTTGATCTTTCACTCAAAAAAATCACAAAATTCTAACCTATCATTGAAGTAAAACAATTGAGAGTGGGGAGAAAATCTCATGATGAAATAAATGTTTTTCGCCAATGAATGTTGGCCACAATTATTGGCACCCCTAGAAATTCTTATGAGTAAAATATCTCTGAAGTATATTCCCATTCATATTTACATTTTTTAGCAGACCAGGGTGACTAGGAACATGAAATTGTCCAGCCATGACTTTCTGTTCCACAGGATTATAAATATGAGGAACACAAAGGTCAAATTCCCTTAATCATCCATCACAATGAGAAAAAACAAAAAATATATTTCTGATGTGAAGAACAAGATTGTTGAGCTTCACAAAATAGAAAGTGGCTGTAAGAAAAGTTAAAACATTGAAAATCCCCATTTCCACCATCAGGGTAATAATTAAAAGGTTCCAATCAACTAAAGATGTTAAAAATCTGCCTGAAAGAGGACGTGTGTCTATATCGTCCTAATGCACGCTGAGGAGGAGAGTTTGAGTGGCCAAAGACTCTCCAAGGATCACAGCTGTAGAATTGCAGAGATTAGTTGAGTCTCGGGTCAGAAACCTTAAAAAAAAAAAAAATCAAACATCCCCTACATCACCACATGTTGTTCAGGAGGGTTTCAAGAAAAATTGTCCTCACTCATACAAAAACAAACTCCAGAAAATTCAGTTGTCAGACACGACTGGAACTTCAAATGGCACTGGCTTCTATTGTCAGATGAAACTGAAAAAAGAGCTTTTTGGCAGCAAACCCACCAGATGAGTTTAGTACAAACAGGGATAAAAAAGTACCCCATGTCCACGGTTAAATATACTGCTGGATCTTTAATGTTGTGGGCCTGTTTTTCTGCCAGAGGTCCTGAACATCTTGTTCAGATGCATGGCATCATGGATTCTATCAAATACCAACAGATAAAAAAATCAAAATCTGACTGCCTCTGTTAGAAATCTTATAATGGGCCGTGTTTGGATCTTCCACCAGGACAACAATCCAAAACAAACATCAAAATAAACACAAAAATGGGTCACTGAGCACAAAATGAATCTTTTACCATTGCTGTCTGTCTCTGACCTGAACCCTACAGAAAATGAGTGAGGTGAACTGAAGAGAAGAAGCACCGTCATGGAGCTGTGAATCTGAAGGATCTGGAGAGATTCTGTATGAAGAAAATGGTCTCTGATCTCTTATCAGGTGTTCTCCAAACTCTTCAGACATTATAGGAGAAAACTCAGAGCTGTTACCTTGGGAAAAGGACGTTGCAATAATTGGGTGCCAATAATTGTGGCCAACATGAAATAGTGAAAGCATTTATTTCACAATGAGATCCCCTGCCCCACTTTCAATTGTTTTACTTCAATGATAGGTTGGAATTTTTTGAATGAAAGATAAAAAGGATAAACAATGCAGATTTATTTTCACAGCCTGTCCTTTTAACGCTACAATATGGAAGACATTTCTATATATTTATGTGTAATGTATTTGTATTAGACTTTCATGTAAGAATTTATATTAATTTGTTTGGCCAACATGTCAATCCATAGCTATTGACAATGCATTCAAGGTCGACATCCTGTCATTATGGGCATCAAACCCTTGACCTTGGCATTTTTTCTCAACACGCTACAGTATATAAGATATTCAGCCAAGACCTTTTTACATGTGACTTTTCATTTACATTAATTACTTTGGTCCTCACGTCTATTCAAGGTGCATGTAAAGTATAATTTCATCTCTGGATGTATTTCCTGGAAATGGAACCCATGACCTTGGCGGTGAAGAAAACATGCATATACTGTATAGTTATTCACATACTGTCAGTAAAAAGAAAGTTCATAAACTAAACTTTATTCATCCGAGAAGAAAAAAAAGAAACATTGAAGCAAAAACACAACATAAAGACCACCGTTTTGGAAAAGTGGGAATTTTCGAGGTTAAAGAGCTGCGAGTGTGTGAGCCTGATGAGATGATGCTCATTTCACTGCACCGCATCTCACCCGGATTCTTATTCATCTCCTATCATCCTGATATCAGGCTCCGGATCGCTCAGGATATTAAACAGACAATAATGAAGGCCTATGTTAGATTGGCGAGGAAAACAGCCACCTGCGACCACAAATGTTCACTGATCCAGAAAACGCAGTGGCGAGAGAACGTGGAGATGGTTTGCTTGTGGACAATAATCATTTAACTCATTGGTTTCAGGAAGAAAGGGCATTTTAACAGTCTAATTTTAGCGGTTTTGTGGTTGTGGCATCAGACCTCTGACCGAGGGTTGATTATGATTGTGAGCCGTTGCACAAAACAACTTAATTTCACACAGTCTCTAAAGGGTTTGGAAAGTGCCTGAATCCACCGATTACTCACTACACTAAGAACTTATTTGGCAGAATGGACTCCACGGACAAATGTTTTCGGTCTAGGGGGATTGGAAGCAGCTTTATATAAATACACTGGATTGCTATGAGTGTAGGGTTGAAATGTCTGAAAATGTCCTCAAAAGAACCACCTTGTGCCAAATGTTATATTTATTCAATTACAAAAACATTTTTATCTAAAGTAAATTATTAATTAGAATAATAAAAGCAGAAGCATTCGATCCGGGGAGAAAACAATACAGCCACACCATACTAAATGTAATTTAACTGCATTTTATGGTCTAGGTTAGCGTAAAGTAATTACGATTAAGAATGATAAATGGGAATGGGAGTCCTCGCAAGGATATAAATGCAAAGCTTGTTTCACTACAATTATAGATCCACCCAGAGGAACAATTCATTTTATGGCTTAAAGTTTGTTCCTTCTTAGTTCAGCGAAGTTGTCCGTGATCTTTGACTTTGTCTCTGAATATTCTTCAGAAATTCATTAGGATAAGCATGAATAGGCCTAACGTTTGATACATTGTATGAGTATAAAACTATAAAGTGACTGCAAATTACATAATAAGGACTTGAATAAGACATGTTTAAGTTCATAATATTGAGATTTGACTCTTGATTTTAGACTTGAGTTTTTGGCAAATCTGAGCAGAGTTTAAAACTATAGATTTTATAGGAGATGACATTATTAGGGTTGTTTCTCAGGAGATTTAAGATGAATCTCAATTTCCTCTATTTTATCTCATTCGTGTTTTGGAGAAACAGTTATTTTATTAAAGAGATCTAATCTGTGATTATTCTTTTCTAGGATATGTTAAATCTGAGAAAAGTTTAAGAAATATGTAAGAAATAAGTATTAAGAAATTTCTACAGTAGAACTCAAGAGGAGAGACATGAGTTACTATGATTTTTGTTTGTTTGTTTTCCCCATGAGAAACAAATTCTCTCTGCTCTCCATTTCATATAATTTCTGTTTAAGATAAACAATTGAGAAATTACTGAAGTTACTATTTTTCATTTCCTATTTTGCTAAATTTACCAAATCTGAGCAAAGTTTGAGACATTGTTGAGATCTCTTCTGAAAACTCAGAGACAAACACTGAAACAGTTTCTCAGGAGAAAAATGTGTATAACTAAGATATTAGGATCTGATTTGTTATTTTTATGTCCTGTTGAGATTATTCAGGTCTTTTATCGCAGAAGAATGTTTTGAGATGCAGAAGACTTGCTATAAGAATCCACATCTGTTCTCTATTTAATCTTATAGGATTGCTATTTTGAGTCATTATATAGACCTCATCTGTGATTTTTTTTTTTTTTTCTTTTCTAGAGGCTGGAGCACATGTTGAGAGGAGAACCATGAGATTACTAGACTTGAGGTAAAATTTCTATATGTTCTCTATTTAATCTCATTGCTGTCTAGGAAAAAAATACTATTGCAATATAGAGATTACTGTGTTATTTTTATTTCCAGATATTTATCAAAATCGTAGCACAGTTTGAGAGGTTTTTGAGATCTCTTATGAAAACTCAGAGAGGATTTATCTCTCAGGAAAAACATGAGAAGCGAAAAACTTCTCCAATATTTGGAGAAAACATCTTCAAATATTTTTTTTGTTCTCAGAAACAATTGAAATATTAAAGAGATCTGTTGTGGTTTTTATTTCTTGTTTTAGCAAATGTTTCCATCCAAAGTTGCAAATTTAACTATGCGCAAAATGCTCAGGCATTTTAAGAATGACCATAACAATATTTCAGATGCTATGCAATGAGATCAGTCAGCTGGTTATGCCCTCCCATCGCACAAAGTCACATGACTTTTTTGATGCACTTCCATTCACTCACCACCAGAGGTCACCCGCTCACCACATGGACTCTTGCACTACTCTACTGTTGCACATCACCCTGGACTGCATTTCCCATGTTCCAATGCACTGAATGCACACAGCTGTACCAATCACATGCTCACCTGAAAGCTATTACACACATACCATATAACATGCACTCAGTTCCTGCTCAGATCGCCGAGTATTGTAAGCACATATCGCTACCCTAGCTGATAGCTACTTGACGGAGCCTATCTTAGTTGTCATAGTCATAGTCATAGTCATAGTCTTGCCTTGCCTGTTTTCCCTGTTTTGATTCTAGCCTGTGTACCTTGGATTAACCCCTTGCTTGCTGTTTCGGCTGTGTTTGCTCCTCGTCTGGACTTTTGCTCGTGTTTAGGATTACCTCTTTTGTCAAGCCCTCTGTATATTGTTAGCCACTGTCAGAACCTTGCCTGAATTACGACTCTGTATGTCTCTGAATAAAGCTCTGCAGATGGATTTGCATGCTTCCTCTGTTCCTTCCGTTACAGGAGGAATGTATTCGGTAAATGTGTTTCCATCTCCCATATTCTCATTAACTCTAAAGGTCATTGCACACTGAGTCCTCACATTGTCAATTACGTTTACACACTGACTCTGAAAATTTCGGCCATCATAAAAAAATTCGGATCAGGTTTGATTTTCTATGTTTTGATAGGAAAGGATGACGAATACGAAAAAAAAAAAAAAACGAAAAAACACGTATGTAAATTTCGGACTCAGTGTGCAAGGATCTTAAGTCCACCTCAAGCCAGTGTAAAAACATTTTTGTGAATTTGGCATTTCCATCACTCGTTTCTGATGCGCATAAAAACAGGGTGATGAAAACATAGCTATTGAAGTCTCTAAGACTGTGAGATTATAAGATTCCTTTATCACAGAATAAAAATCAGAGAAGCTTTTAATAAAAGTCTCCAGTAGTCTAATTATTGTGGTCCAGGAGAATCACATTAGATTCTATATTGAGTAAACTCATTTGTCATTTCATACAGCAGAGTTTATCACCAATAACATCAAAGCAATTTATTGATTCCTGCAAATGTAAAATGGCAAAAACACACCACTTTTTTATCTTCCTCAATATATTTGATTCATTGCAGACCATTACAGATCCATTTCCATGTTGTCTGTCGCCGTGATGGAAATACAAGTCTCGTATGTCTTATTACTTATGGGTTATGCTTTCATCTGTGATATTCACAGAGCCCATGTTTGCTCTAAACGGTCATGCTCTTCCCATCCAGCTCAACAAATGAGAGTGGTATCACGCTGTGTGTTTTCATTCTGAACAGCATTAATATTGCAGCAGGCCTCATCTGTGCATTTAGAGTTGTTCAAGCCCATTAAAGGTTCATCGTGCTCTGTAAATTTTAAATATGCTTGCTGTTTAGTTTTGGTGCGGCTGGACATGAGAGTAATGGATGGATGCTCTATGGCAGCTCAATGCAGAACGCTAAAAGGTTTTTGGTCATGGCCTTGATTTAATGCAATTAGTTCTGCCAATGAAATGCGCAGCAGGATTGGTCAGTCCTGGCCATGTTTGTTATTGCAGAAAGAAGATTAGGTTTGTGAAACACCTGATTTTGACCTTTTTGGTTTTTATCTAATGCCCTTTTTTCAGAAGCATAGAAACAAACTATTTAATTACAAAAAACTAGTGATTAGATCGTTTGAGGTAAAATGCATTCAAAAGAACCAGGATTTGTTTTTAATAGCGGGGGGGGGGAGAGATAGATATTTTGTTCAACCCCTGCTTAGAGTTTAATTAAATCCTATATCTATAATGCTTAAATGCATTTTTAAAATGTATTCATAATGCATAATAAAAAATACTCTTCTTCTTCTTTGTCATCTTCTTATTTTATCTTATTTACATACCCTACCGTTTAATCTTGTGCAAGATTACAATTGCGTTTCCTCAAAAATATTAAGCAGTGCAACTGATTTTGATAACAATAATGTTTCTTGAGCTGCAAATCAGCATAATAGAATGATATCTGAAAGATCATGTGACACTGAAAACTGGAATAATGATGCTAAAAATTCAGCTTTGCCTCACAGAAATAAATTACATTTTAAGATATATTCAAATAGAAACGTTATTTTAAATTGTAATAATATTTTTCAGTGTTATATTTTTACTGTATTTTTGATCAAATAAATGCAGCCTTGGTGAGCGTAAGAGACTTCTTTAAACATCTTACCGGCCCCAAACTTTAATAAAGGAAACTTTTAAATGCAGTAATGACTGGAACTTTTGTTACATGGTTTTGTAATTTTTTTACACACCGTTTTCTTGAAATGGCAACATAGTTAATCAAAAATTAACCTTCATCAAAAAGTGCAGATCATAGATTACTGTAACATCATATAGTGACATTTTGTTAATTATATGAAATCAACTTCAATCAAAGCCAAGTTAAATCATTTATTTTAAACATTTAATTTTAATATCTTCTGTACTGGATCCTCTTAAAAATCCATTTAATTCAGAGCTCATTCACCGCCATGTCTCTTCTCATGTCTCGGGCTCTCAGGTTGAAATATGGGCCTTCCACCTGTGCTTGCATGAGACAGAGGATCATAAAATGTAAAGCAGCCTGGGCTCTGTAGAGTTTACTCAAGGGTGGAATTTGATTCTGTGTTCTAAATGATGAATGATTTCAACACGGTTGGAAATTATTGAAGCAGGGGTCATGTATTAAATGGAATGATTCACACCCTTTTCTCCCGTTTTCTCTCTTGTCTATCATTTGTACACTCCGTCCCACTTGATGAAGAGACCAAAATGTCTGATTGTCGTTCAATCTAGGAGACAAGTTGTTCTTTGGTCATTATATTCACAACTTCCTTTTACATAACAAGTACAGCTCATCCAAGCCCGCTGATTTGGAAGAAAGATAATTTCCCCACCTATCAAATCACTGTCATTCTAAGAAGCTGAGTATTTAAAAATATTCCTGTGCTTTAAGAGCAGTTCAGTAAAACGCAGTGTAGGCGGCTCAGAATAAGACTAAAAATGCCTTTCAAAACATAATTAAAGTGCATATCTCACTAGAAAAGTATTTACTGCTGATTCAAGGTGATAATGACGAGCCATAATGGAGGAGTATCAGAACGAAAACTCTAGATTTGAGGTTCCACTTATTTGTATGCATGTGCACTATCCTTGGGCCTCACAATGAGCTGTGAAATTCACAGTGTGAATGTGATATAAAAATGTTTAGTGGGCACCGATAAACAGATTAATTAACTTAGCAATGCGGTGACCTGCTAGAACTGGGTGAGAAACCTGCATGGTGTTCATATGAGTACAAAGAATGCACATATTGATGCATAAACACATAATGAAGCTGCCAACCTTGTGCGTGTTCTCAGGTTGTTCGGTTATTGTTAAGCATGTAGCAAGCCACCCATTTAAAGTCATTGTAAATCCCCAATATCATGTACTTCCATATTAAACTGTATTTCCAACAAGAAAAATGTAGGGCAGGACTTGATTTGATTCACAAGAAACAGATTTGATTGGCCGTTACTTAATAAATTGAGCCAGATGGAATGCTAGATTTTTATTTATTTTATTTAACCTTTATTTAACCAGAAAAGACTCTCTGAGATTAAGAATCTCTTTCCCAGGAGTGTCCTGGCCAAAATGGGCAGCAATACATCGGTTTCATCACAAAATATTACAACACAAACAGACTAAAGACACTTAAAAACAGTTACATATTGTTGAGTCAGTTTCCATTTATCGAATAACTGTTTTAAAATGATCCAAAGACAGCAAATTTTGTAATTTCAGTTTCGATTGCAGAAGATTCCAGTCAGTAGGAACTGCATACATAAAAGCCTTTTTACCTAGTTCAGATCGAACAAAAGGAACAGAGAGCGTATAACAATTTTGTGAGCGAAGGAAGTATTTCTCAACAATTTTCTGTTTTATAAGACAACAGAGATATGATGGCAACATCCCCAAAATGGCTTTATAAATAATTAAATACCAGTGCATTTTTCTTCTGATAAGCAAAGAAGACCAACCTACTCTGTTATACAATAAACAGTGATGAGTTGAGGATTTACAATCTGATATAAATCTTAAAGCACCATGATAAACGGCATCTAAAGAGGATAGAAGATATGATGGTGCAAACTGATACACTACATCACCATAGTCAAGCACGGGTAGAAAAGTAGCAGTAACCAATTTCTTTCGTACATTGAATGAAAAACAAAACTTGTTCCTAAAATAAAACCCAAGCTTAATTCTCAATTTTTTCTTCAGTTGAGTAATGTGAGAGCTAAAAGATAGGACATCGTCAACAATAATGCCAAGATATTTGTACTCTTTTACTAATTCAATCACGGAACCTTGTAAGGTCTGAAGAGAGGATAAATTATTATCAAAATTTTTTGAACCTGAGAACAACATATACTTGGTTTTATCAACATTCATTACAAGTTTTAGATAGTAAATCCGTGACTGAATAACATCAAAGGCTGACTGTACAGACTGTATAAATGGCTTGTTGTACAGAAGAAGCACTACAATATATGACAGAGTCATCTGCATAGAAATGAAAGTTGGCATCCTGAATGTTGTAATCAAGACTGTTTATATAAATGGTAAATAAAAGGGGACCCAGCACAGATCCTTGGGGATCAATGTTAAGCTCACAAAAATAGAAACAATAGCACCATATGCTAATGTAACAATGACCGGACAACAATTAGGTCATTTTATTGTGTTCATAATATGTGGCTTTGTTGTTTGAAGAGATATAAGTGCCAAAATCAGGCAACAACCCTGCTGAAAAAAACAATAGAACCCTTCCCAAAACACAATAGAAAATCTAATGGATTTAATGGTTATAATGGGAATTGTATTGGTTTTAATGGAAACTATAATGGTGTCTACTGGTATGTGATGGATTCTATTGGTGGGATGTTAAATCCTATTGGAAAAATGCCCAAAACACACTACAAAAAAGGAATTTTGTAACGGTTTTACTGGAAAAAAAGCTAATGGTTTATAATAATGTTTTTTTTGCAGGGAATTGTTGGGTCTTGGTCAATATGGTTTGTCAGATCAACGGTGTGAAAAGGTGAAGAGCTTAATGCCCATAGCACCTAGCTTAATAGGCTAATAAGGAAGTATTTTACTCAACACAAAAGTTTTCTGCTACACTAGCCTGATTTCACATACTTGTGACCTGTTTTCTCTATTAAATCAGTTATTGTCACAGTGAAGCAAAGACTAAAGAGAATTTTCCCTATCAAAATAGCTGAATTTAGCCTCCTAGCATGTTTATAGCTACCTGAATGCAGATTTAGAGCATTTGACAGTAACTCTGTCTCCGTCTTAAGTAGGCCTATTGTTTTTTATTATATCTAAGAACATATAATGCTGCTGCTCCGCCCAGCGTCACCGAAAATCTCAGACACCGAAAATTTCAGAACACCATTTCCATCGACGTTACTGATTTTTTTAGAGGCCGGAAATGCTGTAGGTGACGTCAGACGCTGGAGACTTGGCAGAAAAACTGAATGAACAGCGAGGACAGCGAGGAAAATTTGGAAACTCTTCAGGAATACATCGACTGGTGCTTCGACGTTATAGTCATGAAGAAAAACCAAAATGCATGTTCTCCAGCCAAAAGCGAGACGCCGTCTTCCAAAAGAAGTCGCCCAGCAGACTCGCCTGAAACAACATCGCCGACGGGTAAAAGCTTTACCGACATCCTGGATTAATCGACAAGCGGTTGTCCAGCTTCGACGCGAGGTTGTCCCTGGTCGAGATCCTGCACCGTGAATTTAAATCCCTGTGGGAATCACTGGAATTCAGCCAGCAGCAGGTGGAAACACTCGCTGCTGAAAACGCATCACTACGGTACTCGGTCAAGTCTCTAACTGAGAATGTGACCCATCTAAGTGAAGAAAATAAAAAAATAAAAGAGACTGTCATCGATCTCCAGGCCCGTAGCATGAGAGATAACCTGGTGTTTTCAGGCATCCCGGAATCTGCCGAAGAGGACCCAGAAGCTACGGTTAAAACCTTTATCAAGACATACCTGAAGCTTCCGGAAGACACCGTGGAAAACATCTGCTTCGAAAGAGTCCATCGGATGGGAGCGAAGAAACCTGGAGCCCCGAGGTCACGTCCTATTGTGGCCAAATTCGGATACTTCAAGCAGAAAGAGCAGGTGAAGAGTCGCGGCAGGGATCTGAAAGGAACAGACTTCAGCGTAAACGACCAGTTCCCCAAAGAAATCCGGGAGCGACGCAAAATTCTGTTCCTAATCCGACGCAGTCTCATTCAAAAGGGCTCCCGAGCTGTCATCGCCGTGGACCGGCTCTACGTGGACGGGCAGCTCTACCGCAACCTCAGTACCACTCCGTGGTTATATTAACACCACTCCAGATAAGAATCCGTTATATTTTTCTTTTTTTTTCTCTCTTTCCTCGCTTGTTCTTCCATTTACCTCTAACTATTTATGTAATTTCGCTAATTTAATACGATATCATAACAAACACGATACCGTCAGTCTCCGCAGTGTTTAAATGTTGTTGCAATGTTTTCGTTTCTGTCAAGTTTTTACTTTCATCCCTCTCTGCTTGCTTCTTTGTATGTCTTTCTTACTTCCAACTCCTTTCACTGCACCGATCACCTGCTTTACTACACATACACACACAACACCCTATATCACACATCTGCACGGCATGACCATGTACATATACACTCAGCGTTAACGCAACCACTCCGACCTTACAGCGCACACAGACATGAAGGACATAATCGCATACAAGCGCGTACACGTCCGCTCATATCTTATTCATTTGAGCATCACACTCAGCGAGCAGCATTAGCTACACACACACATCTATGGGCGCACTGAGGTTTGTCACATGGAATGTGAATGGAGCTGGCTCCAGAGAAAAGAAGTTAAAAATATTTAGCCAGCTTAAAAAACTACAGGCAGACGTTGTTTTATTACAAGAGACTCATAGACCTGCCACAGCTACAGATCAACTTAAAACAACTGAGTTTCCTAATGTGTTCTCAGCCTGCTATAACTCTAGGCAAAGGGGGGTAGCAATTTTAATACATAAAAATGTTAATTTCACAGTACTCAACACAGTTATAGATCCAGAAGGTAGATTTCTAATCATTAAATTATCTATATTTGACAAAAAGTTATGTATTGTTAGTATATATGGTCCAAATGTTGATGACCCCTCTTTTTTCACGGTTTTTTTACCGCACTCTCTGAACACCTAGATTGTGCACTTGTTATTGGGGGAGACCTCAACTTTGGACTAAATAAAGAAATGGACAGGCTAAGTACAGCTGGAACTCAGCGCAATTGGGAATCCACAAATATAGTTAAACAGTACATGAGCAACTATGGACTTTGCGATGCATGGCGTTCTTTTCACCCCAACCGTAGGGAATATACTTTCTTCTCACATGTCCATCACTCTTACTCTCGTCTGGATTATTTCCTAGTCAGCAGCTCACTGCTGAGTGACTTTTCAGACACAGAGATAAACCCTATAGCTGTCAGCGATCATGCTGCTGTTTCTTTAACTCTAGTAAATAAGAAGGCCACTCCACCAAGTAATAACTGGAGATTCAATACATCATTGCTTAAAGACGACGATTTTATTAAATATTTTAAAGAAGAGTGGGCTTTATATTTAGACTATAATGACCTGCCTGGAACATCAGCATCTGTTCTCTGGGAAGCAGGCAAAGCTGTGATGAGAGGTAGAATAATCTCATTCTCATCGCATAAAAAAAAAGAGAAAATAAATGTATTCAGGAATTAGAAGAAACCATAAAAACTTTTGAAGAATCCTACGTATCCTCCCAGGAACAGGAAATGCTGAAAAACCGTGTCCATTTTTGTGTGTCTACATGTGGGGCGAGGGTGTGAATATTCGTTTGCGTGCATGAGGGTGGGAACGTATGCTTGTGTATATGTGTGCTTGTCGTCTACGTCTATGTGTCAGGTCGGGCCTTAGACTCCACCTCACTCATCATCTCAGTCGACCCCCACCCCACCACCATGCCCTGCCGGTGGAGGATGCCGCCGGTGCGTTGGTGGTTTCTCGCGCCGGGGCAGGATGCTCGGGCGAGCGCCGGCCCACTCTCGGCGGTGGCTTGGCGGGGCCTGGCCCTACTGGCCTTGCTGGGCCCCGATTGTGGGGTGGGGGGCCTTTGGGTCTCCGGGCCCAGGGCCCGGTCTGCCCTGGTGTGGTCGGCTGCCGGTGGAGCCTGCGGGCTTGCCGCCACGGCACCCTGGGGCGTCTACACTGTGGCTGTCGGAAGTCCCACCTTCGGGCTCTCCTCTGCCCTTTTCTGGGTGGAGGCCGCGGTTGTCCCTGCGGTGGTTCTCCTGGGGGTCCCGTGCCCTGGGGGGCCCCCGGATGTTTGGGGCCCGGGTCTTTTCCGTGCCTGCTTCATGCCTTGCGGGATGGGGCTGTTGTTCCCCACACACACTATTAAACATTTACATGGAGGAACCTTATGAACACAAGCGCGCTCACACACACAGGTGTACACTCAAGCATTCACATTGGTGTAAAAACAGGTGCTCACAGACACACATTGTCTTGATCTGCTGTTGCTTCAAAACTTATTTTGTAATATTAGTTATGTGTGCTGCTCAATAACATTTAACATTTAGAATTTATTGTGATTCATACAGATGTTGGTTGTTGCTGCAGTCTCTTTGATGTTGTGTCTTCTGTTGTTTTCTATTTTTGTCAGCAGGTATCGAAGCAAATTGTCTGTTTTTTTTTTTTGTTTGTTTTTTTTCCTCTCTCTCTCTATCCCCCATTCTCCTTTTCTCTCTCTCTCTCTCCCCCTTCTCTGTTGACTTTCCCCACAACCCTTTTTTTTTTTTCTTCTTTCTTCTTTCTTCTTTCTCTCTCTTGTTTTCTCTGTCCCCTGGTCTTGTCTGTCACAGTGTGGTTAAGTAAAAGGGTATATAAAATTAAATTAATTAATTAATATAAAAAAAAAAAAATAAAAAAAAAACATATATAATAAAAAAAAATAATAATAATATTTAAAAAAAAAAAAAAAGAAAAAAAAAAAGTGAATGATGATAGCATAGCCACACATACGTACTGTCATGTGTTATCTGTGTTACTGACAGGCCGGAAAAAAAAAGAAAAAAAAAAGAAAAAAAAAGGAAATGCTGAAGAAAATATGTAAAGCAAAACTAGAATTAAATTAAATTATTAATAAAAAAACTAAGTTCTTAGCACAAAGACTTCGCTGGTAAGAATTTGAATATGGTAACAAATCAGGTCAATTCCTAGCGAACCAGTTAAAAATAAATAAAGAAAAAACAGCTATATGTGCTGTTAAATATTTAACTGGGGATACAGTATATGACCCTGAAAGAATAAACAACACTTTCAGGGACTTTTACAAATCTTTATATTCTCCACAGATAAACCCATCTAAAGACGAAATAGACCAATTTCTTGACAATATAACTCTTCCGAAATTATCAGACAATCAAGCGATGCCACTGGATTTTCCACTGACATCAGATGAACTTCAGGAAGCCTTGAACAGTATGCCCAATAAAAAGGCTCCAGGTCCAGATGGCTTTCCAGCAGAATTCTATAAAGAATTCTGGGCTATTCTGGCACCAACATTCTACAGAATGTTGCAGGAAACCAAAGAAAATGGCAGACTTCCACCAAATATGAATTCTGCCAACATTAGTCTCTTGCTAAAACCAGGCAAAGACCCTGTATTGCCTACCAGCTATCGTCCAATATCCCTTATTAATGTGGACACTAAAATAATCTGCAAAGCTATCTCAAAAAGAATAGAGAAGATAACCCCTCTCATAATTCATTCCGACCAAACTGGTTTCATAAAAGGGAGGCACTCCTCAACAAATACACGTAGGTTACTTAACTTGATAGACTATTCATGCAATAGAAAACTTCAAATTACAATATTGTCTCTAGATGCAGAAAAAGCTTTTGATAGGGTTAACTGGAATTTTCTATTTGCAACTTTACACAAATTTGGTTTTGGAAACTCTTTCATAAACTGGTTAAAAATATTATATAACTCTCCAACAGCATGTGTCAGGACAAATGCCCAAACGTCCTCTAGCTTCTATCTTAAGAGGGGCACCAGGCAGGGATGCCCCCTCTCCCCCTCACTGTTTGCAATTTTTATTGAACCACTAGCAGCAGCAATTAGACAGGCAACAGTGATTAAAGGCATTAAATGCAAGAATGTAGAACATAAAGTTAGTCTTTACGCAGATTATGTGTTACTTTTTCTTCAGCATTCACAAACCACTCTCTCTGAGGTAATTACATTAATAAACTCTTTCTCAAGAGTCTCAGATTATTCAATAAACTGGTTAAAATCAACAGTTCTTCCAATTAATTGCTCCTTCCAGAATTCTTCCACTCCACTGCAATCTGGAAATATTAAATATTTAGCTATTAATGTTTCTCCTAGGCTGGCAGATTTGATTAAATTAAACCACATCCCACTTTTAAAGAAGGTAGAAGATGATCTAACCAGATGGAGGTCTCTACCCATATCACTCATGGGAAGAGTCGTGTCAATAAAAATGATGGGTTTGCCAAGAATTAATTATTTATTTGCAATGATCCCGAGCAAACCACCACCTGACTGGTTTAGATCTCTGGACTCCTCCATCTCTAAATTCCTTTGGAAAGGTAAACCCCCGTGTATTAGCATAAAAACGCTGCAAAAGACCAAGGATAAAGGAGGACTAGATCTACCTAACTTTCACCACTATTTCTTAGCCAACAGGCTTCAACACATTTCAGGGTGGTTAAAACACACCCTCTTAGATGAGCCTTGGCTAGATGTAGAACAGGCATTATGCAATAATATAGAGATTTCGGATCTGACATTCATTAGCTCGATCAGCAAACGACACGTATGCTTCAAAAGCATCAGTATCAGCTCTTCTCTGACAGCATGGTGGGAGTTTC
Organism: Aspiorhynchus laticeps; assembly: GCA_023376895.1. Lineage (NCBI taxonomy): Eukaryota > Metazoa > Chordata > Actinopteri > Cypriniformes > Cyprinidae > Aspiorhynchus > Aspiorhynchus laticeps. The sequence continues at coordinate 72,343,503 of CM041793.1, forward strand.
TAAAAATGACGGAGTCTTCACTAATCCCATGCAAACGTACCCCCATCTGGAACAATCCTGACATATTGCTAAACAACAATATGATAAACTTCACAGATTGGAGTTGTAAAGGTATTAAATACCTGGAACATATATTCGAAGGGACAGACTTTATTCCCTTTGACAAATTAATTAAACAATATGGGATTAATAAACACAGATTTTTAGAATATCAACAAATTAAATCTATTGTAAAAAGGAAATTTAAGTCTAATCATATCAATTTACAAATACCACCAAGTGTGGCAGATTTTCTTAATCTCAAAACCCCCAAATTAATGTCTAAAATATACAGGGCACTTTCCAAAATAGATGAATCAGTATCACTTCCTATTGCAAAATGGGAGGCAGATCTATCAGTAAGCTGGGACCATAATTTCTGGTCTCAGATATGTTTAAAAACCTTTGAACTGATTAGAAATCCTGGTTTACAATTAATACAATACAAAATCCTGCATAGAGTGCACTACACAGGTCATCGGATGTTCAGGATGGGTTTTACAGCTTCTAACAACTGCTCACACTGTAAAGGCAATACACCTGACAATTACATCCACGCTCTATGGTTCTGTCCACCTGTTCAGAGGTACTGGTACAGGATTTGTGAAGACTTATCAAAGTGTCTTAAATGTTCTATTCCAGCCTCTCCTTTAGTCTGCTTGTTGGGCGACCTAGATGGCGTCACTACAGAAGGCAACACAATCCACATGGCTTTCACTGCCCTATGCATTGCTAAGAAGACTGTCCTCATGAACTGGAAAAATAAAAATAATCTTAATATCAACCAATATAAAGATTATTTGTGGGATTATATTAGTCTTGACACAGCTTCTGCTGCCACATTAGATCAATCTCTCTGGGCTCCTTTGATCAGCTCCATCACCTAGTGTGAGTGGGGGTCCCGATTCTGTCCGGCTGCGGTTTTTGTTGTTGGCGTGGGGTGGCGATATGGGCCTGGGGCATCTGGGGGTTCCCTGGGGGTGGGTTTCTTGGGGGGTTCGGCGCTGGGGCTGCGACCTTGGCCTGGATGGGGTATTGGTGAAAAGAAAAAAAAACATATAATAGATATTTACAAAAGCACTGTATGCTTTTAATGGGTGATTCTTAGACTATGGGTACTTTTATGTTCTTTGGTCATAGTTTTAAAAATACATATAATTTTGGACAAATTCCTCTTTCTTTGTCAAACTAACAATAAAACCACCTTACCAAACGTTTTACTACCTTTCTATTATGATTTTTTCATACTTTTCAACCTCCTTACAGGTGTCAAAATCACTGTTTTCTCCTTGTCGCACACCCAGACTTTTAAACTTCAACAATGAAAATACAGTTTAAAAATATGACTTATCTGGTAACTATTAATGTACCTGAATTAAGCACTAGTAAAATAATAAAAATACATCATAGTATTTAATGTGAGACCTCTATCAATATTACTGTTTATACAAAATATAGCTGTCGCACGTATTGGTGTCATTTCCACCACAACACTGTAATATCCCGTTAAAAAGTTTGTGTGAAAGAATGTTTAGGTGGTTTCTATGGAAATGTTCAGTGACATCAGAGCACATGTTGGACATGGAGGGAATTAAAATTTTCATCAACAACAAATGAAGAAAAATCAAGGTAAATATTGCTTGATCAGTTATTATATTTATTCTACGTCATTTCCAAACATGCTGTACCTTCAAGGGTGTTTTTAAAAAGCTAAAAATATTCAGTTAAATAAGAGTATTTTGCATACATGAAATGCTAAGTATTAATTCAAAGCAAATCAGTGAAGCTATCTTCCATTTTTTCACAAAAAAGTACAGAAATGTCATTTACACCACAGTCATTTCCACCACAATGTCCTCTGTGGTGGAAATGACATTTATGGTTACAAAGTACAATTGATATGTTTAATGACTTTGTGAATTGAGTTTAATGAGTGTGATGAGTTTAAGACTTTTTCTAATAAATATATCTACTGTTTCTCTACATTCACATTAATTCATTGTCATTTCCACAACACCCTTTGATTTCCATCACCACACACATTTTTTTTAAAAAATATTTAAAAAGTTCTTATCACACATTAAAAATGTATCCACAATTTATGAGATCGTGCTCTACTTAATATAAAAATTCAAGTTATTTAAGTTATATTTATTTTCTAATAAGCTCTTACCCAAACCAAAATTAAATTTCAGAGTGTGACAGGTGTACAGTTCAGCATTTGGTCCTTAGGGCAGTTAATTTATCTCATTGACAAATGTATAATTATTGTACATTGTGGAAAAACTGGTAAAACTAGTTACAAAAATGATCTTAGACAATTCTTGAGTGGCATAAGTTATTCTATTTTTAAATAACAGCTGTATATTGAGATGTGGTGGAAATTACATTTGTTCATTGCAGGTCGGAAAAAATGTAAAATATTAACATTTTCTCTTGTAATCTAAGTTTGTCCTCTTACAGACCTTAAAACTAGACAAATTATTTAAACTTATGAGACTGTTACGTGACTTTTGAACAATTTTTTTTTATTCAACTTCACAAGGCTAAAAGTGCCCCTAGTTGAAGAAATGCCCTAATATCATTTTTATCAGTTATCATTTCAATGTGCTAAACCCAAACTATACTTCAGTTGTTGATGCAAACGCTTAGTGTTTCTATACAGATACACATAGCCTTTCAAAGTACATGCAATTTGATAGCGTACACAAACACAGGCGCTTTACACTTGAAAGTTTCATCCTTGTCAAGTTTGTGCTATTTCTCTCTGAAAGTAAGCGAAAAAACTTATTTGCACTTTTTTAAACTAGTTGCGTATATCTCTTAACAATTAAAAATGTCGATAACAGAAAAGTATAAAAAACATTGTCAGAATAGTCCATCTGCCATCAGTGGTTCAACTGTAACGTTATGAAGCTACGAGAATACTTTTTCTACGCAAAGAAAAAAAAATGGACTATTCTGATTATGTTTTTTATACTTTTCTGTGCCTTGACAGTGTTAATTGCTTGGCAGTCAATGGGACAGTCACAAGCCTCCCGGTTTTCATCCAAAATATCTTAAATTGTGTTTTGAAGAAGAACAAAGCTTTTACGGGTTTGGAACGACATGGGGGTAAGTGATTAATGACAACATTTTCATTTTGGGTTGGAATAACCTTTTAACCACCTTACAAATATTGCAGACGTAGACAAATGTTTTTGACAAAAAAAAATAAAAAATCTGGCTGCATGTGTACATGCCACATGCACTCTATGTACTGTATATACTAGCAAACACATAAAAAACGAAGTATACATTGGGTTTTATTATGTATAAATATTTGCGAGTGCATTTTAGTATGTTGTTGTCACAAATCCAAGCCATGAACTTCCGGTCATTCACCTCTAGAGGTCACTCACCCATCACATGGACTTTCACACCACACAGTCAGTCACAGATCACTCACGGACTACATTTCCCATCATCCACTGCACCAACACAGCTGTCTGCACTGATCACGCACACACCTGAAAACAATCTCACAATCACCATCACCCAATCACACACACACACACACACACTACATAAGCCCTGGACTTTCTCCCACTCACTGCCGAGTATTGTTAGCCCAGCTACTTTCAAAGCGTTTCCCAGTTTCCTAGTTAGATTCCCCGTGTTCTGATTCCTGCCCGTGCTCCTGTATTATTCTCTCTGCCTAGCCCTCTGGATTAAGTTTGCCGATCGCCGACCCACGCTTGCCTAAGGACTATTCTCTGCCCTGTCTTTGTCATTCCTGTTTGCTACTGTCCGACCCTGCCTGTATTGACCATGTTCTATAATAAAAGCTTGCAGATGGATCCGCATGTCTCACGTCTCGTCAGCTCCGTAACAGAATACTCGGCCACAAAAGGATCCAGCGGCTTTTCATGTGGATATTGGCCAGGTACGGACATTGCACGGATGTTGTTACACCTCGAGCAGGGCTCGCTACTGCTCGAGGACTATGTACAAGACTATTTAGACCTCGCCCATTTCTCTGATCTGCCGGACTATGTACTCATAGACTTCTTTTGTGAGGGCATTAATCAGCCGCTGAGGTCTCAGCTAATCCATGAGGGTCCCCGTTCATCTCTCAGTCAGTTCCTGGACTATGCTTTGCTATGTGTTGGCTCTTCGTTCACTGTGGGGGTCGCGGAGGAACGAGACACCGCACCCAATTGTGTGATCACAGCTGCGCTAGAGCACGCTCACAAAATGGCGGCCACAACAACACCCCGTAGCGTCATTGCTGCCAGTCACAAGCCAAGTCAGGTCCCAGCTGATGTTAAAGAGCCAAGTCAAGTCGCCGCTGATGTTAAAGAGCCAAGTCAAGCCACAGCCTATGTTAAAAAGCCAAGTCAAGTCGCCGCTGATGTTAAAGAACCAAGTCAAGTCACAGCCTATGTTAAAAAGCCAAGTCAAGCCACAGCCTACGTTAAAAAGCCAAGTCAAGTCGCCGCTGATGTTAAAGAACCAAGTCAAGTCACGGCCTATGTTAAAAAGCCCAGTCAAGCCACAGCCTATGTTAAAAAGTCAAGTCGCCGCTGATGTTAACGAACCAAGTCAAGTCACAGCCTATGTTAAAAAGCCAAGTCAAGCCACAGCTGATGTTAAAGAGCCAAGTCAAGTCCCAGCTGATGTTAAAGAGCCAAGTCAAGTCCCAGCTGATGTTAAAGAGCCAAGTCAAGTCGCCGCTGATGTTAAAGAGCCAAGTCAAGTCCCAGCTGATGTTAAAGAGCCAAGTCAAGTCCCAGCTGATGTTAAAGAGCCAAGTCAAGTCCCAGCTGATGTTAAAGAGCCAAGTCAGGTCCCAGCTGATGTTAAAGAGCCAAGTCAAGTCGCCGCTGATGTTAAAGAGCCAAGTCAAGCCACAGCCTATGTTAAAAAGCCAAGTCAAGTCGCCGCTGATGTTAAAGAACCAAGTCAAGTCACAGCCTATGTTAAAAAGCCAAGTCAAGCCACAGCCTATGTTAAAAAGCCAAGTCAAGTCGCCGCTGATGTTAAAGAACCAAGTCAAGTCACGGCCTATGTTAAAAAGCCCAGTCAAGCCACAGCCTATGTTAAAAAGTCAAGTCGCCGCTGATGTTAACGAACCAAGTCAAGTCACAGCCTATGTTAAAAAGCCAAGTCAAGCCACAGCCTATGTTAAAAAGCCAAGTCAAGTCGCCGCTGATGTTAAAGAACCAAGTCAAGTCACGGCCTATGTTAAAAAGCCCAGTCAAGCCACAGCCTATGTTAAAAAGCCAAGTCAAGTCGCCGCTAATGTTAAAGAACCAAGTCAAGTCACAGCCTATGTCATCAGGTCAAGCCAAGCCACAGTTGATCGTCACGAGTCAAGCCAAGCCACAGTTGATCGTCACGAGTCAAGCCAAGCCACAGTTGATCGTCACGAGTCAAGCCAAGCCACAGTTGATCGTCACGAGTCAAGCCAAGCCACAGTTGATCGTCACGAGTCCAACCAAGCCACAGTTGATCGTCACGAGTCCAACCAAGCCACAGTTGATCATCACAAGTCAAGCCAAGCCACCAGTGATCTCCGTGAGTCAAGCCAAGCCACAGTTGATCGTCACGAGTCAAGCCAAGCCACAGTTGATCGTCACGAGTCAAGCCAAGCCAAGCCACAGTTGATCGTCACGAGTCACGCCAAGCCACAGTTGATCGTCACGAGTCACGCCAAGCCACAGTTGATCGTCACGAGTCAAGCCAAGCCACAGTTGATCGTCACGAGTCAAGCCAAGCCAAGCCACAGTTGATCGTCACGAGTCAAGCCAAGCCAAGCCACAGTTGATCGTCACGAGTCACGCCAAGCCACAGTTGATCGTCACGAGTCACGCCAAGCCACAGTTGATCGTCACGAGTCACGCCAAGCCACAGTTGATCGTCACGAGTCCAACCAAAGCACAGCGCTCCAGCCAGAGTCTCTTCGTGCCTCAGCTCTCCAGCCAGAGTCACACCACGTCTTGGCTCATCATCCAGAGTCACACCAAGCCACTGTGGATCATCATGAACTCACCCAACTCACAGCTGCCCAGCCCGAGTCAAGCCACGTCACAGCTGCCCAGCCCGAGTCACGTCACGTCGCAGCTCCTCAGCCAGAGCCTCTTCACGTCTCAGCTCCTCAGCCAGAGCCTCTTCACGTCTCAGCTCCTCAGCCAGAGCCTCTTCACGTCTCAGCTCCTCAGCCAGAGCCTCTTCACGTCTCCGCTCCTCAGCCAGAGTCTCTTCACCTCTCAGCTCCTCAGCCAGAGCCTATTCCACCCAGAGATTTAAGGTCAGTCCTTCGAGTTCCCTGTTTGATATCCAGCGTGAGGGATGCACCGCTGGTGTCTGTACGCACTGCTGGTATCCCCAAATCCACTCACGTTGGCCCTCCTGTCCCTGAACTGATTTTCCTGTCTGAAGCGCTTCCCATGATAGGGATCGCTTTATGTTGCATTTGGGCTGCGTACACCACCATTGGACTGCCTGAGGTAGCGACGTCCACTGTAATGTCTCCAGAGGTGGCAGCACATGCTGCAGAACCTTCCCAAGCGGTGGTGTTCGCCTCAGCCCCTTGCAAGGTGGTGGCGCCCAGCAATGTACTCTCAGCCGGTCATGTTACCACCGTAGAACCTCCAGAGGTGGCGGCGTTAGCTGCAGAACCTCCAGAGGTGTCGGTGGTATCCTCCTGTGAACTTTCACCTTGTCCTGTCACGGCTAGGAAGGCCGTCTATGAACTCTCGCCCTGTCCTGCCCCGGCCATGGAGGCCGTCTATGAACTCTCGCCCTGTCCTGCCCCGGCCATGGAGGCGGTCTATGAATCCTTGTCCTGCCCTGTCACGGCTAAGGAGGCCGCCTGTGAACTCACGCCCTGTCCTGCCTCGGCCATGGAGGCCGTCTGTGAACTCTCGCCCTGCCCAGTCACGGCTATAGAGGCCGCCTGTGATTCCTTGTGCTGCCCAGTCACGGCTATAGAGGCCGCCTGTGATTCCATGTCCTGCCCAGTCACGGCTATAGAGGCCGCCTGTGATTCCTTGTCCTGCCCAGTCACGGCTATAGAGGCCACCTGTGATTCCTTGTCCTGCCCAGTCATGGCTGTGAAGGCCGCCTGTGAGTCTTTGTCCTGCCCAGTCACGACTATAGAGACCGCCTGTGATTACATGTTCGGCCCAGTCACGACTATAGAGGCTGCCTGTGATTCCCTGTCCTGCCCTGTCACGGCTATGGAGGCCGCCGGTGATTCCCCGTCCGGCCCTGTCACTGCTATGGAGGCCGTCTGGGATTCCCTGTCCTGCCTTGGCACAGCTATGGAGGCCGCCGGTGATTCCCAGATCTGCTCAGCCACGGCCCCTGAAACCAAGAAGACTCTCCCTGTGTTGTCTGTCTCTACTCTCCCTGTGTTGTCTGTCTCTGCTCTCTCTGTGTTGTCTGTCTCTGTTTCCCCCCCAGATCTCAAACTCAGACATGGTTTCCTGCCTGGTCTACGGTCCTACTCCGGTCTGGTGGTCTCTGGTCCTGTCTGCTCCGCCCTGGGGGGCTCCTGTCACGCCTGCTCCGCCCTGGGAGGCTCCAGTCCCGTCTACTCCGCCCTGGGGGTCTCCAGGTCCGTCTGCTCCGCCCTGGTGGGCTCCAGGTCCGTCTGCTCCACCCTGGGGGGCTCCAGTCCTGTCTGCTCCGCCCTGGGGGGCTCCAGTCCCGTCCGCTCCGCCCTGGTGGGCTCCAGTTCTGTCTGCTCCGCCCTGGTGGACTCCGGGTCCATCTGCTCCGCCCTGGTGGGCACCAGATCTGCCTGCTCCGCCCTGGTGGGTTCCAGTTCCATCCTCTCCGCCCTGGCTTCCACATGGACCTGGCCCTCCGTCCCTCTCCCTGTTCCGCCTCCGCTCCACCGCCCTCCTAGGATTGTCTAGGAGCGTCTGGAAGCCGCTCCTTGGGGGGGGGCTATGTCACAAATCCAAGCCATGAACTTCCGGTCATTCACCTCTAGAGGTCACTCACCCATCACATGGACTTTCACACCACACAGTCAGTCACAGATCACTCACGGACTACATTTCCCATCATCCACTGCACCAACACAGCTGTCTGCACTGATCACGCACACACCTGAAAACAATCTCACAATCACCATCACACACACACACACACACTACATAAGCCCTGGACTTTCTCCCACTCACTGCCGAGTATTGTTAGCCCAGCTACTTTCAAAGCGTTTCCTAGTTAGATTCCCCGTGTTCTGATTCCTGCCCGTGCTCCTGTATTATTCTCTCTGCCTAGCCCTCTGGATTAAGTTTGCCGATCGCCGACCCACGCTTGCCTAAGGACTATTCTCTGCCCTGTCTTTATCATTCCTGTTTGCTACTGTCCGACCCTGCCTGTATTGACCATATTCTATAATAAAAGCTTGCAGATGGATCCATATGTCTCACGTCTCGTCAGCTCCGTAACAATTGTATGCCTAACTCTGTAGTAACTTGTGTTAGTGGAGCATATTATGTTTGTACAGACCAACGACCATCATTTTGTGAGAGAATAAACTTAAAATTGGTGGAAAAATTGCTAGTTGCTAGCAGTTTTTGCAGTATAAATCAATATCTGTTTACTTGTTCTGTTTCTTTAGAAACCATTATTGTCACTATTTTAATGTTTACCCTACAACTTTAATCCTTATTTGACATCTTTGGACTCAAGCTAGCTAACTTTATTCAGTATTTAGCTGATGATTATTCAGTTGCAAGCTGTCTTGATGAGCCCAGAAAGCCCACAGATTTCAGGAATATGAAGGAGTGAGTGTCCTTCATTCAAGATGCTGGTCTCATTTCACATAATCAACAAAAATACATATACTGTGAGATTTTAGTGAACTAAAAAAAAAAAAAACTGACTGAGTTTGACAGTGCACCTGCTACCGATTTGCTGCATTATTCCTACACATTTGTGATAATTGCACCTTCGTTTTTAAGTGATGTGATGAGAAGTTGAGTCATCAGTCTCTTTATCTGTCGCTCTTTTCATACACGATGAATGCTAACTATATGAACTTGCTGAAGGGCTGCCAAGCAGCCAATTATCACATATTTTTATGAGAAACTGTTTAGCCAGTCAAGTCTCACAAGGAAAACATTGCTATAGCTGTGAACCACCAAAATTGCTTTGCGATTTGAGTGTCTAAAATAAGGGACAAAAGTAGTTTGTTGAGATATTTTCTTTACATTATTGCATCACTTACATTTTTGTGATCAATAACAGATAGAATGTTTGGGAAACTTGTTTAAAAACTTCTCCATCAGGTCCAAAGACGGTTATGTCAAGGTAATACTTTTTTATACTACCCGACTTATCCAGTTTAATTCATTCAGTTCATTCCAATAAAATATCATTAGCAAATAAACACCTAGCACAATGCTATGAATGTGGACTTGAAAGCTGCAGAACACACTGAACATCCTTCTTATGAGCAAGAGTGACAATCTCCCCACTATACTGTCAAAATTAGTTGTACTTGTGCCACAAAGATGTAAATGCAGACATCCAGGTGACAGCAGGAAATGTACGCCTCCAGTCATTAGAAACCATCGAAATTGCTCCTGCTTAGTGGATTTATGGGACAATAAATGGCCTCCACGTCCATCATTCAGGTAAACTTCTAGAACTAGGACAGACAACATTATTAGCCATTATTATCCTACTGAGTGCTATTTCAGACCTAATAGTCCTCTCAGCATGGGTTTTACAGACATTCATGAATGACTACTCAATATAGGCTACTCAAAGGGAAATGTCTGTGAAGTCAATCCCACAGATGTTCACAGAATAGTATAACTAGAAATAGACCTCAATGGTTTACAGTAAATGTGATCTACTATGTATAACGATGCTATTTTGACGTACAGCTGCCCCCCAAAAAAGTATTTAGACACTTTCTGGTTGTTATTAGTGGACATGTTTGTAGTTAATGTGATGGCTTCCTATACATCCACTAAACATCACCTTGGGCCCAGTTGGTTAAATGTAATTGTGAGAATTGCTATTGTGAAGTTAGTTCTTGCAATTCAGATTTATATTTTATATCTAATGCAGTGATTTTCATACAAGTGTGACTTAACACATTTTAGAGCCCCGGTATATGTGATAGTTGCAGAATTATGTCAGCATTCGTCATTACATGACACATCAGGCAATAACACTGAAGATCAAAATGTGAATTTTGACGAAGATGGGCTTTAGTGTCTATCACAGTTAATTCTCTCCTCAAAGCCACTCGCTCAGCAGGAGAGAAATAGGGGAGCATGAAACACTCTCTGTTCTCACGATGGAATATACTTAGAGATACAATCTGAAGCTACACGAGCACACATTTTAAAAACTTTTGTTAACAATGCGAAATGGTAACATTTCAGTCTGTTTTACTGAAGCCAGCCATATCTCGTTTGCCGTGAGTTTGTAATATCAGAGATAGTGAGACATGGGGAGCGGCTGTTGTTCATAACAGTCGCGCAGGAATCAAATTGTGCCCTTTCATTTAGAAAAGTGTGGAGGAGATTGAAAGCATTGTGTCGTTAACATGCTTTTCAGCCTTTGAGTTTATAGTGGCTTAGAATGATGAGGAAATCCGAGCTTTTGGATCCAAGCGATTGCATCAGATTGTAATGGAAATTTAGGGTTCAGAATACCACAGGCTCGCTAAATTAATTCATGTCATGTTGGATTTCAGAAACATTTCTGTTACAGCTGTCAGTGTAACATTTTGAAGAATTTTTATGAAAATAATGTCATAAAAATGTACACAATTAATTATGCTTCTGATCCATACAATTATAGTGCAATTTAAGCAATTCAAGTCTAAAGTAAGTTTGAGGAAGAATTGCTTCGCCAAACCACACAGGACATATTTTTGCATCCATTTGCGCAATTATTTAAACATGCATCATCTTAAAACCCCAACATTTTTAAGATGCCATTTATAGTTCACTCCAAAATTCAGTGTATTAATTACACTGTAATTACAAAAAATATATATTTTTAATTCATTGTATTGCTTGCCTTTTCTTTGCACCTGTCTGTGAATTTAATACCAATTTCTAAGTGAAAATTGTTTCTACTATATATATTATATATATAGTATATATATATATATATATATATATATATACTTTTTTTCAGTATAGAAGATATCTTGTTTTCCAGCAAAAAGTTTATACAACATTCAAATTTGTTGGTAAGCAAAACTGCACAATAACTTAAGACTTGTCTTCAATTTTTTTCTTCAGTTTTTCCTATCCCATATTGACACTTTAATTTTCTTGTTGTAGACATGAATCTTACCAAATTTCTATTGTCCTTCATTTGTTTATTTTGAACGCAAGAACATGTTTTGTGTGAACGGCCTTTGGACATACTGACAAACTCAATTAAATGGATTGCTGTGGACTGAGGGTCAGTTATATGCTGATGTTCAGTGATATGGAAATAAAACAATCAATATATTGTCTTCTAAAGCCACTTTTTAGTATGTCTATGTAATTATGTACTCATCACAATGATGTAATATTTTTTTTTAGTTGGAGTAATTTGAGCATCATACCAGATAATTTTTTTATCAATTAAAAGCCAGAATTTCTGTGTAAATAATCTGACTTCAGTGGTTTAGTCTAGACTCCAGCCAACCTTTCTCAAAGCCGGACCCTTGAGAAAAAAAAGAAAAATTATGTTAGGCCTTGAGTGGCGTGGATTCTGATTGCTTCCACTTGATACAACCAATTCCGATGGTGGTAAATCCTACACCATGATTGCTGCCAACACGTCACATCAGTCCTTGAGCAGCCCTAGTGAAGACATGCGGACAACCGGAGGAATGAGGCCGGCTGGCACATCTGCGTCCATCTAAGAAGGTTTGAAATCACTTCACGGTGCTGCAAGGTTATAGTAAAGAGTTCTACATCTTCTGAAGAGAATTCATAGATTTTATCTACCTCTGAAATGACTAATTTTAAATTCACATTCTGCTTTTTACAATCCAAGCAACTCCTGATAGATAAACTCAAGTATATCCCAAATTATTTCCAGTTGAATACGTATTTTGTTTCAATATGTCACATTACCAAGGTTAAACACATTGCGAATGCCATTTTATGTCTTTTAAATGGGAGGCCTTTCCCTCTTTTCCTCATCAAAATGAGTTCAAACAGCTGCAGAGTCATCCAGAAATGAAACACAATGGTAATTAAACTCTTCACAAAATGAGCCTAGCGTGTTTAGTTAATCTTTTATTTTGCGTGTGTTTAAGCGAATCTGCGGCTTGAATCCCTTGGCTCCAGAATTACAAAACCGGTCCCTCATGAGGCTTCCATTTTCTCATTTTCTTTCCCATCTCTCATTTTCTTTCTCATACTATTGTTTGGTTTCATCATTACTGAAGGCATAACGGGCCAGGGCTCAATTTCCCACATGTCCAAATGGCTCTGTTATGGGTGGCTGTGGTGAGGTAATCAGAGAGGGACAGCGCAATAGTGAGGTCATTAATCTGAGACGTTACTTGTGGATGGAGATTGATAACCTATAAAAGCCAAGATGGCGTGATGGCGCTGCAGACCGAGAGGGCTTGTGTTTAGAGCAGAGAAACTTGGGTGAAGTTAGTGTGCATTACAGAGAGAAAAAAATGCAGCATTATGATGATGATGATGATGATGTAAGAGGACATATAATAGATCATTTGTTCTTTTGAAATAAAAGATTTTAAATTAACTGTCACAGACACTTTTATGCCTATATAAGAATATTTCCTCCACAGCAAGATTTGAACTAGATATTATTTGTGATATTTTCTATATTATAAATATATTTGTGTATATTTGTGTTCTATATTAGAAAGATGTTTGTGATATTTGATATTTTCTGAGTTTTTAGTGGTTCTTAGACTTTTGTGAGCAGTTGTCAGGGTGTTGCTATGAAGTTTTGAGTCTGCACTAAGTGTTTTTGCACTGTGCTAATACACTTTCGGGAGTTGTTTGCTAAGGCATTGCTATGCATTTGCTAATGTATTCTGAATATGCACTATAAATATTAGCTTTTTTGGGGGGGGGGGTGCTAGGGTGTTGCTATGCAGTTGTTAAAATGTTGTGCTAAACATTTGCTATGAATATTTGCATAGATTTTTACTGTGCACATCCTGAAGTGTTGTGGGTGGTTGTTAGGGTGTTGCTATGCAGTTGTTATATGATCAGTAGGTTTTTAGAACGTTGCTATGTAGTCATTAAAATGTTGTGGGTGGTTACCAAGGCATTGCTATGCAGTGGAAAATGTGCTCTGAATATATTTTAGTGGTTTCTATAGTGCTGTGGATAGTTGCCAGGGTGTTGCTATGCAGTTTTAAGTCTGTTGTAAGAGTCACATCTATATTAATTCTGTGCTGTTGTTGGTTGATAGGGTGTTGCTATGCAGTGAATAATGTACTCTAAATATTTTTAGTGCATTGCTTTGTGATTCCGAGGGTTTTATGAGTGGTTGCCAGGGTGTTTCTATGTGTTTAGAGTGGTTTTAATTTGTTGCAATGTGGTTCCTATATGTAATGTGATATGCAAGTGGACGACGCATTATTGTACCATCCCAAAGAGGCACAAAATCACTTTCACAGACTTAACTGTTCCCTCCTGGTGGAATGACCTGCCCAACTCAATCTGAGCAGCTGAGTCCTTAGCCATCTTCAAGAATCGGCTAAAGACACATCTCTTCCATCTTTATTTGACCCTCTAACTCTAGCACTCTCTATTCTAATTCTGTTTTATCTATCTGTCTTCTTTGTATTTATTAGTCTGCTTTGTATCTATCTGACCCTCTAACATAGCTTTCTTTTTTTATTCTATCGACTTTTCTGATAAACATTGATTACATACAACAACAAACACGGAAACACAAGGGATTGCAATAAACAATACATCAGCGGATGAATATGCAACAAAGAAGCAGCTATTTCTGTTTATGAGAAAAACAGAATCATCTAATGTATCTTTCAAAGTTAACATGAAAAAAATAAGATTAGAACTAAGACTCGAGTTAAGATTTAATTAAGGCAAGACTCTTTCAAACGGAAGCTGTATCTCCTGGTACTTTGTTTGAGGCTCTTTATTAAGAATAAGAGACTTAGCACAGGCGTTTAGTCTAGATCTGTATCAAAGTGAGGTTTCATTAAATATGTGTTGCTGAATTTTTAAAGGTTTGGAGAAAGCCTTGGAAAGAAGTCTGCAGGGCTTCCTTTGATCTGTTCCTACACCCTCCTGATATTTATAGTGCATATCAGCTCAGGGTCAACCTTTGTGTAAACTTCTTTAATAAATTAATTTACATTATATTAGGTCTGATTATTCACTCTTTAAAATTCCCAAAGCTCGTTTGAAAATGAAGCCAGTAATGAGATTTCAATAGAGCATTTAATCTGCATTTCAGACGCTTTGCTATGAAACAAGAAAAGACTGTTTTTTAATATTCATTATATTTTTCACTCTTAAGTACACAGAGAGAGATAAAGAGGCCTTGTTTTGATCTGAAAAGGTTTTATAACCCTTGATATCTGATTTGATGTCTCTGTAAAGACATAGACTTTTTCATTTCATATTCTCTATTTATGTTCCCTTTTTGGATACAAAAATTGGGAGTTAGTCACTTTAAAGTATGCAATATTACCGTGACTAAATCTGCATGTTTTGAGCTCAGGAGACGTGGATGAAATGTAACTGAGAACCACATCAATTATCAGCTTTATCTCAAATGTTTCTGAAGAAATACAATGAATTAATAAATAAATAAAAACAGCTAAGCTCTTGATTTATTTTTCCCATATGATAAAAATATTAAATTAATATTTTTAAAATATGTATAATAGCATCAATTTTTTTTATAGTAATATATATATATAAATATTTAAATTACAATAATATCCCTACTGTCTTCTTCAAAGCCAAGGGCTAATATATCCTTTTGTGGCTGTGTCTTTTTGTGTTTTTTTATATGCATAATAATGTTTAAAAAAATTATATTAATCATTTATATATCATTTTATAAACCATTATTAAATGATTGTAAAAACATGTTGATTGTTATTGCAATAATAAACAATAATAATAATAATATATGAGGGATATATTTATAAAATGAATTATGAATAGTATAACAGTAAAAACTAGACTTATTGTTCTAGTTCAACAAATATACATGTAATAATTTAAAATATTGTAAAAAATTACAATAATAAACCAATATATTAATATTATGATAATATAAATATAAAAACAATAATGTATAATAATATAAGTGATAAGCAATATAATAATACTAATTTTAATTATTAAATTAAAAATTATAATAACTTTTAAAGTAATAAAGCATATTTTCAATTATAAAAATATAATAATAGTATAATCATGTAAGTATAGAAATAATATATTTATAATAATATAAATGCTAATATTTATATATATTGTTTGTTTATAATAAAAAAACTGAAAACCAACAAAAAAAGAAAATTAAATAGAAATACATATGTGCAATATGGTCATTACATTACATACACACACACACACGCGCACACACACATATTATTCTCAAGGGAAAAATTGACCACTAAGGACAGCCTGCATCAATTGTTGTCATCATTCATACTGCATTACACACAGTCTTTATTCCCTGACAGTCGTCTCCTGTCAGCATTGCTCTGTATCTACATTGGCAGATGCCACAACTCTCCAGTTCTGCCAACCAGTAAACCCCTCCTCCTAAGCCGAGGAATGTGGGTAACTACTGGGATCAAATTTGGTTCAAATTCGACCGCGTCTCTGCTCTCTTGTTCAAAGCCAAAGGCTTGTGTGTCTTTTTGTGACTGTGCCTTTTTTATTATGTCTGAAAGAATCTTTGATGTGCTTTAATACATTTAAGGGCCACTCTGCTCGAAAAGACGGCAGAAAGAAAAGAAAAAGAGAGTGGAAAGATGACAAAATAAACCATCTTTCCTAAGAAACCAGGTCCCCGAGGAGAATACAACCTCGACTCCATCTAGCCACGAGTCTGATTGTCCCCGCTCTGTGTGTGTGTGTGTAGGTGTACGCTCTATTCTGTGGCATCCCACAGTCACCCTAGAGAGTCGTGTAAATGGACACGGTGCTGTTGAGATGTTTATCTTGTGGACGGTGGGAGCTGAGAGCTCTCACACACACCCACTGCAGTACTGTGAGGATTACAAGCCCCGAACAACGATACAAACAAATCTGTGACCATTTATGAGCTTTTCATTATTCATTAGATACTAATTATTCATTAGTTTGTGAGTTACATTTCATGGCAGAAAGAGGAATGTGTGAATTTGACTTGTTAAAATTCAATTTCGACTTGTAAAAATGCCTTCCACAAAGGGAAATGAGAAACACTAGGGGTAAAAATTGACTTTGGCCTGTTAAAACTGGATATCTTACTGGATATATATTTGAAATGTGAAAATACTCTATTTTATTTATTTTTATTTGGCTAAAGTTTGGAAAAAATATGTGTGTGTGTGTGTGTGTGTGTGTGTGTGTGTGTGTGTGTGTGTGTGTGTGTGTGTGTGTGTGTGTGTGTGTGTGTGTGTGTGTGTGTGTGTGTGTGTGTGTGTGTGTGTGTGTGAGAGAGTGTCCTTTATGCTCACTGATTTGTTCAAAAATACAGTTAAAACAGTAACATTGTGAAATAATTTAAAGGAATGAAGAAAACTGCTTAATATTTTTTCCAGAAACTACCATTCAAAAGTTTGAGGTAAGAATGATTTAAAAACAAAGAAAGAAATGTATACTTTTAATACTTTCATTCACCAAGGATGCATCAAATTGGTCAAAAGTGACAGTAAAGACATTTATAAGTTTAAAAAAGATTTCTATTTTAAAAAAAATAGTTTGAACATTCTGTCCATCAAAGAATCCTGAAATAATGTAATATATATATATATATATATATATATATATATATATATATATATATATATATATATATTAATAATGCAGACCACTATCAATAACTAAGCTCCAGTAATTTGATAATTGATAATAATTGATCACTAAATAAACATATTAGAATGATTTCTGAAGGATCGTGTGACACTGGAGTAATGGCTGCTGAAAATTCAGCTTTGCTTCATATGAATAAATTCCATTTTATGATATATATTCAAATAGAAAACAGTTATTTTAAATTGTTTTTTTTTTATAAATTATATTAATTTATTGTATTTTTGATTAAATAAATGCAGCCTTGGTGAGCATAAGAGACATTTTTCAGAACATATTTTTTTTTCAAACATTTGACAGCATTGTACTGTATATCCCACTGTACTGGAAATGTCCTAACATTTGACTCTAGAATACTTTGGTATAACAGAGGAGTTCATGGTCGACTCAATGACTGTGAGGTGCCCAGGTCCTGTGGCTCAGCCCTCCACCAGCATGTGTGACTTTTGGGATGAGGTGTTTGTGCTGATATGCTCTTTAGGTTTTCACCAAACGTGGCGCTGTGCATTATGACCAAACATCTCCACTTTGGTTTCATCTGTTCAAAGGACATTGTTCTAGAAGTCTTATGGCTTGTTCAGATTCAACTTTGCAAATCTAAATCGTGCTGCCATGTTTTTTTTTTTTTGTTGTTGTTTGTTTGTTTTTTTAGATAGAAGACACTTTATTCTGGCAAGCCTTCCAAACATGCCATACTTGTCCCATATTTTTCTAATTGTACTGTCATGAACTTTATCATTTTACATGTAAACTGAGGCCTGTGGAGTTCTTGGGTTGTCTGCCATTTCTCTGAGCGTTACATGGTCTGATCTTGGGGTGAATTTGCTGGGACGTCCACTCCTGGGAGAATTAGTGTCTGTTTTAAATGTGTTCCACTTGAGAATAAACTTCATCACTGTAGAATGATGGACTTCGATTTTAAGACCTGCCAAGTACAAGAGAATGTTTTATGTCCTGATACAAAAAAAAACTATGGAATTCATTAGTGTCCTAACTTGTTCATGTCACAAATCCAAGCCATGAACTTTGCTTCATTCACCACCAGGGGTCACTCTCCCATCACATGGACTTTCACACAGTTACAGATCACTCATAGACTGCATTTCCCATCATTCACTGCACCCACACAGCTGTTCACAATGATCACGCTTACACCTGAAAACAATCTCACATCACCATCACCCAATCACACACACTACATAAACCCTGGACTTTCTCTCACACTCTGCCGAGTATTGTTTAGCCTAGCTACAATCGAAGCGTTTTCCCAGTATCCCTAGTTAGATTTCTCGTGTTCTGATTCCTGCCCGTGCTCCTGGATTATTCTCTCTGCCTAGCCCTCTGGATTAAGTTTGCCGATCGCCGACCCACGCTTGCCTAAGGACTATTCTTGTGTCTTGCCCATGCCATACCTGTTTGCTACTGCCCGACCCTGCCTGTATTGACCATGTTTCATAATAAAAAGCTTGCACTTGGATCCGCATGTCTTACGTCTCGTCAGCTCCGTCACAGAATACTCGGCCCACTAGGATCCAGCAGCTTCTCAGACGGTCATTCAGCAGGTATGGACACAACAAGAATCCTGTTTGCCCTTAAACAAGGTCCTCGATCACTGGAGCAACATATTAGAGAGTTTTTAGTGTTCGCTAATTACTCAGATTTACCGGACATTACTTTGATCGAGATTTTTTGCGATGGCATAAATCAACCCTTGAGATCTGAGTTTAGACGCGAGGGTACGTGTGCTTTACTCGCTCAGTTTTTGGACTATGCCCTACTGACTGTTGGTTCAAGATTCACTGTGGGTGTCGCGGATGAGGATCGTGACACCACATCTATGTCTGAAATGACGGACGCACCAGCACACGATCACAAAATGGCGGCAGCAACAGCACCCGTTCATGTAATTGCTGCCAGTCGTGAGTCAAGTCAAGTCCCAGCTTATGTTAAAGAGCCAAGTCAAGTCCCAGCTGATGTTAAAGAGCCAATTCAAGTCGTCGCTGATGTTAAAGAGCCAAGTCCAGTCGCCGCTGATGTTAAAGAGCCAAGTCAAGTCCCAGTTGATGTTAAAGAGCCAAATCAAGTCACAGCCTATGTTAAAAAGCCAAGTCAAGTCGCCGCTGATGTTAAAGAACCAAGTCAAGCCACAGCCTATGTTAAAAAGCCAAGTCAAGCCACAGCCTATGTTAAAAGGCCAAGTCAAGTCGCCGCTGATGTTAAAGAACCAAGTCAAGTCACAGCCTATGTCAAAGGGTCAAGTCAAGCTACAGTTGATCGTCGTGAGTCAAGCCAAGCCACAGTTGATCGTCATGAATCAACCCCTCTCTCAGCTCAACAGCCAGAGCTACAACACGTCTCAGCTCATCAGCCAGAGCCACATCACGCCTCAGTTCAACAGCCAGAGCTACAACACGTCTCAGCTCATCAGCCAGAACCACACCACACCTCAGCTCAACAGCCAGATCCACAACACGTCTCAGCTCTCCAGCCAGAGTCAGACCACGTCACAGCTGACCAGCCAGAGTCAGACCACGTCACAGCTGACCAGCCAGAGTCAGACCACGTCACAGCTGACCAGCCAGAGTCAGACCACGTCACAGCTGACCAGCCAGAGTCAGATCACGTCACAGCTGACCAGCCAGAGTCAGACCACGTCACAGCGGAACTGCCAGAGTCTCTTCAAGTCTCAGCCGAACTGCCAGAGTCTCTTCAAATCTCAGCCAAACTGCCAGAGTCTCCTCACGTCTCAGCGGAACTGCCAGAATCTGTCACACCGAGAGATTTAATGTCAGTCCTTCGAGTTCTCCGGTTGATATCCAGCTTGAGGGATGCACCGCTGGTGTCTGTACGCACTGCTGGTATCCCCACATCCACTCACTTTGACCCTCCTGTCCATGAACTGATTACCCTGTCTGAAACGCTTCCCAGGGTGGGGATCGCACTATGTTGCATTTGGGCCACATACACCACCACTGTACTGCCCCAGGGGAAGGCATCTGCTGCCGAACCTCCCCAAGCGGTGGTGCTCGCCTCAGCCCCTTGCAAGGTGGTGGCGCCCAGCAATGTACTCTCACCCGGTCATGTTACCACCGTAGAACCTCCAGAGGTGGCGGCGTTAGCTGCAGAACCTCCAGAGATGTCGGTGGTATCCTCCTGTGAACTCTCACCCTGTCCTGTCACGGCTATGGGAGCCGTCTGTGAACTCTCACCCTGTCCTGCCACAGCTATGGAGGCCGCCTGTGAGCTCTCATCCTGTCCTGTCACGGCTAGGAAGGCCGTCTGTGAGCTCTCACCCTGTCCTGTCACGGCTATGGAGGCCGTCTGTGAACTCTCATCCTGTCCTGTCACGGCTATGGAGGCCGTTTGTGAGCTCTCGCCCTGTCCTGTCATGGCTAGGAAGGCCGTCTATGAACTCTCGCCCTGTCCTGTCACGGCTATGGAGGCCGTCTGCGAGCTCTCGTCCTGTCCCGTCACGGCTAAGGAGGCCGTCTATGAACTCTCGCCCTGTCCTGTCAAAGCTATGGAAGCCATCTGCAATCCCCCGCCCTGCCAAGTCACGGCTATGTTGGCCGCCTGTGATTCCCTGTCCTGCTCGGTCACGGCTATAGAGGCCGCCTGTGATTCCCCGTCCTGCCCTGTCATGGCTACGAAGAACGCCGAGGATTTCCAGTCAAGCCTTGCCACGGCCCCTGACACCATGAAGGCTCTCCCTGTGTTGTCTGTCTCTGTTCTCCCAGTGTTGTCTGTCTCTGCTCTCCTTGTGTTGTTTGTCCTTGTTCTCCTCTGGTTTCAGATTCTGTTATGGTTACCTGCCCAGTCTGCTTCCCTGCGGTGGTTCCTGGTCCCGTCTGTTCCGCCCTGGTGGGCTCCGGGTCCGTCTGCTCCGCTCTGGTCCCGTCTGCTCCGCCCTGGTGGGCTCTGGTCCCGTCTGCTCCGCCCTGGTGGGCTCTGGTCCCGTCTGCTCCGCCCTGGGGGGCTCTGGTCCCGTCTGCTCTGCCCTGGGGGGCTCTGGTCCCGTCTGCTCCGCCCTGGGGGGCTCCAGGTCCGTCTGCTCCGCCCTGGAGGGCTCCAGGTCCGTCTGCTCCGCTCTGGTGGGCTCCGGGTCCGAGTGCTCCAGGTCCGTCTGCTCCGCTCTGGTGGGCTCCAGGTCCGTCCGCTCGGCCCTGGCTTCCAGCCCTGCTGCATTCCACAGCCTCGCCACTCGCACATGGACCTGGCCCTCCTTCCCTTCCCCTGTTCCGCCTCCGCTCCACCACCCTCCTGGATTCGATAATGTGTGGAGCGTCTGTAAGCCGCTCCTTGGGGGGGGCTATGTCACAAATCCAAGCCATGAACTTTGCTTCATTCACCACCAGGGGTCACTCTCCCATCACATGGACTTTCACACAGTTACAGATCACTCATAGACTGCATTTCCCATCATTCACTGCACCCACACAGCTGTTCACAATGATCACGCTTACACCTGAAAACAATCTCACATCACCATCACCCAATCACACACACTACATAAACCCTGGACTTTCTCTCACACTCTGCCGAGTATTGTTTAGCCTAGCTACAATCGAAGCGTTTTCCCAGTATCCCTAGTTAGATTTCTCGTGTTCTGATTCCTGCCCGTGCTCCTGGATTATTCTCTCTGCCTAGCCCTCTGGATTAAGTTTGCCGATCGCCGACCCATGCTTGCCTAAGGACTATTCTTGTGTCTTGCCCATGCCATACCTGTTTGCTACTGCCCGACCCTGCCTGTATTGACCATGTTTCATAATAAAAAGCTTGCACTTGGATCCGCATGTCTCACGTCTCGTCAGCTCCGTCACAGTTCACATGACTGTATGAATATATATATATATATATATATATATATTACATGTAAATGCAATTATTTCAATTGTAAAGAAATACAGATAAGATGAACAGGTTATACTGTACTTAATACAAATCATAGACATTACTTTGGCTCACGGATAAATCGCAAACTATTTTAAATTAGGTCACGGTACGGTCTGACTCCAGGGACTGTGTTATTGCTACAGGCGTTTCTGACCTCGACCAATCTGACTTACACAAGAACAATAAAGCCGAGCAGCAGAATGGCACAACAGAGAAACTCCTGTTATAAATAAACGTCAAAACTTTTGAGGAAACCATTTATAAACCTGTCATCAATCTCCTTCCAAGGTGCTCTGAACTCAGTAATGAAAACGATAAGGAAGCTATTCTGATATGGCACATGTAAGGCTAAAATTGAACAAGTGGTCACAGATGCTTTTATGTGGGTGTGTGTGGGGGTTGTTAACGTGAATTAGATTTTTCACCAGTTTGAACAAAACTGCAGCACATGATAACACCTACTTTCACAATCAAATAAATAATTCACCAAAAATGAAAATTTGCTGAAAATGTACTCACCTTCAGGCCATCCAAGATGTAGATGAGTTTGTTTCTTCATCAGAACAGATTTGGAAAAATGTAACTTTACATCACTTGCTCACCAGTGGATCCTCTGCAGTGAATGGGTGCCGTCAGAAGGAGAGTTCAAACAGCTCATAAAAACATCACAGCATTCCAGTCCATCAGTTAACATCTTTTGAAGTGAAAAATTTTCAATGAAGAAATAAATGTTATGGATAGACGACTTAAGTAATAACAGCTTAATTAAGGATTTGTTTAATACAAACATTCATGAAGTGGATTACTTGCATTACTTGTGGATTATTGTGATGTTTTTATCAGCTGTTTGGACTCTCATTCTGACGGCAGCCATTCACTGCAGAGGATCCATTGGTGAGCAAGAGATGTAATGCTAAATTTATCCAAAACTGTTCTAATGAATAAACAAACTCATCTGCATCTTGGATGGCCTGAGGGTGAATACATTTGCAGCAAATTTCCTTTTTTTTTTTTCTGTGAACTATTCCTTTAAATTAAATGTTGTATTGTGCCATTGTTTTAAAAACAATTTAGAGCTAGGAAGCAAAACTGAAATACCGTAAACAAAAGAGTTGTAATGAGAAACAGAAAAAGAGCTAGATATGTTAAAAACAGCTCAGATTTTGTATATGAATGCACTGACACATAATTCAAGTCTTGAAAGGCAAGAAAATGCTCCTTTTAGGATAAAAACGGCAAACACTAGGCATACTAAGACAGATCTGGTTGAAATCACAGCATTATGCGACTGACCTTTCATTCCGAGGTCAAACTCACCGCTGAAATCCTGGCTCGTCTGCTTTAGAGACAATCACATCTACACTGTGGGGTTAACTAGAGTCAGCGTCCAAAATAACAGCGCACTTGTTTGTCGAGCAAGCTGTAAACAAATATTCCGCTCCGAGACGGCACGGTTATATCAGAAACAGAAAAGCATAATGAATTCGGAGAAGAGCCACTCGTGGAATGCAGAAAACATAATTTCAGCACAAGAGCTTCCCATTTCCGTCTGTCCTGTGGGTCTGCTCAAGCACACGCTGAAAATGAAGAGAAATTTGTTGTGACGTTTTGGAGTATTGGCCCTTGTTGTGCGGCACGGTGTGACAGATAATTTTCTGTCATTATTTCGAACCTTCAGCTACAATTCTTTTTAAAGCAATACAGCAGAATCTGGTGTAGGAAGAGATATATCAATGTTTAGGCGAAGAGAACAAATGGGATAAAATAATGTTTATCTGCATGGGGTGTTGATGGGAAACAATAGGCAAAATTGTCCAGTATCTACACATTTACATAGACCAACAATTCAAAAAGGAGTGCTTTTGACAGCTTTAAAATCACATAATTAAACCATTTAAATTAAGAAAATCATATACAAAGGTATCATAGTAATTTCTTTAAAATATAATAGCAGGGAAATAGCACTTGTGTGATGAAATCCCCTTTGGGAGTCATCATGGTGACTGGGGGAATAATCGGATGGCACTTATGTGTGGGCTCCAAGGGGCCTGTTGGAGAGCCGGGTAATCTGTAAAAAATAATATAAACCAATCAGCTTCTTAATGTAAAATAAGCACATATATTATTATATACATATAGTGTTATATACATAGAGAATTTCACTATTTGTGGACCTCTTTGTACTGTATATATGCATAAATAGATTTAAACTATTTATATTTTTCTATACGAATATTGTTTAATTAAAATTGGTTAAAAATATTAATTAATTGATTTAAAGCCTCTTAAAATTAAATAAATAAGCTATTTAAATCAAGGAAATCTGTAAAGATGCCAAAAAAGTATATACATTTTATATACATTATATACTTTTATTTGCAAGACCCCACTGTACTGTGTATGTACATATTTATTTAAAATAATTATATATGCAAATAGATAGATTTTTTTTATAGATAATAATTTATATTAAGAAAATCTTGTGCAAATATATTGAAATGCTGCTGAAAGATATGTAGGTTAACTTTATTGTCCTTAAAAGGCAATTATTTATATAGACAGCAGTAAACATGCAGCAGACACACAACATACAATATAAAAAAATAAAAAAATATTTATAATAAATTGTTTAAGAACACAATTGCTGCCGGTACAAAATAATTCCTATATCTGTTTGATTTGCACAAGGGGAGTTTAAATCTCCGACCAGAAGGAAGCAGTTGAAATTCATCACACAATGGATGTGTGACATCAGACAGGACTAACTGGCCCTTCTTAGTCACCTTATGTTCATAAATTTGAGCGATAGTCCTTAACTCAGTCCCCACTATCTTACTGCATATTTTAACTATACTATTCAACTTTAGAAAACACCCCATTAACACGTACTCTTTGGGATCTACTAGTTAAAAAATGCACCAACCAACACACAATATTTAAGTCTAAATGAAAATTTTCAACAAGTTTCTTCGCCAGAATATGGGGTTGAACACAATTAAAAGCAGAAGAAAAATCAATAAAAAGCAAACGTACATAATTATTTTTACCTTCCAAATGTTTTTAAATAATATTTAGTAAGGTACAAGTGGAATCTTCCACTCCTCTACCTGATCTGTATGCAAACTGCATAGGATCAAGTGCTGACTGTGTTAAGGCTAAGATCCCCTTCCTAACTATTTTTTCAAAAGATTTCATAACCAGGGAAGTGAGTGCAACAGGCCTATAATCGTTAAGAGAAATAGGATTACTTTTTTTCGCAATTGGCACTACTATGGAATCTTTCCAAAGACAAGGGACTTTAATGAGTTGCATTGATTTATTAAAAATAAATGAATAAATCCCTGAAAGCTGCTCTGCACAATTCCTCAACAATCTTCCACTAATATGATCAGGACCTGGACTTTCCCTTACTTTAACCTGACCAAAGCAGCTACGTTCATCAGCTTCACTGATTTGAAATTTAACAGAGGTGTCCGAAGTCACAATACCATACTTCGACAATTCGGATGTAAAATCATGAATATCAAAACGTGTATAAAATAAATTAAAATCATCTGCTAATTCATGATCAGATTTCCCACCTAGAGTAATACTTTTTGTCTTCTGTTTAGCTCCAATTATTAGACTTCACTCCATTCCAAGCAAAATGAGATTCCCCACTTATAAACATGGTTTCTACCTTTTCCTTATACCGCAATTTGGCTAATCTCACCTCATTTTTCACCAATTTATGGGCCTCTCTTTACCGAATACTATCACCTTGTTTATAATAAATATTTCTCAAATTTACCGCATTTTTAACATGTTTAGTAATCCATGGTTTGTTGTTCAGAAATACTATACGAAGTTTCTTTTTAATAACCAGATCTTCACAAAATACAATATAATTAGTCACAGTATCTGTGAGATCATCTAAATCAGTACATACAGATTTAAAGACTTCCCAATCAGTACATTCAAAGCATCCCTTCAGCTCTTGAATTGAGTCTTCCGACCACACAGGAACTAGTCTATCTTGAGATATCTTGAAGAGATATCTTGAAATCACTATTGTAGTCATTTCTTTTAAATAATTCCAAAGTAATTTCTTTTAAATATTATCTCCTTTTTTTCAGATCTCTGTGCCGAAATCCCCATCGGAAGTCTTTGTGGAGGGTGAAGACCCCACCAGAGTTTCTTATTACTTTGCAATTTGTGAGGTTCTCTGGGGAACGCAGATATGCTGGGGGAATAATCAGATGGCGTTTAAGTGTGGGCTCTAAGGGCCCTGCCGGAGAGCTGGGTAATTTGTAAAAATGATTATAAACCAATCTGCTTCCTACAGTAAAATAAGCACATATCCATGTCCCATTTTACCTCTTCGGATGTTTTCCAGGACATTTCTATGTTCTCCATAATGCACATAATATACGATAAGGTTAAAGGCCTAATGAATCACTGGCCCGTAAGTAATACTCCAATTAAAATTACTTCCTTTCCGCCTCCCCGTGAGCAAGGGCAAGTGCTAATGCAAGACGGCCCGCTCTCATGAAGGTCACTCACAGGCTGCTATAGGTTGCGGTAGGACATCTGTTCTCACTGCTGGGGTCTTTGAGCTCCTGGGGTTACCTTTTTCTTTCTTACACGCTTACAGACATATATACGCACACACACACTCCCCTCCTTCCATCAGGGTGGTCACTGGAGTCAGCCGGTGTAAGTGAGTTAGGAATATTTGCAGGTGAGCTAATTATTCTTGTGCTGTCATGTTTCCAGCCGAGCGTGCAGGACTAACCCCGATATAATCCCCTGAACACAATCAGCCTTTATTTAATTTTGCTTCTCATATCATGTGCATCCATGCAGCCCCAAGAAAGCATCTCTGCTCGCTTCTGAGACCCCTTCTATTTTTCTTCCCATTTAAACAATGAACATCATAAAGAGACAGAGATGAGGAAGAAAGAGGAAAGTATTGCCGCATGGAAATCCTGGGGTCATTTTTTGAAATGGGGTATTTATATTATTTCTGTACGATGTTAAACAGGTTTACATTTATGGAATATGTAATTGTTTAGAAGGCGGAAATATGAGGATAACAGTGTCTAGCCTAAAATGCTATTCCTTTATTTCCATATTTTCTTGTCATAATATATATATATACTGTGTATATATATATATATATATATAGACGTGCTGACACAACTTCGGTGAAAAGCGGAACTACTAAGCTGAAATTACTTTACAGCTGTCAGGATACTCAAACTCAATAAACACCTTTACAATGTGTCAACAAATCAGCAGTGATAGTTGGCTTTGTGGAAATGATAATGTATATCAAATCAGTAAGGTTTTGCACTCTGATGCAGAAGGTATGCACACATGTAGACATAAACAATCAATCAATCAGTGATTGGCAAGCGCTCACAGTGAGGTACATGCAATTATGTTGCATCTTGAGGCATCCATATAATCAAAGAAATGTTTATCCATGATGGTGGATGTCATTAAAATGCCTTCTGTCTGCATCTCTCGCTCAAGACGCACACACGCTGCCTATATAAGAAATATACAGTCACTCAATCCAATCAATCAATCAATCAATCAATCAATCAATCTCTCTCTCTCTCTCTCTCTCTCTCTCTCTCTCTCTCTCTCAATTCAATTCAATTCAGAAAGCTTTATTGGCATGACAAAAACATACATTTTGTATTGCCAAAGCATTAAAACAACATAGAAAGGAATTAGAATATCTGAACATTTAGTAAAGCCTAGAGAAAATAATAGTAATAATGAAACTAAATAAAAAAGGCAATATTATATAAACACATGGCTAGATATAGCAAAAAATAAATAGAAAAATAGTATTAATAAAATAATATTAATAAAATAAATAAAGGATTATAATAATAAATAAAAGATTATACTACAGAAATCATGTAACAACTGAACTTATAAATGTGAACATTGTATAGATTATATAGATGTGTGTAATGTGTGTGTGTGTGTTTCTCTCTGGCTTTCCCTCAGGAGATGACAAGATGATACAAATCTTGCAGCTATATTACAACATTTGGCTTCTTCGCCAAGAATGAAACTGAGTTTTTGGGTTGGATTACAGGTGTTAAATTGGGGGAATATTTTATTAATTTTGGGGTAGTAGTGGTCTCTGATGTCTTTATATTTAGTGCACTCTGTGAGGAAGTGCAGCTCCGTCTCCGTCACTCCCAGCATGCAGTGCGAGTAGAGTCTGTCCTCACGAGAGAGCCAGGTCTGTCTGCGCCGGCCCATCTCTACGGCCAGACTGTGTTCACTGAGTCTGTACATCGTCAGTGTTTTCCTGAGTCTCACATCACTCACGGTGCTCAGGTAGATTGCAACAGTGTATTCTCGATTTAGGGCCGAATAACATTCCAGTTTGTGCTGGTTTTTAGTGGTGTTTGTCCGATGGGTGACGTACTTGTCTTTTTCTGTGTTTATAATGTGTGTGGGCCGAATGTGTGTGAGTGTGTGTGTGTCCTGAGGCTGGCTGATCTCTGTGTGTGTGAGCTCATTTAGAGTCAGTCTCAGCACCAGGTGAAGGAGGGGACTCTTACTTACGCTCAGCTCTTGGTGTTTCAGGGCTTTGTAATGGTATGTGTTGGGGTCGCTTGTTTTTAGGTGTTTCCAGAATTTGATGGCTCTTTTTTGGATGTTTAGAAGGAGAGGGTATTGGCCTAATTCTGCCCTGCATCCGTTGTTTGAAGTTTTTCTTTGGACTTTGAGTATTCTTTTACAGAAATCTAGATGTAGAGTTTCGATCGGGTGTTTTTCCCAATTTAAGAAGTCAAATTTTATAGATGGACCCCACACTTCACTGCCATATAATGCAATTGGTTCAATTACTGCTTTGAAAAGTTTGAGCCAGATTTGGATTGGGACGTCAATTTTAATTGATCTTTTTATGGCATAGAAGGCCCTTTGAGCTTTCTCTTTGAGTTCTTTCACAGCCAAAGTGAAGTTACCTGTTGAGGTGATTTTCAGGCCGAGGTAAGTGTATGTTTTTGTGGTTTCAATGGTTCTGTGTGATAGTGTGAATGTGTATGTTGGTCCCTGAGATCTGGAGCGTTTCTGGAACATCATTACTCTAGTTTTTTGGAGGTTGACCGTCAGGGCCCAGGTCTGACAGTAATCCTCCAGCAGATTCAGGCTGTCCTGAAGCCCCTCTTTAGTGGGCGACAGGAGGACCAGGTCATCTGCGTAGAGAAGACACTTTATCTCTGTGTCGTGTAGAGTGAGACCTTGAATGGTAGCGTGTTTTAATATGTTGGCCAATTGATTGATGTAAATGTTGAAGAGGGTGGGGCTTAAACTGCATCCCTGTCTCACTCCACGCCCCTGGGGGAAGAATTCGGTTCTTTGGTTTCCAATTTTAACCGCACAATGGCTGGCTGTGTACATTGATTTGATCTAATCATAGAATTGTCCCCCTATTCCACTGTCGATAAGTTTTAGGTATAATCCTTCGTGCCAGATTGAATCGAATGCTTTTTTGAAATCAACGAAACAAGCAAAAATTTGTCCTTTGTTTTGATCTACATATTTGTCAATTAGTGTTTGTAATGTAAAAATGTGATCAGATGTGCGACATTTTGGAAGAAAGCCAATTTGGCATTTACTCAAGGCATTGTGCTTCGTAAGGAAGTGTTACAGTCTTGTGTTTAAGATGCTACAGAGAACCTTCCCCAGATTACTGTTCACACAGATGCCTCGGTAGTTGTTGGGGTCTAATTTGTCTCCGTTCTTGTGAATGGGGCTGATGAGGCCCTTGTTCCAGATCTCAGGGAAGAACCCTACACACAGAACATCATTGAACAGTTTTAGCATGGCCAGTTTGAAGCTTTGCTCTGTGTGTTTCAGCATCTCGTTCAGGAGGCTGTCGACACCGCAGGCTTTCTTGGGCTCAAGGACCCGTAATTTATCTTCCAATTCTTTCATTGTTATGGGGAAATCTAAGGGGTTTTGATTCGCTTTAATCGATCTTTCTAAATTGTCTAGTTTATTAATTATTTAATTTTGATTAGAATTTTGAATTTCGGTTGGGCTATATAACTCTTGGAAATGAGTTTTCCATGTCTCCCCATCTTAGATGGCCAGAATTTCTTGATTTGGTTTGTATAATAATTTCCATTTATCCCAAAATTTGTGTGAATTTATAGATTTTTCAATTTCTTCAAACTGGTTTTGCAAAAACTGTGCTTTTTTCCGCTGGAGTGTGGCTTTATATTGTTTTAGTGCCTCACAGTAATGAAGGCGGAGGTCCGGATTATCTGGTTGTCTGTGTTTTTGATTTGAAAAAAAAATCAAAAAAAAAAAAATTTCTCAGAGCCTTACAGTCCAAATCAAACCATTTCTCAGTATCTAAACATTTTTTCTTTGGTTTAACAATGGTCAAATTACTTTTTTTGTGCTGTTTTGTATAATATGCTGTTTAGATCTTGTACTTCCTGATTGATGCCAAATTGATTTTTAGGGTATGCCTGTGTTTGGAATGAGTGTAAGAGGGACTGTATTTCTGGAGATTCAACAGCGTTCATGTAATTAGTGGCGCTGTTTTCTGTCCATTTGAATTACATAATTTTGTGCATGTGATATGGTGTCCTAATTGGTGTGGGTGATGTTTTAGATTGCTTTATAAAGAGTGTGATTTGGCTGTGGTCTGAGAAAGGTTTCAGAGGTTTGACTGTGAATGCTCTCAAAGAGGAAAGATGTAGATCTGTGATGGCATAATCTACAGTGCTGTTACCAAGAGCTGAGCTGTAGGTGTATCGGCCGAGTGAGTCTCCTCGCAGTCTTCCGTTGACGATGTACAGAGCCAGTCCTCGGCAGAGCTGCAGCAGCTGCCTTCCGTGAGCGTTCACTGTCTGATCACAGTTTTCTCTGGTGGGGTAAGAAGGGTACAAGTCGTTATTGCCAGTGATAAATCTGGTACCGTGTGATTCTAAGAAATCTAATTATTCTCCGGTTCTAGCGTTTAAATCGCCCATAAGCAGTACATTTCCCTGGGCCTGGAAATGGCTGATTTCTTGTTCAATGTTTTGAAAGGTTTCCTCTTGGAAATACGGAGACTCGAGGGGGGGGGGGGGGTATATATATGGCACATAGGAAAACAGGCTGAGATGCTGATATTATTCCTTTTTGTATTTTCAGCAACAGGTGGTATTGATCTCTTTTAACTAATTCTATGGCCAGTTCAGATTTAATCCATATGATCATCCCTCCCGAGTCTCTCCCCTGTGTGACTGATGTGAGTTTGACTGATGGTAATATTATCTCTCTGTATCCCGAGGGACAGCCAGTGAACACATCTCCTCTACACCAGGTTTCCTGTAAGATGATGACATCTATGTCTTCAAGATCTTTCATAAAGTCAGAATGTCTACTTTTTAGGCCAAAGACTGAGGAGTTTAGACCTTGAATATTCCATGTAGAAAAACTGAGTGATTTCATCACAACTTTTTAAAAGAATCGGTATGATTTGTTTGCCAGTTTGAGAAAAGAGATGATACAAAAAATACAATAGAGTAAAAGAAAATAATGAATGATGGAAGTAATGTTATGGTAGGGACTCAAAAACATCAACAAATCCATTTTAAATTACATGTACACTTACACTAACAATGTGTCTTGATAAATGGATATATATATACATTTATTTATGTATATTCTTGTTTATTTTTTTATTTTATTTTTACCACTGTGTGTGAGTAAGTGAGAGCAGATGATACTCAGCATGTGTTGGATGTCGTGGAGTTCAGTGTTAGCTCGGCTCGCTCCTCCGCTGACAGCTTGGGCGTAGCTCAGTCTGTCTGGCTGGGTCGGGCTCTGCTGTGGAGGGGCTTCAGCCGCTGGAGCACTGGGGCTGTTATAGAACGGTCTCTGTCTGTACGGATCCGCTCTGGGCGCTGAAGCTCTGGGTGGTGCTCCGGTCGGGGCTCTAGATGAGGTGTTGGCTGGGATGTAGTTTCCTGAGGTGTATCTCGTTGGGTTGGCTGGGTTAGGGCTGGTTCTGCTTGTCTGGTTGGTCCTGTTTAGAGCCACATCTTTGAGTCTCTTTGCAAAAATATGTACCAGGTTCTTATAAAGGTGGACGTGGTCATATAGGCAGTCGGTGTCCAGGTCTGGATCGTGGGCCAAGTGTACGTTGGGCAGGAGGGCACAGTGTCTGGAGATGCTAGAGTTTATTTTATTATTTTATTAATTATTTTATTAATATTTTAAATTTTATAAACAGGCAGATAGATAGATAGATAGATAGATAGATAGATAGATAGATAGATAGATAGATAGATAAATAGATAGATAGATAGATAGACAGATAGATAGATAGATAGATATAGATAGATAATGGGCTATTATGGATTTTATTTTGTATAAACATCTTTATTTTCAAAAACTAATGCAATCAGTGTTTCATAAACTTGTTCACATTTTACTTCAATTTCATCTGTTCACAACTTTATTTTGCTAGTTTTTATTCCATAATTTCTAACAGTTTGGCTCCTAAAAATTATTTACCTTCTATTTGACTTTGTAAGGAAACATTCATTGTAGGGCCTTTGTTCATTAAACACAAATTTGTGTAAATTGTTAGATAGCTAGAAAAGCATCATAATGTAACGTAATGTCATATATTTGTGATTTTATATTCCAGAAGCAGCAGACTGAATACCGCCACAGGGCTCCTTTTTGGCCGCAAGCCGAGTTCCCAAATTCTACCCTGGTGTCCAACCCAGTGACCTCATGGGACATTACCAACTGTGAGATGCTAAAAGACTGGTCATAGTCAGACCACACAGCTGGGTAAACAAACACACACACACAGAGAGAGCGCCTCATTTGCTCAACTCAGCCAAAGCAATCACCCCAAGGCACTCATCTTTTACTCCAGAAATACTGTGGACACTTATTTTTATCATGTTTTATTTATTTATTTTATACTTTATTGCATTGTCAAATAAATCCAGTGACTTTATCATATTGCGTCCACCCTCCACCTCAACACATTTCTCATTTCCACAGCTTAGATCAGGGAACTTGCGTTGGTACGGCACAACACTGCCACTTATCGGGAGCATTCAGTGAGGCAGTCTGTGATTGGTCAATACTTAAAAGTCCTTCAAACAAACATGTATTTGACTGTTTGGATTTGTGTATTGCATATAAATATGTAGGTGATTTTCAGGCTGCTTAATGTAAACATACCTGAGATGAAGAAGGTATTCTTTATTGGATTGTGTGCATATTATATTTATCATCTTTCAGGGTCTTGCTGCGCGACCATTGATCTGTTAATTAACACACAGATGTGAAGGCCTCTGTATTGACGGTTTGTGCTCGGTAATGAGAATACCTGCGAGACATCTAAATCAATGGAAGTCACAAGGGACAATGCCAAGCAGTTGTTTACAGGCATCCTCGAGATGTGGACTTCCGATTTTTTTTCTGGAGGAGAAGGTAACGCCAAACATATAACTAATGATTTTCTTGGTTTGTATAGGACCCAGTTCCTCTTCACAAATGTTTTTAAATTACATTTTAAATAAATATTGCAATTAACTATTAATTCTGTTTCGTCCAAAAACATTGAACCATGAAGTATACTATAACTAACACAATATAATTTGTGGATAAAGATAAACATGATGTTGCGTAAATGATGGGATATTATGGAATTATATTAAACATCTTTATTTCTTAACTAGATAGACAGACAGACAGACAGGTAGGTAGGTAGATAGATAGATAGATAGATAGATAGATAGATAGATAGATAGATAGATAGATAGATAGACAGACAGACAGACAGACAGACAGACAGACAGACAGACAGACAGAGATCTTTATTTTAAAACTAATGCAGTCAAAGTTTCAAAAAATCACACGTTACTTAATTTCATCTGTTCACAGTTTTATTTTGCTAGTTTTCATTCCATAATTCTAACAGTTTGGCTTCTGAAACTTGTTCATCTTTTGTTTTGTTCAACTTTATAAGGAAACATTCAGTGTAGGGCCTTGTTACACAATTTTTTTGTAAATTGTTCATAATACATTCTTAAGTAAATTGTCGCATTCAGTTTAATAATTTGCATGCAAGTAGATTTATGTACGATTTACACAGAAGATGCCTTGTTTCATGAATTAAGCCTGATATTTTGGCATTGACTGTTAGCTTAGGTTACAGTTGGAAAACACTGCTAAAAATATGCTAGTAAATATTCTGGACATTTAATACATGAAAAACATGAGTTTTCATGCCTATAATAATATATGCGATTGATCTGAAATTTCAAATAATTTATGGATGGTTGTAAACATCATATTAGATATTTTCAAAAGAACCATTTGCTTTGGTGGGTCTTTTTAAAGCACAGTATGATTTGTCTCAGGCCCCGGAACAATCCGACGTAAGTCAATAGCAGCCTAATAGTCTGAAGCTAATCAGAAAAAACATTTCACAATCAGCCTAAAATTGAAATGGCAAGAGCGCAACACCTGGTCCACATTTCACTCGATGAGATTTATGATGGGGATGTCTTGGAGGAGAAGAAAAAAATGCCTAGGCAAAATAATAGAAACATGCTTTGTAATAAATTATGAACCAGTTTGAAGTCTAGCAAAATAAGCCAAACAAACTGTTGTACAAGCTGCATGTACATTCTATCCAGACAAAACAACAATCCTAATATGATATGATAAAGAACAAAGCAAACTTTAAGAGGAGGAATGTATTGTGACTCATTAAACTACGAAAACTGAACTCGTTTTATTAAATTCGACTCATTCGTCTGCGTGATGTTCGAAAAACTCATGGCAACAGATGGTAACCATGGTGATGAAGGTCATGAACTCCTGAAAATCACACTCTGAGTCACCATCGGTATCCAAGCTTTCCATCAAACTGTCCATTGTTGCTTGATCTTTCACATGCTGAGTGAGATTAAAAGAAAAGCTTAGTAAATAGGAAAATAGCTAATTCGCAATTTACTATTTACTATTACACATTTTTATTTTTTTTTATTTGTAAATGTTTGACACAAAAACTCAATTCTGACATAAAGCCTTGACTGTAAATCAACAATTCTTTAAGTTTCAAGACAAAGTGTAGTGTAAAAAAAAGTTTGAAGTTTAATTACTTCGGTAATTAAAATAGATAAAAATGGATAATTCACTTAAAAATATTTAATCATAAATTGTTGACACAAACTCAGCTGACATGAAGATTTGATTGTAAAACAAACATTCTTTAAATTTCAAAACAAAGTGTAGAGTAAAAAAAAAAGTTTGAAATTGAATTACTTCTGTGAGACTTGGGAAAGAAAAAGCTTAAATATGAAAATAGCTAATTCGCTTAGCATTAAAAAAATATTTAATCAAATTTTTGACACAAAAACTCAATTCTGGCATAAAGCCTTGATTGAAAATCAAACATCCTTTAAATTTCAAGACAAAGTGTAGAGTAAAAAAAAAAGTTTGAAGTTTAATTCATTCGTAAAGAGTTGGAAAAGAAAAGGATTAAATATGAAAATAGATAATTCGCTCACCATTAAAAAATATTTTTAACCAAATTTTTGACCCAAAAACTCAATTCTGACACAAAGCCTTGATTGAAAATCAAGCATTCTTTAAATTTCAAGCCAAAGGTGTAGTGTAAACATATTTTTAATGAAAGTTTGAAGATTAATTACCTCGGTAAGAGTCGGAAATTCATTTGTGAGCAGCTCCTTGAGTTCGGTCTTTTTTAATTTGTACTTGTCGCCTTCTTTGGACGAGTATTTGTGGAAGACCTCAATGATGGTTCCCAGGCAGTTCTCTAAGTCTGACATCTTAATGTAGTGTAGCGTTCGATGTTTTCTGGAATAATTACAATAAGCACTAAAAATGTGAAAATGTTTGAAAGCAATTTCAAGCTGTTTAACTTTTCCCTCAAATGACTGTAAAAGTTTAAGTGTTGAAGTAATTTTATGGACCATTAACTTTCTTTCTGTCTTTTGAAAACACATTTCTAGTCATTATGTAGTTAGTTTTGCAATTTCATCTGCAGTTCGGAATGCTTGGAGCAAAATAAGCTGTAAAACATTGCAATGATAAAAACTTACTAGACTTACCAGCAGAGAGTTTGTCAGAATGAGGCGATTCAGAGCAGAGTGAGATGGGAGTCCATTTATAGGTCTGAAATGGAGGGGCTTGTAACTTGGAGATTCTGACCTGTCAATCACCAGAACTGACCAATGAGCTTCTGACCTTGTTCTCACTCCACTACACACACATTCAGAGTGAGATACAAAGAGATGAATATGAACACACACACATAGAATAACATTTGTGTGGCCAAATTTGATAAATAAGCTTTAAAAATTATTTTATACAAAATAATGCCTTTGCCAACTTTCAAAGCATAGTAATTTGTTTACATGTAAAATTTGTAGCAAAATTAAACGGGGTTAGTTTTTTTTGTTGTTGTTGTTAAATCTGGTAAATTTTTGTTGTCACTGGGTTTCAGAAACTTGATACCTAGTATGTTTATTGTTTGTGCAGGCCTTTTTTGATTTTTCTTTGAAACTGCATTGTCCTGTCAGTCTTTTTCCAAGGAATCAAAGACAGTCTCCTGTTTCTATACATTGGTCATCTCATCTTCTTGTTGTAGGCCATAAGGATATATGTTCACCACTTTTTTCTTTCTGTTTTCCTTTTGATCTTTCTTGGAAGTTCTGTTGCCCATAAGCGCACACAAGTGTTTTGTTGTCAGGCATCTCGGAGGACGACAATAGTGTGTTTGAGAGGAGGTGAGTGGTGTGGCATGTTAATCAGCCAATCCTTTTCTGTTATAGAATTGGCCAGACGTGTGTCCTAAACACCACTGGACTATTAAACAGCTTTGACACCAAGACAAACACACACACAATTAATTAACGCAATCTGTAGATTACATTTTCAAGAAACAGTAACCAAATAATAGTTTTCAAAAGGTCTTTTTTTTCTCAGAATTTTTGTTTTTTGTTACAGATGTTTGTTACCATAAGCACGATATTGTCTGTTTGAATAATAATAATAATAATAATTTGCCATTTAAATGTATTATTCTTATTTAACAAAAACTGTAACTGCATTTCAAATGTATTATTATTATTATTATTAAGTTGATATATTATTATATGTTGTATAATATTTTCTTTGGCTGTCTGAAAGAAAAAAAATAATAATCATTTTAAATAATAATTTTAAATAATACATTTAAATGGCAAATTGTTATTATTATTATTATTATTATTATTATTATTTAACAACAACAACTGTATGGAGGGCCAAATTACTCAAAATTAAAT
This sequence comes from Aspiorhynchus laticeps, assembly GCA_023376895.1. NCBI lineage: Eukaryota > Metazoa > Chordata > Actinopteri > Cypriniformes > Cyprinidae > Aspiorhynchus > Aspiorhynchus laticeps. The sequence continues at coordinate 72,380,800 of CM041793.1, forward strand.
AATTAAATAAATGTTGAAATATATAAATAAATCGTTAAATACATTAATACATAATTAAATAAATGCAGTATATATATGCAATATATAAATATTATTCATTCATTCATGTATTTATTTATTTATTTATTCCCCCCATTTCATTTTCAGGGTTATGGTTGTCGGCACGTCACTCGGTGGGCGGCGTCACCTTTCAAACTCGATTTCTTTGATCTTTCTAAATTAGGCGCCTTTTTCTTGTTTTTCGCCCATTGTGCTTTCATACTGGCAGCGTTTGTCGCGCGAAGCTGAACTGCAAATAGCCTGTGTACTGCAAATACAGACGAGTATCGTGAATTCTGTCGTATTTTCCAGCCTTCTCCTCCGAACACTGTGTGCCATGTGCTCTGTATGACAGCATACTCTGTTGCGATGCGATGTGTGCCCCTCTGTCCCACACACACGCAAATAACATGCTGTATATAAACTTTACATGATAAAAAGTCATCTTAAAGTTAACAAATGCCTCTAGTTTTATTCATTTAAACAGGCCTTATAATAATAACAACAACAATTGTAATTGATTATATATATAATAGTGTTATGTAATTGAATAACAATAGTGATAATAATAATTAAGTTATTAATTGTTAATTAATAAGTGTATTATTTTACCACAGCATCAAGTTTTAATGCAAATTTTAATGTCTGAAAATATAATATAAATAGATTTTTCAAATTTGTCTTATTTATAATATTAAATATCTTTTTAAATTCTAATATTTATTTTTTTGCAATCCAAAAACATTTATTTTCATAAATAATAGTAATTACAGTTGCATTATATAATATTGAATATTATTATATTTATTATATTTTTGCAATTCAAAAACATTTATTTTCATAAATAATAGTAATTACAGTTGCATTATATAATATTAAATAGTATAATATTTATTATATTTTTGCAATACAAAAACATTTATTTTCATTAAATAATAGTAATTACAGTTGCATTATAACACATGGGAAAAACATGAAATTCAAAGTTTGTGTATACTTCTCATAACTATCAATTACTCTTTAAACGTATAAATGAATATGATTTATATAATGTACTTTAGCAGGAGTTGCAATATTAAAAAAAAAATTGAGAAATGTTTATTGAACGCTTGTGTACATTATTATTGCATTATAGTTTACCATGAATGCTATGGATATAATTAGAAGTTATTATAAAGATATAATTTAACTAGATAGTATACTTACTAAATATTATAATGTATTAAATTGCTGTAATAATTACTACTATTGTTCTAAGCCTATATAAACAGTGAAATCTGAAGTCATGAAGTCATTCTCCATATAAAAATGAAGAGGTGCATGGGAATGCAGTCACGGGGCACTAAGATCCTTCACTCTCTCGTCCTACTCCTCCCTGGCGTTTATCCAGCGGGCCGGACGGTTGGCGATTGTCGGACGGGCTTTTTTCCGCCATAATAAATGTCTTTGTGGCCTCATATACGCAGCACAAGCACACTGTTGTTGACAGCAAACACTGCATCTTGTGTGGGCCTCGCTGTCCTGACGGCCTTTCTCAGGGGTCAGCTGGATATAACACCCCGTCAACAAATCAATAATCCATCTCTCTGCCTCTCCATACTCATGTGTTGATTTGATCATCACATGCGATCTGGGAGCCCAGTGGACTGACTCCGAATCAGATGACTGTTCAATCTTGGGCGCTGTTGTTTTGTCGTGATGAATCAGCGATCTTGAGCAGATCCAGTGGGTATGCTTTTATTGTTTTTTTGGACACCGAATGTCCTCAAACAGTTTAAATGTAATTTTAATTGAATTTAATAATTTATTTTTAAAATAAAAATAAATTCAAAATGTTAAAAATAATTAATAAATGAAATAGCCTAAATGAAATAAAATAAATAATAAATGCAATAATAATTTAATAAAATAAGACCCTTTAACAATTAAACTTAATATTAAATGAAATGAAAATAAATAATAAACAAAAATAATTTACTAGATTAATACAAAAAAATCTAAAATAAGAAATAAAATCTAATTTAAGGCCCTTTAGTTTTAAACTTAATATTACATTTAAATTACTAATTCATAAATAAATGTTAAAAGTTAATACAATAAAATAATTAATAAACACAATAATAATTAAACAATAGTATGATGTTTTTTAACAGTTAAACATAAGTAAATAAATACATGCATACCTAAATAAATAAATGTCTCCACCATAAAATCAAATGTGTGTGTGTTTGTTTTAGTCTGGCTGTGAATAATCTCCTCTGTACAAAACGGCCGAATAAATGAGTTTTTGTTGGCCGCTGGTTTGAGGAACCCGTTCTCTCGCTGCTGTTGTGTCAGGCATATGATTGGCTGCCCAGTGCACTCTGGGATACTGGTGGTGACCTGACAGAGGACTCATTCTGAGCCCCAGCCACGCTCAGGATCACATGCTCTCATTGACTACTGTTTTCTTACTACTGATCTATCACCTTCACAATTTCACTAAACTGAGTGTTTGTATATTTAGAAGCTGTATAAGGGGGAAAAACACAAGGGTGAAAAAGTCACTGCTGATAATTCATTTGCAAAATTTGTATTTTAGTTAAACTTAATTTAATTAGTATTTAAATGCTCAGAAATGATTATGTAAAAGTAAGAAGACTTTGGACCAATGGGATTTCATAATGGGTGGGGCTACTTACATGGCTTTCAAAAATATACTGAAAATATTATACGTTTTTGTTTATATTTTAGTGCACATTTATAGTATTTAGTTTTGTGTTCGTTTGAAGACCGCTGTTTTTTTAATTATAATATTATTCTTTCTTATTATTATTATTATTATTATTATTATTATTATTATTAGTGATGGTAGCAGTATTAGTAGTAGTAGCAGTAGTAGTATTGTCTTTGTAACAGTTTTATTTAGAGGTAATGCTATCTGGGATTTTTTTATCTATCTATCTATCTATCTATCTATCTATCTATCTATCTATCTATCTATCTATCTATCTATCTATCTATCTATCTATCTATCTATCTATCTACATGTAACATCTAACATGTTTTTGTGGCCTTAAATGTCCACTTGTGAACTGAAATCGCAAAAAAAGTCCACAAAATTAATAAAAACAACCTGATTTTCAAAGGTCATGTAAGGACACTATATTTTCTTGTCTGTTAAATCATGTTTTGACCAAATATTGCTTAATGTGCATTTTGAACCATTTCTAGCAATAAATAGGCTAGTTAATTTTTTCCTAAAGACCATCTCAGGGCAATATCAGTCAATGCAAATTAAACTGCATATTTTTGCAGAAATATTCAAATAGATTCAGAAATTGTAATTATTGCCACCTCAGCCGGTTATTAATGTTGTTTCTGCTGAGTTTAGGCTGCTTTTCGCAGTGAAACAGTCAGGAACAAGGATTCACAAAAACAATTACGACCGAATATTTCACCGCTTGACCTTCTGAACGTTAAGGAACGAAATGTGTGAGTTGTTTGCGGGTGGTTGATGGGAGAGACAATTTAGTATGTTTGTCCACATTCACTCGTGTCCGTTTATAGTGTGCGAGGCGCTGAAAGAAAGTCTTTGGAGTATTTTTCAGGTGAACTTTTCTCTCCATAAATCACCCAGCGAGACTCCCTGGCCTTCCTGTCGCTTTGGCTGTTGTCATGGCGACGAGCCGTTGCCGCGCTGCAGTGGCGGTTTATCGTTTCCAGCTCTCGCTGTGCCAGAAAGGTTCTCCAGAACGCTGAGTCATCTGGGAAACGCGCCACGGTAACGGACGAGGGCAGCTCTCCAGGTGCTTAAGTGTCCCGCTTCACTTCAGCTCTGATAAAAATCATGCGTTTGAATCTGAAAATATCAAAACTTGACATTTGCTACAGTCGAGTGGTAGTTGAAAACGTTTCATTCATAAACGACCACATGATGGCATCGCTATTATGCTGTTATATATTCTACACAAAACGTCTCTTTGAAAACAATTCAGAGTTGGTTAAATACACGTTAAGAGTCTTATAATGCTTTGTTGGTTCATTTACGGACCGTTTGGATGTATTTGTGTAACTGGAATTGTTGTTTACGCTATTTGTTTCCTCATCTGCAATGTTTATGCTTAACCACTAGGTGGCAGGCTTGTATTTTTATACAGTTTTGATCTGTTCTGCAGGGTTATTAAAAGCCTCCCTCGCTGTCTGGACACGTAGGTTTCTAATCTGTCCCGTGATTCCTACCTGCAGTGTTTCGTCTGGTCTGTTTCCACAGATAAACCGTCCAGTCAACAGAAGCTGTAAGCCACTTATCCGGTAAAACAAGCTGCCGTGTGGTTTAGAAGTCACGTGACTCCCCTAATGAGGGGCAACGGTGTCGGATAATATAAAATATTTTCAGTAATATTTTCCTTAGTGGATACAATAGATAAGTAATATAAATAACATATAAACGTAATATAAAATATTATTATATTATATTATATATTTGGTATAATGTTATATAATTGTTATTATTATTCTTTTTTTTATTAAAAAGTTGTATTAAAATGATTAATTAATAATCAATATTTAACATTATTAATCAATTACTGTAACATTTTCAGCAATATTTTTAGTGGATATTTTAAATATATATAATATTTTAAATATTACAATATTTGGTATTGATTTTATATTATAATAGTTTTATATTGTACTGTTTATTATATTTCATATGGTCATATTTTAATATTTATACATTATATATGTCAATAACAATGCGATCATCTCAACAGTGTAACATTTTTCCTACGTATAAAACCAGAAATTAAACCTTATTATGATGAGACTAGTAACAGCGTTTTTATTAGCTGCAAAATTGCAATAACAAGTAATCAGAAAAAGTACGTCATTTTTTAAAAGATACAGTAGCAACAGTAACTTAACTACATTTTTAGAAGCATGACAATAACTACACATACACAAATAAAAATAGTATATTAAATGCGATAAAAATAATATTAATATTATATATGTTATTATATAATTGTTATTGTTATTATAAAGAATCTAAAACTATAAAAAATATTTAATATTAATCAATGTGAACATTAATAAATAATATAACATTTATTATATAAAGAGTAAAATATTAAATTATGACCATATTAAATGTATTATTTTTATTTATAAATCATTTATGTCAGTAAAAAATTGATAATTTCAGCTGTGTAACACGTTTTTACCACGATTAAATGAATCAGTAGGTTTTCTTCAGAAATTAACACAGATTATGAAAAGCAGTGTTTGTTTTATTAAATGTTTACTTTTATAATTCCACAAATGGTAATTTGCTAAAATTACTATATTAATTTTTCAAATATACAGTAGCAACTACTATAACTTAACCACATTTCTTTGAAAGTTTAACAGTAGCTAACTGTGTTCAAAACAGTGTAGCTGTTACGGGGTTGACGAGACGTGAGACGAGAGGATCCATTCGCAAAGCTTTATTATGAAACATGGTCATATACAGGCAGGGTCAGTAATCAGTAAACAGGTATGGCCGGGGTAAAACACAGAGCAGTCCGTAGAGCAAGCGTGGGTCGACGATCAGCATACAATATCCAGAGGGCTAGGCAGAGAGAATAATCCAGGAGCACGGGCAGGAATCAGAACACGGGGAATCTAACTATGAATACTTGGAACGCTTTGTATGCAGCTAGGCTAACAATACTCGGCAGAGTGTAAGAGAAAGTCCAGAGTTTATATAGTGTGTGTGATTGGGTGATGGTGATGTGAGACTGTTTTCAGGTGTGTGCGTGATCAGTGCAAACAGCTGTGTTGGTGCAGTGGATGATGGGAAATGTAGTCCTTGAGTGATCTGTAACTGACTGTGTGGTGTGAAAGTCCATGTGATGGGTGAGTGACCTCTAGTGGTGAATGACCAGAAGTTCATGGCCTGGATTTGTGACAGTAGCTTGTTTATTAACAAGACAATTTTTTGCTACTTGTACAAGCTACGTGTAGCTATTAGCGATTGTAGCGTGACAGAATGCTAGCTCACTATTACAGGAGCAGATTTACGCTAAGTGAGCTGAGGTAAATATTTTCAACAAAATATAGGCATTTTTAGCTTAACTGATTAGCTTAAATGTAGTTAGCTATGTTTAATTTGTAGCTTTTGTTGTTAACAGCTTTTTTTTGCTTGATTAATTTTTATTTTGCTTCCCTAACTCTAGCTGATGTTATCTAGTTAGCAATACTTGGTTAAATGTCATTTAGCTGACCATGCTGGTGTCTATAACACAGGCTATATTTCACAAACAGGTGCGGTGGCATGCTGTTATAAAAATGAAGAAATATGAGAAATAGGAAATCACTTGCTAGGTTCACCGTAATGTTCCGTACGGGGCAGCGGGGTCGATTGGCAGCACAATGGCCGGATCGATATCTGGCCCTGTTGTGCTGCTAAGTGAAGAGAGGTTTGATCTATAGCATATAATTGGTTTTGGCTAGGAATCAAGGCTCATATATTTGTAAAAGGCCTTTATTTGAGTCCGTCATCTGCTGCGGTAATTAGAAACGGAAGTAAGATTTAGCGCTCAACTTCTCTGAGATCAACAGGTGAAGCTCAACATACATAGACGTGCGCACATGGTCAGATAGAATTAATGCTGCGCTCATGTAACAGTTTCGCAAAAATACAAAATTGAAATGTTTTACCAAAGACTTCATTACCCCTGCTAACATTTCTGCTGACGCCAGCTAGAATGAAGATAGAGCTGTGTAATATTTGGACATTTACCCTCCTAGACATCATCTCATT